>CM070874.1:93626941-94226941 GCA_036365515.1 Torymus aiolomorphi
CGAAAAATACCCCTATATATGAATTTTGGCTAAATTTGGAGAAAATTTTTTCTTGGTTTATTGGGATATATGGCGTTGAAAATCGCAAAAAAACACCAAATTTCAATTTTCTCAGCCTACAAGTCACAATACCCGACTATATATTCCTGCTCTAGTGGATGGAATATCCTTTGGGGTCGAAGGACCTAGCGGAGATTGGCAATTTTGAAAAATGTTCTACATTTCATCGTTTATTTGG
The DNA here is from genome assembly GCA_036365515.1 of Torymus aiolomorphi. Classification (NCBI taxonomy): domain Eukaryota; kingdom Metazoa; phylum Arthropoda; class Insecta; order Hymenoptera; family Torymidae; genus Torymus; species Torymus aiolomorphi. The sequence goes on from CM070874.1 coordinate 93,627,180, forward strand.
GCCAAATCGACTACAAATCGCTTGAAAACCGAAAATATCCATTTTCTAATCCCACCAATCACTATACGCGACTATTTTTTTCCGCTCTATCGAATGGAAAAGGTTTTAGGGCCGTAGAGCCACTAGGAAAGTATTAATTTTCAGAAATTTTCAGATACTGCAAAAATCGTAGCGCCAATCGAACGAGCAGCGATAAATACCCCTATATATGAATTTTGGCTAAATTTGGAGGAAAGAAATTTTTCTTCGAATATTGAGATCTAAGCCGTCTAAAATCGTCCAAAAATACAAAATTTCCATTTTCTCAGCCTACCTGAAATAATACCCGACTATATCTTTCTGCTCTAGTGGACGGAACATCTTTTGGGGTCGAACGACCTAGCGGAGAGGAGCAAATTTTGAAAAATGTTCTAGATATCTTTTTTTATTTGGGTCAAATAGACTTCAAATCGCTTGAAAACGCAAAATATCCATTTTCCAATCCCTCCAATCACTATACGCGACTATTTTTTTCCGCTCTATCGAATGGAAAAGGTTTTAAGGCCGTAGAGCCAATAGAAAAATAATAATTTTCAAAAATTTTGTGATGTTGCAAAAATCATAGCGCCAATCGAAAGAGCAGCAAAAAATACCCCTATATATGAATTTTGGCTAAATTTGGAGGAAAAAAGTTTTTCTTCGTTTATTGGGATATAATGCGTTGAAAAACGCTCAAAAATACCAAATTTCAATTTTCTCAGCCTACTAGTCACAATACCTGACTATATCTTCCTGCTCTAGTGGATGGAATATCCATTGGGGTCGAAGGACCTAGCGGAGATAAGTAATTTTCAAAAATGTTCTACATTTCATCGTTTATTTGGTCCAAATCGACTTCAAATCGCTTGAAAACCCAAAATATCCATTTTCTAATCCCACCAATCACTATACGCGACTATTTTTTTCCGCTCTATCGAATGGAAAAGGTTTCAGGGCCGTAGAGCCAATAGGAAAATAATAATTTTCAAAAATTTTTAGATATTGCAAAAATCATAGCGCCAATCGAAAGAGCAGCGAATAATACCCCTATATATGAATTTTGGCTAAATTTGGAGGAAAAAAATTTTTCTTCGTTTATTGGGATATAAAGCGTTGAAAATCGCTCAAAAATACCAAATTTCAATTTTCTCAGCCTACTAGTCACAATACCCGACTATATCTTCCTGCTCTAGTGGATGGAATATCCTTTGGGGTCGAAGGACCTAGCGGAGATGAACAATTTTGAAAAATGTTCTACATTTCATCGTTTATTTGGGCCACATCGACTTCAAATCGCTTGAAAACCCAAAATATCCATTTTCTAATCCCACCAGTCACTATACGCGACTATTTTTTTCCGCTCTATCGAATGGAAAAGGTTTCAGGGCCGTAGAGCCAATAGGAAAATAATAATTTTCAAAAATTTTGAGATATTGCAGAAATCGTAGCGCCAATCGAAAGAGCAGCGAAAAATACCCCTATATATGAATTTTGGCTAAATTTAGAAGGAAAAAATTCTTCTTCGTTCATTGGGATATAATGAGTTGAAAATCGCTCAAAAATACCAAATTTCAATTTTCTCAGCCTACAAGTCACAATACCCGACTATATCTTCCTGCTCTAGTGGACGGAATATCCTGTGGGGTCGAAGGACCTAGCGGAGATGAGCAATTTTGAAAAATGTTCTACATTTCATCGTTTACCTGGGCCAAATCGACTTCAAATCGCTTGAAAACCGAAAATATCCATTTTCTAATCCCACCAATCACTATACGCGACTATTTATCTCCGCTCTATCGAATGGAAAAGGTTTTAGGGCCGTAGAGCCAATAGGAAAATAATAATTTTCAAAAATTTTTAGATATTGCAAAAATCATAGCGCCAATCGAAAGAGCAGCGAATAATACCCCTATATATGAATTTTGGCTAAATTTGGAGGAAAAAATTTTTCTTCGTTTATTGGGATATAAAGCGTTGAAAATCGCTCAAAAATACCAAATTTCAATTTTCTCAGCCTACTAGTCACAATACCCGACTATATCTTCCTGCTCTAGTGGATGGAATATCCTTTGGGGTCGAAGGACCTAGCGGAGATGAACAATTTTGAAAAATGTTCTACATTTCATCGTTTATTTGGGCCACATCGACTTCAAATCGCTTGAAAACCCAAAATATCCATTTTCTAATCCCACCAGTCACTATACGCGACTATTTTTTCCGCTCTATCGAATGGAAAAGGTTTCAGGGCCGTAGAGCCAATAGGAAAATAATAATTTTCAAAAATTTTGAGATATTGCAGAAATCGTAGCGCCAATCGAAAGAGCAGCGAAAAATACCCCTATATATGAATTTTGGCTAAATTTAGAAGGAAAAAATTCTTCTTCGTTCATTGGGATATAATGAGTTGAAAATCGCACAAAAATACCAAATTTCAATTTTCTCAGCCTACAAGTCACAATACCCGACTATATCTTCCTGCTCTAGTGGACGGAATATCCTGTGGGGTCGAAGGACCTAGCGGAGATGAGCAATTTTGAAAAATGTTCTACATTTCATCGTTTACTTGGGCCAAATCGACTTCAAATCGCTTGAAAACCGAAAATATCCATTTTCTAATCCCACCAATCACTATACGCGACTATTTATCTCCGCTCTATCGAATGGAAAAGGTTTTAGGGCCGTAGAGCCAATAGGAAAATAATAATTTTCAAAAATTTTAAGATATTGCAAAAATCATAGCGCCAATCGAAAGAGCAGCGAAAAATACCCCTATATATGAATTTTGTCTAAATTTGGAGGAAAAAAATTTTTCTTCGTTTATTGGGATATAATGCGTTGAAAATCGCTCAAAAACACCAAATTTTAATTTTCTCAGCCTACAAGTCACAATACCCGACTATATCTTCCTGCTCTAGTGGATAGAATATCCTTTGGGGTCGAAGGACCTAGCGGAGATGGGCAATTTTGAAAAATGTTCTACATTTCATCGTTTATTTGGGCCAAATCGACTTCAAATCGCTTGAAAACCGAAAATATCCGTTTTCTAATCCCACCAATCACTATACGCGACTATTTATCTCCGCTCAATCGAATGGAAAAGGTTTTAGGGCCGTAGAGCCAATAGGAAAATAATAATTTTCAAAAATTTTGAGATATTGCAAAAATCATAGCGCCAATCGAAAGAGCAGCGAAAAATACCCCTATATATGAATTTTGGCTAAATTTGGAGGAAAAAATTTTTCTTCGTTTATTGGGATATATGGCGTTGAAAATCGCAAAAAACACCAAATTTCAATTTTCTCAGCCTACAAGTCACAATACCCGACTATATCTTCCTGCTCTAGTGGATGGAATATCCATTGGGGTCGAAGGACCTAGCGGAGATAAGTAATTTTCAAAAATGTTCTACATTTCATCGTTTATTTGGTCCAAATCGACTTCAAATCGCTTGAAAACCCAAAATATCCATTTTCTAATCCCACCAATCACTATACGCGACTATTTTTTTCCGCTCTATCGAATGGAAAAGGTTTCAGGGCCATAGAGCCAATAGGAAAATAATAATTTTCAAAAATTTTTAGATATTGCAAAAATCATAGCGCCAATCGAAAGAGCAGCGAATAATACCCCTATATATGAATTTTGACTAAATTTGGAGGAAAAAATTTTTCTTCGTTTATTGGGATATAAAGCGTTGAAAATCGCTCAAAAATACCAAATTTCAATTTTCTCAGCCTACTAGTCACAATACCCGACTATATCTTCCTGCTCTAGTGGATGGAATATCCTTTGGGGTCGAAGGACCTAGCGGAGATGAACAATTTTGAAAAATGTTCTACATTTCATCGTTTATTTGGGCCACATCGACTTCAAATCGCTTGAAAACCCAAAATATCCATTTTCTAATCCCACCAGTCACTATACGCGACTATTTTTTTCCGCTCTATCGAATGGAAAAGGTTTCAGGGCCGTAGAGCCAATAGGAAAATAATAATTTTCAAAAATTTTGAGATATTGCAGAAATCGTAGCGCCAATCGAAAGAGCAGCGAAAAATACCCCTATATATGAATTTTGGCTAAATTTAGAAGGAAAAAATTCTTCTTCGTTCATTGGGATATAATGAGTTGAAAATCGCTCAAAAATACCAAATTTCAATTTTCTCAGCCTACAAGTCACAATACCCGACTATATCTTCCTGCTCTAGTGGACGGAATATCCTGTGGGGTCGAAGGACCTAGCGGAGATGAGCAATTTTGAAAAATGTTCTACATTTCATCGTTTACCTGGGCCAAATCGACTTCAAATCGCTTGAAAACCGAAAATATCCATTTTCTAATCCCACCAATCACTATACGCGACTATTTATCTCCGCTCTATCGAATGGAAAAGGTTTTAGGGCCGTAGAGCCAATAGGAAAATAATAATTTTCAAAAATTTTTAGATATTGCAAAAATCATAGCGCCAATCGAAAGAGCAGCGAATAATACCCCTATATATGAATTTTGGCTAAATTTGGAGGAAAAAAATTTTTCTTCGTTTATTGGGATATAAAGCGTTGAAAATCGCTCAAAAATACCAAATTTCAATTTTCTCAGCCTACTAGTCACAATACCCGACTATATCTTCCTGCTCTAGTGGATGGAATATCCTTTGGGGTCGAAGGACCTAGCGGAGATGAACAATTTTGAAAAATGTTCTACATTTCATCGTTTATTTGGGCCACATCGACTTCAAATCGCTTGAAAACCCAAAATATCCATTTTCTAATCCCACCAGTCACTATACGCGACTATTTTTTTCCGCTCTATCGAATGGAAAAGGTTTCAGGGCCGTAGAGCCAATAGGAAAATAATAATTTTCAAAAATTTTGAGATATTGCAGAAATCGTAGCGCCAATCGAAAGAGCAGCGAAAAATACCCCTATATATGAATTTTGGCTAAATTTAGAAGGAAAAAATTCTTCTTCGTTCATTGGGATATAATGAGTTGAAAATCGCTCAAAAATACCAAATTTCAATTTTCTCAGCCTACAAGTCACAATACCCGACTATATCTTCCTGCTCTAGTGGACGGAATATCCTGTGGGGTCGAAGGACCTAGCGGAGATGAGCAATTTTGAAAAATGTTCTACATTTCATCGTTTACTTGGGCCAAATCGACTTCAAATCGCTTGAAAACCGAAAATATCCATTTTCTAATCCCACCAATCACTATACGCGACTATTTATCTCCGCTCTATCGAATGGAAAAGCTTTTAGGTCCGTATAGCCAATAGGAAAATAATAATTTTCAAAAATTTTAAGATATTGCAAAAATCATAGCGCCAATCGAAAGAGCAGCGAAAAATACCCCTATATATGAATTTTGTCTAAATTTGGAGGTAAAAAATTTTTCTTCGTTTATTGGGATATAATGCGTTGAAAATCGCTCAAAAACACCAAATTTTAATTTTCTCAGCCTACAAGTCACAATACCCGACTATATCTTCCTGCTCTAGTGGATAGAATATCCTTTGGGGTCGAAGGACCTAGCGGAGATGGGCAATTTTGAAAAATGTTCTACATTTCATCGTTTATTTGGGCCAAATCGACTTCAAATCGCTTGAAAACCGAAAATATCCGTTTTCTAATCCCACCAATCACTATACGCGACTATTTATCTCCGCTCTATCGAATGGAAAAGGTTTTAGGGCCGTAGAGCCAATAGGAAAATAATAATTTTCAAAAATTTTGAGATATTGCAAAAATCATAGCGCCAATCGAAAGAGCAGCGAAAAATACCCCTATATATGAATTTTGGCTAAATTTGGAGGAAAAAAATTTTTCTTCGTTTATTGGGATATATGGCGTTGAAAATCGCAAAAAAACACCAAATTTCAATTTTCTCAGCCTACAAGTCACAATACCCGACTATATCTTCCTGCTCTAGTGGATGGAATATCCATTGGGGTCGAAGGACCTAGCGGAGATAAGTAATTTTCAAAAATGTTCTACATTTCATCGTTCATTTGGTCCAAATCGACTTCAAATCGCTTGAAAACCCAAAATATCCATTTTCTAATCCCACCAATCACTATACGCGACTATTTTTTTCCGCTCTATCGAATGGAAAAGGTTTCAGGGCCATAGAGCCAATAGGAAAATAATAATTTTCAAAAATTTTTAGATATTGCAAAAATCATAGCGCCAATCGAAAGAGCAGCGAATAATACCCCTATATATGAATTTTGGCTAAATTTGGAGGAAAAAAATTTTTCTTCGTTTATTGGGATATAAAGCGTTGAAAATCGCTCAAAAATACCAAATTTCAATTTTCTCAGCCTACTAGTCACAATACCCGACTATATCTTCCTGCTCTAGTGGATGGAATATCCTTTGGGGTCGAAGGACCTAGCGGAGATGAACAATTTTGAAAAATGTTCTACATTTCATCGTTTATTTGGGCCACATCGACTTCAAATCGCTTGAAAACCCAAAATATCCATTTTCTAATCCCACCAGTCACTATACGCGACTATTTTTTTCCGCTCTATCGAATGGAAAAGGTTTCAGGGCCGTAGAGCCAATAGGAAAATAATAATTTTCAAAAATTTTGAGATATTGCAGAAATCGTAGCGCCAATCGAAAGAGCAGCGAAAAATACCCCTATATATGAATTTTGGCTAAATTTAGAAGGAAAAAATTCTTCTTCGTTCATTGGGATATAATGAGTTGAAAATCGCTCAAAAATACCAAATTTCAATTTTCTCAGCCTACAAGTCACAATACCCGACTATATCTTCCTGCTCTAGTGGACGGAATATCCTGTGGGGTCGAAGGACCTAGCGGAGATGAGCAATTTTGAAAAATGTTCTACATTTCATCGTTTACTTGGGCCAAATCGACTTCAAATCGCTTGAAAACCGAAAATATCCATTTTCTAATCCCACCAATCACTATACGCGACTATTTATCTCCGCTCTATCGAATGGAAAAGGTTTTAGGGCCGTAGAGCCAATAGGAAAATAATAATTTTCAAAAATTTTAAGATATTGCAAAAATCATAGCGCCAATCGAAAGAGCAGCGAAAAATACCCCTATATATGAATTTTGTCTAAATTTGGAGGTAAAAAATTTTTCTTCGTTTATTGGGATATAATGCGTTGAAAATCGCTCAAAAACACCAAATTTTAATTTTCTCAGCCTACAAGTCACAATACCCAACTATATCTTCCTGCTCTAGTGGATAGAATATCCTTTGGGGTCGAAGGACCTAGCGGAGATGGGCAATTTTGAAAAATGTTCTACATTTCATCGTTTATTTGGGCCAAATCGACTTCAAATCGCTTGAAAACCGAAAATATCAATTTTCTAATCCCACCAATCACTATACGCGACTATTTATCTCCGCTCTATCGAATGGAAAAGGTTTTAGGGCCGTAGAGCCAATAGGAAAATAATAATTTTCAAAAATTTTGAGATATTGCAAAAATCATAGCGCCAATCGAAAGAGCAGCGAAAAATACCCCTATATATGAATTTTGGCTAAATTTGGAGGAAAAAAATTTTTCTTCGTTTATTGGGATATATGGCGTTGAAAATCGCAAAAAAACACCAAATTTCAATTTTCTCAGCCTACAAGTCACAATACCCGACTATATATTCCTGCTCTAGTGGATGGAATATCCTTTGGGGTCGAAGGACCTAGCGGAGATTGGCAATTTTGAAAAATGTTCTACATTTCATCGTTTATTTGGGCCAAATCGACTACAAATCGCTTGAAAACCGAAAATATCCATTTTCTAATCCCACCAATCACTATACGCGACTATTTTTTTCCGCTCTATCGAATGGAAAAGGTTTTAGGGCCGTAGAGCCAATAGGAAAATAATAATTTTCAATAATTTTTAGATGTTGCAAAAATCATAGCGCCAATCGAAAGAGCAGCGAAAAATTCCCCTATATATCAATTTTGGCTAAATTTGGAGGAAAAAAATTTTTCTGCGTTTATTGGGATATAATGCGTTGAAAATCGCTCAAAAGTACCAAATTTCAATTTTCTTAACCTACTAGTCACAATACCCGACTATATCTTCCTGCTCTAGTGGATCGAATATCCTTTGGGGTCGAAGAACCTAGCGGAGATGAGCAATTTTGAAAAATGTTCTACATTTCTTCGTTTATTTGGGCCAAATCAACTTCAAATCGCTTGAAAACCCAAAATATCCATTTTCTAATCCCACCAATCACTATACGCGACTATTTTTTTCCGCTCTATCGAATGGAAAAGGTTTTAGGGCCATAGAGCCAATAGGAAAATAATAATTTCCAAAAATTTTGAGATATTGCAAAAATCGTAGCGCCAATCGAAAGAGCAGCGAAAAATACCCCTATATGTGAATTTTGGCTAAATTTGGAAGGAAAAAATTCTTCTTCGTTTATTGGGATATAATGCGTTGAAAATCGCTCAAAAATACCAAATTTCAATTTTCTCAGCCTACTAGTCACAATACCCGACTATATCTCCCTGCTCTAGTGGATGGAATATCCTTTGGGGTCGAAGGACCTAGCGGAGATGAACAATTTTGAAAAATGTTCTACATTTCATCGTTTATTTGGGCCAAATCGACTTCAAATCGCTTGAAACCCCAAAATATCCATTTTCGAATCCCACCAATCACTATACGCGACTATTTTTGCAGCTCTATCGAATGGAAAAGGTTTTAGGGCCCTAGAGCCAATAGGAAAATAATAATTTTCAATAATTTTGTGATATTGCAAAAATCATAGCGCCAATCGAAAGAGCAGCGAAAAATACCCCTATATATGAATTTTGTCTAAATTTGGAGGAAAAAAATTTTTCTTCGTTTATTGGGATATAATGCGTTGAAAATCGCTCAAAAACACCAAATTTTAATTTTCTCAGCCTACAAGTCACAATACCCGACTATATCTTCCTGCTCTAGTGGATAGAATATCCTTTGGGGTCGAAGAACCTAGCGGAGATGAGCAATTTTGAAAAATGTTCTACATTTCATCGTTTATTTGGGCCAAATCAACTTCAAATCGCTTGAAAACCCAAAATATCCATTTTCTAATCCCACCAATCACTATACGCGACTATTTTTTTCCGCTCTATCGAATGGAAAAGGTTTTAGGGCCATAGAGCCAATAGGAAAATAATAATTTCCAAAAATTTTGAGATATTGCAAAAATCGTAGCGCCAATCGAAAGAGCAGCGAAAAATACCCCTATATATGAATTTTGGCTAAATTTGGAAGGAAAAAATTCTTCTTCGTTTATTGGGATATAATGCGTTGAAAATCGCTCAAAAATACCAAATTTCAATTTTCTCAGCCTACTAGTCACAATACCCGACTATATCTCCCTGCTCTAGTGGATGGAATATCCTTTGGGGTCGAAGGACCTAGCGGAGATGAACAATTTTGAAAAATGTTCTACATTTCATCGTTTATTTGGGCCAAATCGACTTCAAATCGCTTGAAACCCCAAAATATCCATTTTCGAATCCCACCAATCACTATACGCGACTATTTTTGCAGCTCTATCGAATGGAAAAGGTTTTAGGGCCCTAGAGCCAATAGGAAAATAATAATTTTCAAAAATTTTGTGATATTGCAAAAATCATAGCGCCAATCGAAAGAGCAGCGAAAAATACCCCTATATATGAATTTTGTCTAAATTTGGAGGAAAAAAATTTTTCTTCGTTTATTGGGATATAATGCGTTGAAAATCGCTCAAAAACACCAAATTTTAATTTTCTCAGCCTACAAGTCACAATACCCGACTATATCTTCCTGCTCTAGTGGATAGAATATCCTTTGGGGTCGAAGGACCTAGCGGAGATGGGCAATTTTGAAAAATGTTCTACATTTCATCTTTTATTTGGGCCAAATCGACTTCAAATCGCTTGAAAACCGAAAATATCCATTTTCTAATCCCACCAATCACTATACGCGACTATTTATCTCCGCTCTATCGAATGGAAAAGGTTTTAGGGCCGTAGAGCCAATAGGAAAATAATAATTTTCAAAAATTTTGAGATATTGCAAAAATCATAGCGCCAATGGAAAGAGCAGCGAAAAATACCCCTATATATGAATTTTGGCTAAATTTGGAGGAAAAAAATTTTTCTTCGTTTATTGGGATATATGGCGTTGAAAATCGCAAAAAAACACCAAATTTCAATTTTCTCAGCCTACAAGTCACAATACCCGACTATATATTCCTGCTCTAGTGGATGGAATATCCTTTGGGGTCGAAGGACCTAGCGGAGATTGGCAATTTTGAAAAATGTTCTACATTTCATCGTTTATTTGGGCCAAATCGACTACAAATCGCTTGAAAACCGAAAATATCCATTTTCTAATCCCACCAATCACTATACGCGACTATTTTTTTCCGCTCTATCGAATGGAAAAGGTTTTAGGGCCGTAGAGCCAATAGGAAGATAATAATTTTCAAAAATTTTGAGATATTGCAAAAATCATAGCGCCAATCGAAAGAGCATCGAAAAATACCCCTATATATGAATTTTGGCTAAATTTGGTGGACAAAAATTTTTCTTCGTTTATTGGGATATAATGCGTTGAAAAACGCTCAAAAATACCAAATTTTAATTTTCTCAGCCTACTAGTCACAATACCCGACTATATCTTCCTGCTCTAGTGGATCGAATATCCTTTGGGGTCGAAGAACCTAGCGGAGATGAGCAATTTTGAAAAATGTTCTACATTTCATCGTTTATTTGGGCCAAATCGACTTCGAATCGCTTGAAAACCCAAAATATCCATTTTCTAATCCAACCAATCACTATACGCGACTATTTTTTTCCGCTCTATCGAATGGAAAAGGTTTTAGGGCCGTAGAGCCAATAGGAAAATAATAATTTTCAATAATTTTTAGATATTGCAAAAATCATAGCGCCAATCGAAAGAGCAGCGAAAAATACCCCTATATATCAATTTTGGCTAAATTTGGAGGAAAAAAATTCTTCTTCGTTTATTGGGATATAATGCGTTGAAAATCGCTCAAAAATACCAAATTTCAATTTTCTCAGCCTACTAGTCACAATACCCGACTATATCTTCCTGCTCTAGTGGATCGAATATCCTTTGGGGTCGAAGAACCTAGCGGAGATGAGCAATTTTGAAAAATGTTCTACATTTCATCGTTTATTTGGGCCAAATCAACTTCAAATCGCTTGAAAACCCAAAATATCCATTTTCTAATCCCACCAATCACTATACGCGACTATTTTTTTCCGCTCTATCGAATGGAAAAGGTTTTAGGGCCATAGAGCCAATAGGAAAATAATAATTTCCAAAAATTTTGAGATATTGCAAAAATCGTAGCGCCAATCGAAAGAGCAGCGAAAAATACCCCTATATATGAATTTTGGCTAAATTTGGAAGAAAAAAATTCTTCTTCGTTTATTGGGATATAATGCGTTGAAAATCGCTCAAAAATACCAAATTTCAATTTTCTCAGCCTACTAGTCACAATACCCGACTATATCTCCCTGCTCTAGTGGATGGAATATCCTTTGGGGTCGAAGGACCTAGCGGAGATGAACAATTTTGAAAAATGTTCTACATTTCATCGTTTATTTGGGCCAAATCGACTTCAAATCGCTTGAAACCCCAAAATATCCATTTTCGAATCCCACCAATCACTATACGCGACTATTTTTGCAGCTCTATCGAATGGAAAAGGTTTTAGGGCCCTAGAGCCAATAGGAAAATAATAATTTTCAAAAATTTTGTGATATTGCAAAAATCATAGCGCCAATCGAAAGAGCAGCGAAAAATACCCCTATATATTTATTTTGGCTAAATTTGGAGGAAAAAAATTTATCTTCGTTTATTGGGATATAATGCGTTGAAAATCGCTCAAAAATACCAAATTTCAATTTTTTCAGCCTACTAGTCACAATACCCGACTATATCATCCTGCTCTAGTGGATGGAATATCCATTGGGGTCGAAGGACCTAGCGGAGATGAGTAATTTTCAGAAATGTTCTACATTTCATCGTTTATTTGGTCCAAATCGACTTCAAATCGCCTGAAAACCCAAAATATCCATTTTCTAATCCCACCAATCACTATACGCGATTATTTTTTTCCGCTCTATCGAATGGAAAAGGTTTCAGGGCCGTAGAGCCAATAGGAAAATAATTGTTGAAAATAGTATACATCTATATTGTATGCATGAATATATATACAGTAGGTATGTGTGAGCGCGCGACTGTATCGAGAGCGCGCAATGTCGTATGGGTCCGAGTGTAAACATGTACCTCTCCCCTTCCTAGAGTGTGTGCGTGAGCAAGCATTAAGTCTAAGTCGAGAGGCAGCGAACGATACGCTGCTCTGTCTCTCTACTGCCGCACGCTGAGCGGAAAGCACCTGGCGCGAGTCGCTATGAAGCGCTCGGATTACCTTTATACTGAAACTGAATAAACCAGTCATTCTTTATATATAAAATTGTCTCTCCTTATTAATATTACCACACCTCAACATGGTAGCAGAGGTCCGTTGTTTTGCCTGATTGGTAAGTAAAAAATTCTCTTATCTTCTACGTCGACTCTCGAGTCGCGTAGAGATAATAAAAGTGCCGCATATGTGAACACCGTGAGAAACATATATGAAAGAAGAATCAAAGTTAACAGTTGAGCAAGAAGACGATTCGCAGCACGAAGGAAAGCTCGAATCACTTGAAGAAGATACGACCACAGAGGTTAAGCAAGAAGTAAATTCCGAACACGAAGGAACGTTCGAGAACGAAAACAAAATGGAGAGAAAAGATATCACGATACCGGTGTTTGATGGAGAAGACTACAGTATGTGGAAGAAAAGAATTACGATGTACTTGAAGATGAAAAAGTGTGACACAGTAATAACCAGAGCAAGAGTTGCGGCAGACAAAGATGACTGGGAAGAAAATGACTTGAAGGCCATCAATTTGATTTACAGTGCCATTTCCAACAAACAATTGGAGTTTGTGTGTGAAGAAGTTACGGCGTATAAAATAATAAAGATACTGGACGATATGTACCTAAAGGAGTCTACAGCACTACAGATTGTGTGCAGGAATAAATTGGAAAAATTGAGACTAGAAAAGTACAGTGATACAGCAACATTTTTCAGTAAATTTGAAAAATCAGTGAATGCGTTAAAAAGCGCAGGTGCAAAAATAAGTGAAAAAGAAAAATTGAATTACATGTTGAACACGTTGCCGAGCCAATACAGTTACATTGGCGATTTAATAGACACGTTAAAAGAAGAGGATCAAACAGCATCGTATGTGAAAAATAAAATACAGATAGCTGAAATGAAAAATAATAGCGAGCATAGCGAACAAAGGTCAAATGTATTCGCTGCAAAAAAAGACCAGAAAGGAAGCTGTTTCAAATGTGGCAGAACAGGGCATTTCGCACGAGAATGTCAAAATGGAGGACAAGCAGGACAAAGCGGCACAACATGGCGAGGCTCAACACGTGGCCGCGGCCGATGCAAGGCAGGAAGAGGCAACTACGGCAGGGGGCGCGAAAACTTCCGCCAGCAAGGAGCCAGCACGAGCAAGCAGAGCGGCGAAGGTACGAGTGCGTGGATAGCTACGGCGCATGCGGCGCAGAGTAAACATAGTCAAGGTAGGCTAGATAATGATATACAGTGGTTGCTGGACAGCGGCTGTACAAATCACATAATAAATAACGTTGAGTATTTTGATAAATTTATTGACCTTAAAGAACCGGTAAATATCTACTTAGGGGATAATCGATATATAAAAGCAACGAAAATTGGAAACGTAGTTAGCTATTTTCACGCGTTTGGTAAAAAGAATGAAGTGAATATGAGTAATGTTTTTTATGCCGAAAAAATGAATATGAATTTAATAAGTTTTGGAAAATTAACAGATAACAATACGATTATATCGAAAGGAGATGTAGTAAAGATAATAGATAAAAATAATAAATTGATAGCAGTAGCGTACAAAGAAAATCAAACTTATAGAATAAATAGTACCTTGAAACATAGAGAAAATTTTGTAAACACAGTCGAATGTAACAATAGAAATATGACTCTGAAGGAGAAATGGCATAGAATGCTAGGACACATAAATTTTAAGTATTTAGGTACAATATGTAAACAGCAGTTGCTATCGGGAATTCCAGAAACACTTGAAACGGAATTTATGAAATGTAAAACGTGTATAGAGAATAAGATGAATAATCTACCGTTTAAAAATAATAGAATAAGGGCAAGTAAAATTTTAGAAATTGTCCATACCGATGTATGCGACCCTTTCAAAACGACCGGATTCAAAGGAGAAAAATACTTTGTTTCGTTTATAGACGATTATAGCAAAATTGCCAAAGTTTATTGCATAAAATCTAAAGATGAAGTAATTAACTGTCTAGTCCAATTTGTTAACGAAAGTGAAAATTTAACGGGAAAACGAGTAAAAATATTAAGATGTGATAACGGGAAAGAATATTTGAATAGTTGCATTTATAAATTCGCCAAAGAAAAAGGTATAATTTTGAACAATTGCCCGGCATATGTACACGAGTTAAACGGAACCGCGGAACGGTTTAATAGAACGATAATGGGTATGGCGCGATATTTACTAACAGAAGCACAAGTACACAAAAGATATTGGCCTGAAATAATATGTGCGGCAACACATTTGAAAAATCGAACGTTGACTAACACGATAGAGAGGAAAACTCCGTACGAAATATTTTTTAATAGACGGCCGGATGTCAGACATTTACGTCTTTACGGGAGTAGAGTTTTTGTAAGGAAACCAGAACAAAAGAGAATTTCTAAATGGGATAGAAAGGCAGATATGGGAATTTTATTAGGATATAGTGAGGTAGGCTATAGAGTCCTATTAAATAATAAAATCATAGTTGCAAGACACGTAGATATTGTTGAGCAAAACGTAAAATGTATAGGGCTTGATGAGGTAGAGTCAAAATATCCATCTCCTTCTACTTCGACTCTCGAGTCACTTAGAGGAGATCAAAATGATCCGGATGACGATTTAAGCGATGATAATGTTTTTGAAAGCGCGGTTGAGAATAATGAACAGGAACAAAAAGTAACAAATAAGAAAAATATAGAACTATTAAAAGTCCCACGTAAATCTACACGTGATAGAAAAAGCCCAATAAGATATCCAGAAAATATTTCAAATAATATTTATGTAAATTACTGCAGGGTAGATACTCCATATACATTTGAGGAGGCGATGTGTAATAATGATAGTGAGAGCTGGATAAAAGCTATGGATAAAGAAATAAAAAGTTTAAATGAAAATAAAACATGGGAACTAGTTGAAAGGATACCAAATGAAAAGGTAATAGATGTAAAATGGGTTTATAGTAAGAAATCTGATGATACGTATAAAGCGCGATTAGTCGTAAGAGGATTTCAACAGACAAATGTTATTGACGACATATACGCTCCAGTTGCTAAAATGCAAACTTTAAAATTTTTGTTTTCCTTTTGTTGCCAGAATGGCCTAATTATAGAACAGATGGATGTAGTCACAGCATTTTTAAATGGTGAAGTAAGCTCGGAGGTATATGTCGGTCAACCGAAAGGTTATAGCGATGGAACAAACAGGGTTTGCAAATTACGTAAAGCATTGTACGGACTACGAGAAAGTCCAGGGGCATGGTATGAATGTTTGGATGAATATTTGACAAAGATAAAATTTAGAAGGAGTAACGTAGATTATTGTTTATATACTCAAGGTGAAGGTATAGACCAAATTTACTTATTAATATATGTCGATGACTTGTTAATTTGTAGTAAGAGTAAAAAGAAAATTAAGAATTTAAAAAGAGTCTTGTCAGGAAAATTTAAGATGAAAGACCTAGGAGAAATTAAAGAATACCTTGGTATTAATGTAGAGTATGATTATCGAAATTGTGATATGAAATTAAGTCAGACTAAGTATATAGAGTCATTAGCGAATAAATATCAATTGCAGAATAGTAAATTATATAGCACTCCTATGGAGACGAATTTAAAAATTGAAAAGGCTGAAATAAGCGAGTCAGATATTAAATATAGAAATTTGATAGGTGCATTATTATATATAAGCTCAAATACAAGGCCCGATATAAGTTATAGTGTTAATTATCTGAGTAGATATCAAAATAGTTATAACGAGACTCATTGGAAATATGCGTTACGAATCTTGAAATACTTGTATTTAACTAAAGATTTAAAGTTGAACTATAAAAGAAATGAAAATTGCGAAACTATAGAGTGTTATGTGGACGCAGATTGGGCTGGTGATAATGTTGACAGAAAATCCACATCTGGATATGTTATTAAAGTATTTGGAGATGTAATTGATTGGAAATCACGAAAACAAAGAACGGTAACAAAGGCCTCAACTTATGCAGAATATGTAGCCTTATCTGAGGCAGATAGTGAAGTAAAGTTTGTACTAGAGTTAATGAAAAACTTTAATGTAAAATTGATTGATCCTGTAAAGATATTTGAGGATAACACAGGCGCGATAAATATAGCGAATTATGGAAACCTGACTAAGAATTCGAAGCACATAGAAATACATTATCACTATGTTCATGAAAGCGTGAAAGAAAAAGAAATTGTAATAATTAAAATTGATTCGAATGATAATGTTGCGGATATCTTTACAAAAGCGTTGTGTAAAGATAAATTTGAAAAGTTCAGAGAACTATTGAATATCATGTAATAAACTGAAAGTGTACAATATATATATATGTAAGGAGGCGTGTTGAAAATAGTATACATCTACATTGTACGCATGAATATATATATACAGTAGGTATGTGTGAGCGCGCGACTGTATCGAGAGCGCGCAATGTCGTATGGGTCCGAGTGTAAACATGTACCTCTCCCCTTCCTAGAGTGTGTGCGTGAGCAAGCATTAAGTCTAAGTCGAGAGGCAGCGAACGATACGCTGCTCTGTCTCTCTACTGCCGCACGCTGAGCGGAAAGCACCTTGCCCAAGTCGCTATGAAGCGCTCGGATTACCTTTATACTGAAACTGAATAAACCAGTCATTCTTTATATATAAAAGTGTCTCTTCTTATTAATATTACCACACCTCAACAATAATAATTTTCAAAAATTTTGAGATACTGCCAAAATCGTAGCGCCAATCGAAAGAGCAGCGAAAAATACCCCTATATAAGAATTTTGGCTAAATTTGGAAGGAAAAAATTCTTCTTCGTTTATTGGGATATAATGCGTTGAAAATCGCTCAAAAATACCAAATTTCAATTTTCTCAGCCTACTAGTCACAATACCCGACTATATCTTCCTGCTCTAGTGGATGGAATATCCTTTGTGGTCGAAGGACCTAGCGGAGATGGGCAATTTTGAAAAATGTTCTACATTTCATCGTTGATTTGGGCCAAATCGACTTCAAATCGCTTGAAAACCGAAAATATCCATTTTCTAATCCCACCAATCACTATACGCGACTATTTTTTTCCGCTCTATCGAATGGAAAAGGTTTTAGGGCCGTAGAGCCAATAGGAAAATAATAATTTTCAAAAATTTTGAGATATCGCAAAAATCGTAGCGCCAATCGAAAGAGCAGCGAAAAATAACCCTATATATGAATTTTGGCTAAATTTGGAAGGAAAAAATTCTTCTTCGTTTATTGGGATATAATGCGTTGAAAATGGCTCAAAAACACCAAATTTCAATTTTCTCAGCCTACAAGTCACAATACCCGAATATATCTTCCTACTCTAGTGGATGGAATATCCTGTGGGGCCGAAGAACCTAGCGGAGATGAGCAACTTTGAAAAATGTTTTACATTTCATCGTTTATTTGGGCCAAATCGACTTCAAATCGCTTGAAAATCCAAAATATCCATTTTCTAATCCAACCAATCACTATACGCGACTATTTTTTTTCGCTCTATCGAATGGAAAAGGTTTTAGGGCCGCAGAGCCAATAGGAAAATAATAATTTACAAAAATTTTGAGATATTGCAAAAATCGTAGCGCCAATCGAAAGAGCAGCGAAAAATACCCCTATATAAGAATTTTGGCTAAATTTGGAAGGAAAAAATTCTTCTTCGTTTATTGGGATATAATGCGTTGAAAATCGCTCAAAAATACCAAATTTCAATTTTCTCAGCCTACTAGTCACAATACCCGACTATATCATCCTGCTCTAGTGGATAGAGTATCCTTTGGGGTCGAAGGACCTAGCGGAGATGAGCAATTTAGAAAAATGTTCTACATTTCATCGTTTATTTCGGCCAAATCGACTTCAAATCGCTTGAAAACCCAAAATATCCATTTTTTAATCCCACCAATCACTATACGCGACTATTTTTTTCCGCTCTATCGAATGGAAAAGGTTTTAGGGCCGTAGAGTCAATAGAAAAATAATAATTTTCAAAAATTTCGAGATATTGCAAAAATCATAGCGCCAATCGAAAGAGCAGCGCAAAATACCCCTATATATGAATGTTGGCTAAATTTGGAGGAAAAAAATTTTTCTTCTTTTATTGGGATATAATGCGTTGAAAATCGCTCAAAAACACCAAATTTCAATTTTCTCAGCCTACTAGTCACAATACCCGACTATATCTTCCTGCTCTAGTGGATGGAATATCCTTTGGGGTCGAAGGACCTAGCGGAGATGGGCAATTTTGAAAAATGTTCTACATTTCATCGTTGATTTGGGCCAAATCGACTTCAAATCGCTTGAAAACCGAAAATATCCATTTTCTAATCCCACCAATCACTATACGCGACTATTTTTTTCCGCTCTATCGAATGGAAAAGGTTTTAGGGCCGTAGAGCCATTAGGAAAATAATAATTGTCAAAAATTTTGAGATATTGCAAAAATCGTAGCGCCAATCGAAAGAGCAGCGAAAAATACCCCTACATATGAATTTTGGCTAAATTTGGAAGGAAAAAATTCTTCTTCGTTTATTGGGATATAATGCGTTGAAAATCGCTCAAAAATACCAAATTTCAATTTTCTCAGCCTACTAGTCACAATACCCGACTATATCATCCTGCTCTAGTGGATAGAGTATCCTTTGGGGTCGAAGGACCTAGCGGAGATGAGCAATTTAGAAAAATGTTCTACATTTCATCGTTTATTTCGGCCAAATCGACTTCAAATCGCTTGAAAACCCAAAATATCCATTTTTTAATCCCACCACTCACTATACGCGACTATTTTTTTCCGCTCTATCGAATGGAAAAGGTTTTAGGGCCGTAGAGCCAATAGAAAAATAATAATTTTCAAAAATTTCGAGATATTGCAAAAATCATAGCGCCAATCGAAAGAGCAGCGCAAAATACCCCTATATATGAATGTTGGCTAAATTTGGAGGAAAAAAATTTTTCTTCTTTTATTGGGATATAATGCGTTGAAAATCGCTCAAAAACACCAAATTTCAATTTTCTCAGCCTACTAGTCACAATACCCGACTATATCTTCCTGCTCTAGTGGATGGAATATCCTTTGGGATCGAAGGACCTAGCGGAGATGGGCAATTTTGAAAAATGTTCTACATTTGATCGTTTATTTGGGCCAAGCCGACTTCAAATCGCTTGAAAACCGAAAATATCCATTTTCTAATCCCACCAATCACTATACGCGACTATTTTTTTCCGCTCTATCGAATGGAAAAGGTTTTAGGGCCGTAGAGCCAATAGGAAAATAATAATTTTCAAAAATTTTGAGATATCGCAAAAATCGTAGCGCCAATCGAAAGAGCAGCGAAAAATACCCCTATATATGAATTTTGGCTAAATTTGGAAGGAAAAAATTCTTCTTCGTTTATTGGGATATAATGCGTTGAAAATGGCTCAAAAACACCAAATTTCAATTTTCTCAGCCTACAAGTCACAATACCCGAATATATCTTCCTGCTCTAGTGGAAGGAATATCCTTTGTGGTCGAAGGACCTAGCGGAGATGAGCAATTTAGAAAAATGTTCTACATTTCATCGTTTATTTCGGCCAAATCGAATGGAAAAGGTTTTAGGGCCGTAGAGCCAATAGAAAAATAATAATTTTCAAAAATTTCGAGATATTGCAAAAATCATAGCGCCAATCGAAAGAGCAGCGCAAAATACCCCTATATATGAATGTTGGCTAAATTTGGAGGAAAAAAATTTTTCTTCTTTTATTGGGATATAATGCGTTGAAAATCGCTCAAAAACACCAAATTTCAATTTTCTCAGCCTACTAGTCACAATACCCGACTATATCTTCCTGCTCTAGTGGATGGAATATCCTTTGGGGTCGAAGGACCTAGCGGAGATGGGCAATTTTGAAAAATGTTCTACATTTGATCGTTTATTTGGGCCAAGTCGACTTCAAATCGCTTGAAAACCGAAAATATCCATTTTCTAAGCCCACCAATCACAATGCGCGACTATTTTTTTCCGCTCTATCGAATGGAAAAGGTTTTAGGGCCGTAGAGCCAATAGGAAAATAATAATTTTCAAAAATTTTGAGATATTGCAAAAATCGTGGCCCCAATCTAAAGAGCAGCATTAAATACCCCTATATATGAATTTTAGCTAAATTTGCAGGAAAAAAATTTTTCTTCGTTTATTGGGATATAATGCGTTGAAAATCGCTCAAAAACACCAAATTTCAATTTTCTCAGCCTACTAGTCACAATACCCGACTATATCTTCCTGCTCTAGTGGATGGAATATCCTTTGGGGTCGAAGGACCTGGCGGAGAGGAGCAATTTTGAAAAATGTTCTAGATTTCTTCGTTTATTTGGGCCAAATCGACTTCGAATCGCTTGAAAACCCAAAATATCCATTTTCTAATCCTACCAATCACTATACGCGACTATTTTTTTCCACTCTATCGAATGGAGTAGGTTTTAGGGCCGTAGAGCCAATAAGAAAGTAATAATTTTCAGAAATTTTGAGATATTGCAAAAATCATAGCGCCAATCGAAAGAGCAGTGAAAAATACCCCTATATATGAATTTTGGCGAAATTTCGAGGAGAAAAATTTTTCTTCGTATATTGGGTGATAATCCGTCTAAAATCGCTCAAAAATACAAAATTTCAATTTTCTCAGCCTACTAGTCACAATACCCGACTATATCTTCCTGCTCTAGTAGATGGAACATCTTTTGGGGTCGAAGGACCTAGCGGAGAGGAGCAATTTTGAAAAATGTTCTAGATTTCTTCGTTTATTTGGGCCAAATCGACTTCAAATCGCTTGAAACCCAAAATATCCATTTTCTAATCCCACCAATCACTATACGCGACTATTTTTTTCCGCTCTATCGAATGGAGTAGGTTTTAGGGCGGTAGAGCCAATAGGAAAGTAATAATTTTCAGAAATTTTGAGATATTGCAAAAATCATAGCGCCAATCGAAAGAGCAGTGAAAAATACCCCTATATATGAATTTTGGCGAAATTTCGAGGAAAAAAACTTTTCTTCGTATATTGGTTGCTAATCCGTCTAAAATCGCTCAAAAATACAAAATTTCAATTTTCTCAGCCTACTAGTCACAATACCCGCCTATATCTTCCTGCTCTAGTGGATGGAACATCTTTTGCTTGCGTGCGTGCGTGCGTGTGTGTGTACTTACACACATATATATGGGAGCGTCCAGCAGAAACGGGCCACCGAGCGCGCGCGGTGCCTTTTTTCGCGTAAAAGGCGCTCTGTTTAACTCGCTCATAATCGTATGCTGCGTTTTTGGATCCTCAATCCTCAAAATGCCTCTCGAGTGCTTTGGTCTTTTGAGGAGACTCCTCAAAATGCCTACAGAATCCTCAAAATTCGGTATATATGACTTATATAATCCTCAAAATGCGTCCCAGATGTGTGTGTGTGTGTGTGTGTGTGTGTGTGTGTGTGTGTGTGTGTGTGTGTGTGTGTGTGTGTGTGTGTGTGTGTGTGTGTGTGTGTGTGTGTGTGTGTGTGTGTGTGTGTGTGTGTGTGTGTGTGTGTGTGTGTGTGTGGGTGTGTGTGTGTGTGTGTGTGTGTGTGTGTGTGTGTGTGTGTGTGTGTGTGTGTGTGTGTGTGTGCGTACAGGCGATAACTTTTGAACCGATCGACCGATTTACATCGGAAAAGATCTCTTCGTTTCGGAGGAGAATAGAGAGAGCATAACCTACTTTTTGATTTTACCGATTTTTTTTATAACCAAAAAACGATTTTGAATTTTTCGTTTTTTTTTTGATTTTTTAAATTAACTACAATTTCTTTTTTTTTAATTTAAATTATCTTTAGCCTGTCATTTGTTATTAATGAAAATATGGTTTATATTTCTTTAATTAATATCTCAAAAAGTTTTTCATTTTTCCACTCAAAATTTTTACATTACACTTATCGAGTACAACATTGTGTTAAAATTTCAAGAGGTTATGTTGGTCAAAATTTTTTTACTCATTCCAAATTAGCCCCAAAAAGCAAGTACAAAATATGCAATAGTTCTATTTAATTTGTATATCATATATATATATATATATATATATATATATATATATATATATATATATATATATATATATATATATATATATATATAAATAAAATAATTATTGTGTACTGGGGCATATCCCCGAGAAAGTAATTTCAGATTGAGTCCCGCGGCAACGTGTACTAAGGCAACGATAATAATTGACTTTCAAAATATAAATTTCGTAAAAATTTCATAAAAATATTTGATAAAAATATCGATTCTTAAATATGAAAAAAACTACCTCTCTGTTAAATTTCAAAACGATTCATTGTCTTTGGTTAAGAAGTATAACTTAGTTATTATATTTGTATGATTGTTACAATGATGGATTAACTTTAAACCACTAAGTCGAGCAGGATAGTAGTTGAATATCTGTTTCAAAACAAATATTTATTAGATTATTGCCAACACATACTTTTCTTTCTCAAACTAATGTATTTCTTTAAAATTTTTTATAACAATAATTAATTGTTTGTATAGGATACATAAATGAAAAAACAGAAAAGATATTTTTTATATTCAGTCAAATTGTTTAACAAACAACAACGATCCACAAAGAAAACAGCTTTATTTATTAATAAAGTTTTGTTGTGAAAAATTTACTTTTGTTTTTTAAATTTTAAAAATGGAATCGATAAATTAGTTTGAGGAAGCATGATCTTGCCAATGAATTGGCAGCGGTTTTTTTATTAGTGTTTGATCATTTGTATTCACAAGTGAATTTAGGAATGAAAATTTAATGTATTATATGTGAAGATATATATCAGAAAAGTATTTATAAGTGTAATTATAGTACAAGCGTGCAATGACAGTTTTGTTGAAATTTGGGAAGTACCTTCAGTTCAATATAGGAATGATGTATGAAAGTAAATACAGAAAAATATACGCAGTGGCAAAATTAGTAATTAAGTATTTTAAGGAAGAAGCAGTAATAATTCTTATCGGATAAAAATAAATACATCTTTTTTTCCAAGAAAGATAAAAGTCAGATAATTGAGTTTAGCTCACTACTTATAGGATATAATTCAATTCAGAAGAGTTCTGAATTGCAATAAGTTTCAAGATGTATCTACATATAAAAGCGACAAGCCTGCTTAGCATACGAGAAATATATAATATATTTATAACAAAAACTGTTGTTATCTGATTTTAATTTCATCAAGCCTTGTGGAGTTTTGCTGTCACTGATGTATACTTGCACTTTAGCTGACAAATGATTATGTCAATTGGCTATCAGCGGCTAATTATGTCAGAGCGGTCTGCTGTTCTGTCAGAGATCATGTAAACAGGTGTTTTCACAGATTTCAAGGATATTGCATAAACTGCAACACTCATCTGGCAGTCTAGTATAAAGCATGGACGTGTAGGTATCACTGATAGCAAATCTTCACAGTTTTTTTTGTTATAAATAACTGTAGAAGTAATCAGTTACTGCTGTTTCACGTGACAGGCCAAAGGAGCATCACTGGGGCAATATTTGTATGATAAGTACGCGTATAACCTCAAAAGTTTTTTAGGAGACTCAAAACATTATACCTTACTTTTTTTACTTTAAAAATAGATTCTTTGTTTGTTTTTTTCTCTTTTTAGGATGTAGAAGTAGACAACCTCATCTAACATGAAGCAGCGATGTCGCATTGACACCCACTTAGAAATTTCTCTAGAAGAAGAGTTTGTTTGGTAAAATTAAATATTAAAAAATGCCTTTACAAAAAAAGGAATGAGCTCTGGCATTTGATCTAACATTGGAGTTGCAAAACAGCAATAATGGAAATATCGCTAAAAATGGAATATATTCAGGTAATAAAATTTTTTTAAACTAATTCTTTCACTTGATTCTTAATATTCAATCTAATTTATGTATTTTTTATTCATATAAGTAATAAAGTAATTGTATACATTTTTTTCACAGCACAAACGAGAAAAAAGTGTGAATAAAAAAAGTGTGAATATCGTACACATTCTTCAGATTTTTTTTTTAAATAGAATGGCTGCAGCTTTTTTCCGGGAAGGCATAAGGGTCTATAACTCTGTAGAGGTTCATGGTGAGGTATTACCTACAACCTCCGCAAGTTTCAAGAAAATTGGGGTTCCGGAACCCTGAGCCTCTCCTAGTGAGTAAAATTGGTCTTTAATTTTATATAGCCTGGTTCTGATAGTGGCCGTACAGGAGAAGTAGCGGTATTGAAAGGAAATGAATTATATGTAGCAAATGGAGGTGATTCTAGATGCGTTCTTTGCAGAGATGGTGAAGCTATTGAATTAAGTTTTGACCGCAAACCAGAAGATCAACCAGAAATGGAACAAATGGTCAAAGCTAGTGGAAAAGTTACTGCTGATTGTAGAGTTAATGGTGGACTCAATTTATCAAGAGCACTCAGTGATCACGCTTACAAAAGAAACACAGATTTACCGCCGGAAGAGCAAGTGATATGAGTTACCAGACATTAAGATTATCACGTGAGCTGTTACATTTAATGTGAATTTTTGTAAAATTATAAAACTTGTAAAGCTGTGGATTTATTTTAAGTTCATAGCACCATATGTTATAGTTTTATGTATAAAACTATGTATAAAAGAATGTATCAGCGTTGACTATTGGTGTTGGACTGATGGAAATTTGTAGCACATGAGGATGATATACATTTATGTTAACAATACACATTTTTAACTCAAAGCTAACACACACTAATACCTCTGTAAACTTTATTTAAAAAAAAGTAAATTTTACTAGAAAAAAAATTCGTAATCGGCTAAGGTATATGTAGTTATTTTTATGAAATAAAACATTATTCATCATATCTATTTTTTAACTTCGTAGATTGTATTATTTTATTTTAGATAATAAGTAAGTTAGCTTAAAGCCTTAGGAGGCTTTAGTATAATAAATTACTATGATTACTTTGGATTGTACACATAGCTTTACTTGTAGCAACACAAGTCTTGAATATATACACTTCTATTTTTTTCACATTTTTATTACAGCATGAGCTGTTTCTTCAATCATGTCGTTTATAACTAAGCCATTATAGAATAACATTTTTAATATTCACAATATTATCCCATTTGCTCCATTAATATGAAGGCTTAATGTTTTTATAAATTTGCATAAGTTTGTAAAGTTATTTTTCAGTTATCATCTTATATAACCAAGTGAATTATGCAACGTTACCAAGCCTCTTATTAAGAAAGTATTAAATCTCTTTTTTATTTCATTAATTAAACTATCGCTCTTTTATTAGGTATATGGGGATATCTCTGGAACTTTTACTTTTCATAGTATGGCAATTTTCCAGATCTTTTTAATAAGAAATATATACTTTCGGCAACGCAAATAGGTAAAAGTAAATGTTTTTCAAATGTTCCACGCATGAAAAGATCGTTCCAGTTACGTATAAAGTGATGAGAACGCGGAAATGTACTAAATTAACTCATTTCGCTGCGGTCATTGACGACATTTTTTACAGTATTTGCTCTATAAAACTGTAACGAAGTTTTTTATTCATTAAGACTATCATATTAAAATATTTGGTATCATATTTAAGTAGAAAAATCCTTATTTCAGAGATGTGCCTGCGATACAATAGAAATTAAGAATATAGAAAGTTGGATCAGTGATTTTTCAAAAATAAATATTTTTGTAGTAATTCTGTTCTATATATTTTAACGTGAAGTTTTTTCTTAATCTGGCTCACAGATTTCATTCTTTATTAAAAATACAATAATTTTATTTGTTGCACGTGTGTGTGCCACACGTGGTTTAAAAGTTATACGGCTTCAAGAAATTACTTCTCAAGCGTAACTCATTTAAAAGGACTAGATTTTTGATAAGCACACACTGAATTTGGAATTTTTAGGTCCAAAAGCCAGCGTAATCACTATTTTAACATTTCAAAAAGAGGTAGTTAAGTTGTTAAAGTGATATATACAAATTTAATAGCATTTTGATACGATTAAAATAAATAAGTTCATCATTTATATTAGTAAGCAATTTTTTTCGATATACTAGGCCGTAAAATTCGATTTTACGGACTTATTTGAGGGCGTAAAATGCGATTTCATGTATCTGGAACTGGGTGCGTGCAATTGCATTTTTATTTCCGCAAATGAGTCCGTAAAAACGAATGTTGCGATAAATATATATAAAAAATTAATGTTCGTTACTTAGTCGAGCGACACTTAGAACGGCTTCACCGGGTTTCGTGCACTGCGATCACTACTCGGTTCGTGAAATAGCATTTTGCGGACTAGTGACAAAAGATACTATTTTACTGTGAATGAATAGTACATTATTTTATAGTACTGATTGCATAAATCCACCATGTCACACCTATCCGCATTAGCAGTCCATTTTTGCACCGTGCAGTATCGCCCAAGTGACAGCGAGGGTGATAAGCACCGTGCAATAATGGACTACTTATGTCACGGATAGGCATGACATAAATGCGGATTTATGCCACGCAGTACTATACAAGTTTTTCTGTATTTTACGTTCTTTTAAAAGACCATAGTCAATGCCTAGTAGCAAAAATGGTGCACGTTTTGCACGTGTAATGATGTGTCACATTACGCATACTGATCGTGAAGTAAAAAATATACTGCTTTTCGAATTTGTGCATGGGGATCACTATTTAACTAGCAAAAACTAAATTTAACAGTATTTTTTTATTTAATGTGCAGAATTCACAAAATGATAATTTTTGGAGGGAAAAATACCATCATTTTCGCGAATTGTACACCTATACCATGTCGAAAAATACTATTCATTACTCAGCTGTATGCCGTAATATCCTCGCGTAATCTCACGATACTCGGGTCTGTTCTGCTGGCCCTCGTACGCAACTAAAAATCGTACTTTAGATTCTTAATTTTAAAATACTACTATTAAGGTGATGTGATACCCACGCTATTACTCAATTCTCGGTTCCCGTTTTTCTCCTTCAATTTTAAACTTTTTGAAAAAAACTCTTTGACACGTTTTAAGTTTAATAAAGAACTACAACGTATCAAAGAGTTTTTTTCTTAAAATTAAAAATTGAATGAGAAAAACGGGAACCAAATTTTGGGTAATAGTGTCAGTATCGCATCACCTTAAGAAAAACAGAATTAAGCACAGCCATTGAACCGCAGTTAAAAAAGAAAAAAATGATTTACCATGGATCTGTAGAAAAGCCAAAAGTCATACAAAGAGAAACCCGTAGTAAGACACGAAATCGTAAATGAAATATTATATTTTTTTCATGGTTAAATTATGTACAGAGATTTTTATATATCAATATATATATATATATATAACTGTTATTTCCGGGACTTTTTAGTGTAAAAACTTACAATCAGGGTCGGAAACACCCCCTTTTCCCCCCCTGATTGTAATTTATACTGTTTTATACTGTTTTATACTGTTTTATACTGTTTTATACTGTTTTATACTGTTTTATACTGTTTTATACTGTTTTATACTGTTTTATACTGTTTTATACTGTTTTAAACTGTTTTAAACTGTATTAAACTGTATTAAACTATTAAACTGGATTTCCGGGACGTCCCAGAAATAACAATCACGTCCCAGAAATAACAGTTATATACATTTTAAATTCCCAGAAATAACTGTTATATATATATATTGTAACGCTCTGCTGGGGATCAGGACAGAGGTACGCGGGTTAATCACAGAATTACTTTAGCTTGAATATAACAATTAAGTTTATTAAGTTCGAATTATCTACAATAACTACTGGGCGCCAGGTGCACGCGTCACTTGCACCGGTTTCTTCTCTCGCGCGGCTAGCGTAGCCGAGAGCGCAGAAACCCTATACTCTATTACTACAACTACAGCTCCAGCTCGAGCTGCAGCTACGCGAGTTCGGAGTTCGCGACTCCCGACGCGAACGCGCACACACAAATCACACGGGGAACGCGGGGAAGGAAAATTGTGGGACGAACCTTGGCCAGGGTTGTTGTTGCTGCGACAGCTTCCTCTAGAGACACGCTCTCGTCCTCTCCGATGTAGCGTCATCTCGACCACGGTTTCTGGTCGGCGAAGCCACGCAACTTCCAGGCACACTTCCGAGCACTAGCGGTCTCGCGAGCACGCGGCACGGCGGTAAGCAACCGAATGTCTTTTCTGTGTCGGCCGGTCTCGCGCACGCTGCTCCGTTCCGCCGGCTAGTTCGCCGATCGGCCGTCTTCTTCAACGCGGCGCGAGCGAGCAGTCCCTTGTGGCTGCCGATGCTCGCACGCGCCGTGTGTGTCGGGCGGCCGCGGCAGTACTGTGTAGCAGTGTCTCTCTCTCTCTCTCTCTCTCTCTCTCGCTCCCTCTCTCTCTCTCCTGGCGTCGACTGCTGCTGTCAGCCGCATGGGAGAGCGCGACTGCTTAGCCCGCTGATGCTACAGCTCCAACTCTCTCTCTCCTCGGCCTGCCCATCTCAATGCTCGCTGTTGCTGTTCGTGTGCTGTACATTTCCTCTTCCTCGACGTAGCTGCCGTTGCTCTCGCTTTCTTCGCTCCAGTTGCTAAGTGAGGAAGGACGGGAGAAAAGGGGCGAGGGATCGTGTGCGGGGCAGGAGATGGGACTCGGACGCGCGCATGTGTGTGTGTGCGAACGTTAACGCGCGTCGAGGCATCGCTCGCCGTGGCCGCCGTACCTATTTCCCTTCCGCGTTTAAGTGACATGCAATTTGCCGTGTCACAATCCCCCCTCCTAAACTCGAAGGGGTCCGCCGACTACCTTCGCACGTTTAATTGTATTCTAATACTACATCTAATTACGGCTCATCCGCTCTAGCTACCTTACTCTAAGCTAATCGGTATTAGCTACAGCGGTGTGAGTGTCATTGTTTATGTTCATCGTCTTCTTCTGCTGCTGGGCTTAAGTGTAAATCTGTGTGAGTGTAACCCGGTGAGTGCGTGTCCTGCTCTATGCACCTTGGCGCCAGTAAATTTCAACAATTCTCTCAATCGCAAGTACCGAACGCGATCGCGAACTCTCACACAACACTCCAACATGTTCACTCACGCAAAATTAACATTTTGAGACGAAATTAAAACGACACACTGCCGCAACAGTGACTTACCTGGCCGATCCCTTGAGTTACTGCTCTTTTTGAGCCACGTTCTGGCAACCTAAAATAACATGCCAACTCTATCGCGAATAATCATTCATTCTCTCTGATGTATGTTATTTTATTGCGACTTGCTTAAGGCTTGCTGGTGAGAGAACGCTCTCTCTTACTTAGGAAATCACTGGAAGGGGACAGGTAAGATAAATGAAAAATCATCTAGATGAGGTAAGGAGGCTGCTTTATTAGCTTTCGGCTCTCCCTACCGATGCTGCACATACACATTTTATTTGGGGTCTACCCTCTTCTGCTACAGCTCCAGCTGTAGCTTCTGGAATCTCACTCTCTCTTTCTCTGACGCTGGCCCCATTCCTGGCAGTAGGTGGGGCAGGTGGCGATGGTGACGCCCGGGCGGCCACACATGTATAGCATGTGCGCTGGCGGGGCGGGTGCAATCGACCCGGCTGTACCCAAACTCGCCGCAATTCCAGCAGCCCGGTCGCACGGTTCCGGCCTCGCGAGAGGGACGGACGCTCTCCGGTTTGGGGCGTAGCTGCTCCTCCCACAGCCACTCTTTTGGGGGCTCCACCGCGTCGAACCGCTCTTCCTCTTCGGAAGGGGGGCCGGCGAGGCTAGGCAGCGGTCTCCCTCGGCCGCGGCTCCCCGGAAGGGCCCTTGCAGGGCCTTCTTCGCTTCCTCCGGGGTACTGAAGAGGCCCTGGTTCTAGTTGGAGTGGGGCCAGTCCCGGTAGGAGCGGAACTTCGCTCCGGCGACCCCGGCCTCATCCTCGGCCTAGCTGTCGCGGGGGCTGGGGTGACGGTGGGCGCGCGCAGTGCGCGGCCCTGCCGATGGCCAGGTACGGCACGTACTCGTCGTCCGACGAATCCATTTGCTAAAACAACAGGAGTCTGGGTTGTAACTTGGTCTCCTGGCGATTGGACATTTCTTGGCGGCGTATACCTTTCTAAATCATTCACGAATACTTTCATCCGCCGCTTCGAGTCAAGATCCTCCACCAAGTACACCATTGGAGAGTAGACTTCTACCACCTTAGCCGGTCCAACAAACCTAGGTGCTTGCTTAGCTGCAAATCGGTCCTCTGCGGACGATAGCACATGGTTTCGGCGCCTCATGAGGTCTCCGACTTGGTAGAGGACCTCTCGTCGGTTTTTGTTGTAATTCCGCGCTTGCCTTGCTACAGCTTTATCCATGTGTCTGCGTACCAAATCATGCAGGGCAGGCAGTCGGCTGGCTCTTGTCTTCCATTTATCCATATCAGGAGGAGAGGTAGGAATAGGATTTTCCAGGTGATTCCGGAGTAAGGTGGAGGGGACAGGATTACGCTCTAAGTTTAAAAACGCGGGAGAAACCCCTAACGACGAGTGCACGGCACTATTTAATGCGAAGCACAACTCGCTCAAGTGCAGATCCCAATCTCTATGATCATCGGTTATAAAGCTATTGATCATCGGTCGTAAATTCCGGTTTACTCTTTCCACCGGGTTTGCTTGAGCGTGGTAGGGTAGAATAGTGGACTGCAGAATTCCATATTCATCTAACCTTTCTGTCACCAAGCGGTTAGCGAATTCTGTGCCATTATCCATAAGCAGAACCCGGGGACAACCCCAACGATTTACGATGAATTCTTCAAAAGCTTTCACCACCGATTTCGCATCGGCTTTCCTCAAAGCTTTCAACTCAACGTACCTGGTGAATAGGTCTTCGAAAACAATTATGTACCTTTGACCAGTACGCTAAGGGGGTTTTGGACCCATTATATCAGCGGCAACTACTACCTATGGACCTTCAATGTTGCGCTCGGTCAT
Organism: Torymus aiolomorphi; assembly: GCA_036365515.1. Taxonomy (NCBI): domain Eukaryota; kingdom Metazoa; phylum Arthropoda; class Insecta; order Hymenoptera; family Torymidae; genus Torymus; species Torymus aiolomorphi. Next base: position 93,658,579 of record CM070874.1, read on the forward strand.
CAGCCCCGCTGGAGCTTGTTGAGAGCCTTTGTGAGCTTGACATACTTGGCACGCTGCTATATACCAACATACATCTCTATAGTATCCTGGCCAGTAGTAGTACGTCGCTACTCTCGCAAAGGTCTTATCTACGCCTAAGTGACCTGCTTGTGGAGTGTTATGAGCTTCAGCTAGAGCTTTTCCTCGATCTGCTTCAGGGAGGACGAGCTTCCACGCATCCATGTCCGGCAGCAACGGATCTACAGTCTTATTCGGACGATGCGCATACAGCAAGCCATGTACTACCTTCCAATCCGGGTATTTTCTTGAGTTTTTCTCGATATTGCTGATTCTACCTTGATACCATGGATCTTCAGCTGTAGCAGTGGCGATAGCTGCAAGCTCATAATTTCCCTCCCAAGCACGCGAAAGCGCGTCCGGAACTTTGTGCAGCGCTCCCTTACGGTGTACAAATTCAATGTTGTACATTTGCAGAGCCGTATTCCATCTGGCTAATCGACCAGCTGGGTCTTTGAGGTTATTTAACCACAACAGGCTGTGGTGGTCGGTGATGACCGTAAATTTCTCACCTAGCAAATAATCTCGCAGCCTCTCGACGGACCATAAGACGGCGAGGCACTCCTTCTCAGTGACAGTATAATTTCTCTCTGCCTTCGACAGGGTCCTACTCACAAAATAGATAGGGTACTCCTCGCCATCAAATACCTGCGTCAGTACTCCAGCTATAGCATAATCACTCGCATCTGTTTGCAGAGTGAAGGGTAGCGACAGATCTGGCCTTGCAAGCACAGGGGCTTGCGTTAGTGCGAGCTTCAGCTTCTCAAACGCTTGCTGTTGCTCCTGGTGCCACTGCCACCGAACATCCTTCCTCAGCAGCTTGGTTAGCGGCGCTTTATACCCTGCCAAGTGAGCTATGAATCTGGAGTACCAACCAATCATGCCGAGAAATCTCCTCAGCTGCCTGATGTTGAGGGGCGCTGGATACTCGAGAATGGGCTTCACCTTATCCTCGTCCGTCTTCAAACCATCCTCGATGACGACGTAGCCTAAATACTTAACCTCAGCACAACAAAACTCAGACTTTGCGAGATTAATTTGTAGATTGGCTTCTCTTAACGCCGTAAGCACGATCTCCAGCCACTTAGTGTACTCCTCAAAGGTGGGTGAGACGATAATTATGTCATCTAAATACGCGAAGACATACGGCTCCCACGCAGCTTTGATGAGGTTGTCCATGATACGCTGGAATACTGCTGGAGCGTTCGTCAGTCCGTACGGTAGTCGGATGGAGTGGAAAAGTCCTCGCCCTGGTACTGAGAATGCGGTGACCTCTCGACACTTCGGATCCAACGGAATCTGGTGATACGCTTGACTTAAATCTAACTTAGAAATATACTTGGCAGAACTTAACTTATCAAGTATCTCATCCATATTTCGCAATGGATACGCGATAGACTTAGTATGCTTATTAACTTGCCTATAGTCTATGCAAAATCGGAACAAATCATACAATTTTGGAACTAGTACAGGGCAGCTTCGCCAGGGGCTATCAGATGGCTCGATAATTCCCTCCTCCAGCATCCTATCGACTTCAGCCCAAGCCGTCTGCAACATCTTCGGAGTATACTTCCGAGGAGCTTGGCGAATGGGTTCATTTCCTTGAATGTCAATGAAATGCGGGGCGACTTTAGCTAGCCCTAGTTTGTCCGGTGATGGTGGAATTAGTTCCTTCTTAATAGCGTCGATTTTGACTTGCTGTTCAGCTGTAGCACGGCTCAGTCCTCCTATGCTAGCTAGAGCGGGAAAACTGGTTGGATCTTGGCCGTAAGGGTAAAATTGATGAACTACTCCCTTCCGCGTCCACCAGGTGTCATTCTCGTAATCAATCTTCATCTTGAACAATCGTTTGAAGTCAATTCCGAGAATGCAGTCATATTGAAGCTCGTCGGCTATGCGGAAAGGCATAGTTACATGCGTATTATCGATGCCGATGCTCATGTTCAATACGCCTTGCAGTTTCACTGCACCTCCGTCAGCTACTCGTACTGACACTGCTTCCTGCTCCAGCCTCCCGGCGAACTCTTTGCTGACGCCTTTGCCAAGGTTAGAAATGAACCGATCCATCATCGAGCATGCCCAATAATTTTCTTCCATTCAATTCTATGTTGAAGAATAATCGGGGCTCAATGTTGCTTACAGCACTTCTCATAATCAGCGATTCTGGAGCTAAAACTTGAGGGTTGTCTCCCTCGCTCATCGCTGCCGCTGGACTGTTTTCTGGGATACTAGCGATCGTATCAGAAGTGGGAAGAGTCGAATCTGAAGTAGGAGGGGGTGAGTTGACTCCAATAACTTTCCCTCTTACTCGTTTCCCGCCGACACAGAGTTGCACTTGGTGCATCTTCGCGCAGTCGTGTTCGGATCTCCACAATTTTGACAGACTGCTGCATTCATGCACTCTCTCGTGCGTCTTGACTCAGCCCGGGAGCAGAGATATCAAATCTCCCCGGATGAGGCTGAAAGCTAGCAGCAGTATGCATCGGAGCTACATAATAACCTGCTACAGCTGGCTGTGAGACAACAGCTGACATCTGCTGAAACGATTGTGGAAAATTGCAACCATACTGCTGATACGAAGGAATAACTGGATACGACTGCTGTGGGGGAAACAAAGATTGCGAAAAATACCCAGGCGGATAATAGAACGACGACGGTGGTGCTGGCTGACTATAATACGAGCGCGCAGGCTCAACTCGTGCTCCCACTCCGCTCACTTGTGAACCTCCAGCTGAAACAAAATTTTGCACGAGCGACGCTGACGACATGAGAAGCGGCTCCTAATAAGCTGGTGTTACTCGCGGCATTGGACATTGTGAGTAGACAGCAGGCCCTGCTACGCCGTCGAAATTTCCTAGAGCAACATTAGCTGAATGCTGAGGAATACTCGTCGAAGGTAGCGAACCAAATCCGGAAACACCGCTGCCGAATTCTCTCCTCTTATACATCGTGGACGGAGCAGCCGGGTATCTCTTCGGCTGCGACGGCAACGCTGGAAGCGGCAAAAACGACGTACCTTCGAAAAATCCGTTCGGCTGCCTCACCGCCCCTCCTTCACTCGCAGATAATAGAACCTCGTTCCGCGCGCTCGCCACACTCGTTAAATCCATACTATTTTCCATGAACGTGCTATGCTCGTGAGCATGAAGTGGACCGCGAGGATAACGTGTGGATTGTGCACGCGGATTAGGAGCTGACTCCCTCGTATCATGAAACACTTCCGGCGCGGCGATGCTAACACGCCTCTGCGCGTCAAAACTCTGTATCGCTGGAGCAACATGGCTGCCACCTGTAGGCTGCTCGGCCGTACGCCGCGGCTCATTCACTTCGATGTGCAGCCTCGACGTAAAAGTCTGCGACGGCTCCTCCATCGAGATCGGATTACGAAATCTGCCTATCGATTGGCCTGTGGAGAGCGGCTCTGCTTCTGAATACTCTGGAGCTACCACCGGCTGCACTGGAATCCTAAATGGCGAAAGCCGTGCAACAGAATGCCTACTCGACGACAAAGGACTATGCGCAAAAGTGGACTCGTCCGCCGGCTCGTCTCTGGCCGGGTCCCATGGCGCGGCGTCTGCACCAAAATGGCGTCGCATCTCGTGCCTCTCCAACCTATTTCGCAAAATGATCGCTTCCGAGCGAATATTCAGCCCGAATCGCTGAACAGTCATCGCGACTTCCCCGTCGGTTAATCGATTGATGGCTCTCTGCAGGCTTTGAGCTGCAGCTATGGGGTCGACGCACATTAAATCATTTTCGTCAACTCCCAGCGAAGCCCAACTCCTGTCGAGAGTTTCCATCGTACTCTCTCTCAGTTAGCCTCGGTCACTTAGCTCCCCCCCCCCGATTTCTTTTCTTATCAAATACTACGTATAAATTTTTAATTTAAATACAACAGTTGTATTTACATACTCTTAACCCGAAATACAACTAATTTGTAGCAGAATAAATTATTCTAAAACTAAAAATGCTATTAGCAAGAAAAAGCAAAAGCAAGCAAAAATAGAAAAAAAATAAATCAAGCCAAGCAACCGAATTACTAACGAGAGATTAGGTGCGACAATTACACACCTGCTCCTCGCAACGAAATCAAAATCCGAAAGCAATCCGAAGAAAATTTCCTTCCCCGTTTCTATTAAACTCTTGTAACGGAGAAGTGGGAATTTGGGAAAGGTTATGTGAAGGATAGTAAGCGAGAATTCTCTCAAACCAATACCGTAAAAGGTTTAATCATAAAAACCCAAAAAAATTCGGTAGCATTAATGCCCAGGAAGTTAACTTAATTTGCAAATGGCTTCCTGAACACTCTGCTATTACGCGCCGCGTGGCTTAAGCTGTAGCAAGATGTGATTTTGCGAATATCTCATTCACTCTTAATCGCAAAATCACGCACAAATCGCAATATTTCAACCACAAAAAATTTTTATAATGATAAATTATTATTCCACTTATAAATAATTAAATTGAAACGTCTGGCTAAATCGATCAAATACGGCGTCTATAAACGCTTGCACGCGGTAATTTATAAAACGCAAAATGGCTGCCAGAACGCTTCTTCCTCGCGGTTTCCCGTTGTGTGTGCGCGCCGCGATGGCGATTATCACGACGCAGATCCCTTAACTATGCCACGGCTTTACCGTGGCCCCACGTTGGCTGCGCCACTTGTAACGCTCTGCTGGGGATCAGGACAGAGGTACGCGGGTTAATCACAGAATTATTTTAGCTTGAATATAACAATCAAGTTTATTAAGTTCGAATTATCTACAATAACTACTGGGCGCCAGGTGCACGCGTCACTTGCACCAGTTTCTTCTCTCGCGCGGCTAGCGTAGCCGAGAGCGCAGAAACCCTATACTCTATTACTACAACTACAGCTCCAGCTCGAGCTGCAGCTACGCGAGTTCGGAGTTCGCGACTCCCGACGCGAACGCGCACACACAAATCACACGGGAAACGCGGGGAAGGAAAATTGTGGGATAAACCTTGGCCAGGGTTGTTGCTGCTGCGACAGCTTCCTCTAGAGACATGCTCTCGTCCTCTCCGATGTACCGTCCTCTCGACCACGGTTTCTCGTCGGCGAGGCCACGCAACTTCCAGGCACACTTCCGAGTACTAGCGGTCACGCGAGCACGCGGCACGGCGGTAAGCAACCGAATGTCTTTTCTGTGTCGGCCGGTCTCGCGCACGCTGCTCCGTTCCGCCGGCTAGTTCGCCGATCGGCCGTCTTCTTCACCGCGGCGCGAGCGAGCAGTCCCTTGTGGCTGCCGATGTTCGCACGCGCCGTGTGTGTCGGGCGGCCGCGGCAGTGCTGTGCAGCAGTGTCTCTCTCTCTCTCGCTCTCGCTCCCTCTCTCTCTCCTGGCGTCGGCTGCTGCTGTCAGCCGCATGGGAGAGCGCGACTGCTTAGCCCGCTGATGCTACAGCTCCAACTCTCTCTCTCCTCGGCCTGCCCATCTCAATGCTCGCTGTTGCTGTTCGTGTGCTGTACATTTCCTCTTCCTTGACGTAGCTGCCGTTGCTCTCGCTTTCTTCGCTCCAGCTGCTAAGTGAGGAAGGACGGGAGAAAAGGGGCGAAGAATCGTGTGCGGGGCAGGAGATGGGACTCGGACGCGCGCATGTGTGTGTGCGAACGTTAACGCGCGTCGAGGCGTCGCTCGCCGTGGCCGCCGTACCTATTTACCTTCCGCGTTTAAGTGACATGCAATTTGCCGTGTCACACTATATATATATATATATATATATATATATATATATATATATATATATATATATATATAAATATCTGCAACGGTTATTTCTGGTAACAAATTTGGTATATAAGCGTTATTTCCGGAACCCGCTCGTTATTTCCGGGACTTACCGGAATTTCCTATGGTATATAAGCGTTATTACCGGTAACCGTCTAGAGTCAATAACATATATATATATATATATATGTATATATATATATATATATATATATATATATATATATATAAATATATGAAACGCTAGTTATGCAGACACTTTCCGAAATTTAAATAGACTTATGCAGACAGAGACCGACTTATGCAGACGTCAGCATAAGTAGAGAGTTTATTTCTTTAGTCACGCTAGACTTGTGCAGACACTTGTATAAACGGTACTACACTTATGCAGACAGGTCACGTGGTCTTATACATTGGTGTCAGCATAAGTCCATGTTTATATGATTATATATATATATATATTGTAACGGGATGGCTAGTGGGGGAAAATCCCAACAAGCCACAGGCCAGCGATGCCCTAGAACACGGTGCCGCGGGTGTCAGACTAAAATGACTTGCCCGGGGATCTGCTCCTGGAATCCCGAAAACAACGCGAAGATCGCACACGAACTTCGCTTTCCAACTAATTGGATCGCTGAGTGAAAAGCGCGCGCTCGACGAGTAAAGCGCGCGGCCGCTATGCTCAGATATGAAAACGACCGGCGGAGTCGTTTTCCCGCGGAGGCGGCGGTATCCGGGAGAAGGACGGGTTGTAATGAACAACGCGACGAGTAACTAGATATCACAATATATTCACAAGCACTAATCTTTACAAGCACGACGCAAGTGCTGATTAGAACAAAGAGTTAGTTCGCGCGCGACCGTTAATATTCAAACGCGCGAACTACACGGCGCGCGGCGAAGCTGCTAATTACGCGCGCGGTGTTAAAGTACGGCGAGCTGACACACACCCCCACGTACACGGCACAGAAGGCTTGCACGGGGCGATTTCCGTGCGAGCCTTTACAATAAACCCGCGAGAGGAGAGTAGAAAACTTACGTTAGGAAGGAGCAGCCGGTGCACTCGACTCTCTCTCGCTCCCTGTCGCTCGCACAGCAGTTGTGCTCTCTTTCTCTCTCTCTCTTGCTCGCTGTATCGTGTCGGCAGGCGGGTTGGCTGCCGGCTCGTTGCTCACAGTCTCGTGCGGCTCACGCGGCTCGGGACAGCTCTCTCTCTGTCTCTCTTTCGCACGTTCACTATATACGGCGCCTCCACTACACTCGCGGGGTCTCACAAGGTACGATAGGACGGCGCGGACAAGTAAAAACAGGAGAGACACGGAGGAGATGTTTTTCGCGCGATGGCAGACACGAATATGGCTCCCTTTTCTCGCGGGAACCAGTTAGCAGCTTCGCGACGGATGACGGGCATTTTACGCGTCGCGAGACCGATTCGCTACGCGCGGCGCGCCTCGATTCGGCTGCGCAGGAGTTGCGCGCGCGCGCTCACTACCTTCGCGCGGTAGATTAGAATCGCGGCTAGACACGCGTTACACCCCCGCCAGACGCTGCTTAGGGGACCGAGAGCAGCTCTGCTAATCATGGCCGTCGTCGTACCTACTAATATGGTAGTAATGATTAGGAGAAGGAGGTTCGGAAAGGAACATTGCAGAATCGGAGCCACTGGTTTTTCTTTTTAATTTTTATTAAAAAATATATAAAAAAAACTTCAGGGCCTCACCCTTCTTCAACTGGCCCGGGAATACGATCGGCGCCCCTTGTGACGAGCTTGGTTGGGGCAATGTTTTGACTTTTTCACCCCAAGCTCGCCACACATGAAGCACCGGAGGATCGCGTTACTGCCGAGCGCATCCCGGGCCGCTCGCTCTTCTTCGAGCGCCCTCCTAAGGCGCTCTTCTTCTTTTTGGAGACGGCGCTGGGCCTCTTCCTTGACCCGGCGCGCCGTCTCCTCCGCCTTTTCCCTGGCTCGCTTGGCCTCTTCCATGCGCTCCTGCGCACGAGCCAGGCGAGCCTCCTCCGCCTTTTGGAAGGCTATGCGGCGCAGCCTGGCGGCCCTGGCCTCTGCGGCGGCCGCGAGCTCTTCGCGCCTGCCTTGGGCCATTCCGACCCATTTGCCGGCTTGCCGCTCGCCGGCCTTACCGTGGCACTGGAGAAAGACCTCCAGTGCGGCCAGGGCAGCGTCCTCCGCAGCGCGCGAGGACTTGCTGAGGCACCGCGCTTCCTCGAGGGCCTTCTCCACTGGGACCCAGGCCGCACCGACTTCATCACTCGGTGCCCACTTGGGGGCCTGGGTCGGAGAACTCTCTTTCCTTTCTTCGTCGGCCCGAGCCGCACCGGCGTTTCCTTCCGGCGCCATCTCCGAGGCTCGGACCGACGCCTCTTGTGAAAGCCGTTCCTCCCGGCTTTCCTGCTGCTCCTTCGGGGGACGAGGTCGCCGAAGCGGACTGGGACCGGCCTCTGCCCAGGCCGGCTCCGAAGGTCCCTTTCTTGGCTTCGGCGCCTCTATCTCCTCGATCATGACGGTGGAGGGCTCTTCCACTGGCTGGGGTGCCAGTGTCACAGCGTCGATGCCCTCCACGACCTGCTCCAAAAAATCGATGACGGCGGGGTCAGGATTGCACTGGATTAATCCAGCGATCACCTTCTTCGCCGTCTCCGCTATTTCGGGAGTCAGGCCTTGCATGTCCTGAAACAGGTAAATCGATCCCGGGGAGGAGTGAGATTGAGGACTGGAGAATTAAGACGAACACAGGTTAGTACGTACGACACAAGTTGGACGGCACAATTATTGCTTTTTATACACTCGGGTTCTACGAGAACTAATTAGTCCGGCACCAGCAGGTACGGGCTTCTTCTTCGAACCCTTTGGCCTCCCTGGGCCTCGCTTGGGTTCTGTTGGACCGGCCACACGCATAGGCCGGCCATCGCTCGCACGCTTTCCTGGCCTAACTAATAGCGCGGTCTTACGAGGTGGACCGCGCCTCTTAGCCGTCGCCCGAGGCTGTACATTCCCCTGGCTAACTCTGTGGCCCTCTGACGTGTTACGTTCGGCTGAAGAGTCCCTCGCTGGTAGCGCCTGGGCTACTTCTGCTGAGACGTATCTCTTGAGTTGCTGCGCATGGACGGGACGTATCGTTCGACCATCCTCACCTTGGATCTCATAGGTGTTTTCGCCTAGAATATTCACAATCGTGTAGGGCCCCGCGTACTTCGGGGCTAATTTGGCAGAAATCCCCTCAGCTGCTGAGGATAGTACCTTATTCTCTCTCCATACACGATCGCCTAGACAGAATTGTGGAGGTCGACGATGAGCGTCATAATATTTGGCTTGTCTCGCCTGCTCCGCTTGCGCGTCGGCCGCCGCCCGAACGTGCAATTCGCGGAGCTTGTCCATACGTACCACCCAATTGTTTATCGCCTCTTGCTGCCCTTGCTCTTCGGCTAACCTGTCTTCCTCCCGCCTTAGTGTCTTCGGTGGGTCGGGTTGTCGGCCGTAAATGAGCATGGCAGGACTTATCTTTGTGGAGCTGTGTTCGGCAGTATTGTACGCGAACGCCAGCTCATTCAGTTTCTCATCCCAGGACCGGTGATTTTCCTCTGCGTAAGACATAATCATTGTCTTCACCGTTCGATTCACACGCTCGACAGGATTGGCTTGAGGGTGATACGGAGGTGTAAACGTGTGATGCACATTTCTCTCCTTTAAGAATGCCTCTAATGGTGCATTTTTAAATTCAGTCCCATTGTCTGAGAGAAACACCTCCGGGACTCCGAATCGCAGACATACTCGCTCGTTGAGTCCCTTAATTACCGATTTACCATCTGCCCTTTTTATCGGAATTACTTCAATCCAGCGTGTGAACAAGTCCTGGAATATGAGAATGTATTCGTGGCCGTGCGTGGTTTTTGGGAGGGGCCCCATAATGTCGCTGGCCACGATTTGCCATGGACGCTCTGTAATTCGGCGTCCCATGAATCCTGTTGGAGCGCGCTGTTCGACTTTGCACTGCTGGCAAATTTGGCACTGGCTCACGTATCTGGCTACATCACGAGACATGTGTGGCCAATAATACTTCCGCTTTACTCTTTCTAGCGTTTTCTCGCGGCCCAAGTGCCCAGCAGTTGGAAAGTCATGGCATTCTCTCAGTACTTCGCGTCGCTTTTCGTGAGGGACTGCTAACTTCCATGCATCATCGTCGCCGAGAGACTCGTCTATGACTTCATCAGGTTCGTACTTGTACAGTCTCCCCCGCCAGCTTGAACGTGGGGAAGTCTCGCGGCCGCTGTTGAACCTCTTTCACAATTTCGAGGTACCATTGGTCGTTTGTATCGCGTTCGAGCTCTAACGCGGCGACCGCTGGCTCCTCTTCCTCGAACATCCGCGAAAGGGCATCTGGGACATTGTTCAAAGAGCCCTTTCGGTGTTCGACTGTGAAACTGTGGTTTTGTAGTTCCAAAGCCCATCTTGCTAACCTGCCTGATGGGTTTCGGAGATCACGGAGCCACTTCAAGCTGCTATGATCCGTGATGACCTTGAAGTCATAGGCCTCTATATACGGACGGAAATTTTTGATTGCCCAGAGAATTGCTAGACACTCTCGTTCCGTCACGCTATAATTCTTCTCGGCCGCGCTCAGAGTTCGACTAGCGAACTCTAGGACTCTTTCGTTGCCGTCTATTATCTGGTATAGCACCGCTCCAAGTCCTGTATCGCTCGCATCAGTTTGCACCACGAACTGTGCGTTAGATACCGGTCTGTGGAGAATCGGTGCAGAAGCAACTAGCGCTTTTAGCTTTTGGAAGGCCTCTTCTTGTGCCGTTGACCACTCGTATTTCCGATCCTTTTTCGTTAGTTCGGTCAGTGGTTCAGCAATTGTGGCGAAGTTTGATAAAAACTTTCTATACCACGAGGCCATTCCTAGGAAGCGTCTCAGCTGACGGAGGTTTTTCGGCACCGGATATTCCATAATGGGCTTTATTTTCTCGGGGTCTGGTTTAAAACCATCCCTATTTACTATGACCCCGAGATATTGGACCTCATCGCGACAGAAGACACTCTTCTCGCGATTTATTGTGAGGCCCGCGTCCTTTATCCTATCTAGAACTCTTTTTAGAACCTCTTTATGCTCCTCGAATGTTTCTGTGACTATTATTATGTCATCGAGATACGAGTAAGCAAAAGGTTCGAGTTCGGGGCCGATGACTTTGTCAATCAGCCTCTGGAAGGACGCTCCGGCATACGAAAGACCGTAGGGCATTCTTGTAAATTGAAATAACCCTTTGCCTGGCACGGTGAAGGCCGTAGTCTTTTTGGACTCCGGATTTAGTGGTATTTGGTGGTACGCACTACTTAAATCCAACGTGGATATGTATCGCGCTTTCTGCAGTTTGCTTAAGATACTCTCCATGTATGGTAACGGGTATGCGTCTGGCCTTGACGCTGCGTTCACTTTTCTGAAGTCCACACAGAAACGGAACTTCCCGTTGGACTTGCGTACCATTACCACAGGACTTGACCAGCCGCTTGTCGAAGGTTCTATTATACCCGCGAGTAGCATTTCCTCCACCTGCTTGTGCATCTCTTCCTCGAGTTTTCGAGATACTGGGTAGTACTTCTGTTTTATGGGTCTTGTGGAGCCGACGTCTACTGCATGCTCAACCCACGAAGTACACCCTAATGGTGCCAGGCCGTTTCCCATCAGCTCAGCTACTAAAGCTTCCGCTTCTTTGCGCTGCTCTTCTGTTGGGTCCGCCAACCCTATAGCTGATACGGACACGGTATTATTGGCGGTTATGGAGGCTACTTCTAACTTTACGCTTGCATCATCATCTTAGAGATGCAGCGTATTGTCAGTGGGGTCTAAGACGGCGCTAAACTTCTTAATGAAGTTCACCCCCAAGTAGCACTCCGTGTCTAGGTCTGGCATGATTGCGACGCGCACATCCTTGCACACGCCTGCCACGACCATGGGTAGATACACATAGCCAACCACTGCTATGCTCTGCCCATTAGCTACCCGTGCCGTGAGGCCGCTGGCCGGGATTAATTCTTTTCCACAGGCTGTAGCGAGCTGTAAGCCGATGGAATTCATCCCAGTCCAGGAAGCTCCAGTATCGAAGAGTGCCCGTAGCCTGTAGCCGGCTACACCTACTTGAAGCCACCATCGCGAGCATGTTTCCTGGTTATCTTCGTTCTGCTGAGTCGCGGGCACTTCTTCGCTCTCTCCTTCAGGTAATTGGACCGAGTTACCCTCGGTCGCTGATGTGAGAGCTGGGGGCGGGCGTGTGGCCGTGATTACCTGCCCCCCTTGGCCGTTTCCCTGCTGGTTTCCGGCAGCATTGGGGTTGCGGTCGCTTCCCCTTTGCTCGTTGCCGTAACCCCTTCGGTACTCTGGCCTTTGTGGAGGTCCATTACTCCTTGGACTTGGCGGCCTAGCCTGGTGGGTCGCGCTGCTACCCCCACTAGGCTGATTATTACTTTGCCCGCCTTCCCGCTGCCTGTTCTCCCAATTATTCTTTTTCTTGGGCTTCTTGAACGACTGTGGGTTTGGCGTTTGCCCACTATTTCCGTCGGTGCCTTTCTTTGTCAAGCTTGACAAACACTCGGCCATCACCCGACGGAACATAGCCTCGAGGCTTTCTCGAGGCTCCTGCTGTTGTTGCCCCATCGCCGCCACTCCTGGATTCTGCTTTTTCCGCTGATCCGTGGTTGGCTCTGTAGGTACGTAGGCAAACTCTGGCAAGTAAGTGCGCTCTGGCGGTGGTGGCGAGTGATACACCTTATCTGCCGCGAGCGCTAATTCGGCCTCCCGGGCTAAATCCAGGAGCCCTCGGTAATCCGTAATTTGATTACGCATCACCATTTTTGTAGTTCTGGCCGCATGTTCCGGTGCAACATGTCCAATTGTTGGGGCATGCTAGGCACCGGAACTAACTTGAGAATCAAGGCTTGCAGATTCACTACGTAATCTCTCGTGAGTTCGTTTCTGCCTTGAGTCCTCGCGTTTATCTCCGCTAGGATTCGCTGTTGATGGCCCCTGTCACCGCCATACATGTGTATTATGGCCTCTTGGAAGTCTTGCCAAGATCGCCACGTATGACGGTTACTCCTATACCAGGTGGCCGCTACTCCACTCAGGAGCTCTGACAATGACGAGAGTACTTCGTCGTACGTCAGATTTGCTAGAGCTCGACATTCCTCTACTCTCGTGAGGAATAACTCGACGCTCTGCTCCTTCAAGGACCCAGAGAACTTGATGTGCCATTTCCTTACGATTTGGCCAACATCACGGTTCATCTGTTGAGGCACGTACGTCTGCCTCGTAGACTGGTCCAGTGTAGCGCTCACCCCCGCCTGACGCTGTGTAGGATTTCTTCCGCTATTCCTCCTAGCGTCCCTTGGCGATTCAGTATTGGGGCTGCTGCTGTCAAAATTCACATATGTGAACGTGTCCTGAAAGTTCACATGTGGTGATCCTCGTCCCCTGCCCGCACTCGGTAGTTGGACTCCCTCCAAGCGCGTGCTTGAGGGTGGGTGTCGAGCTTCTTGGAGTATTCGCACACTCTCTTTGAGCTCTTCCACCTCTTTGACGAGTCTATGGATCACCGACAGCAGCTGTTCTGAGACTACGTTATCTCCCACAGCAATCCCTGCGGTACGCTGTTCCCCGCACTTGGCCACTCAAAACTCTGTGGCTGCGGTGGACTTCGCGTTTGCTGCCAGAACGCGTGCTGCCCATTTTGTGCCGACAACGACTCTTGTTCTTGACTCCGCCGGAATTGTCGTTGCCTGCGCTGCTCTTCTAGCAACGCCTGCTGTCGCTGCTGCTCTTGATGCTTTCGCTGTTGCTGCCGCTGCTGCTCCTGCTGTTGTTGCTGTTGCTGCCGTCGCTGCTGCTCCATCTGCTGCTGCTGTTGCATTTGTTGCTGCTGCATTTGCTGCTGCTGCATTTGCTGCTGTTGCAGTTGCTGCTGCTGCATTTGCTGCTGCTGCATTTGCTGCTGCTGCATTTGCTGCTGCTGCAGTTGTTGCTGTTGAAGCTGTTGCTGTTGGAGCTGTCCCTCGGCTTCGGCTGGAGATGTCCCGGTGGGTGCTGCAGAGCTCAATATCTCTGTCCCGGAACCCTCCTGGCCGTTTGCCTCATCCGCTGGCTCCACCACTGCATTATGTGCTTGTTGTGGAGCGTTCATCCTCCGAGACTCCGAGAGTTTTTGCATCACTATCGGGTCATCAAGGAGCGTAATGAACGGGTGCGGTTGGTCTGGATCAGTATTGGGATCCACAATAGTCGACCCAGACTTGTTCATCAACGTTAAGTCGATGAACGCCCTTCGGGACTGCTCGCGTTTAGCAAACGCTTGCTTCTCCGACAGCTCCGGCTCTGGCACAAAATCGGCGGCACTGTAATCGCCCATAAGCCACTTGATCGTTGTCAGCATATTCACTGATTGCAGATCTGACTGCTGCAGACCAAGGGCTTGCATGGCCTCGATAATTTCCTCTTCGGGCTGTGTATACGCCCAATTGAGTATCGCAGATTCCGCAAATTGCGACGATCGGGCCATGGTGTCAATTGGCTGTGCGCTTCCCCACGAACTTATTTTACTAGCGCGAGTAGTATCCTGATTGATGGCAGAGAGAGTTTGCCTTTTCAACCCGTGAGCTAGCTTTTTCAACGCGAACCCGGGTTACTTTCTAAGAGCTACGGCGGTTGCTCTTAACCTCGATAATGTACGAGGATTTCCCGTATGCGGCTCTAAAAAAAAATAAAAGCTATTTCTGTAATTAATTACGATTTGTAATTAATTACGCTCCACTACTCGCACTTGTAATTTTAAAATAAATATATGTGAAAAAAATTATATATATATGTGTCAAAACGGACAAAATCACCAAAAACACAAAAAAAATAAATACAATTTTCACCTAAAAAAAAATAAAAACAATTTTTAAGTTCGAGGGGATTTTTGCGCTCGAGTTTTTACTCGGGCGCACAGTCAACTTTTTGTTCCGAGAGTGCTTGCCGACTTTCTCTCGATCTTCTTCTAACTGCACGATAAAAGAAAAAAAAATTTTATTTTTCGCCCAAAAAAAAATAATTCGTATCGGAAATACGAGGACGAGAAGAAAAAAAAATTTTCGAGACGAGAAAAAAAATTAATTAAAAAATTAATTATCGCTAAAAAAAAAAAAAATTTTGACGTTAAAAAATTAATTGTTATTAAAAAACTTTAATTGTTAACAATAATTCCTCAACGCTCCAAAAATTCCGCGATCAATATCTCTCCTCGTCGGCACACTAGGTCGAGGGTTATTGGCTATCGCACGCCTAACCTCTCGACCGCACTCTCGCAACAGAGCACGGCTGTGTCACGCACACGCACACACGCGCCTACGAGCTGCGGCACGAAGAGCCTTTGTTTGCAGCTTACGCTCAGCTACGCTGCTGAGCTTCTTCGCGCCAAGCTTCGCCGCGAATCACGTACGCGTCGCAGGTCCTTCTCCACCCCCAAAACGTTGTGGCGCCAGTTGTAACGGGATGGCTAGTGGGGGAAAATCCCAACAAGCCACAGGCCAGCGATGCCCTAGAACACGGTGCCGCGGGTGTCAGACTAAAATGACTTGCCCGGGGATCTGCTCCTGGAATCCCGAAAACAACGCGAAGATCGCACACGAACTTCGCTTTCCAACTAATTGGATCGCTGAGTGAAAAGCGCGCGCTCGACGAATAAAGCGCGCGGCCGCTATGCTCAGATATGAAAACGACCGGCGGAGTCGTTTTCCCGCGGAGGCGGCGGTATCCGGGAGAAGGACGGGTTGTAAAGAACAACGCGACGAGTAACTAGATATCACAATATATTCACAAGCACTAATCTTTACAAGCACGACGCAAGTGCTGATTAGAACAAAGAGTTAGTTCGCGCGCGACCGTTAATATTCAAACGCGCGAACTACACGGCGCGCGGCGAAGCTGCTAATTACGCGCGCGGTGTTAAAGTACGGCGGGCTGACACACACCCCCACGTACACGGCACAGAAGGCTTGCACGGGGCGATTTCCGTGCGAGCCTTTACAATAAACCCGCGAGAGGAGAGTAGAAAACTTACGTTAGGAAGGAGCAGCCGGTGCTCTCTTTCTCTCTCTCTCTCTTGCTCGCTGTATCGTGTCGGCAGGCGGGTTGGCTGCCGGCTCGTTGCTCACAGTCTCGTGCGGCTCACGCGGCTCGGGACAGCTCTCTCTCTGTCTCTCTTTCGCACGTTCACTATATACGGCGCCTCCACTACACTCGCGGGGTCTCACAAGGTACGATAGGACGGCGCGGACAAGTAAAAACAGGAGAGACACGGAGGAGATGTTTTTCGCGCGATGGCAGACACGAATATGGCTCCCTTTTCTCGCGGGAACCAGTTAGCAGCTTCGCGACGGATGACGGGCATTTTACGCGTCGCGAGACCGATTCGCTACGCGCGGCGCGCCTCGATTCGGCTGCGCAGGAGTTGCGCGCGCACGCTCACTACCTTCGCGCGGTAGATTAGAATCGCGGCTAGACACGCGTTACAATATATATATATATATATATATATATATATATATATATATATATATATATATATATATATATATATATATATATATATATATATATATATATATATATATATATATATATATATATATATATATATATATATATATATATATATATATATATATATATATATATATATATATATATATATATATATATATATATATATATATATATATATATATATATATATATATATATATATATATATATATATATATATATATATATATATATATATATATATATATATATATATATATATATATATATATATATATATATATATATATATATATATATATATATATATATATATATATATATATATATATATATATATATATATATATATATATATATATATATATATATATATATATAGTGTGACACGGCAAATATATATATATATATATATATATATATATATATATATATATATATATATATATATATATATATATATTTATATTTATATATATATAATTATAATTATATGTAAAACTGTTAATTTATGTTTGTATTTTAATCTTTGTTTATTTGACGTTAATTATTTTGACTTGGTTTTTAAAATAAAATCTAGTTAAAATTTGTTTAACACCATCGTTATTTTTTGTACTTTCCCTTTCATAAACACACACACACACACACACACATACACACACACACACAAACGCGCGCGGCGCGCCCGCGCACACACAGACACATACAACCAAGTAAAAAAGTCGTATTTTATGCAGATAATATTTGATTTTTTTCTTAAAATTGTACTATGCTGCTTTTATTTTTAACGGAATTAAAAAATGAGTTATGCAAACTTTTTTTGTATTATTTAATAAATAAGTAAGCCATTTATATTTGTTTCAAAGGTGTGCTCGAAGAAAAAATTTTTGTTTTTTGAAATACCAAATATTAAAAGTTCTGGAGATATCCCCATATACGTGTACATATTTACAAAACTAGCCTGTACAATTTGTACTTGTAATTTGAAATAAGACATATTTTATTTTTATTATATTAAATAAAGCTTATTTTTGAATCCCCGTCAAAGTGTTGTATGCAGTATGAATGTATGACAATAGTTATCTACGTAATGATAATAATGAACTACGACGATTCTTGAAACTTTGTTATAAATTCTAAAATTATAAAGAGCAATCTGTAAGTCCTATAGCAGGCATAGACGTTTCTCTGAAATGAAAAAAAACTCACAAAGTATCTATTCAAATTATTTTTATTCATCCTGTCCTAAATTATAAATGTCAATAACTGTTAATAACTGTTAAAAATTACTTAAAACTGTTTGTCACTGTTTGTAACTGTTTAAAACTGTTTATAAATGTTACAAAATGTAGGATTTTCGACACATTTTCAAATAGTTTTTACGAGTTTCAAATAGTTTAAAAAAGTTTCAAATAATTGTCGATGATATTTAAAATGAATTAATAATTGGTAATTAATTAAACTATTATTAACTAATAATAATAATAATTAATTAAACTAATGACATTTGAGAATTATATTTGAGTGATATTTTGAATAATATTTTAGAAGAATTAATAATATGTAATTAATTTAACTATTATTATAACTATTATTATGAACAGTTGTAAATTTTATAACATTTTTGAACAGTTTATAACTCTTACTAACAGTTTTTAACTTTTTCGAACAAAAATATTTCCGCTAGCAAAAACTACAAAATTATTCGAATAAAATACGTAATGCATATCAGAATTCTCTCCATAGCTGATAAAATATGTTTCTGTATGTTAACATCATCTTATGTTCATCGCAAATTTTCTCAAATTACCTCCAATGTAAAAAGGAAAACTCAACAGAACACTCGATTCTTTGCTATAGTATCTGCTCTCTTCACCGCGGTCTGCCGGAGCAGCGCTCTGAACTCAGTCAAATAATACCGTTCTGGTTCGGTCTGAAGTTAGTAAAATGAAGAGGCGCAACAACCGGGGGTGTCGGGGGTGTCCATCACAAATACCATGCCAACTGAAGTGCACGATTTCAAAGTATACAACCGATATACATGGGTAGAAAATTCATGCGAAAACTCATGTTGAAAATAGTTCATCTTAGCTATTTGTGTTTTATATATAGTTATAAGTACAAAAATTCGCTAAATACTCGGAGACGATTAATCGAATTTAAAAATTCTTAATTTTTGAAATGTGCGAGTTGCAAAATTATCCACACATATGAAGCGTAACAGGGACCGTACTCTTTCCCCTATTTAAAATTCTTTATTTTTCCTTATTTTTAACGAATTCCCCTTTTCACCCCTAAAACCAGAAATTTTCCTCTATTTGCCCTATAATTGATAATTGGCGAAATCCGAAATGCATACTAAACACACGAGAAATTCTATCGGATATGAGTTTACTCTTAGTATCTTTCGTGAACACTCTAGCACGCGGTTGAGATGCATTGCGGGATACGTCCACGGCCGGACAAGTAGTATTTCAAATATACACTTATAGAAAAGTACGCAGCGTTGTCTGTTGTGTTACGATCTGTTGCCCGCTTGTATTTCTTGCGTCAATATTAAAATCAATTTCTAAAACCCAAGTAGCCAGGAGAAGCGAGGTCAACGCATATAAGGGAATTACGTAGACGTGCGACACTAACAAGACGATTACTTACATAATTTTTAAACCCAAGTAGCCGGCACATAAAGGAGTTAAGTAGACGTGCGACCCTAAGCAAGACGATTATTTAAATAACTTTTATATTCAAATAGCCGGGGGATATAAGGTCCACGTATATAAGGGAGTTGCGTAGACGTGCAACACCAAGCAAGGTAATTATTTAAACTATTTTTAAACCCCAGTAGCCGGGGAACGCAAGATCCACCCATACAAAAGATTTATGTAGACGTGACACGCTAAGCAAGATGATTATTTAAATAATTTTGAAACCCAAGTAGCTGAGGCATGCGAGGTCCACGCGTATAAAGGAGTTACGTAGACGTGTGACAATAAGCAAAACGATAATTAGTACATTGTGCAACAGGGGAGAAAATGAACTATTTCAAACGAGGGTGAGGTGGTCAGTAGGACTTGGAGTCGAGGGCTCCCGAGACGGAGACGAGTTCTAAAAACACCTCACCCGAGTCTGAAATAGCTCTTCTTCTCATGTTACACACCGTATTTTTTTCAACGAGTGCATGAAAGGGCCTTTTTATATGCCTAAAAGTCGGGTAGGTGATCGTGCATTTCGAGTCGTGTATAACATAGTTAAAAATGATTCTATTTGTTAATATTTTATTTCAAATATGCACGCTCTTTTTATATCAATTATATCTAAATTGTAAATATTCATTATTTTGTGATTTAACTTTAAATGCTTTCAATATCCCTCTAAATAGGCCAAGAAGCTTTAAAATGCATGAATTTGATAATAAAGCACGAATCCACAAAATTTCTTCGTAACGGACAAAAAAACTTTTTTTCCTCGCTCCAAGAGGGGAATAGTACATTGTGCAACAAGGGAAGAAATGAGCTATTTCTAACGAGGGTGAGGTGTTTTGCACGAGACAGAGACGAGTGCTGATAACACCTCACCCGAGTCTGAAATAACTTTTCCTCCCGAGTTACACACCGTATTTTTTTAACGAAGGCATGACAGGAACTTTTTTAGGTATGTGAATCGGAGAGAGGATTGGGCATTTCGAGACGCACACAATGCAGTTGGAAATCAAAATAATTTGAAATGTATGTGCAATTAACTATACAAGAAAGGCAGACATTTTCATTCTCACCTGTTTTATGATAGAAATATTCATTTCTCACCTGTTTTAGGGTAGAAATAGCTATTTCTCACCAGTTTTTCATTTCTCACCTGTTTTAGGGTAGGAATAGCCATTTCTCACCAGTTTTTCATTTCTCATCTGTTTTAGGGTAGAAATGGATATTTCTTATCACTTTCATGAAATGCGATCGAAATGCCAAATTTTCTCTCCTACTTTTACAAGTGAAAAAGGCCCTATTTCATGCCTGAGATGAGAAAAAAGAAAAAATTTTCCGCTAAACTGAGAAAAAATGGATTTTTTTCATTCTTTCCTAAATCACGCTCGGAATGTGCGCTTTCTACACGGCTTTCAGGCATGAAAAAAGACCCGTTTCATGCACGTGTCGAAAAAAATTCTTTAACCTGAGTAGGTGGGAGGCGCTTGGTCCACGTAAATAAGGTAGTTACGTAGATGTGCGTCAGTACACCAAAGTATTATTAAAAAATTCTGAAACGCTTTTACTCTCGTATTTGCATGGAGCTCGCCATCTCGGCTACTTGGGTTTCAGAATTTTTTAAATAATTGTCTTGCTTACTGTCGCACGTCTACGTAACTCTCTTATTTACGTGGATCTTGCATCCCCCGGCTATTTGGATTGAAGAATTTTTTAAATAATTTTCTTATCGAATCTTTCAGTGTCGCACGTCTACGTAACTTCCATATATGCTTCCATCGGCTACTTGGGTTTAAAAATTATTTAAATAATCGACTTGTTTAGTCTCGCACGTGTATATGTAACTCCAATGTTTTTAGTGGATCTCGCGTCTCCTGGCTATTTGGATTTAAAAGTTATTTAATTATTCAACTTCCTTACTTTCGCACGTCTACCTAAATCCTTAGATGGGTGGACCTCGCGTGCCCTGGCTACTTGAGTATAAATATCATTTAAATAATCGTGTCACTTAGTGCCGCGTGTCTACGTAACTCCCTTAGATGCGTTGACCTCGCGTCTCCCGTCTACTTAGGTTTAAAAATTATTTAAATAATCGTATTGCACTTCTACGTAATTCCTAATATGCGTGGAGCTCGTATCCCCCGGCTACTTAGGTTTAAAAATTATTTAAATAATCGTTTTGCTTATAGTGTCGCACGTATACGTAACTTTAATGTTTTGAGTGGACCTCGCGTCCCCCGGCTATTTGAGATCTAGACTTTTTTAAATAATGTACTTAACCCATTAAAGCCCATGCAAAAATTTGCTGAGATAGCAACAAACTAACTGTGCCATCCTTTACATAACTTGTAACGGACGGCTCGTGTGCGTGCGCGCATGTGTGTGTATATTGGTGTGCGCTGATGAGACTCGAGGCGAGTCTCAGCACACCGCGACGGCACGCGCAAATACGTAAGAGGTAAACATCTCTCAACCTTGCGCGAAGGGCAAAGCCCGAGAGATGATCGCGCGTGCCGACGAAGGAACAGGCAGGCAGTATCGTTTCGGCCAGTGCCGCGAGCAATAGCCTGCTCTGAGAGAGAGAGAGAGGAGAGATAGAGAGAGAGAGAAGTGCGAGATAGTGCACGCGAGTGCAGGGAAGTGCAGTTGAGAGAGTGAGCGCGAGCGAAAGAGCGGGGCAGCAGCGTAGCCGAGAAGCAGAGGGAGAGAGAGAGACGCTATCAGCAGCTACCGCGGCCGAGTGAGAGGGAGAGAGAAAGACGCCGGCCGATCCTCTGCGACAGCCGGACTGCCCGCGTAGGAGCAAGAGAGAGAGAGAGCTATGACGCGCGGAGCGACCGGCACCGCTCGGCTTGACTCCCTGCAGCAGCCGGGACTTCGCGAGGTAAGCCCTGGCCAGGTGCTAGCGCGCTCTTCCCGCGGACGACGGGCATCCGGAGAGCGACCCCCCCCCCCCGCGCGAGCGAGCGAGGCTCACCGACGCGCGCATATGTGTCGATCGCGCGCGGCGATCGACCGACATCGGTGCGAGCCGCTTAACCGGGTACGTGTGTGCGATCGTGCGCACACGTACATAGCGTGCGCGGGCGCACCACCCGTATCGGCGCGTATTAAGGATACGCGCCGCATGTATAAAACTTATTAAGCCCGCGGGGCAATAAAGTTACAGTCTTCTTTTAGCTTCGAGTCTGCCTATTATTTGGCGCGCATTCCCTTTCCTTTTCCACGTCGGTGGCGCGGCGGTATAGAATACCACCGGCCTCCGCGGGCGCGAGTACGCAATACTCGCGCGTATCTGAGCAGCCGAGGAAGCACGCACGAGAGAGACAGCGCGACAGCGAAGTCGCGCGTTGTAACGCCGGTAGGTACGGCTGCCGACGAAGGCAGCCGACGGCGAGCGACGGCGCGCCGGCGAGAGCGAAGAGATTTCACCGAGGGTTGGCACGAGCAAGTGCTCGCGCCTGTCAACTGCTGCGCCGTTCATCGGCAATTCCGCGTCGGGGATTTGTGGCACTCAGGGGAAAACCTACCCCGTTACAAACTGAAAAATAAAATATACGTATTTTTTCTTTTGTCATTTGCAATTGTTTATAAAAAATTATTTAAACAAATTACAAACAATTTTATAATTTTCAAAAACTGACTGCAGGAATCGATTCTAGGAGAAAAATCGAGACGAAAATCTATATAACACTTTTTTGTCAGAGTCCAATTTGTTAGTGTAATGTAGGAATAAACAATTGCATGTTGGGGAGAAAAAGTGACTATGTCAAGTCCCAAGCAAAATCTATCTGGAATAACAACAAACAAACTGTCATCCTTTGCATAACTGAAAAATAAAATATACGTATTTTTTCTTTTGTCATTTGCAATTGTTTATAAAAAATTATTTAAACAAATTACAAACAATTTTATAAGTTTCAAAAACTGACTGCGGGAATCGATTCTAGGGGAAAAATTGAGACAAAAACCTATATAACACTTTTTTGTCAGAGTCCAATTTGTTATCGTAATATAGGGATAAACTTTTGACATGTGTTTTTACTCTTCTGCATGGGATGTAGTCTCACTGATAAATTTTGAGATTGTATACTGAAATTGGATAAGTTCATTACATTTCGCAAATCCTTCCGTGTTAGAGATCACGTTTGAGTGGCGGGCTAACGGTTGGGAACATAAATACATTGAATTTATGTTTTGAAATAATAATTTCGGAATAAACTTTTTGACTTTATATTGTTCTACATTGGTAACGCCACTGATAATGCCGAGACGGAGAATTAGAGATCTACCTGATTTACTTGAAGATTCTGATATTGATGAAGGTCAACATATTGATGTAGCATTCATTCCTAATGAACATGAAAGTTCAGATGGAGATTTGGATGGTGATCTAAATGAAGATACATTATCAAATGAATTACCTTCAGGTTCTTACGTACATGTTAAAAGTACTTACACAAGTACTCAAAAATTGTTGAAACCGAATCATAATTACAATTGGAAAAATGATGCTTTGAATGATATTTCTCCTGATGTCGAGTGCAACTTCAATATTTCACCTATTTCATCATTGCGATCGAAAAATTCTTTGGAGTTGTTTGAGGTTTTCTTTTCGAAATCAATGAAAAATCATATTATTGAAGCCACTTCTGAAAATCATTTCGATTTATGTATGGATGATCTAGAAAGATTTATTACAATCATAATGATCACAAGCTTCAATTCTAGAAAAAGTATTCGTGATTACTGGTCAACAAAGCGAATCCTTCAGTCTCCAGTAATTGCGGAACTTATGTCGAGAAATAAATTCGTTACAATAAAAAAGAACATACGATTTTATAAACTTCAAGACACTAATCAAATTGATAAAGTCTGGAAGGTTAGAACTCTATATGATATCTTTCGTAAGATTGTATGCAATTTGGTTTCTTTGACTATAATTTATCAATAGATGAGATAATGGTAAAATACTTTGGTAGGTTTGGTATCAAGCAGTGTATAAGGAATAAACCTATCAGATTTGGAATTAAAGAATGGGCACTCTGTTCTTCTGATGGGTATATATATGACCTTGATATTTACACTGGTAAATCAGGAATTTAACCTCAAATATCTCTGCTATTTATGGACCAATCATTTTGCCCAAAGAACTCGATCGAGAACTATAAAAAATCTACCTCTAAAAAGAATTTTGAAGCCATTAAGTCAATTTTACTCTTGTAATCGTTGGACATACAAAACTAATTTTTTTCATTTTTCAATTTTTTACTCAAAATCTAGCCTACAGAATGTATTCAATTTTTAACAGATTATAGCTATTTATATTCTGTATTATCATGATTTTTCTCAAAAAAATTGACCGTTAAGTTTAGGAGTTATAAGCTTCTAAAATAAAAACACGTTTTTGTTGATAACAAAAGAACCGTGATAGCTAGAAACTTTTTTTTTTCAGAAAATATAGGTATTTTAATTCTCTTTCGAACGCTACCCATCAGATTCGAATAACTCGATCCTATCATTAAAAAAAATCAAAAAACAGTTTTGAGAAAATCGAAAATTTGAAAAGAAACAAAAACGCATCGCCCCAATCAAAAAACAGATTTTTGACCCGCTATCACGCAAAAAAAAAAATGAGACCTGTCCGGTTAAAATCGACCGAGTAGAAGCTCAGATCCAGGCGTACACACACACACACACACACACACACACACACACACACACACACACACACACACACACACACACACACACACACACACACACACACACATATCCATACAGACATTTTTCAAAAACCATGTATTTTGATTCCTAACACCTCGGAACATAATTATAACATGTTTTTACAACAACTCAAAAATTTACTATCACAAAGCTTCCTCTAGGAGGAAGCAAAAAATGGTTTATTGGCGACGGGAACTGTTCGGCAGAATCGTGTGAAAGTGAAAGTCGAAATGCCAAAAAACGCCGAAAGAGGATACACTATTCCTATGCATGAAGCAAATTCAAAATTAAATTATATTACAGTTATCGATTTTCTAGTATCGATTCTCTCTTCTAAATATGGGAATGAACCAAAAGTTGAAATGCAGAGATCGCAGGAATCATCAAAAAATTCTATTCTTTATCCTCATTGTTTTTCTATGTATAATCAACACATGGGTGGAGTCGATCTGCATGATCAACACTGTAATACTTTGATGCCTTCAATTCGAAGTAAGAAATGGACATGGTGCCTTGTATTAC
Organism: Torymus aiolomorphi; assembly: GCA_036365515.1. Classification (NCBI taxonomy): domain Eukaryota; kingdom Metazoa; phylum Arthropoda; class Insecta; order Hymenoptera; family Torymidae; genus Torymus; species Torymus aiolomorphi. Next base: position 93,683,919 of record CM070874.1, read on the forward strand.
GACTCATCCAAACATCTTTAGCAAACGCTACAGTGATTTACAATAAGTTACATCCAGACGAAAAAAAGGCTCCAAAAATATTGTTCAAGAAGTTTGTGAATATTATATTGACAAGTTATCCTCCAAACGTCCCCCCAAACGAAAGAAACAGAGTGAACCTTCATCTCAAGAACACGTGATGAAACATAGAAGTCTTAGAAAATGTGGAATATCGACATGTCTGACAAGAATGGAATGATATTGTGAGAAATATTCTACACCTGTTTGCAAAAATCATAAAGTAGGACATGGCAATGAACCATAATTCAGTCCTATCGAACATATTCACAATGATTTATGTGAATATTGATGGATAAATGCAATAATTAGCTTGCTGCTATAAGATTTTTTTGAGACACTCTCAGGAGGCCGATTGTTTATCCCTATATTACGATAACAAATTGGACTCTGACAAAAAAGTGTTATGTAGGTTTTTGTCTCGATTTTTCCCCTAGAATCGATTCCCGCAGTCAGTTTTTGAAAATTATAAAATTGCCCTCGCGGGGCCAACGCTGGGCGAAGCTAATTTTTTTCGTCCTCGCCCCCCATCTGAAGTACGCTTCTATATGCGTCTATATTCGTTGATATTGCGAATCTAGGGAGGAAAAAACTTGGACAGTCCACAGTTCGTGCCAAAGGCGACCCGAGCCAAAGGCGAGAGTGGCAATTTACACGAGCTATGGACTGGCCATTTTTTCTCCCGTGGTGCGTATACTATTTTCCACTATGGTGAAAACTCTTTCATTCCTCCTTCCTCCACCTGCGCAGAGACATATTAATAACACTTAAGGACGTTCTCCGAGAAAACGATTTTCTTGTGATTTTCCTGAAACTTGCAGAGAACGTTTGATTTTGTGTGCTTAGTACATGCTTGAAAGCCCCACGTCCATAGCGGTATTCAAAATAGAAATATTTAACTTCAAAGTTTTTATGTTAACACGGGATCCCTATCTAAGCTAGTTTTAAAATTACATTTTAATTTACTATAAAAAAAGTTTTCTTTGTGTTTCTTTTTCAACCGTAAGCCATAAAACTAGAAATCGAGAGGAATAATATGGTATAATTTTCAATATAGCAAGCGATATTAATTTCAGAGATATAGCAACGTAAACAAAAACTCCCATGTTATTTGTATATCTATTTAGTCACCCTATGTAAGTGCTATTTATTTAAATATCATATTGACACCTTTTATCTTACACTGACATTTTTTTTATTTTTGGAGTAATGTATAGAGACTCATGAAGGGTTTTCATTGTAAATAATATTTTTAAATCACAATTTTCGCGATATTAATGAATTTGAGTCGGAGAACGTCCTTAAATTATTACATACAATTATGGTTACATAAAATTGATCTGAAATATATTGTTAACGAATAACAAAATTTAATTCGAAAACATGGAAAGTAAAACAGTTGTTCAAAAACTGGTATGTAAAAAGCATATTATAGGTAAAATAATAGTATAGGTAAAATATCTATCAGGAAAAGTTACCTTCTAAATCAATTACGCTAGCGAAGGAGCATGTAGATGCACAGTCAATGTTGTTCTTGGGGATTGAAAACTCTCTCTTTATTTTGCCTCTTTTCTCATTTGTATTAGACGTTGTCTTTTGTTTATTTCTTTTTTCTTTATTGCCTTGCTTATTTTTATTTCGCTTATCTTTTAATTTAAAACTATAATTTTCAGACTCTTCCGTTCCAGTTTCTACATTGTCGTCTTCTAATTTATGTACGAAATATGAAATTATGAAAATTTTGGAAGATATTGTATTATTATAGTAATAACGCTATAATAATAGTAATGTGCACGAATGAACGTGTACGAGTTATTTATATTGTTAGAGTTTGTCAACGAGAAGAAATGAATAAGTGTGACTCTTGGAGTCTCTGCTCCAACCCACTCGAAAGTAAAATTGGAAGCAGAAGGAATAAGAACGCTACGCGCGTTCGAGTAAAATAGGCAAGCAATACGCAAGGTATATGCAATAGGCAAACTGATAATACGAGAGCCTCGCGTAATATCAGCAAAGCAAAAAAATAGCAATTGGGCAATAAGTAAAGCAAGGGGTAAATATAAGTAAGGCAAATAATGTGTCTTAGTCGCAACTAAGACACGTGTAGGCAAATGTACGCAACAAGTATAGGCAAAAGTATAGGGGAAAAGTAACAAGGCATGTGCATAAAGCACCTGAATAGTGGCTGCCGCAGACCTCTATATGTATACTCATTGAAGTATTTTTCATTGAAGGTTGCTCGTCGGTGCTTGCCATCTGGCGGACACTTCGGATACGTCAATCCCGAACAAGTAAACGAATGTTCAAGTAAATTTATTCATATAACTAAATGTTTTTACTTTAATAGCATTACAAGATCTTAATAGTACTTCAAACCCAAGGGCGAAAAATCATTTCCCTATTTTAGGGGCATTTTTACCATGTGCATCGTCCAAGTGTGTTATTATACGAATTTGGACAATTAACTCAAGAAACGCACGCACGCACGCACGCACGCACGCACGCACACACGCACGCACGCACGCACGCACGCACGCACGCACGCACGTACGCACGCACACATACACACACACACACACACACACACACACACACACACACACACACACACACACACACACACACACACACACACACACACACACACACACACACACACACACTATAAATATGTATAAAAGCCCCTCCTCAAAATAACGTAAAATTCACCATTTTTCACGTTATTTTGGGATAGAAGAGCTCCCACGTATTATCTCCCCGCATCCCCCTGAAAATTTGACCTTATCCCCCGCATCCACCTGAATCCCCCCCCGCATCGTCCTGTGAATGAAGTCTGCTAGTACATAATTACATTTTTATCATACGTGTTCGTAAAGTACGTACTTTACGGACACGTATAACAAAAAATAATTGTTGAAAATAGAATACATCTATATTGTACGCATGAATATATATACAGTAGGTATGTGTGAGCGCGCGACTGTATAGAGAGCGCGCAATGTCGTATGAGTCCGAATGTAAACATGTACCTCTCCCCTTCCTAGTGTGTGCATGAGCAAGCATCTAAGTCGAGGAGCAGCGAACGATATGCTGCTCTCTCCCTCTCTACTTTTGTATGCCGAACGTGAAGCACCTCGCGCGTGGCGCAAGGTAGCGTCCTGTAGTCTCAATAAACTCTTTATTATATCACTACAGTAAAGAAGTCTCTCCTTAATTTACCACACCTCAACATGGTAGCAGATCGTGGTTGGTTTGCCACGAAGTGGTAAGTGCTTTTTCTCTTATCTTCTACACGACTCTCGAGTCGTGTAGAGATAATTAAAGAGCCGCGTATGTGAAACGTATATGGAAGAAGAATCGAAATTGAAAATCGAACAAGAAGAAAAGTCCGAACATGAAGGAAAGTTCGAGACATCTATTGAAGAAAAAACGACCTTGGAGGTCAAGCACGAAGAAAATTCCGAACACGAAGGAACGTTCGAGAACGAAGAAGACGAAATGGAGAAAAAGGAAGTCACGATACCGGTGTTTGATGGAGAAGACTACAGTATGTAGAAGAAAAGAATTACAATGTACCTAAAGATGAAAAAGTATGACGTAGTGATAACCAGATCAAGAGTTGCTGCAGACAAAGAAGACTGGGAAGAAAAGGATTTAAAGGCCATAAATTTGATTTACAGTGCCATTTCCAACAAACAATTGGAGTTTGTGTGTGAAGAAGATACGGCGTATAAAATAATAAAGAAATTGGATGATATGTATTTGAAAGAGTCTACAGCACTACAAATTGTGTGTAGAAATAAATTGGAAAAATTGAGACTAGAAAAGTATAGTGATACAGCAACATTTTTCAGTGAATTTAAAAAATCAGTGAATGAATTAAAAAGCGCAGGTGCAAAAATAAGTGAAAAAGAAAAATTGAATTACATGTTAAACACGTTGCCGAGCCAATACAGTTACATTGGCGATTTAATAGACACGATAAAAGAAGAGGATCAAACAACATCGTATGTAAAAAATAAAATCCAAATTGCTGAAATGAAGAACAATAACGAGCATAGCGAACAAAGGTCAAATGTATTCGCTGCAAAAAAGAACCAGAAAGGAAGCTGCTTCAAATGTGGAAGAACCGGGTATTTCGCACGAGAATGCCAAAGTAGAGGACAAGCAGGACAAAACGGCATAACATGGCGAGGCTCAACATGTGGCCGCGGCCGAGGGACGGCAGGAAGAGGCAACTACGGTAGGGGGCGCGGAAACTTCCGTCAGCAAGGAGCTAGTACGAGCGAGCAAAGCGGCGAAGATGCGAGCACATGGATAGCTACAGCGTATGCGGCGCAGAGTAACGATAGTCAAGGTAGGCTAGGTAATGAAATACAGTGGTTGCTGGACAGCGGATGTACAGACCACATAATAAATAGCGTAGGCTATTTTGATAAATTTATTGATCTTAAAGAACCGGTAAATATATACTTAGGGGATAATAGGTATATAAAAGCAACGAAAATTGGAAATGTAGTTAGCTATTTTGACGCGTTTGGTAAAAAGAATGAAGTTAATATGAGTAATGTTTTTTATGCCGAAAAAATGAATACAAACTTAATAAGTTTTGGGAAATTAACAGATAACAATACGATTATTTCAAAGGGAAATACAGCAAGGATAATAGATAAAGCTAATAAATTGATAGCTGTAGCATACAAAGAAAATCGAACTTATAAGATAAATAGTACCTTGAAACATAGAGAGAATTTTGTAAACACAGCCGACTGTAGCAATAATAACATGAGTTTGAAAGAGAAATGGCATAGAATGTTAGGACACGTAAATTTCGGGTATCTAAATAAACTATGTAGAGAAAAGTTATTAACGGGTATTCCGAATAAACTTGAAACGGAATTTATGAAGTGCAAAACGTGTATAGAGAATAAAATGCATAACTTGCCATTTAGCAACGATAGAATAAAAGCTAAAGATATTTTAGAGATAGTTCATACAGATGTATGCGGTCCATTTAAAACTGCAGGTTTTAATGGAGAAAATTATTTTGTTTCTTTCATTGATGATTATAGCAAAATCGCGAAGGTTTATTGTATCAAAACTAAAGACGAAGTTTTTGATTGCTTAGTTAGATTTATTAATGAATGTGAAAATTTATCTGAAAAGAAAGTAAAAGTTTTGAGATGTGATAACGGGAAAGAATATTTAAATAACCGCTTCTATAAATTTGCCAAAGAAAAAGGTATTATTTTGAATAATTGTCTAGTATATGTACATGAGTTAAACGGAACCGCGGAAAGGTTTAATAGAACGATAATGGATATGGCGCGATGTTTACTAACAGAGGCAAACGTTCATAAACGGTTTTGGCCCGAGATTATTTGTGCAGCGACGTATTTGAAAAATCGAACGTTGACTAATACGATAGAGAGAAAAACTCCGTACGAAATATTTTTTAGGAGACGGCCGAATGTCAAACATTTACATTTGTACGGGAGTAGAGTTTTTGTTAGAAAACTGGAACAAAAAAGAACTTCTAAATGGGATAAAAAGGCAGATATGGGAATCCTATTAGGATATAGTGATGTAGGATATAGAGTTCTTTTAAATAATAAAATAATAGTTGCTAGACATGTAGAGATTGTAGAAGAAAACGTAAAATATATAGGGCTTGATGAAGCAGAGTCAAAATATCCATCTTCTTCTACTTCGACTCTCGAGTCATTTAGAGAAGATCAAAATGATCGTGATGATGATTTAAGCGATGACAATGTTTTTCAAAGCGCGGATGAGAATAATGAACAGGAACCAAAAGTAGCAAATAAGAAAAATGTAGAACTATTAAAAGTTCCACGTAGATCTACACGTGATAGAAAAAGTCCAATAAGATATCCAGAAAATATTTCGAATAATATTTATGTAAATTACTGCAGGGTAGATACTCCATATACATTTGAGGAGGCGATGAGTAGCAATGATAGTGAGAGCTGGATAAAAGCTATGGATAATGAAATAGAAAGTTTAAATGAAAATAAGACATGGGAATTAATTGAAAAGATACCAAATGAAAAGGTAATAGATGTAAAATGGGTTTATAGTAAGAAATCTGATGATACATATAAAGCGAGATTAGTCGTAAGAGGATTTCAACAGACAAATGTTATTGACGACATATACGCTCCAGTTGCTAAAATGCAAACTTTAAAATTTTTGTTTTCCTTTTGTTGCCAGAATGGTCTAATTATAGAACAGATGGATGTAGTCACAGCATTTTTAAATGGTGAAGTAAGCTCGGAGGTATATGTCGGTCAACCAAAAGGTTATAGCGATGGAACAAACAGAGTTTGTAAATTACGTAAAGCATTATACGGACTACGAGAAAGTCCAAGGGCATGGTATAAATGTCTGGATGAATATTTAACAAAGATAAAATTTATAAGGAGTAATGTAGATTATTGTTTATATACTCAACGTGAAGGTATAGATCAAATTTACTTATTAATATATGTCGATGATTTGTTAATTTGTAGTGAGAATAAAAAGAAAATTAAGAACTTAAAAAGAGTCTTATCAGGAAAATTTAAGATGAAAGATCTAGGAGAAATTAAAGAATACCTTGGTATTAATGTAGAGTATGATTATCGAAATTCGACGACTAATGTGCTAAGAGCTTTTAATTGGGACTAGTGGCTTGATGCCTCCTCTACTTTTGTAGAGAGAGATTCCATAAGAATTTCAACAAGATCCATATGTTTCGATAAGGTAAGAGTGTTTCGATAAGGTAAGAGTGTTTCGATAAAATAAAGGTGTTTCGATAAGGTAAGAGTGTTTCGATAAAATAAAGGTGTTTCGATAAAATTTTAACGTTTCGATAGAATTAAGGTGTTTCGGTAAGGTAAGGAAGTGTAATGACCGGTGAGTTTGGATCCGATCGTGACGATGCGGCTGCTTGCCGAAGCAGAAGACATAGTGTATCGAATGCTTTCTGCTACCTCCCCTCCCAAGACCAAGGAACATTCTTGTTAAGAAGTTCGTTTAAGGGGGCTTTTATTTCAGACAAATCTTGGATAAACCCAGCACACCAACTTACCCTACCCAAAAAATTTCTTAATTGTTTCCGATTTTTAGGAGTTGGGAAGTTCGGAATTGGTTGTTCTGTATCCCTATCCCTTTTTAACCTCTCTCTATTTGTAACGAAGCCTATATATCGAATTTCGGCACAGCACAAACTGCAATTGTCCCAATCAACCTGCAACCCTACTTCTTTCAGTCTCGCGAGGACCTTCTTTAACAACCCTAAGTGTTTTTCAAAAGTATCGGTGGCGATAATGATATCGTCCATGTATATAAAAACTTTCGGGTGCTAATTTGGATCGATTATGTTATTTATTGCCCTTTGAAAGCTTGCTCGGGCATTTATTAGTCCATCGGGAAGACGTGTGAACTGAAAGAGACCTTTGTCTGGTATTGCAAACGCTGTAAACTCTTTACTGGATTGCTCTAAAGGGATTCGATTATAAGCTTGTTTAAATCGATTTTCGACCGATATTTCGTGTTTTCTAAATTGACCGAAAGGCCATCTACGTGGGATAGGGGGTATGCATCTTTTTTTGTTACTTTGTTCAGTGGACGATAATTAATGCAGAGTCGAGTGGTGCCATCTACTTTAGGTACGATGACAGCACAACTACTCCACGAACTTTGTGAGGGCTCGATTATACCCTGTGTCAACAATTGATCTACTTCTACATGAGCAGCTACTAACAGCGTTGGCGAAACATGTCTACCTTTCTGTTTTATTGGTGGATGACCCTGTACGTCAATTTTATGGGGCGTAATCCGTGCCGCCTCTATTTTTCCATTGTGAGTATCGAGAAGTGGGTCTACTCCGACACGTAAGAGGATTCTTTCCCCCTGAGAAAGCTCAGCAACACTGTCGATGGTTGCTACTGCTACGACTGTACTAGGGTCCTGACTCTTGGGATAGCAGGGGTGAACGATGTCTTTTGGGGTGTACCAAGTTCGATCTACGAAATTGATTCGCATTCGCAGGCCCTCCATAAGGTCTATTCCTAATATAACGTCATAGTTAAGAGAATTCGACACCCTATGAATGTTAATTCTACTTTGCCTACTATTTTCTCCGATTGGCCGTTTGCCAGTACCATGTAGGTTGAACAGGGTGTTATTTTAGATTTGACTAATTCGGCTGGTTTTGGACCTAAGAACGAGACTATGGCTCCACTATCGAGTAATGCTGGAAAGACGCGACCATGAATTTCGATATTAGTATAGAGGCGATTGTCAACATATCCTACAGCTACCATTTGACACGGTGACGTTGATGTAAAACATGTTTTGGCTGAATTTTTCTCCGATTGAATCGGAGATCCTACTGAGGCTAACGCGCTACTATTCGACGATGACGCGTTTTGTTTCTGGTCCCCTTCTGCCGTTCTTTTGGATGTGCTGGTGCAGTTTGGACACGTTGCGACAACAACTCCTGGGTGTCCGCACCTATAGCATAGGATCCCTCGCTTTTCCTTGCAGCCTCTCGCCCAATGTCCTTGCTTCTGGCATACCCAGCATTTGTCCTCTGCTGTGTTATTTTTCCGTGAAGTTTGACTGGTAGACGGACTATTGTTCGATGGCGCTGATTGGCGTGCTTTCGTTGGCACATTCTTACTTCCCTGCGCCTTGGTGGCTGGCTGGTCTGGCTTCGCTCTTGAGGTTGTGCCATTTGCGGGCGTGACGTTGCCCCGTTTTTGTTTCGATACTGGATAGTCCTTGGAAACTTCGTTCACAGCAGCCATATTTTATTCAACTTCGACTTCAGTTGTATTTATGACCGCTGCTTTCGTACGCTTTTTCATGTTGTATGCAAAATTCGGAAAGAGCGACGATTCGGGAGGTGGTGGGGGACGATAAGTTTTTTCTTTTTCTCGCCTCACCTCCTCTCTTTGTCCCAAGATCTGCAGTTCTTCAAACGTTTTGAACTGGTCCCTAGATATAAAACGATAAAGCGAAGGGTGCAAGTTTCGATACGCCCTCTCGAGCTGTGCCTCCAAGGTCATTTTCGGTACTACTTTCTCTAACAACAATCTCAAATTAGTAATAAAAGATGAAATTGGTTCGTCTGGCCCTTGAGTTCTTAATCTAATTTCTTCTTCCAGATGAGCTTAGAAATCAGGGACATCGTATTGCAAACGAAGAGCTGCAAAAAAGTCGGTTGTGGATCTCCAGTTTTGACTCAATGGCCTAGCCCAAAAACGGGCTGCACCAGATAAAATCGACGGAATCAATTTCAAAATTTCACTATCTGTGACACTCAACGAATACTGGCACTCTTTAATTCTTTCTATGAATTCCTCGACGTCTTCTTTATACTCCCCAGAGAAACTGACCTGCCACTTTTGCAATAGAGTGCATGTTCGAGTTTCTCTTTGAAATGTGGAATCAAGATTCGAAGAACGTCTTGACTTATCTACTATTGAGGGTTGCGAAAATGAGGCATACCTAGGGTCATTTTGCGCAGAGCTACGATAATCAAATGAAAAAACGTGTTGGCCATATGCCAGCCCATATGCCATCGGAGGATAGTATCCGTGAGGTGGACTCATAGGCGGGTATGGCCAAGGATAACCACTATTGGGGGGATAAAAACCCATGCTACCATCAAATCCCTGGTGGGGGCCCTGCCCTGCGAACGACGATCTCGCATTTTCCACCAGGGGCTGTTGAGGGTTATGTCTCCTCACACCTTCCATATCTGACTGATTTTGCTGATTTATCGCCGCCTGAGGATTTTCTATTCTACTCGACGGAAATTGGTTTGGTAATAATAGAGTATTCGGTTCTCTACTTGATTGGGAAGCCAAACCAGGAGGCTGGATGTTCGCGTCTCTGATTAAACTCGTTTCTGTCCGAGGAGGATACGACGACTGACTAGTTTCGATACGCGAAGTGCTGTTTAGGTTACTTAGAGGTTCCGATTCTACCGGAGGGTGGTTTTCGAAATGTACACGAGCAGTGTTGGATTGTGAGGTTACCGGTGGTGACATTTGGAATGTTTCGATAGAGGGAGACAACGGTTGAGGTTGAGGTTGAGGATGTGTTTCGATAAGTTGAGATATGTACTGGTTTCGAGAAAGGTACGGTGGGTAAGGTCCTAACCCACCAGGAAGGTTTGGATGGGTAGAGGAAATATGGCTATTGTTTGACGGAGTGTACATCGTGGATTGTGCCCTCGGTAGATCATACAAGTGCTGACTATTCGAATTTCTACTATTTGGGACTTTTGGTCTGGCCCCTTGCGGATGCTGAGTGGCACCAGTGCCCATCACTGTCATCAGCTGGCTGAGCTTGGAGGAGAGCCCGGTATAAATTGATTCATACATCCTAGGGGCATAATGGGTCGATACCATGCCAGAAGCTATGTCACTATTCGCAACCGTTGTCCTATTCGTGGCAACGGTGGCCATCTGGGACGATTGATCCATTATTTCCTTCACAGTTGAGTTGGATGCTGGATCTCCCCCCTCCGAGATCTCTCCAAATCCGGTTTCGGTAGTTACGTCCATGAAAGTTTCATCATGCTCTAGTCCCGGCGCTAGAGATCCCCTTGAAGGATCGTTATCCTCTATAATATTCCAGGAAGCTGCTCTAGCCCCAAAAGTTCGACGCAAGTCAAATCTCACTAAACGATCGATTAGTTCCGGCATACTTCCTTCTCTACTCAACCGACTACTCTTCAGCGCCTGGAACATCTTCTCTCGACTATAGGATTGGAAAACCGATTCTAACCGATCCCTCTCGGTAGCTACCTCCGGCTGATTATCTCTCTCGGCATTCGAAGCCATCGCGACTGCAATAAAGAACTACTTAATTTTTATTCCTAACGAAGATGAATAAAATAATAAAATAATAACGAGTCTTATTATTTAGGGGTGAAACGAATTTCACCCTCCGCTTACGTAAGCGCAAATTCTCAGGAAGCCGTTTGGCTTATTTTCTCGGGATGCCAACTAAGGCTCTCGTAAGTTCGAGAAATGAGGAAGAAAAAAAAAACAAAGTAAATGCTGGCCAATGCAAAGCAGGAAAGCAGAAAGAAGAATGCAATAAAAAAAATCTTCATCAAGCACTGCTGTATTCTGTTACTGAAGAGCAACAAGCGCAAAAAAAACGGTGCAGTTGAAATAAAACCAACTCACACGCAAACGCAAAAAAAAAGAAAATCAAACGAGGAAGAAAATTAAGCAATCCAAAAAAAATAATTTTCTGGTATGCTGAGGCAAATCCGTTTAATAGCAAAGCAACCAAAGCAACACCTTTGTTATTATTGATCATATGCCTCTGCAACAACAACCAACTTACTACAATCACAAAAAAACTATTAATTACAACTACTAAGTGCACTCCATGTGCGCAGCACGCTAAAGAAAATTATCGTCACTTAATTTTCTTATTTTACCAACAACAACAGAAAAAAAACGAATAGTTTCGATACTCACTTCGCTATATGCTAAAATAATTTAAAACGCTACTAACTACTTTAAAATAAATAGCAATAGCGAAATTACAACACCAAAAAAAAAAGAATTCAAGCCGAGTGCCAGACTACAATTCAATGTAAAGCCGAATTTAAAATTCAAGTTGAAAGCCTACAAAAACAACAACAAAAAATCGAGTCAGTAGCCGAGTTCAAATTCTACCCGACGACCAAACTAAAATTCGAATCAACAGCCAAATTTAAACTCGAACTGATAACGAAGAAAAAAAAATTCTAACCGAACGCCAAATGGAAGGTCAGCTACGCAATTTACCATATCTAGCATGAAAACAGAAAATGTTTTGTAATAGAGATGTAATTATATTACACACTAAACTCTAGTAGAGGTACAACTAATCTATAAGGTAGGAAAATGCTACAGGGTTTTGGTCCCGACCGACAAGGGGAGTAACTTCCGATTTAAACAAAATATTCACCGGCCATGGTAATTTTAAAATAGTATTACAACCGCTTTAAATAAAATATTCAATGGCAACTATAATATCAATATACTATTTGAAAGTAATCACCGCTTAAATACTGTTTTCAATAATGACCAGAATTTAAAAATTTCGGCAAGTGATAATTAATGAATAACAATCTGTTAAAAATATTATTTAAACACCAAGAAAAAAATGCATATTTTTTTTTTTCAACAATTTTCTGCGATAATTTCGAAATTGTTTATTTAAACAACACTGATTTTAATATAAATTTAAAAGCAATTATCTTTTAAATGGTTCATACAAGAAAACAATAATTTAAGTATAATATTCCAAAATGATATTTTATAAAATCTCCTATTCCGACTAGAACAATTTTAAATTGCTATTTAAAAATAATAATATTCACGATATATTATTCGACAGAAATAAAATTTCAAAGCTGTGTATTTAAGCGTGACAGTATTTCAAGTAATTCTCCTCGGTAGCTAGGTACAATAGCTGTACATCAGAACGTGTCTCGCGCACAGCGGACTCGCGGTATGTAAACAAACCGAGTTTCGTATACGTGTATTACTCGTGTATGTCTCGAAAATCGACTAATTACTTTCAACTACTACGAGACTATTTTAATTTATTCTATATTCGAGTTTACTAAATATAATTTATTTTTATTATAACCAATAATTCCCCTATTGTGCATAAACTCCACTTAGTTGCCCCTTTGTTTCAAATAAAAACAAAAAAACTATTTTCTGTTTCAATTATGGTGCCGATGATTAAAAGCTATCGGTATCATATAAATGAGAAAGTTTTTCCCAAGCGCAGAAATAGGTGTTTCGATAGTGTGAGAGTGCATTTATCGGGTAATTAATATGTTAATGAAAAGCATATGTAAAAAGAATAAGCAAGCAGATATGAATAAAAACAGATATATATGGAAGAAAAAATATTTTCTAATAATATGATATATAAATACTTGAAATAATTAATTAAATTGAAATAATTTAAAGAAATAATTAAATTGATAATGCCATTATTCATGCAAAATTGCGCTACGTTCTATTTCAATTACTGTAGCATGTTTCGGTACTATGATTGTGAGCGTGTGCGATAATGAAATTTGCGAACTCTACTAATTTTCTACCAATTATTCAATTGTAGTTGGTACAGAATTATTTGACAGTTTTCTTTTCAACAAGAAGTTTCGATATTATTTTTAGCACTTATCAATTTTTTAATTTCGTGACGGAATTGGTTTTCACAAAAACCTTCTATTTATTTAGAAGACTTTTGTGACGTAATCACTCTACAAAATGTTTAGACAAAATTTTTCTATTTACTATACATTGAAAAATGGGAAAAAAACCGAGAAAAGTGTCAAATGTATTACTCTTACAAATTGTGCACAATTTTCCAAAAATTCCACGCACTCACAATTTTTCTAAAACACATGAACACGATTAAACTTCTATTGCCGACGCCTGTTGCGTCGTATTCTCGCTGCGACGTGAGAATTTTCAAAATGGCCGACTAGACTGATAGCGTCGGTTTCAAAAAGCAAAAATGGCTATCTACCACGTTTCTCTCTCTCGCGCGAGTTATGTGGCAGGCCCCGGTGGATCACCAAGGAAAGGTAACACACACAGGTAACACTCGCCAAAGTAAGTAAGTAATCGAACAAAGGGTGTTGATTAGAATAATGATTTATTAAAACGTTGTTACAGGTTGGATGCCCGACAGAGACTGGCGATCGTCGATGCGAAGTACAGTAAGAGAGTATAAAGAGAGTATATGTATAAAATATATATGAAAAGTATATATTGCATCTTCATTGTCTTCTGGCTTCTCTTTGTCCATGCAGATTCCATTCGGAGCGATAAGGAGGCTGGCTGGCCGATGCGTCTAAGTACCTATGTGGTGACTCATATAACTCGCGCCGGTACCGTAGAATTACAAATTTTTCACTCGCGATTCGCGGGGCCCCACGTTCTGGGTGCCATTTATAACGGTGTACTTACGATTTATCCAGGATACAGCGTCATGAAGAATTCTCGCCAACAATGATGAATATCAGTATTTACGTAATCATGCAAATATATGAGTTCATATTTTCAGTGAATAATACACGCAAGGAGATGGACAAGTAAAGGTCTTTAAATCATCACTCGCTGCAAATAACAGTAAACTTGGACATTTATTAACTTGAACATAAAAACAGAATATCAAAATTCGCGAGTTATAATTGAAAGTAATGTTGAGCGCCAGCTGGGTCGTTCCCAGCGATCTAACTAATCCTAAGTTTCGACATGTACGCAACGCGATGCGATAACTAACTGGTTTCGGTACGGCGGGACGCAAATTCAAGCGCGAGCACGCGAGTGCTTTACAAAAGTTTCAGCAAGTTTCGATATTACGCGGACGACCCGAGAAAACTATGATTTTACCCGGCTCTAGGTGACAGCTAGAGTCGGTGCGCGCGACGCAAGAGAGAGCCGAAAACACGTGGCCGCGGCCTAGTTAACTTACCAGCTCGAAGCTGGGACGAAGGCGCAGTTGGCGGACTCGCTGACGAGGAACGGCGGCAGGAGGGATGCGCTGGGTCGCAGCTAGTGTCGTCTCCGTCGCTGTCTCCTGAAGATAGCGTCGGTCTTGTGAGTGGGCTGGCTGGAAGGCTTGCAGGCACACGTAATCGGGTTTGCTCGAGCACTCGTGAACAAAAATATCGAAAACCGCAGATTCTAGGCTCTCTTATCTTGTTGCAGGTCACAAGTAGACGGACAGCGGGGACTGACATGCAGCAACAGCCTCCACAAGCACAGCTGTTCACCCATGGGTCTGTTTCTGCAGTGCAGCACCGCCTTTCTCTTGTATCTCAGCATCTATCCACATCTTCCCCGGTTATACAAGGTAAATTCTGTTCCTCCTTATCCGGTGTTATGTAAATACTACATTAGTTTTCTTTATTTGCAGGTGTGAGCAGCATAGTCGCAGAGGCAGTCTCCGGCGAGGCCAGATGCGCCCCTGCGCCACCTCCTCCTGGAATATGATGTGTTCTTTCTTCCTAAGTTTTCTCTATTCTGTTTATGCTGTTTCACCAGTGCTTGTCTTCTTCTTTACTAACCATCTTTTCTTTTTTACAGGGTCATCTCAGAGCTGCCGCCTCCACATGCCAAGAAGAATCAAGAGGAGAGTGGGCCCAGTTCACTCGCATCGCAGCAGCATCAGTTAATATAAGGGATGGCAGGAGCTACGTTTTCTTCCTCAGGAGCGGGGCATGGTTGCAGCACGAGGAGCTGGCAATGCTCCTCGACAAGAGTGCTGTCTTCGCTTTTAATTTATGTTACAGGTAACAGTGTTAATTAGGGTGTCGTGTGGGTTGCTTGGGCCCTCTTCTGCCAAGCATTCCTTTTCTAACATTAGGTTTTTCTGTTCTGGAAATTTAGCCAGAAAAGAACCCTTACAGCAACCGCTGGGGCTTTTTTCCCTCTCTAGATTACTAATTGTAATGCTTCAAAGTGAGCGTTACAAGGACTAAGGAGGAACAGAAGTTACCTTTTGTGCAGTGGAGAAATGTAAATGGATGCTGTCACTCAAGAAAAAGACGGAGCGGTACTGAAGAAACAGATTCATCGGTGAACAGCTGCACCTGTGGAGAAAGTTTCTGCATGTCAGCCATCGCTGCTCGTCTACTGGTGACCTGCAACAAAACAAGACTAAAGATAAGTAGAAGAACAGAAAGTTAGAAGAGTAAATTACTGATCCTACCTGGATGCACTTATACTCTTGATCAGGTGGAGCAGAAGAACCTAACCTCCTCCGGTGATGGACCATGTGCTGGCAAAGGCGGAGAGCACAGCTATTGGAGGCTCCGCACACCCTATGAGGGCTTCACCTGTCTCTCCTTCGTGATGCACCAGCACCTCCGTCGGGAGATCACGTTGTCGTCGTCGTCGTGCAGAACACCGGGGCATGCACGCACATAAACAATCGGCTGCGCGCTGCCGCTACTTGTGTCATGGGAGAGTGAGAGAGAGAGAGGAAGAGTCTAGTACTTGAACAAGAACGAGTGGTGGCACTCGCTCTCGGGGACTTTGAGGGGCTCGTTCGTCCGCCGACGTGCACTGCTCGGCCACTCCATTATGGACCGTAGTACGCGCTGATATAGTAGCTTAGGCTCCGTGTTGTACTGTACCGATTTTGCGTGGTATCGCCATAAAGCACGCGAGTGTCCAACGCCACTGAAGACACTGCTCAGCTGCACAGCCGCCTTGAGTCATCACCACGAGCTCAGCCTTCCCAAGTTCGTCACCTCAAGTTCAGCCGCCAGTATCACCGGAGCTGACCATCGACGGAAACTCCTGTGCCCCGCCGTCGCTGCCAACTCGTCACCACGTGGAGCGCCACTGCAGCTCCAGCTTCGAGCTGGTAAGTCGTTGTAGGCCGCGGCCACTACTCCCTCGGCTCCCTCGTTTCTCTCTCGCGTCGTGCATGCCGACTCTAGTCGTCGCCTAGAGCCGACAAATTTGTTATCCTCATATCGGGTTGTATTGAAACGATATCGAAACTCTTCCTCGTGAGTAGCGCCTGAATTCGCGTTCCATTATCGTGCTCTACCGAAACTGCCCGGTCATTGCATCGCGTTGTTGTTTAGTTCGTATCGTAACTTAGGATATTAGTTAGAACGCTGGGAACGTCCCAGCTGGCGCTCAACTCTATTCTTAATTATACCTCGCTAATTTATATATTCTCTTTTTGTTCTTATTTCAATAAGTGTTCAAGTTTTACTGTTAATTGCAGCGATTGATGATTTAAAGACCTTTACTTGTCCATCTCCTTGCGTTGATGATAATTCATTGAAAATACGAACATATATATTTGCATGGTTAATTAGATATTGATATTCATCATTGTTGGCGAGAATTCTACATGACGCTGTACCATGGATAAATTGTAAGTACACCGTTATAATAAATATGTATATATATATATATGTATACAATGTATGCGTATACGTGTGAGTTATAATATGTCTACATATTCAGTTATAAGTCATAAGCATGAACCATTTTTCTCAAACTTCAGGTATCCGTAACTTTTTTTTTCGGGCATCCAGACCCCTAGTTCGTAGGACATTTTTTGTTTAGAAAGTCTTGATCTACCTGTCACCAAATTTTTAAGCGATTTCACCTCAGTTACTTTTCCAATGTTAATGGTGCGGGGTCCTTTTTTAACTAATCCAATAATTTTACATTAACTAGACATTTTTTCGGACTCGATTTGCCAAAAATTATTTTTTTTCCACACGCTGCACAAAGTTTTCTTCTATTCTCCTCGTGACTATTACACTGTTCCAACTTATCATTTTTATTTTTTTTATTTTAACAACAATCAGTTGAACCAACAATCATAATTCATTCTTCCGAATTTCTTAAATTTTTTTTATTATAATCTCATAAGAATAATAATCTGTATGCACGTGTGATTAAATTCAAATCTATTTCGTAACTGAAAAGAAAAGTCAATTTGATCAAAACTTGTGTATAATATACACACACACACACACACACACACACACACACACACACACACACACACACACACACACACACACACACACACACACACACACACACACACACACACACACACACACACACACACACACACACACACACACACACACACACACACACACACACACACACACACACACACACACACACACACACACACACACACACACACACACACACACACACACACACACACACACACACACACACACACACACACACACACACACACACACACACACACACACATATATATATATATGACACCATAAACACAACACGCATTTTAAACATACCTTATTATACCTGTACTTTATTACAGAAGATTTTACGAAATAAAAATTAAAACAAATGTACAATTTATGTGAGCTGATGTAAACACAACAATATAGGACAAAGTCAAGTTCATCTAACGAAATCTTAAAAAAGATTCTAAGGCACAGCGCGCGCTATATGCGCGCGCCTGTAGCCACTAACCTATCTTACCTATACAGTATTAGCTGAATTAGCCAATGAAAGTTTTGCCAAAGCTCTGAAGTTGGCTTGATATAGAGATAAAAAATAAATAATATAATAATTTATGGACGGGATTTTAAACAAAAATAAAATATTTGAATTTAAAACTTATAGCAGTTGAGTTGGCAACGTAACAACCTAGCTTATCGACAGCCATTCACTCCTTTATTGCAATTCTATCCTATAGATATATACAAATCATGTGCAAGTATTTAGTGTAAACATACACAGCTGTCATTTCATATTCATATAACCACTGTGATATTTAGCAACTTCTTTATGCAAAGTTTTGTTCTTAGTTTTCATTTTCTGCATTCATGAACGGATTTTGAAGTAAACATTTAGTGTATAAGATGTGAAGGTGTTAGGATTCTATTAGAAAGATAGATCGGGTGCGCGCAATAATATAAGCGAAGTGTATAAAAGAAAAGGATATAACTTTATTAGTGAACATACAAAGAACGTCTGTATAGGACCAGCGCTTGCACTCGACTGGCTCGGAGAGCGCTCTCTCCTATACACAATAGGCGGCAACACCGTAGCACGCCTTTACATAGTATACATGATATACAGCGGTCACGTCAGTGTGAGCATTCGTTATATTCCAGCAGAAGGTATATTAGAAAATTTTTTAAAAGTGTAATACAAGTGTGTAGTGACAGTTGAATTGAAGTTTTAGAAATAGCTTTTTTATTTTTATAGTACTTGAACTTTTTTTGGAAACTTTATACTTGAAATTTATACAGAGATCGATGATACTAAAAAAATTAAGTCTTACTGACTCTTACAAAAAACATTTAGTGTGTACATTCAAAGCAATTTTGAAAGGAAGCGAAAGATATGCTATTGTGTAGAAAAATATTATGGAACCTTTGCTACCACCAGAAAGCTACCATCATCAATCATCATCTGAATCTCACTATGACAAAATTGACATTTTATTTACTGAAGTGAAAATTGTTATGCACTGCAATAAATATATATTAGTCGCCTTCTCTTTATTAAGTTATAATGTTATGCGTGAAAAAGAATAATGAAGGAAAAGTAAAACTAAAGTTCACCCTAGCAGACATTAAAAGAAGATCAATAGGAGTGAGTGTTGCTACTATAAACATTTTTTTAAGCATTTGGCTATGGTGATACTGGCTTCATAACATACATGAAGAATTTTGGATTTCTCAACACATTCTTTGTTTACCTCAGTATATAATAATCTAATATATGTGATAAAGATTATTAAAAATATACGGATTTAAAAGCACCGAAGGATCTTTATGTTAAACCACTTAACAAACTTGACTGACTGATGTGGATATGGCTGTTGCTGCTGCGTGTGCTCATAGCCTTACAAGTCTGATGGACCGTATACTGAAGTACCAGAATATTTGTTCTAAATATAAAAGATTTTGAGCTAAAAACAATTCTTTTTTATATTTCAGGGCTGAGAAGGAGTTACAGAAGAAATAAAGATGTATTTTGGTAATTTTATCTTTAAAGCGGTTTTCTACATATTGTAACATTTTGGTCTCTGCCGTCACATCCAGGTCCAGGAACTGCATATATTTTAATGGAACAAGTCCTAAAATTTTGGTATTTTATCACTATTTAACAAAGAGTTGTATCCAATTTATTGGAGTAAATAATTATTTACGGTCAAAAGTTGCTTAAAAATCTTAAATTTAAGTGAAATTAAGAAATGATCATATCTTTGGATAAAATCGATCAAAAATTTTTTCTGTCTCATTTTATCGCAAATTAAATATACTTTTGAAAAATTACTTCTACATATTTCTAATTAATAAATTTTTTTTTTTCAGAACATTTTATGAAGAAAATTTTAAAGGTGTCTGACTCAAAAAATTCAGATTAATTAACAAAATTAAACATTTTTAAAACGTTCTAAAACTCGTAGATGATCTAATTCGGAGATCTCCAAGGTAGATTTTGGTTTGTATTTGTGTGTATAACAACGCCATGCTCTCAGTTTTTCTCTACATTTTTACACCATTTATGTAACCTTTCGGAACGCCGTGAATAGAGAGCGACAGAGGTGGGGCGTAAGTCAAACGCGTAGTCGTGCGTGTATACTGTGCAAGTATTAGGAGTACATGAAAATGGGGGTACATGAACATTTCGTTCGAATAAGTATATAATACACAATGAGTATACATAACTACACAGCACTATAAGAATAGATAACTATATATTTTTGTGCTCCTAATACAAATTGCTCGCACCAACTTCTGTTACATCAAATTAGAGAGGTATAATTAAATTTTATTTCTATGAATAAACGCTTCGTAATCATTAGTCAGTTTCATAGTGTCAGTCATCTTATTAACAAATTGCATTTGCGAATGTATGTAAAACATTTCCGACAAAAGTCTGAAATCCAGTCGACGCTCCTTATCTAATATTCGTACCTTATTGAAATTGATATTGTGATGTGTTCTTTACATGTGTAGATAAAGCGTTATTATCGTCCTGTTTTTCGCATTTTTTACTATGTACTTTAACTCTAATATCTAACCTACGGCTGGTTTGCCCGACATATGTTGCCTCGCAATCCTTACAGTCTATACAATATACTACATTTGCATTGTCGCCTGTTTCACAAGTATCTTTTCCCAATTTCATAAAACGTCTGAATTTGTTAGCAGTACTATAGATTATTTATGTGTTAAATTTGTCGAAGAAATTTTTCATGATAGGTCTCAATTCATCTACGAACGGTAGTATTCGTGGTTTTTTTTTCTTTTAAATTTTGGAGAATTGTTAGTTAAAAATATTAATCTCTTTGCAATATGTATGTTGACTAGATCTGCGGGGTAATTGTTATCAAAAAGTAGTAGCTTTGTCAAACTGAGATTTTTATCGTGGAAGCTTACATCTAACAGTTTAATAGCTTTATCGACCAAGGAGTAAATGATTGCAATTTTGTTGTTCATAGGATGTTGTGAATAAAAGTTCAATAACTGACCTGAGAAAATCGGTTTTCTATACCAATTAGTTATAATACGATTATTTTTTTTATAACTATTATTTCTATGATAAGGAAACTAATTTTATTATCTCGTGATCTTTCAACTGTAAATTGTAGACGTTCACTGTACATATTAAAAATGTTCTTAGTATATTCTATCATATTACTCAGCACACACAATAGGACATCGTCTACATACCGGAAATAGAAAATAGATTCGAAGCGTAATTTAGATAAAGCGAAGTTTTCAAGGTATTCATGACAATGTCAGCCAAGACCGGGCTAATCGGATTGGCCATAGCAGAGCCGAAAATTTCCGTATAAAAGACATTATTAAATTAAAAATGATTATGAGTGAGTATGAATTTAATGACGCCTATAAACTCGCTGCAACTCATATATTTATACAATGATATAAATATGTCTATCTTCTTTCTATTGCAGAATAGATCAGTTCATTGGACACATTAGTAAACAAGCTCACTACATCTAAGCTTATTATTTTTTTACTTTTAGTTTTTTATGTAAAAAACATGTTCCTAAAATTTTAGATCGATATTTGCAGAAACAAAAAATCTATGCAATATTGAAATTTCAATTTCTTTGAATTTTTGGTCATACAGCAACTTTTGACATTTTTTCCTTCAAAATCTTGAAACTTTTTGTATAGAGCATTGATTGGAAAAAAGTTAGCAATTTTGGTGTAAAAAATAGTAGTATTTTTTAATTAATGACATTTGCATGTCTCTTTTGGTTGATTTTTATTATGCCTTCATCGAAGAATATTGAGACTACGCCTCAAAATTTTTTGTTCCACAAAACTTTTTTGAATTCTTCTTTTAAAACTCTTTAAAATGGGTTTTTGACCAATATTGGACAAGGTAATTGAAAGAAGTTACGATTTTTTTAAATGTCAAGAAAAATCAATAATTAGCTTTTTTGATAATGTGGTATTTTTATCAAGGTCATCAATAAATAATATTGTGATATAAAAAGGTTTATTAATAATAATAGTACTAATGAACGGTACAGAGATAATGTACCGGTGTGCACTCGACCTCATCTCGTAAGAGTCTGAGTGAGTATCTGACGTGACTTATGGGCTCTTGTTGAGCGTCTCAAGGTGGCTACATTTTCTGCCGGTTGGTTATGAATTTCAGGATTTTTATCGGTCGACATGCAGCTTGTATTAGGCTTTGACAATTTGCTTGTGTCGCAGTTTACATTAGTTTTTTGTTCACCTGTCGACAATGGACTCTTTACCGTTTTGAGGCTCGATTTCATTACCTGCCGTTAATGCTTTATCAATCACAATTACACGCTTATAATTACATTACTATCAACGAAAGTGACTAGAGGAAGGTTACATGGGCGCAATTGATCGGCATGCCTCTTCCATTCACGGTTATCATCACTTCGCACCGCGTATGAGACTGATCCACTAATTTATACATAACTTCTGCTTTCCGCCATTTATCACTCGTATAATCTTTCGCCATCACTACTTCGTTATCCTTAAATTCTATTTTTCTATTACCACTAAAATGCTGCATTTGTTCGATGCGTCGATGCGTTTATCGCTGAAAATTTCTCTCTGTGTACTCCTTTCGAAAATGCGTCAATAATTATCTGATACATTCCACCTTCCAGAGATCCCAAAAAATCCGTGTGTAATTTGTGGTTCGGATCGTCTGTCCAGGTCCATGGGTGTAAAGACATTTTCGGCGGGATGCTCACATTTTCTAAACACTGTGGGCATGATTTAACAATCTACTCTATAGATCGTGATCGATACCTGGCCACCAGATATATGATCGCGCTATATATTTCATGCGCACTATTCCCATGTGTGCGTCATGCAGTTCTCGTAATAAATGTTCGCGTAGCGTAATCGGAACTAACACTCTATGGGCCCACACAATGCAGCCTTTTTCGATAGATAGTTCGAACCATCGACGTAAAAATGGCGTTAATATATCCGGTACTTAGCTAGGCCAAATTTGTAACGTCTTCACTAATTTCAACGTTTAGTCATTATCTGTTTCAGCTCTTAATACGTCCGCGAATATTACTTTAACATCCTCGGTTGTTAAGTTTAAATAAAAGTACTCGTCTCAACCATCTTCACCCTCCTCAACCCTTTTGTCTACACTTAAACAAACTTAAATGCGCGCTTCCGTTTTCGTCGTATCTTATTTCGTAATCGAATCCTGATAAGAAAACGCTCCAATGTAAAACGCGGTTAGCTACCATCGTCGGCAAACTCTTTTTCTCCCCAAATATATACATTAAAGGCTTGTTATCGGTTTCTAATGTAAATCGTCTCCCATAAAAGTACTGGTAAAATATTTTACTCCAAAAATGAGTACTAGTACCTCCTTGACTAACAGAGAGTACCTAGTTTCTGCCTTAGATAACGTGCGTGACACGTACGCTACTGGCCGCACTATATTCCGCTCCAAAATGTGCGATAACGCCACTCCTACACCTATTGGAGACGCGTCGGCCGTTATTTTGATGGGTAATTCAGTGATATGCGGCATTAATACATCGTACGAGACTATCCTAGCTTTCGCGGCTTTAAACGCGTTTTCGCAGCTACATGTCCAATCCCATTTACTATCTTTTCTTATTAATTTATATAACGGGTTCACAATATCAGAATAACTTTTAATAAATTTTGTATAATAGCTTAGTATGCTTAAGAAAACTTGTAACTCTTGTAGTGATCCTAAACACTTAATTCTATCCGTTGCAAAAACACATTTGATTTCTTCATTCTAAGCCCGGAATCCCTCAGTTTTTTCAAAACTTCTCTCAAACGCTTATTATGAGTTTCAAGGTCAGGAATCCCATAATTACAAAATCATCAAAGAAACTTCATGAATCCTTCGATACCTGACACCAATGTATTTATTTCCCTTTGGAAAAGGCCTGGAGTGGAGCTTACTCCATAACATGACTTAGTATAATAGAATAACTCCAAATGGGTAGAAATCGTGGTCAATGTCTGTGACGAAATATCCGATTCAAGTTGCTGATATGCGTTTGACATATCAAGTTTTGAAAATACTGAGTTGCCCCCTAATTTTGGTAAATGATCCTGTATTCGAGGAATCGGGTGTCTATCGATTTTTAATCATGGGTATAATGTAGTCTTTAGTCCCCGCATATTCATATCTGTCCGTAACTTTTTAAGATCTGGACAATCGAGGTAGCCCATTCACTACTCTCTATACAGCTACTAACACGCCTTCCATACAGTATTGGTCGGGGTTTGCGATAAACGGGTGTGGTTCCCTCCTTTAAATTCCGCTTGAAATTTTCTTTATTATAGGTGCCTAGACCTTCAGTAAACAAATTCTTTTACTATTTTTTGAACCCTACCTTCTGTTCAACCTCAATTTTTTTAATAGTTACATTCTTTTTCGGAAATTCTTTCATTCCAATTTACGCTGTATTTCCTTGTTTTTAACATTGACTTCTAAAATTCAATCGGATGAAATAATCGGATCTCCCGCGTAGCTCTTAAATTTCCGATGCATTTCTTTTAATTTTATGGTTTTGAATTCGGAATCATCGCGATATCCCATCGAAATCGCTGTTATCGGTGAGCTCATGTCTATTTCAAATTTCGCTGCTAAATCGTTTACTCTCACGGTTGTTTGGTACGGTTTAAGGGAAGATTGAGGTGGAAAAACGCAAAAAATTTCGAAAAATCTCATTTTTTTACTAAATGATTAATAATTATATGAAAAAAATAGAGAAACAATGCGTTTTTTATTTGTTTGATCGCAATTTAGAAGATTTTTTTGGATTAAACCTATATTAAAAGTTGAAAGCTTGTTTTCTCAAAATTATATATTTCAATATTCCAAATGATTTTTCAAAATCCAAAGAAATTACTACGGGTGTTCCTCAAGGAACTATATTAGGACCATTACTTTTTATACTATATGTCAATGACTTACTAGGAGGTATGCAAAATGACACAATCATGTCCTACGCTGATGGCACGGTTATCATCTCAAGTGACAACACGTGGTCCTCAGCTCAGGAAAAAATGTGTGCTTACCTTAATCGTGTGACCATATGGCTTGCCCAAAATAAATTGTCACTAAATATAGATAAAACGGTCTATATGACTCTCGGAAACTATTCTGATAGTGTGCCTAACACACTAAACATCAGCATAGGAAAACAATTAATAAAAAGAGTAGAAAGCCATAAGTATTTAGGGCTACATTTTGACTACAATATGAAATGGGATAAGCACATAAGATACATTATTAAAAAAACTAAATACTTAATTTTTATTTTCGCTAAGATAAAAAATATGATGGGCTCAAAAACATTAATTATTATATATTATGCCTTCTTTCATAGTATACTTAATTATGGGGTAATTTCTTGGGGTGGAGCATACGACAACAACACGAAACTAATTCAATCAACACAAAACAAAATACTGAAAATCATAAATAAAAATAAATTTTCCCAAATTAATCCACCTCTTTGAATAAGAAAAATGTTCCAGTTAGAATCAATATCTTTCCACTATGCAACTCTAAGAGATAATTATATAAACAGTACAAGCAAGACCAGGAACAAATCAATTCAACTACCAAAAAGTGATAAACGAATTAGTGATAAAAATAGCTACGATGAAGCTATAAGAATCTTTAATAGGCTCACGAAAGATCTCAAAATTATGTCATTCAGTAGACAAATTATAAAGAAAAAATTAAAAATGTTCATATTAAAAGAGGCGATAACAAATTAAATTAAATATTAATAATTTAATATTAACAAAAATTTTATTATCTGTTATATGGTATAATAATTTCTACGCGATGTTTTAATAAATCTATATGCGATGTTGACTAAAAAGCGTCTACCATAACCTAGTATGTAAGAATATATTATTTAGCTTTTAAGTTTTTTCCTCTTTTGTTTCTTTTGTACCAGACCTACACACAGGCAATACGATTTGCCTCGGTAGGATTTACTTACTTATGTACATTTACTATGTAAATATATAATAATGTAATATTTATATGGAAATAAATAAATAAATAAAAGAGGTATTTGTATCAATTTTTTTTTAATACTATAAGCAATACTTTTTGGTTAAAATATCATAATTTTACTAAAAAAAAATGCCTTCTCTATTATTTATTTGTTCAACTAAAAATCTCGGGTAAAAAATCTTATATGTAATTATATATAACTATATATAAATCCTCATATATAATTATATATAGAATTTGACCTTACATAATTGTATATGAATATATATAATTATGTATAATCATGTATGCTAATATATGTTTATACATGGTCATGTATAACTATATCTAATACATGGTCCAGGTGTTCGGGATAGTCGATGAGGTGCGCACCGTAGCTTTTTGCATTTATATGTCAGGGCGTATTTTACAGGAAGTCCAGGTGTTCCAGGTAGCCGATGACGATGTCTAGGTGGTACGCTCCGTAGTTTTTTGCATTTAGATGTCAGGGCGAATGTAATAGGAGGTCCAGGTGTTCGAGGTAGCCGATGACGATGTCTACGTATTGCGCTCCGTAGTTTTTTGCATTTAGATGTCAGGGCGCATGTAATAGTAGGTCCAGGTGTTCGAGGTAGCCTTTGACGAGGTCTAGGTGGTGCGCTCCATAGTAGGTTCATTTTCTTCGACAGTGGTTATTACATGCAGGATCAGAAGTATATTTGTACTTTGAAATGAAAATATAAATATTCAAATAAGTAGCAAACTTTTATATTATAGAAAACTGTTATTAATATAATAATAAGTATTGTTACTTTGTGAAATTTTGTTTTTATTTTTACAGAGTATCAGAACTTATGAATCATATGGATAAGAAGATCTTGATTGAACAGTTTATAAGTAGAACTGTTAAAAAATACATAAATTACACGTCTGTCAAATTTCAAGAAGCCACAAGACATTCTATAGAAAAAGAAGCTTAAAAGAACATTCGAATTTAAAACTTTGATAATACCAATACTACTATTTAATAATGATATTAAAAATATACTGTAATAAACTGTCATAACGTTATCACATTATGTAATTATTAACTGTACAAATAATAATATTGTTGATATAAAACTTTCTGCGAAGTTATAAAATAAGGCAAGTACAGACATTTTTTCTGTATAATCAACTCTCCCTCCATTTCTTCTCCCCTCTCTCTCGCCCTCTATTTCTCCCGCTCTCTTCCCTCTTTCTTTCTCTCTCAACATCCGTCAAACTCTGTACCAAAAACTTTAATAAGAGTTTAAAAATTTTTTTAAATAATCAACACGTTTTTAAAAAAAAAAAATTTTATTTACGTTTTAACAACACAATTTATCTAGTCCTTTAATTTCTTCTAATCTCATCTATTTGATAAGCACTCTCTATAATAATGGTAATAATTTTTTTCATGACTGTACAAATAAAAACTTTCTATAAAAATAAAAAGAATTATGTTTTTCGTCATATGATTTTACAATTAATAATATTGTTAATTTATCATCATACCTAAGAAAATACATGTTTGATTAAATTATTTCAAAAAATTTAACTAATATAACCATTTTATAGAGCTCCTTGAAGAAAAATTTGACTGTTTCTTCAAATTTAAAAATTTTATGAATAACAATACAGCCATTTAATAATGATATTAAAAATATACTATAATAAACTCTCATAACGTTATCACATTATGTAATTATTATTTTCTCTTAAAAAGTTGTGAAATCTATCTAAAAAAACATATTACAAAAGTTTAAACTGAGGCAAGTACCTATTAGTCTCCCTCCCACCCTATCTCTCCCTCCCTCTCTTTCCGACCTCTCTCTCTTTCTCTCTCTCGCTCTCTCTCTCTCTCTCTCTACGGCTCTCTCTTTCTCGCTATCTCTCCCTCTCTCTCAACATCCGGCAAACTACCAAAAACTTTAATGAGTACTTAAATATTTTTTTAGAAGAATCAACACGTTTTTTAAAAGCTAATTTTTTAATAAAACTTTCTACGAAAGTATAAAATAAGGCAATTATAGACGTTTTTTCTGGATAATCTATAAAAAACAACACAATTTATCTAGTCCTTTTATTTCTTCGAATCTCATCTATTCAATAAATACTCTCTACAAATGGTAATAATTTTTTTCATGACTGTACAAATAATCTATAAAATAATAATATTTATGATTTTGTAAAAGAAATCAAATAAATACGAATGAAAAAGTCTTTTAATTCTTTGATTCATTGTATGCTGAACAAATTATATGTAAGTACATTCAAAAAATTGTTCACTGCAAACCAAACAAACGAAAGTTGTGAAATCAATTATCGATAGTCAAGTAATGCAAACAACTCTCGGAAACTACTGTATGACTGTTCTCAGAAATATATTCAAATTTGTTCATCTTTCTGAGCTATAGAAATTAAACACAAGAAAGTACTGAAATCAATTTATTGTAGTCAAGTACCGGCCATAAGTTAACTTGACTGACATAATAGAACTTTTCGTATCTAGCGTGTAAAATTACATTTTACGCCCCCATTGTAACTTCAAAATTATTCAGCCAGTGGGCATAAAATACTACTTAGCGCTCAAGAGGCCCAATAGCTCACATACTCTTACAAAACTTTATAGAACCTACGCACTTTACGCCCGTGTGGGCGAAAATTATTTTAATTATATAACTATAATGCCTTCTCTTTATTTCTAAAATTCATAAGAATTTTTTTAGATATTTACGAAAAGTCAAAGCCTATATAAAAAAATTACATAGTTACCAACACATCACTATTTTTCATGATTCTTTCTCAATTTTGAACTTTCTATAATATTACGCATCTTGGGAGGAAAAGAGAAGTCTAGAGCTGCTCTAGCAGGGGTAGTCCCCCGATCTCCCATACATACTTGGCGGGCCCGACGATTTACAGGAAAAGGATACACAATAGGTTATAAAACGGTTAATAAAATGTAAAGCACTTTTAAATAGACTATAAATTTATATGAATTTTTTATTTTATTCTCGTTTAAAAAGGACGGACACAATGAAAAATATTGTGGGTAATAAAAGTAAATCATGATTCTGCACATATAGGGATGTTGTACTTAACGGTACCAATTAAAAATTAAAGTCAATGTAATTATTTATAGTAGACTTATAGGTATAAATATTGTTAATGAATTTATGCAAAAATTTTGTATTCTATATTTAAGTAGCCCACCGGTAAACTGCAAATCGTCGGGCCCGCCAAGTATGTATGGGAGATCGGAGGACCACCCCTGCTAGAGCAGCTCTAGACTTCTCTTTTCCTCCCAAGATGCGTAATATTATAGAAAGTTCAAAATTGAGAAAGAATCATGAAAAATAGTGATGTGTTGGTAACTATGTAATTTTTTTATATAGGCTTTGACTTTTCGTAAATATCTAAAAAATTCTTATGAATTTTAGAAATAAAGAGAAGGCATTATAGTTATATAATTAAAATAATTTTCGCCCACACGGGCGTAAAGTGCGTAGGTTCTATAAAGTTTTGTAAGAGTATGTGAGCTATTGGGCCTCTTGAGCGCTAAGTAGTATTTTATGCCCACTGGCTGAATAATTTTGAAGTTACAATGGGGGCGTAAAATGTAATTTTACACGCTAGATACGAAAAGTTCTATTATGTCAGTCAAGTTAACTTATGGCCGGTACTTGACTACAATAAATTGATTTCAGTACTTTCTTGTGTTTAATTTCTATAGCTCAGAAAGATGAACAAATTTGAATATATTTCTGAGAACAGTCATACAGTAGTTTCCGAGAGTTGTTTGCATTACTTGACTATCGATAATTGATTTCACAACTTTCGTTTGTTTGGTTTGCAGTGAACAATTTTTTGAATGTACTTACATATAATTTGTTCAGCATACAATGAATCAAAGAATTAAAAGACTTTTTCATTCGTATTTATTTGATTTCTTTTACAAAATCATAAATATTATTATTTTATAGATTATTTGTACAGTCATGAAAAAAATTATTACCATTTGTAGAGAGTGTTTATTGAATAGATGAGATTCGAAGAAATAAAAGGACTAGATAAATTGTGTTGTTTTTTATAGATTATCCAGAAAAAACGTCTATAATTGCCTTATTTTATACTTTCGTAGAAAGTTTTATTAAAAAATTAGCTTTTAAAAAACGTGTTGATTCTTCTAAAAAAATATTTAAGTACTCATTAAAGTTTTTGGTAGTTTGCCGGATGTTGAGAGAGAGGGAGAGATAGAGAGAAAGAGAGAGCCGTAGAGAGAGAGAGAGAGAGAGCGAGAGAGAGAAAGAGAGAGAGGTCGGAAAGAGAGGGAGGGAGAGATAGGGTGGGAGGGAGACTAATAGGTACTTGCCTCAGTTTAAACTTTTGTAATATGTTTTTTTAGATAGATTTCACAACTTTTTAAGAGAAAATAATAATTATATAATGTGATAACGTTATGAGAGTTTATTATAGTATATTTTTAATATCATTATTAAATGGCTGTATTGTTATTCATAAAATTTTTAAATTTGAAGAAACAGTCAAATTTTTCTTCAAGGAGCTCTATAAAATGGTTATATTAGTTAAATTTTTTGAAATAATTTAATCAAACATGTATTTTCTTAGGTATGATGATAAATTAACAATATTATTAATTGTAAAATCATATGACGAAAAACATAATTCTTTTTATTTTTATAGAAAGTTTTTATTTGTACAGTCATGAAAAAAATTATTACCATTATTATAGAGAGTGCTTATCAAATAGATGAGATTAGAAGAAATTAAAGGACTAGATAAATTGTGTTGTTAAAACGTAAATAAAATTTTTTTTTTAAAAACGTGTTGATTATTTAAAAAAAAATTTTTAAACTCTTATTAAAGTTTTTGGTACAGAGTTTGACGGATGTTGAGAGAGAAAGAAAGAGGGAAGAGAGCGGGAGAAATAGAGGGGGAGAGAGGGCGGAGAACAAATGGAGGAAGAGTTGATTATACAGAAAAAATGTCTGTACTTGCCTTATTTTATAACTTCGCAGAAAGTTTTATATCAACAATATTATTATTTGTACAGTTAATAATTACATAATGTGATAACGTTATGACAGTTTATTACAGTATATTTTTAATATCATTATTAAATAGTAGTATTGGTATTATCAAAGTTTTAAATTCGAATGTTCTTTTAAGCTTCTTTTTCTATAGAATGTCTTGTGGCTTCTTGAAATTTGACAGACGTGTAATTTATGTATTTTTTAACAGTTCTACTTATAAACTGTTCAATCAAGATCTTCTTATCCATATGATTCATAAGTTCTGATACTCTGTAAAAATAAAAACAAAATTTCACAAAGTAACAATACTTATTATTATATTAATAACAGTTTTCTATAATATAAAAGTTTGCTACTTATTTGAATATTTATATTTTCATTTCAAAGTACAAATATACTTCTGATCCTGCATGTAATAACCACTGTCGAAGAAAATGAACCTACTATGGAGCGGACCACCTAGACCTCGTCAAAGGCTACCTCGAACACCTGGACCTACTATTACATGCGCCCTGACATCTAAATGCAAAAAACTACGGAGCGCAATACGTAGACATCGTCATCGGCTACCTCGAACACCTGGACCTCCTATTACATTCGCCCTGACATCTAAATGCAAAAAACT
The DNA here is from genome assembly GCA_036365515.1 of Torymus aiolomorphi. Classification (NCBI taxonomy): domain Eukaryota; kingdom Metazoa; phylum Arthropoda; class Insecta; order Hymenoptera; family Torymidae; genus Torymus; species Torymus aiolomorphi. The sequence goes on from CM070874.1 coordinate 93,715,754, forward strand.
ACGGAGCGCACCACCTAGACATCGTCATCGGCTACCTGGAACACCTGGACTTCCTGTAAAATACGCCCTGACATATAAATGCAAAAAGCTACGGTGCGCACCTCATCGACTATCCCGAATACCTGGACCATGTATTAGATGCACCCTGAGATCTAATCGCAAAAAATTATGGAGCGCACAACCTAGACTCCATTATCGGCCACCCCAAAGACCTAGACCACGCATTCGATGCGTTCCAATACCTAGAGGTAAAAAACTACGAAGCGCACCACCTAGACATCGTCATCGGCTACCTCGAACACCTAGAATTCCTGTACAATGCGCACTGACATATAAATGCAAAAAACTACGGTGCGCACCACCTAGACATCATCCTCGGCTACTCCGCACAGCTGGACTTCCTGTAAAATGCGCGCTGACATATAAATGCAAAAAACTACGGTGCGCACCACCTAGACATCATCCTCGGCTACCCCGAACACCTGGACCTCCTATTAGATGCGCCGTGACATCTAAATGCAAAAAACTACGGAGCGCACCACCTAGACATCATCATCGGCTACCCCGAACACCTGGACCACGTATTAGATGCACCCTGAGATCTAATCGCAAAAACCTACGGAGCGCACAACTTAGACTCCATCATCGGCCACCCCAAAGACCTAGACCACGGATTCGATGCGTTCCAATACCTAGAGGTAAAAAACTACGAAGCGCACCACCTAGACATCGTCATCGGCTACCTCGAACACCTAGACTTCCTGTAAAATGCGCGCTGACATATAAATGCAAAAAACTACGGTGCTCACCACCTAGACATCATCCTCGGCTACCCCGAACACCTGGACCTCCTATTAGATGCGCCGTGACATCTAAATGCAAAAAACTACGGAGCGCACAACCTAGACTCCGTCATCGGCCACCCCAAAGACCTAGACCACGCATTCGATGCGTTCCAATACCTAGAGATAAAAAACTACGAAGCGCACCACCTAGACATCGTCATCGGCTACCTCGAACACCTAGACTTCCTGTAAAATGCGCGCTGACATATAAATGCAAAAAACTACGGTGCGCACCACGTAGACATCATGCTCGGCTACCCCGAACACCTGGACCTCCTATTAGATGCGCCGTGAGATCTAAATGCAAAAAACTACGGAGCGTACCACCTAGACATCGTCATGGGCTACCTCGAATACCTGGACCTCCTATAAAATGAACCCTGACATATAAATGCAAAAAGCTACGGTGCTCACCACCTAGACATCATCCTCGGCTACTCCGAACACCTGGACTTCCTGTAAAATGCGCGCTGACATTTAAATGCAAAAAACTACGGTGCGCACCACCTAGACATCATCCTCGGCTACCCCGAACACCTGGACCTCCTATTAGATGCGCCGTGACATCTAAATGCAAAAAACTACGGAGCGCACCACCTAGACATCATCATCGGCTACCCCGAACACCTGGACCACGTATTAGATGCACCCTGAGATCTAATCGCAAAAACCTACGGAGCGCACAACTTAGACTTCATCATCGGCCACCCCAAAGACCTAGACCACGGATTCGATGCGTTCCAATACCTAGAGGTAAAAAACTACGAAGCGCACCACCTAGACATCGTCATCGGCTACCTCGAACACCTAGACTTCCTGTAAAATGCGCGCTGACATATAAATGCAAAAAACTACGGTGCTCACCACCTAGACATCATCCTCGGCTACCCCGAACACCTGGACCTCCTATTAGATGCGCCGTGACATCTAAATGCAAAAAACTACGGAGCGCACAACCTAGACTCCGTCATCGGCCACCCCAAAGACCTAGACCACGCATTCGATGCGTTCCAATACCTAGAGATAAAAAACTACGAAGCGCACCACCTAGACATCGTCATCGGCTACCTCGTACACCTAGACTTCCTGTAAAATGCGCGCTGACATATAAATGCAAAAAACTACGGTGCGCACCACGTAGACATCATGCTCGGCTACCCCGAACACCTGGACCTCCTATTAGATGCGCCGTGAGATCTAAATGCAAAAAACTACGGAGCGTACCACCTAGACATCGTCATGGGCTACCTCGAATACCTGGACCTCCTATTACATTCGCCCTGACATCTAAATGCAAGAAACTACGGAGCGCACCACCTAGACATCGTCATCGGCTACCTCGAACACCTGGACTTCCTGTAAAATGCGCCCTGACATATAAATGCAAAGGCTGCGGTGCGCACCACCTAGACATCATCATCGGCTACCACGAACACCTGGACCACGTATTAGATACACCCTGAGATCTAATCGCAAAAAACTACGGAGCGCACAACCTAGACTCCATAATCGGCCACCCCAAAGACCTAGACCACGCATTCGATGCGTTCCAATACCTAGAGGTAAAAAACTACGAAGCGCACCACCTAGACGTCATCATCGGTTACCCCGAACACCTGGACCACGTATTAGATGCACCCTGAGATCTAATCACAAAAAACTACGGAGCGCACTACCTAGACTCCATCATCGGCCTCCTCAAAGACCTAGACCACGCATTCGATGCGTTCCAATACCTAGAGGTAAAACGCTACGGAGCGCACCACCTAGACATAATCTCGGCTACCCCGAAGGCTTTACCTCGAGTTCCTCGGGTACAGTTCGGACGAGGCTCGAATTCGCGTGAAGCTAACCGCGGGTGTGCCTCGGATTAGCCTCGGCAGCACCTCGGCTGTACCTCGGCTCGAGCCGCGGCAAATCCGGGGCTGGAGCCGAGGTCCGAGCCGAGATAAAGCCGAGGTCCGAGCCGAGGTCCCGGCCGAGGTAAAGCCGAGGTCCGAGCCGAGGTAAAGCCGAGGTCCGAGCCGAGTTCTAGCCAAGGCTCGACCGAGGTCCGAGCCGAGTACTCTATACCTTTGTAAAAGTCTACATTGTTATGACTCATCTCGCGCAATTCGATCTTACATGTGAAGTGTCATGACAGAAATTTAAAAACGTCGATTTCTTGAAAACACGTACAAGTGGGTTAGGTCGTTATTCCGGGAAGCCACAGATATTATGTTCATAATATATGTAAATACATATATAGAGATATATACATAGAGAGAGGTTATGTACTAATAAACATATATACTGTATATAATAAAAAATATACATATGTTTATGTCTCTTCTTCTCTCCCTCTCTCTCTATCTATATTTTTATCTTTCTCTTTCTTTTGTCTTTCTTTATTATTATACGGCCATTATCACTGCTTAACTCTTCATGGCCATTAATTCCTGGTGATTGTATGTGTGTATATATATTCATAACATATATGACGTCACAGGAAGTCGGGAAAAACCGGATGCGAGGCTGAATACCATGGAGAAAGTTAAGAAATCGGAAAGCCGACAAAAAAAATTCAGTCCCTTATATCTTTTGAATGAGATAATCTTCTTAAATAAAATCTTTTGATTTGAGTAGAGCAATGAAATGGCTTTCGATTAAGAGGGATATGTTATATAGTTAAAACTAGCGCAATAGGTGTATAAGCTCATAGAATTTCTCGTACATCCATTTCAATGTATATCATCACGCGGTCGTCCTAAGGCTCTTCTATACTTGCCTTCGGAACGCTCCCGCGTTCCTTGATTAGACAACTTCCAGTCAATCTCATATATTATTATATATAATAATAGTAGGTAAGCTATGAGGCTTCTGCGCCAGAAGCCTCATAGTATTTTAGAGTCCTACCAGCCGCAAGTGCGCCAGAACCCTCACAACATTTTGAACGAGCCCAGTGTGTCACATGGCGCGCCCGGTATAGCTCGATAAGCTAGCGCATACTTAAATTAATTTGCATAATTTAATGTTACATCCCCTACACAGAGCGTGTAGTAGACAAAACGACTACTTTAATCTTTTATACTTATCACGTTCAGGCAAGGAATTCGTATTAGTTGAATATTTTTGAGAATATTCTTTCTATTTCGATTCCTCTTTTTTCTCCTGTTTAGGAAGAGAAGTATAAGGAATTGAACTTGAGCTTTGACCCATCTCGTACGACGTCAGAAACACGAATAAAGACCCTACTCCCAATCCATAGACGTCTCTTCCGTGCAAATTTCGTAGAATTTTTTCAGAAGTTTAACGTTATGGAGAGCACAGCTGATTTTGTAGTCGCCCTCGTGGTGTGGGCAAACTGTTACAAGCTTGTTCTTGTCCAACGGTGGAAAACCCATCTCCGTTGCATCATGAACGTTAAATTTGAAACGTTCGAACCATTTTTTCTTGATGGAGCCCATAACAAGTACCTGAGTAGCATCATGCAAACATTCTCGAAGAACACTTCCGATATCGGTGTAGGGACGGTCACCTGACTTCCAAGAAATACCGTAATAGAAATTCTTCAGCCAAGTATTTTGTCCCTTATACTTATCCGTGAGTCGTTTCTAAGGTATAAAGTTTCCTTGAATAAAAATACTAGAGGTTGGTCGTCATCATCCAACGGAACTGTTGCTAGTTCTTTCAAAACGAAATCATTACCAGGCTATTTGAAACCCTGCATATCGACGATGTATTTCATTTTTACACAAGCTTCTTCACGTCACCACTGACGGTACTATACTGAACGATACGGTCGTGTAGAATGAGACAATACGCGGATGTTCCAGCTGGAAAATTATCTCTTAATTCAAATTCTAAACGCAGTTGTTTTTTCTTTAACAATCGATCACTATCAAAGGTGAGTATTTTATAAAATCTACTTTATTCAAAAGAGGTTCAGGATTTTTTCATAATAAGCACTCTGAAAATTTATATACATATCATACAGTATAGCGCACTGGTTATGATCTATATCTAAATTTAAATTTTCATACGAGTAACATTGCGAACTTTAAAAAGAGTTTAACATTAATCAAGTGACAGTGATCGAACTGACTCGCGTTTACCTGCCTCCGAGATTTTTTATTCGTTTGAAAAGCAAGAATAATGAAGCGTGGTTTTTCCAACTGATTTGATGTTTTCACAGTCCAAACGTGTTTCAGAGAAGATGGAAAGAGTGGATATTCGTAGAATTCCCAACTGCGGTAGCTCATAACCACAGGTCTGTTTTTCTCGATGTAATTGAATAGAGGAATCTTCCGCTTATCGGAGAGAAATATGTATGGCATCAACCACTCTATCTTCGTGAGCTCAATTTTAAATTCTTTGTAAGTATTGTCTGGTCCTGCTGTCTGTATAATGGCATTGATATTATTTCTCGATCTAGTGAGTATGAGTTCATGTTTAACATTTACTAAAATTTTTCTATAATCTTTGGCAAATCCAAGAATCATGCAGAGAGGTATAGACAGGTCGAAGTAACCATCATCGTTGGTAAGATTTTGCGTTTCTTCTACATCGAGCCAGCCAGCGTTCTCGATGATCAATTTTTGACTAGGATTGAGAGAAATCCAATCTTTCATGAGAGTAGTTAACACTACATTTTTACATTTATCAATTTCAATAGCATTGATCTCGTATCTGATTTCTTCAAACATATGACAGATGGCGTTGTTGACTAACATAGAATGTTCGAGTGGTATACCATCCGGTTTAACTAATTTACCACATACATATATTGAACTTCGCGATGGTAGAAGATATAAATCCTGATGTTGAATCGCGATGCGAATTTCATCGCGGTTTCCAAACGATGCCGTGGTGTAGGGCTGATGTGCATGAAGTTCGTAGTGAGTCACTGACTCATCAAATGTTACAGGTGACTGAATGTTTAGAATTTCTTCCATCTTTTTGTAGGCAGCAGAAAAAAATACAAGTTATTTTTAACCAGCGACAACTCTTAGACCGAGACTTCTCAGGAACTGAATGTTTTGCCCTGTTAGCGCTCTGCTTGCTCGCGGGCGACTGATGGGCTGTCGACATGTTGACTTCATTATATAGCCCCTACCGACCTTGTTATTGTAAACGATCTCCATCACACTTGCTTGATGTGAAGTCTGATTGTGATTACTTCTCCTCGAAAATTAACTAATCGTCCGTCTTGATCGACTATGCGTATTTGTAAGTGATCTATGCTTTTAACTGTAACTGGAAGGTAAATGACCTGTGAGGGTATTTCAATGATCTTATATCCTGGTGGTACTGCTGGAAAGAATTCGTGTATCGTGTGAACTTTAGAGCCGTTTATATGTGCGCCTGAAGTAATATATTAAACTCAACTCGCAACGCATTGATCTTGAGGATAGTTACAGGCAAATCTGAATTATGTATTAAATTAGCTTCTAGAACGCGTTTCGTGAAGCCAAGTAGTTGATCAATAGAATCTTGAGGGCGAAAATTAATAGGCTGACTGCACTTAATGACACTGTGAAGTGTATTATTGTTTGGCTTCAGACTGAATGAAGTACCTTTGGATGCTAAAGATTCACGGTGAAAATTCACTATATCCTCTATCTCGTAATTACCAGTTGGTAAAAATAATTCTTCTTTACCCACGTAAAACTTATTATTGCCTGTATCAATATTTGGTATGGAATTGAAAGTTAAAAGTTCAACTAAACCGAGAACGTAATTCTTGTTTGGTGAAAGTTCAATAGGTGGGAAATACTGTACCTCGAGAACTGATGAATTACCAGAGAGACTTAACGTCAATGAATTCTCCATGACTATTTATTGAAGAATGATTAAACTATCATTGCGCTCACGTTTATATAGCCCAACCTAGCTTGTTACATAAGAACTTGAGGCAGAGGTGACCGCAGTTGAATGTATTGTAATCTTGATATCTCTCATGATTGTATTTAACTTCATTCACTCACAGATAAAGCATCAAATCAATAACTTGAAAATAAGAAATCGTTCAGTCTCTTTTCTTCGATACTTCTAAAAAGCGTAAGAAGACTCCTGATAAAAAGAGTAGTTTTGGTGTCTTACACAGATATAAAGTTGCGCGAAAAAATTCAACATTAGATTATGTGTACTGGGATGATGCAAATAAACTTGTGGATCATCTTCGTTTACTGATACCTGAAAGATTGGCAGGAAATCAGAGTCACACCAATGAAATCCACTTCATCATCGAAGAGCTTCGTGAAGCTGGCTACATATACTGAGGTGCAGTTAGTACAATGTTCAGTGTCAACATGAGTGTCGACGTGTTCGGACGAAATCTAAAAGAGAGAGAGAAGGAATTAGAGGTCCTCCAGGAGTGGGATATAAAATCACATCCGATGGACAGTTCGATCTTGAAAATAAGAGGTTATGCAATGTAGGAGCATCCAATAATCTACACGATGCAGTCAACATGCAATCATTACAGCGTATAGAGGAGGAAGAAGTTATGAAAGTTGTGAATGTTATTATACATGGATTTATACATGGAAGTATTTATACATGGATTGAGAAATGATTTCAATAATTTAGATGGAATAGTGGAAGCTCATCGAGTTGAATTAGATAAAAAAAATTGCTAATCTTGAGAGAGAAATTGAGAGTATAAAAGTAATGGTACTTCAGTTGTCACATATCAGTAATACGCTGGATACCAAAGAGTCGACATCGAAGCATGGATCATCGTAAGAAAGTAGTAGTAGAAGAGCTGCATAAACCTGCTCGAAGAAACTATCAAAGCTGTAAGTTTGATATGCGAGGCATGGATGAAACTTGACAAGCTGATTTAGTTGAAATGCAACCTTATGCTCGAGAGAATGAAGATTATAGGTATTTGCTCACTATAATAGATGTATTTTCCAAATATGCGTGCGCGTACCAGTTAAGCGAAAATCCGCAGACAACGTTACAGCATTGATGAAATTAGTTTTGTCTCAAGGTCGAGTACCAAAAAATATACAGACGGATAGAGGTAAAGCATTTTACAATTCAAGCTTTCAAAATTTGATGAAGCAGTATAAGATTAACCTGTACTCCACATACAGAAACTTAAAAGCATCTATTTGTGGGAGATTCAATCGGACGCTGAAAAACAAGGTGTGGATGCAATTTAGTTTGCGTGGAAATTTTAAGTGGCTTGACATCTTATCTGATTTGGTTACTGCTTACAACAATGGGAAACACAGAACTATACGTATGAAACCAAAACATGTTACAACAGTCAACAACGCGCAGGTTCTAACACAATATTCCAGCAAGTCTCAACCTGTAAAAAAGCAAAAATTTAAAGTTAATGATAGAGTACGTATAAGCAGATTAAAGCAAGTATTTGAGAAAGGATATACGCCTAATTGGTCGACTGAGATATTTACAATAGATAAAGTATCAAAAACAAATCCTGTTACTATTTAAAAGATTATCAAGATCATCCGGTTTGAGGTTGCTTCTATGAACAAGAACTCTTAAAAGTTAAATATCCAGATATTTATCTCGTAGAAAAAGTGACGAAGAAACGTGGTAATCATGTTTAAGTGAAGTGGCTTGGTTTCGACAGTTCTCACAACAGTTGGATAAACATGAAAGACATATAATTTGTTCAATAATAATAATAATAATTAAATAAAGAGAAAGTGGTGGGAGCCCCAATCCACGCTCCCTACCTGTGTAAACTTTCTCTTTATTTTTTTTCATTAAATTTATTTTACAAGCTTATTAATTTACATTACAAAGTTATGATTAAATTACAATGCTAATAATTTATTTATACATTTAATCTTTACGAAATTCAAAATTTTGTTCGCCCTGAAACAATAAAAATAATTTCTGCTTATTAGCCCTCTCGACAAGTTCATCGAACAAATTCCCATTCTCCGCGAGGACCTTAGAAACTCGATTGGGAAGGAGAACTTCGAATTCTCCATCGATGACGACAACGGCTTTCAATCCATACTTAGTGCTGACATGCTTAATTTCTGTCACAATGTACATCTTACCCTTCTCTAGTTCAGGCAGATTCTTCTTTGGAAGATAGGTGTTGGTGCAGATTCGGTTTAACATGGCAAAGTCCATTCTGAAACAGAGAGAAAGAGAGAATACTGAGTATTTTCAAAAATATTACAAGTCAATAAATAAAATACTTACCTCAAAGTATTTGAATTCTTTAGAGACTAAGTCATTTGCTGGGAGGCTCTCCGTTCTCGTCGATCGAAGGACTGTGCCGAATGCTCTGCCGACTCTGCTTATGTAACTCTTCGAGGGCTTCACCCTCTCCATTACGCTCACTCGTGATTGGCTCTTCTACCACAATTTCTCCTCCCTCCTCATCACACTCACTCATGATTGGTGGTTCCACCTCTATTTCTTCATCATCATCTTGTATTAAATATCTGAGAAGTTGCATATCTTCTTCATAAAAGATTGCATAATGTCCCCATGGTAATGTATCTATGTTGTTTGCTAACAGATGGCGTTTATCATTGTGGGAATGTAGGGACTGCGATCTTTTCTCTCACTCTAACTGCGAGAGTGGGGGAAGTAGCCATGTTGCGTACAGCGAGAAGCCGCCTGCGAGCGGCAGTCGTTGCTCGTGTCCGCTGTACTCCATCGAAGTACTACAATAAAACCTCTATTTATCAGTTAACTCCACAACTCTCTTCATTCTCTCTCCCTTCCTTCCTGGAATCTGGAGAAAGCGGGGATCATATCTCTTCATTGGTGACCCTGACAAAAAAGTCGCTGCTGAAGATGAGGACAGCAGGCGTGAGCCTGTTGCGGCGTGTTCTTATCGCCGCCGTCGTCTACGACGCATCGTCTACTCCACTACTCCTTACGCGTACTCGCGAGTTATGTAAGGATAGTCACGCAGTCATCATCGCGAGTTAGCCGTGAAGGCGCTCGCCTCTGGCAATTGACTTACGTTCTGTGCGTGCTGGCACGCTGGCGCACACGCGTAATATTGGAAATTTAATCTGGTCGACTTACGTCGTGTGCGTGCTGGCAGCCGGCGCACACGCGTAAATTTTGAAACCTGCTTAACCACAAGGACTGGTCTATGCAATCATCACTCCTCGTCAAATCTTCTCCGAGACACTTTGACAACTTAAAGCAGATCTCCGGGTGCGTTGACGCGTGAAGCCATCGTCACCGGCGCGTTTCAACGTACTCGTGGAGCAACGTTTGACCAGCTCATCTCTTCGAATCAGATCTCCGGGTGCGGCGCGTGAAGCCACCGTCACCGGCCCCTTTTTCTACCGAACCCGTCGAGCACTGGGACGTCAGCTGCGGCAGCACCTCGTCGAGTCTTCTTCGAGGCGGCTAATCTTCAGCGTTCTTCATTGCGCCAAGGTATGCGTGCGTGACCTGCGAAGTTAGTGAAAATAACGCATGCGTGCGTTTTTCTAGTTCCGAGAATTGTTCTCGTTCGTCGGAAATCGCGCGCAGCGATCACGCGTTCCCAGAACTTGACGGCCATCCTGGCGGCCATTTTGACTTTCGCGTGCTGTGGTGTTTTCAAGCTCGCTCTTGTGCAAGGTTACTCGGATAGTCATTTTAGTATTTCTTGAAATTCGCGTGTTACCTTTTACGACTTTTATCGATTTACGCGCCATCTAGTAACGTTATTTAATAAATCTTTTAAGAAAAAGTCTTCATAGCGGGAGAGTGATTTCTCTTAAATTTTCGTGTGGTTTGCTAAATTATAGTTTTAAGTTTTAGCATAGGCCTAGCTTTAAAAATCATTGTTTGTGCCTGCGAGCACTAACTAGGTAACTTGTGATACGCAAGCGGCGTAAGGTAATTAGCCTTGCGTTAAAACCTCATGGGAGGAATAGGATTTCCTTCCTTACTTCCTTTCTACGTGTACTTGCGAGTCGCGTAGAAGTAATTATTCCTTATTAGGTAGGTAGCCCGCGTACGTTTTATTCAGCAAAATGGCTAACGACGAAGCAATACAGGTTCTGCAGCAACAATTGCAGCAGCTCCTGGAGCGTCAAAACGATCCAGGAGCCGACCAAACTGCGCGAGGGGTCAATGCGATATACAAGCAACCTAAAATTGCTTATTTTTCTCGCGCCAATCCAGGAACGCAGGCATTACGTCGGGCGCGACCAAAGCGGATTTCATTTCCTAAAAGCTAGATATGGAAGCGTTCGAAACTATCAAAGAAATTGTCACCGCCGACTCTCGTTCTGCAGACATTTTTGAACAAGTTAAAAATCGCCTGATCGATACGTTTGGTGCCTCTGCTGAGACGCGCCTGCGTCAGCTCATCAAAGGTCAGGTCTCGACAATCGGTAAGCCGTCGCTCATTTTGAACCGTCTCCGAGGCCTCAATACAGACGCGGGTGATGACAATGTACGCTTGGTTTTCTTAAACCAGTTACCCTCCCGTTGTAAAGCCACCCTGGCGATCTCTGAGGTAACAGACCTTCATAAGCTCAAGCAGATGGCTGATAAGATTGTTGAAGCCATGGACTCCAATCAGATGCAGATTTCTGATGTTCTCGACCCTCGGATCAATGCTGTCTCTTCTAATCAGTCAAACGCTGCCACTCTCGAAACTCTTCTTAAGCGCTTCAATCGCCTTGAACGGAAGGTGGGCGCGTTGTCCAGGAAATCAGCTGGTGGCCAGGTACACCCAATGATGCATCTCGCCCTCAATTTAGAGGCAGATCCAGGCGCGCTCGTTCTTCCAGTCACGATCCTTCCGGTTTGTGCTTTGCTCATCGAAAATATCCGAATAATCCCTTATCATGCCGTGAGTGGTGCTCCAAATATGGCGAGTGGCAGCAACAACATCCTCAACAAAAAAACTAACTCAACCTTCTGTTGAGGAGACTTCTTCAGAAGGCCCTCATCTATTTAAACGTCTTCATGTGTGCAATCGCATTTCGGGCAAGTCCTTCCTTATCGACACTGGTGCGGACATTCGCTCGTCCCAGCAAATCCTAAGACATGTGGCAAGCCCAGCTCCTTCAGGCTATTCGCGGCGAACAATTCATTGATTAATACCTATGGTGAGTCAATGTTTACACTTAATTTGGGTTCTAAGCGTCCCATTCGCTGGAGCTTTTGCATCGCGGATGTACCGCATCTCATTATTGGTGCTGATCTTCTATCGCATTACGGCCTTCTTGCTGGCCTAAAATGAAATCGCCTAGTCGATCCGCTCACTAACATTTACTCTCTCACGGTCGTTAAGGAAGTTCCGTTGGACTCCGTTTTTGCGGTTATTCCCGGCTCAGAGTGTGCAAAGATTCTCGCTGATTTTCCCGAGATCACGGGCGTTTCCAAACCCTTAGTCCCCAGAAACAGCGATGTGTTTCATCACATTTTAACCTCTGGTCCTCCAGTCTCGAAGCGTCCTCGTAGACTTGCCCCGGACAAACTTAAAGCAGCAAAGGCCGAATTTGATGCTTGGATTGAGGCAGGCATTTGCCGTCCCTCCAGCAGGCCTTGGGCACGCCCCCTCCATATGGAGCTAAAGAAGGACAACTCTTGGGGACCACATGGCGATTATAGGCGTTTAAACGCCGCCACGGTTCCAGATAAGTATCCGACTGCTCACATTCATGACTGCACGAACAACCTTCATGGTAACAAAATCTTTTCAGCGCTTGACCTTCATAAAGCGTTTAATCAGATTCCGGTTGCTCCTGAAGACATACCGAAAACGGCCATTATTACCCCTTCCGGCCTTTTCGAGTTCATGTACATGACCTTAGGTCTCCACAACTCCAGTCAGACCTTTCAGCATTACATTAATAGCGCGCTAGGCGACTTGGATTTTGTATATCTTTATATTGACGACATTCTTATCGCTTCGTCCTCTCCTGAAGAACATTACTCTCATCTTCGCACGATCTTTGAACGACTCAAGAAGTTTCATCTTTGCCTAAATGCCGAAAAATGTACCTTTGCAATTGAAGAAGTTGAGTTTTTAGGTTATCTCGTGAATGGTGAAGGCATCCGCCCCTATCCCAGTAGGGTTGAAGTTATTTTGAATTTCTCCAAACCTCAAACGATCGCAGAACTTCGTAGGTTTCTCGGCACTGTAAATTTCTATCGTCGCAACATGCCTCATGCTGCAACTACTCAGGCCCCTGTTAATGATTTCTTCACCGATTCTTGCAAAAATGACAAACGTCCCATTCCGTGGATGCCTAAGGCAGAGGAAGCCTTTACTCATGTAAAACAAGAATTGGCAGCAGCAACCTTACTGGTACATCACCGCATCGGCGCTAAGTTGCGCATCGTGTCTGATTCCACTGACTCTGGGATGGGTGACGCCCTTGAACCGGAATTTGGGAATCGTTAGCATTCTTCTCAAAAGAGTTCTTCCCTTCTCAGCGAAAGTACAGTGCATATAACCGTGAGCTCACGGCCATATACGAGGCTGTTAAATACTTCTTGTTTTTGGTTGAAGGCAGAGACTTCAAGATCTAAACAGATCATAAACCTCTTATTTAAGCGTTTATGCAAAAATCCGATAAGGCCTCACCGCGTCAAACGCGTCAGTTTTCTCTTATCGCTCAATATAGTACACAAATTAAATAAATACATTAAAGGTGCAGATAATACGGTAGCACACTCCCTTTCTCGCGTCGAGTCTATCAGATTGCCCATAGCAATTGACCTCAATGATCTAGCCGCGAAGCAGGAAGCTGACGAACAGTTGAAAGCTATTCGCGAGTCTCCGGATTATCCGTTATCGTTGAAACGTATCCATTGGGGTCCTGCACATACCACTGTATACTGGGAAATCACTGGTGAAGCCATTCATCCTTACATTCCTGAGTCCTTCCGTGAAAGCGTCTTCAACATGTTTCACAGGCCTGTTCATCCAGGTCCGAAAGTCACCGATCGGCTCATTCGATCCGCACTACCGCGTATCACCTTGCGGCGAATAGCCTCATTGAATGTTGGCATCGTACCTTTAAACCGGCGATTATGTGTCACGTGGACAAGGACTGGACCCGTACGCTGAGTACAGTATTATTAGGTGTATGTTGTCATCTCCGTCAAGGTACAAATACGTCACCTGCGGAATTTCTATTCGGCACTACCTTGCGTCTTCCAGGTGAGTTTTTTCTCCCTGAAGACTTTATGCCTGATCCGAACTTCTTCATTGACGAATTTCGTGAATTTATGCGTCAGATTCGTCCAGTCCTTGTCGCACATAACTATAAGAAGCGTGCATTTTGTTTTAAGGATTTATACACCTGTACCCATGATTCATGCGCAATATGGCCAAAAATTCATTAGCAAGGCCTTATACTGGTCCCTACGAAATATTAAAGCGTCCGTCCGATCGCGTCTTCGATATAGAAGTTAACGGCGTGTCACGCAGCGTATCGGTCGAACTTCTTAAACCCGCTTATATAATCCGCGATGATCTCCCTGAAGTGCCTGCCGATGGTGACTTAAATGGCAATCAGCCCTCCACCGTAGATCAACCAGTATTAAAGACTTACGTTAGGAAGAAGGTATCGTTTGCTCCTGATACAAAAACGTAACGCAACTGTCATGTACAGTGATATCTTAGATTGTAAATGCTACCGTGCACAATCAAAATTTATATTTATCTATTTTTTTATGTTTTGCGTTGGTACTCGTTGGCGAGAGTGGGGGAAGTAGCCATGTTGCATACGGCGAGAAGCCGCCTGCGAGCGACAGTCGTTGCTCAGAGTTTAGAGCGTGCGGACGTGTGTCCGCTGTACTCCATCACAGTACTACAATAAAACCTCTATTTATCAGTTAACTCCACGACTCTCTTCATTCTCTCTCCCTTCCTTCCTGGAACCTGGGGAAAGTGTGGCAAAGTCCATTCTGAAACAGAGAGAAAGAGAGAATACTGAGTCTTTTCAAAAAAATTACAAGTCAATAAATGAAATACTTACCTCTAAGTATTTGAGTTGTTTAGAGTCTATGTCGTTTGCTGGGAGGCTGTCCGTTCTTGTCGATCGAAGGACTGTGCTGAATGCTCTGCCGACTCTGCTTATGTAACCCTTCGAGGGCTTCCCCCTCTCCATCACGCTCACTCCTGATTGGCTCTTCCACCTACATTTCTTCATCCTCTTGAATTAAATATCTGAGAAGTTGTATATCTTCCTCATCAAAGATAGCATAGTGTTCCCATGGTAATGCATCTGTGCTGTTTGATAACAGAGGGCATTTATCATCGTGGGGTATAGGGTCTGCGATCTTCCCTCTCGCTCTCTCTGCGAGAGTGGGGGAAGCAGCCATGTTGCGCTCGGCGAGAAGCGGCCTGCGCGCCGCAATCGTTGCTCAGAGTTGAGAGCGTGCGGACATTCGTCCGCTGTACACCTAGTACTCAATAAACCTCTTTGTTATATTGTTAACTCTCCGACTCATCATTCTCTCTCCTCTCCCATTCCTATTCCTGGAACGTGTGAGAACGTGGGGCTCAAATCCCCACATTGGTGACCCCGACTACAAGTTGGAGCTTGCAGCGGCGGATTTCACCGCCACAGCCTTTGTTCGTGGCATTTTTTCAGTGTCGCAATCCAGCTTCGGCGACGTTGCGGCACTTCGCCGCCAAAGAGGATTCAACCTCAGTTTCCGTATGCGTGCTGGCACACCGCCGCATACGGGAAACATCGGCTCGTGCAACCCGGTCGTGTGCGTGCTGGCACGCCGGCGCACACGTGTCCAGGCAATTTTGCCGTTCGAATTTACGCCGGGTATGGGCTGGCACGCCAGCATACACGCGTAAAAAATCAACTCCCGAGAGCATTAAGCGCAACTGTGCGATCATCGTTCCTCGTCGAGTCTTCTCCGAGGCATCGCAACTTTCTTCGGCAGATCTCCAGGTGCGTACTTACGTGAAGCCACCGTCACCGGCGCCTTCAAACGCACCTGTCGAGCAACGTGAGGACGTCCCCTGCACTGAACACGCTTCGAAGCTGATCTCCGGGTACGGCCTTGCGTGAAGCCATCGTCCCCGGCGCCTTTTTACCGCATCCGTCGAGCAACGTGTGAGGGATTAATTGCTGTCTTGCTGCACCTCGTCGAGTTTTCTCCGAGGCCGCACCAGCAGACATCTCCAATGTCGTCTTCGAGAATACTTCATTGCGTCGAGGTATGCGTGCGAAAAAGTTAACGTCTAGGTGGTAAATCTGCGCATTTTGTATCGCAACATAAGTATTGCGTTCTAATTATCTGTCGAGTTCCGGGAATTGTTTTCGCCCGGCGGGCATATACCGCGAAGTGTTTTCGCGCTGCGCGACTATATTCTGGATCTCGAGCGCCACGGTAAACATAAACAGTCGCAGCCAGTACTGCTGCGCCCCTTCTCTTCCCAGAAGTGCTGTCCTTCGTCGCGTGTTTACCTGCCTACGTGGTATTTGTCAAGCTCCCGCATTCCACGCACACGTTTTTAGAACTTGACTATTCTTCAAGTTCCCGCATACTGCTTACGTGTTTTTAGAACTTGCTGATCATTTCAAGTTCTAGCATCTAATAAACTAAAATTCTTTTTCGTAAGCGGGAAAGTGGTTTCTCGCTGCGTTGCACGCGGTATTATAGTTTTAAGTGTTAGCATAGGCTTAGCTTTAAAATTATTGTTTGTACCTGTGAGTACTAACTAGATAGCTTGTGATACGCAGCGGCGTAAGGCAATTTAGGTGCGTCATCATACCTCACCGGAGGGGTCGGATCTCTTCCCTTACTTCCTACGTAACCTTCGGAGAGCGTAGGAGTAACTACTCAACTACTCACGTGCTAAGTTTCAGACGGGCGTACATTCTTGTTTATCAAGATGCCGGACAACACAGAGATCACCGTCGAGTCTCTTCAGCAGAAGTTGCAAGAGCTTAGGCGACAGTTCTCGGATCTTAATGCTCATCCGGCGACCGCGTCTGCCAACCGTATCGAAGGCGCGCGTTTGCCAAAGATCCCGCCGCTTATCCAAACCGATCCCGAACTGTGGTTTTTGCAAGTAGAAGCAACATTTCGTAACTCGAATATCACGGTAGACTCGACAAAAGTAGATTATCTTTGCCCTTCACTCGGTGGTGAAGCTTTATCGGCCATTAGGGATATAATCTCAAAAGACCCCGCTCCTGCGGACATATACAAACAGGTAAAAGAACGCCTCATTTCAACTTTTGCTAGCTCTGCTAAACATAACCTGCGCAAACTTTTAAAGGGGGAAGTGATAACCGATGGCAAGCCTACGAGAATTCTTCAAAGGCTTCGTGGCCTCAATCCTGGTTCCTGTGACGACAAAATTATTCAGTCCGTCTTTCTCGACCAGCTTTCCCCACATCACCGTTCGATCCTTGTCACTACGGATATTACTGATCTCAATAAACTCGCGGAGGTAGCCGACAAACTCGCTGAGGCTTCTGGCAATTCTGACCATCAGGTCAGTGCCGTTTCTTCAAACAAGCCTAGCCCTTTTGATACTGAAGCTGCTTTCAAGCGCCTTGAGCAGAAGCTTGAACGAAAGTTTGAGACCCTGGCAAAGAAAATAGACGGTAATCCGGGTTCCTCAAAAGAGTCATCTGGCTCCCAAACTAGAGGTAGGTCTAGGCGCGCTCGCTCTTCCAGTCGCGACTCTTCTGGCTTATGCCTCGCTCATCGGAAATATCCCAATAATCCGCTGTCGTGCCGTGAATGGCGTTCCAAATATGCAGAGTGGCAAGCGAAAAATCCTCAGCAAAAAAACTAACTCAACCTTCTGTTGAGGAGACGTCTTCAGAGGGTACTCGTTTATCTAAACGTCTTCATGTGCATGATCGTATTTCGGGCAAGTCGTTCCTTATCGACACTGGTGCGGACATTTCGCTCGTTCCAGCCAATCCTAAGACATGCGGCAAGCCCAGCTCCTTCAAGCTTTTCGCGGCGAATAATTCGTTAATGAGTACCTATGACGAATCGATGCTCACGCTTAATCTGGGAATTCGACGCCCTATTCGCTGGAGCTTTTGCATCGCGGATATTCCTCATCCCATTACAGGTGCCGATCTCTTATCCCATTATGGCCTTCTTGTTGACCTTAAAAGAAGTCGTCTAGTCGACTCGTCTACTAATATCTATACTCTGGCAATTGTAAAAGATGTTTCGGTTGACGGTTTTTGCAGTTGTTCCCGGCTCAGAGTGCGCAAAGATCCTCGCTGATTTTCCGGAGATTACGGGCATTTCAAAGCCCACAGTCCCTAGAGATAGCGATGTCTTTCATCACATTATAACCTCTGGTCCCCCTGTCTCGGAGCGTCCTCGTAGACTTGCTCCAGACAAGTTAAAAGCGACGAAAGCCGAATTCGATGCTTGGATTGAGGCAGGAATTTGCCGCCCCTCCAGCAGCCCTTGGGCAAGTCCTCTCCATATGGACTTGAAAAAGGATAACAGTTGGAGACCTTGTGGCGATTATAGGCGCTTAAACGCCGCCACGGTCCCTGATAAATACCCGACTGCTCATATTCATGATTGTACTAATAACCTTTATGGTAAGAAAATCTTCTCGGCGCTTGATCTTTATAAAGCGTTCAATCAGATTCCTGTTGCCCCGGAGGACATACCGAAAACGGCCATTATAACTCCATTCGTCCTTTTCGAGTTCATGTACATGACCTGCGGGCTTCGCAACGTGAGCCAAACCTTTCAGCGTTACATTAATAGCGCGCTAGGTGATCTCGATTTCGTATACCTTTATATCGACGATATTCTTATCGCTTCATCTTCTATTGAAGAAGACTTCTCTCATCTTCGCACGGTCTTTGAACGTCTTAAGAAGTTTCATCTTCGTTTGAATGTCGAAAAATGTACCTTTGCTGCTGAAGAGTTAGAATTTTTAGGTTATCTTGTGAATGGTGAAGGCATTCGCCCCATTCCAAGTAGAGTTGAAGCCATTTTGAACTTCCCCAAACCTCAAACTATAGCAGAACTTCGCAGGTTTGTCGGTACCGTAAATTTTTACCGCCGTAACATGCCTCGTGCTGCGATTTCTCAAGCCCCTCTTAATGTTCTTTTTAGCGATTCTCGCAAAAATGACAAACGTCCCGTTCCGCGGACGCCTGAAGCTGAGGAGGCTTTTGTACGTGTAAAGGAGGAGTTGTCAACAGCAGCTTTGTTTGTTCACCCCCGCGTTAGTGCGGAGATACGCATCGTTTCTGATGCTTCCGATTCTGGAATGGGTGCTGCCCTTGAACAGCTTTCCCTCACCGGAATTTGGGAACCCTTAGCCTTCTTCTCTAAGAAGTTCTCCCTTCACAGCGGAAGTACAGTGCATATGACCGTGAGCTCACGGCCATATACGAAGCTGTAAAATACTTCTCGTTTTTGGTTGAAGGCAGAGACTTCAAGATCTTGACAGATCATAAACCCCTTATTTATGCTTTCATGCAAAAATCTGATAAGGCCTCACCGCGACAAACGCGTCAGTTGTCCCTTATCGCTCAATATATTACACAAATCGAACACATTAAAGGTGGAGATAATACGGTATCAGACTCCCTTTCTCGCGTCGAGTCCATCAGACTGCCTGTAGAAATTGACCTCAATGATTTAGCCGCGAAGCAAGAAGCTGACGAACAGCTGAAGGCTATTCGCGAGTCTCCGGATTATCCGTTATCATTGAAACGTATCCAATGGGGTCCTGCACATACTACCATATACTGCGAAATCACTGGTGAAGCCATTCGCCCATATATCCCAGAGTCTCTTCGCGAAACGGTGTTTAACATGTTTCATAAGCCTGCTCATCCAGGCCCCAAAGTCACCGACCGACTCATCCGGCAGCGCTATGTATGGCCCAATATGCACCGTGATATTCCGCGCATGTGTAAGAACTGTTTAGACTGTCAACAGTCAAAAATTTCTCGCCATGTAAAACTTGTACCTGATAAATTCGTCGCACCCAATGGTCGTTTCGACCATGTGCACATTGATCTAGTCGGTCCCCTCCCTAATCGTAATGGTTTTGAGTATGTGCTCACCATGATTGATCGTTTTTCGCGTTGGATTGAGGCGGTTCCGCTACGTGAAATGTCGGCACAAACGGTTGCCAGGGCATTTTATGACACTTGGGTCTCTCGCTATGGTGCCCCAAAGGTCATCACTTCCGATCAGGGTTCGCAATTTGAATCGCGCTTATTTACGGCTCTTTTGTCCCTAATAGGTTGCGAGCGTATTCGTACCACCGCGTATCACCCTGCGGCGAATGGCCTTGTTGAACGCTGGCACCGTACATTCAAAGCGGTGATCATGCGTCATGTGGACAAGGACTGGACTCGTACGCTGAGCACAGTATTATTAGGTTTACGCTGTCATCTTCGGCAAGACACCAATGCGTCTCCCGCGGAATTTTTATTCGGTACCACTTTGCGTCTTCCAGGTGAATTTTTTCTCCCTGAAGACTTTACGCCAGATCCGAATTTTTTTATTGAAGAATTCCGTGAGTTCATGCGTCAGATTCGTCCAATCCCTGTTACACACAACTATAAAAAACGTGCGTTTTGTTTCAAAGATTTGTATAGTTGCACACATGTATTTATGCGTAACATGGCTAAAAAGTCATTAGAAAGGCCATACACGGGCCCGTATAAAGTATTAAAGCGTCCGTCCGGTCGCGTCTTTGACGTCGAAATTAACGGAGCCTCACGTAGCGTATCTGTGGAACTCCTAAAACCCGCGTATATATTTCGCGATGATCTCCCCGAAGTACCTGCCGGTGGTCCTTCAAATGGCAATCAGCCAACCACCATTGATCGTCCAGTATTAAAGACTTACGCCAGGAAGAAAGTATCCTTTGTTCCCACGACTAAAGCGTAATGTAACTGTGATCACCTAGTTTGTAAGTGCTATCAAGTACAGTATAATTATTTATATTTATATTTTTACATTCATGTATTGCGTTGGCACTCGGGGGGGAGTGTATAGGGTCTGCGATCTTCCCTCTCGCTCTCTCTGCGAAAGTGGGGGAAGCAGCCATGTTGCGTTCGGCGAGAAGCGGCCTGCGCGCCGCAGTCGTTGCTCAGAGTTGAGAGCGTGCGGACGTTCGTCCTCTGTACACCTAGTACAAAATAAACCTCTCTGTATACTTCGTTTAAATTGTAGTATTCTATGAATCTTCTTTAGAACTAAACCATGCTGAAGAGCTTGTTTTAACGCTCGATAATGAATGATATACTTACTTTTCTGAAATAAAGTGGTGAGTAACTTCTTTTGTCGAAAGCCTGGTGGTGCTTGATGTTCCGGGCAGAAAGGTGGATCCTTATGATCATCATGAATATTCGTTGGGTATTCTAAATCTACCTCTAATATATAGCCAATAGAACTATCATATGGAATGTCATAAAACCCAGGTTCATCAAAATATTCAAGCCAGCGAAAACCTCCTTCTGGTAAATACTACGTCATTGCTCATCCGTATAAATTATTGGCACCATAGTACATCAAATACTTCTCCTCTTCGTTTAGATTGTAACCCTCAGTCATAAATTTGTTATTAGCCTTAGCGTATCGGTTCGAACATTGGCTGACTCCCCCTGTGATCCCTCTTTCCACGAACAATAGCATATCTATGTCGGTAAGTAATTGAAGTTCAACTTGTGTATACTTTAACATAGCATCCCAAGTCAATCCTGATGTTGTATAATAATGCTCAGGATCCAATCCGTTAGCCTCGATACAAGCCGATCGGCAATTCTCAAAAACATTGCTAAAAAAAGTACATCTGTTTTAAGATACAAGTCTGAATACTCACCAAGAGTTTTAATGTTGAACGTGTTCCAAACGTTTACTGCATGGTCATAATCAGCTTCTGCGATTCCAGAGTTTGTTATTTTGCTGAAAAAGTCATCTTTTGAGGGTAACTCTTTCTTTCAATTTTTCAAATGAAGATACATAATCATATGGGAAAATACCTTTTCGCAATAATAACTTGATATTATCTTTAGTGTAACCACCATCATTTTCAAATATAGTGCTAGTGATCCTTTTTTCATCTAAATATGATGCAAGGTTCTCCAAAGATGATGCCATGAATCGGAAGGAATCTATGAATCTAAAGTTAAAATCGCTCCCTTCGATATACTTTGTGAAAGATATGTATCGCTCTTTATTTTCAGCAATAAGTTGTACACGTCCTTTTAAAATGCTATCGCTTGCGAGTTCCTTAATAATAAAATGAAAGTCATAACCAGTCAGATTATGAAATACTACTGGGATAAACCTGGTATCTTTAAAGTTGATGTTACATCCCTCGTGAGCAGCTCCTCTATACCTGAAATCAAACACATAATTAATTAATATATGTTTAAATAATATGAATTGTTAATATATTTATTTACTTACTTTCCAGTAATGTGGCAATGATCTCTTACTTTCTTATCCTTAATAAAAAAGTGCTTACTGCAAATGTGGCATAATGTAGCTGCTTTAAAGTCTTCCATCTCTTGATGAGTGAGAATCAGAGGTTTAGGAGCATTATAACATCTCTTCTAGATGAGTAGCCAATTCTTGAAGTTTTACAATAAACCAGACAGCAGGGCTCATTTCACCATCTTCTTTCTGACGATAGCTGTAATAGCCTGATCAACTATCATCGAAACTACATTTTAAATAATATCCAATACTGTAAGCTTCATGCTCTTGAAATGCGCGTGATGCTTCGTCTTCTACAGGTCTCAATAGACATTCGAAATCAGCGTATATAACGAACGGTACTTTCATCTGTCGTTTATAATTTTTAAATGAAAGAATATTATCTTGTGGTATTAGTAATTTAATCTTACACTTATTCAATTGTATGCAGTCGACTTCATGTTTTTTTAAAATATCTTCGGAATGAAAATAATGTAGACATCGACCACAGATATAACATTTTTTCTTGCAAGCTGTTAGTTAATTTCCTACCAAACGTGACAAATTTATTATCCAAACGTAATGAAACTTAAGCATTGGAGCATTTGGATTGTCATTACTTTCTTCTTTTTCATTTTCATCCTCGTAGTAGTCTTGTATAAATAGTAAATTAACATGCAAATTTTTCTTTAGAGATGAAATATAACATGGATGAACTTTAAACTTCCCATTATACATTTTTTAAATGTATACGTTAATAGAAACACAATTTTGGTTTTCAAATTTACTTATCTTTTTCAATGAGATAGGAAACTCTATTCCATTAAAGTTTAGTTCACCGTCGAATTTTATGTACTTACTAACTCGATTCGTATCTTTCTCTTGGGGGTGTAGCGCAGCCAAAATGGACCATTTGAAACATTGATCATCTTTATTTTGTACATTTACACAAGCCTTCTTCATAAGTATTTCCTTTAGTAGCGCTATATAGGAACTTGCTTTCATTGGTTCATACTTATTGATATTTATTGTTAGACTTAAAATTTGCTGTAGACTCCATCCGGAATCTCTTTCTTGAAATTCTTCCATCTCACGTTGAACAGCTTGTTTAACATTGACATCGAACCATTGTTTTAAATCTGTAACTTTATATATCGGTGCATTTTCTGTATTAAAGTATTTAACTTCCGCGACTACTGAGTCACTCTTTTGGATTACGTTTCTGCTGCAAGTTCAGCATTCACTTTAATTGCATTTTATACCTTAAGATCGTCCGTAACCTTCGAATCAAAGATGATTTGAGCATCTTTCATAAACGAGATGATGTCCATATGAGTCAGATCGGATATTACGCCTGATTGTATACGTCTCTCAAATGCCGAGAACATTTCATCCCATTTGACGCTTTGATTATCTTCCTCACTCAATGATGATGTTTATTTTGAATAGTAAGCAAATGTGTCATTGATGTTTGACATTTCTGCTTCTTTGCTCTGGTAAGCGTTCCCGAAGAAGTTAACTTCTCTAACGCATTAATAGCATCACTATTCAAATCAATCTAGCGCTTTATATCAATAGAAGTTGCAACTCCTTTGTTTGCACTCTCTAATGATTTCAATAATAATTTAACTACATAACCGTAATATTCAGGAGATGTCATTCTCACCTAAATGTCTTTGTCACGCTCCTAGATAACTTACGTTCTTCCACAATACGAACTTGATGAATCCTCGTAGAAGACCTTACACTACGAAGTAACACACGATGAATCCTCGTAGTAGACCTTACACTAGGAAGTAACACACGATGAATCCTCGTAGTAGTCCTTACACTGGGAAGTAGCACTCGTTGAATCCTCGTAGTAGTCCTTACACTGAGAAGTAGTACTCAATGAATCCTCGACGAAGTCCTTACACTGAGAAGTAACACTCGATGAATCCTTGTGGTCTATCTTGCACTGGGAAGTAACACTTACACAACTCGTTGATTCGATGCAATCGATTAGTCGATTAATAGCGCGGTTACGATGCGGCTGCTCTTATAGCCCTCCAATAGTGCGATAGTGGGAGGTTTGGAGGGAGGACCTTCGAGAGAGGAAGGAAACTCGAGGAAGGGAGAGGATTCGTGAAAGGAAGTTTCGAGAAAGTTTCAACTATAAAAGAGCGCTCGCAACTCCGCTAGCTCAGACGAGGACGATGCGGCAAGGCAGCAACAGCTATTCATCAGTAGCAGTCGAAAGAATGGAGTACATCGTAGACGTCCAGGGATTCAGGAGATCGTCGAATTTATTCGTCGTAAAGGAGTTAACCATCCTCGAGCTGACTAAAAACTCTATTCCATCAGTTTATCACTTTCAACCACCTTGTCAGTGGAAACATCTATGTCAAGAAAAGAGGGTGAACGAGTGGCTTAGAAAAAATTACCATGGAATAGCATGGGAGTCTGGAATGTTTCCATATAGTTGGATAATAGAGATTTTAAAAGTAGACTCAAGAACGCTACGACAATCCACGTAAAAAGGTATGAAAAAAGAAATAGTAATAGTAATAGTCATTTTATTGCAAATATATGGTCAATTTAATGGTGTGTAATACTCGCGTATAGAATACAACAAAAAAACAGCCCATATAATGAACAATTTAAATATAAATACAATAATTTAAATATAAATACAACAGAAAGTGGATTGAAGAAATGGTTCCCGAAAAGTAAGTATTAAAAAAGGCAATATTCTTACATAATTTTCAATAATTACATTTGTCTTAGGCTAGTTAATAATATTGAGGATTTTAGCTGTCCGGCGTTGCAGAAAATTCACATAGAAAAGAAAGTAAGATGTCCGAAACACCTGCTCTGTCCAAAACTAAACTGCACTGTAAAGAATGCAGATTCATTGAGATGGTGGCTGCTGGAAAATGTCTACACCCCTGATGACTCACCCAACATGTCCTGGGAAGATAAGGATGTCTGCGGACGCGATAACGAACATTACTCAAGAGTTGTGCCATTTCCACGCACAGAGAGTAGGAAGGAGCTTACTACTAAATTGTTACATTCGATGTATACATAATTATAAGATTATTTAATAATGTATGTATTATAAATAAATGTATAGAAGAGAGAAAAATTGGAGGGGAAAGGTAAAATATTTGTTGTATGAATTGGTTGTTCCTCACAGGTGGGAGCGTTGGTTGGGGTTCTCACCATTTTTCTCTTTTTCTTTACATTCACATCTGCACTCATACACATATATACCGCTTACCCACTCATAGAGACACATGTTTCCATATTCAAACTTGTTTAAACTTGTTTAAATTACATTCAATCTTTATTACACTACATTCAAACCTTGTTAAACTTTGTTAAACTACATTCAAACTTGTTTAAACTTTATTAAATAAATTTTAAAAAAATATATTAACTATATATATATATATATATATGCGTGGGTGTGTGTGTGTGTGTGTGTGTGTATGTGTGTGTAAAATAAAACCGGCGTTTTGAATGCGCGACGCCATTTTAGCAGGAAACTATAGCAAAATCCCATGTGTAAGACGAAAACAGACGATCGCGTGACTAAAGAAATAATATCCCTATATATATTGACTTTTTGAATGCCGTATTCAAAACGTCAGTTGAATGCATTTTTAACATGGGAACATATAGAATCTATAGGAAGTTGCGCATTCAAAACACCAGATTTTCATACTTATATATATATATATATATATATATATATATATATATATATATATATATATCAGCACAGGAGTCGGCATCCCACCGACTCCGCGACGATCGGAGCGACAGCCTCCGGATCCTGGGTACAAATAAGTTGTATTCGTTGGCACTGGGACAGGCAAAAGTGCAACGTTACTATATATATATATATATATATATTGTCCTATTACGGGGACAAAAACGTATACATTCACCATACTTCGGGGACATTGCAATAGTACGGGGACTGTCCCCATAATAAAATGGACGAATCCACTATTTCGGGGACAAATCTATAGTCAACTCTGAGAGAAAGCTGTTAATGTCCCCATAATATAGTAAATGATCAACGTGTATATATATATATATATATATATATATATATATATATATATAGCACAGGAGTCGGCATCCCACCGACTCCGCGGAGTCGGTGGGATGCCGACTCCTGTGCTGAGAGAGGAATTTCTTTGGAGAAGGCGCTCGTAACAAATAACACTGATATGCAAACACTTTCTCTTTATTTACTTCAAGGAACACAAGTAACCCGACAATCGATTATGTGACTCTACTTTACTCGACGATAACCGCGCCGACAATAACGGTAATTACGCGCACACTCTATGCCAATGCAGCATTCGTGGCCTCGCAACCGGGGGTTTCTCGGCCCCGCACTCCAAGCCTAGGGTGAGCGCCGTGCGCTGCCGATTTCTCGGCGCTCAACGGCGATGCGAACTCTCACTCTCTCTAGGTACACGCGAGCTGGCCAACGCGAGGCCGGGAGCCACTGTTACTCGCCTAACTCTCTGGAGA
Source organism: Torymus aiolomorphi (assembly GCA_036365515.1). Taxonomy (NCBI): domain Eukaryota; kingdom Metazoa; phylum Arthropoda; class Insecta; order Hymenoptera; family Torymidae; genus Torymus; species Torymus aiolomorphi. Next base: position 93,742,495 of record CM070874.1, read on the forward strand.
TTCGCTGTTGTGCTACTCTACTGGCTCGCCTTCGGTGCGTCAGCACCGCTATGGCTGCCGCTGATGGAAGGCCGACCCATCGGCCGGCTGTCGATGGTGGTGGTTGCAGTGCGGCGTGGCCTGGAGCAGAGGTTGGCAGGCGGAGGAGACTCTCTGTCTCTCTCCGCGCGGATAATGCGCAGCAGGTGTCTCTCTCTCTCCCTTGTGCGTGCCTCGGTGCGTGGCTATCTCTCGCGTGGCTTATCCATTGCTGTGCGGGAGTGGCTAAGTGTTCCGGGCGCGCGCTCTGACTGATGAGCCTTTATTGACTAGTCCGCAGCTCCTTCGGTGCCGCGGGCACTTGCGCTTTTCAGCGGCTTCCCCTCTCCATCGCCCTTCGTGTGTGTCTGTGCCGATGTATAGGTGCGCGAGTTCACACCTCGCGTCGTTGCCAAATCCTCGGACAACAGAAAAAACCCGTGTAAGTGTACGCACAAATGCTTCATACGTACACGGGCTTTGGCCAGCGCGGGCAACGAGGAATGCGAGGCGACGAGGGTACCGCTTTTAAGCGTGCTCCTCGTCACAGCCCCTCCCAAGCCGCGAATCTCTCCGAGATCAGTGGCTTCAGTACTCCCGTACCCACGAGTGACCATCGCCTCGTGTACTCGCTAGATATGTATATATATTTTGTTCTGTTTTTTTTCGGTGCCCACCAACGAAGCTCTAAGATACTTCGCTCGTGTGCGTGCAAGTCAGCTGCCCGCGAAATACTCGCCGCGTCATTCCACCACTTACCACTTCACAAACATCCATCATATGCTTATCCTATACTCTCTTGCCGTCTGATAAGCCAGAGGAAAGAATCAGGAAGAAAATACGCGCAATTTTCTCCTTTCTTCTCTCTCTTATCACGGCTGGAGAGGCTATCGTCATACATACAAAACATAGAACACCCATACATTCACTCATTCACACTCATCTTTCCAGGTCTCTATTTCGCCGATCTGCCGAATGCTAGCGCTCGCTGCCTCAGCAGGTGTGCAGCCGCATTGCGATCAAGCGAATTCACAAAAAATTTTTCATTCATTCACTTCTCTTCTCTATTCTGATCAGCGCTCAGCTAACTCCTCAGCAGCTCACGGTCAAGCTTGCTAATTCAGATCTCTCGATCTTCTGTCTATGCTGAGCGCTCTACGCTTGACGCGGTGCGCCCAGCGTCACTACCGTCCACACTTCTCAATGCCTGGAGTCTCATTCTCTCCTCTATTAGGTGAGCATGTGCAGGAGGGGCAGCCTCTATGCTCGCGTCTAACCCCGTTGCCATCACTGCACCACGACCCACCGTTGGCGAAGGCGCGAACGTTTCGAAACCACTAACGCCTCCTGGTGGGGTCGCAGTCGCCGTATGCCAACTGATCAGACCGCACAGCGCCCACCCCCTCCTCTACTTTACACAATGTCCCTGTCCCACCTACCTACAGGCCATTCTCTGCGTGAACGGTGCTCCCGCAGGAGTTGTGCAGCCAATGGCGGCCGCAGCCCGCTCTGGTGCGCAGCTGCTTCTGCACCTCTCTAATGCTCGTACCCCTCGGCACGTTAGCAGGCACGACATGTGTTTGCCCCCACCACTCTCTCTTTAAATTCGGCGCGACACTCTCTAAGTCATCGACTGACGTCCCTCACTCCCGTCACTCGATGCTTTCTGACTCGCGGCGAATTTGCATCTCTCCGTAGTCGACGCAACGTTCCCCGGGTTCCCTACGACGGTAAGTTGCGACCGGCATTCGCGACTTCCCTCAACCATCCCAGCCCTCGTCCATATCTCGCGTTCTACCCGGAATTTCTAAAAAAACAAAACCACGCAGTTTCTTCCATTGCGAACGGGGCAAGCAGAATAGGTGCAGCACGCGGGCCGCCAAAGCGCAACGATTGGCCCGGGGATATCGACATCACGCCCACGATGACAGTCTTTACCGGCGGTGCTGTATGCCATCGGTGCGATCCATCCACCTCCCCGATGCCAAGCCATATAAAGCAATGCGCCCGGCCCGCTCGCTGCAGCCTATCGCTCGTTTCGCCCCCAGAACTCGCGGGTTCCGGCTTCCGAATGTCACGCGACGGACTCGCTGACCTCTCTATTCGCTCTTCCATCGCGCCGTGCAAGACGCGAGAAGATCGACTCTCTAACCTCAACGCTCGCGCAAACATCGGTAAACGATGAGTGTGGCAGCGCCTCATGCGCTCCACGTACGTGACGGTGGTTGCACATGTCGGTGCGATTCAGTCACCTCCGCCAGCTCATTCGAAGCAAGGGCCCTTGCTCGAGTAGACATTCGAGTATAAATACTAAATGTTACGGTACGATTCTGATAGCATATTCTTTATCAGCGACCCCAAAAACCTCCGAAACATTTTGAGGTAAAGATATACTCATTTTGAAAAAAATTCCGTCCGCCATCTTGGATTTGAAAAATCCAAATTCTGATGGCATATTCTTAATCAGCGACCCCAAAAACCTCTAGGAACTAACTTTCATAAAAATCGAACACCAAATAAGCTCAAAAATGATTTTTTTCTAAAAAAAAATGCATTTTTTGCAATTTGTTTATTTATAATAATTTAATAACAAATAAAATAATAAATTACGTTCGGGAGAATTGTAGAGAAACGTCTTACCTATCAGAAAAGCCCATCACCTTGAATAAATACACATAAATACGTTTTTTATAAATAAAAATAGAAAGCTACTTTGGTGGTCCCTATAGGGACCACTATGCTTCTAAGGGTTAATATAAATCCTCAAAAGTACCATTTCATACCGAAGGAATTTTGAGGATGTCCTCAAAAGTCCGAAAAATCCTCAAAGTATCGAATCCGTGCTGACATAGATCCTGAAAAGCTGCATTTGATGTATATATATATATCAGGACTTTTCATTGGTTTACCGCTATGTTTCAGGACATTTGCATGTTTTCAGGACTGTACTAAATTAGGAATATGTTTACCGCTACCTTTCAGGACATTTTTGTATTATTCAGGACATTTAGGGTTTCTTTCACAACGGTTTTTTCCGTAAAATTTTTCCGAAATCAACGTAAAATACTGCGGAACTGAAAGGCGGCACCGTAGGCGTCGTGGTGTTAGTCAACACCCTGAGGGATATTATTTCTTTAGTCACTTGCATACTGTTTAACGTTTTATACCTACTTCTATTGCAGAAAACCTGTAGGTGTCCTGGAAGGTAGCGGTGTACTAAGTTATATATATATATATATATATATATATATATATATATATATATATATATATATATATATATATATATATATATATATATATATATATATATATATATATATATATATATATGTGTGTGTGTGTGTGTGTGTATATATATATCTTCCTATATTATATAGTTGTTTCAGAAAATTTACCGATCAGCCCCCCTCGCCCCCCACTACCCCTCACTACCCCCCCACCGGAGTCAAAACACAGATAAAATTCGTCTCTATATATGAGTTTTAGACTCTCCAAAGGCCCCTTAATCCCCCCCTCGCCACTCCCAATGCCTCCCTCATACCCCCCTCAATTCACCCCCTTAATTCCCAACATCGTTCCCTCGATTTTCTTGTAATAAAGGGAACAGGTATAAACAAAAGAATAGTTTTCACTTTTATAGATTGTTCCCTTTATTAAAAGAAAAAAAAGAATTTTAATAGTTAAAAGCTTCCTCTCATTAGCATATTTTATTATAAAGGGAATAAGTGTAAGCACAAGAATAGTTTTGCACGTCACCATAGAGGTACTATTCATAGACGCGTTGAATTTATATTTTGATATATTTCTTTTAATAAAGGGAATAGGTACGCAGAGACAGAGACGTAGAGACAGGGATGTAGAGACAGAGACGTAGAGACAGAGACGTAGAGTCAGGCCAGCAGAAACAAAGTCATAGAGACCGAGTCGGAGAGACATAGACATAGAGGCAAAGATGAAAAGATAGAGACGTAGAGATAGACGCGTAGAGACAAATGCATAGAGACAGAGACGCAAAGACAGAGTCGGAGAGACAGAGACATAGAGGCAAAGTCGGAGAGACAGAGACGTGGAGATGGATACGTGGAGGTTGAGACGAAGAGACAGAGATGTAGAGACAGACGCATAGAGACAAATGCATAGAGACAGAGACGTAAAGACAGAGTTGGAGAAACAGAGACATTAAGACAGAGTCGAAGAGATAGAGGTACTAACTAGTTCTTCAAATTTTGTTCTGATTCAAAATCGAGAGAACTTCCTTAAGCTATTCCTTAAACGATTATTTGTAATATAAAGGGAATAGGTATAAACAAAAGAATAGTTTTCACTGTTATAGATTGTTGAAAAGAGTGTTAATAGTCAAAGGCTTTCTCTAATTGGAATATTTTATTATAAAGGGAATAAGCATAAGCAAAAGAATAGTTTTCCACGTCACTTCAACATTAACAGAGGTACTGTTAATAGATGCGTTGGATTTTTATTTAAAGTGGTCTCCTTCGCCAAGAGCCCTACATAAGCACTAAACTGGTTGAATATTAAAATCATAATGTATCGTTCCTTTGTATATTTATATGCAATCCTTGTAAATATTACCCTAAAAATATTAAATTATTTTTAAATTATTATTTTTTTTAATTGACTTGACTATAAAGAGTGCTTGAAGAGAAGAACAGTTTTCCACATCACCCTGGGGGTACTGTTCATGGACGCGTTGGATTATTATTTTAAGTGGTATCCTTCGCCAATAGCCATACATAACCACTCTTTTTTTGAAAGTAATTAATATTTAAAAAGGAAATATTATAGAGGAAGTATTAAAGAGGAACAGAGGAAATGTAAATTACGAATAAATTACGAAGACAAATGTAGATCTCTAATGTAGATATCTCGAATATGTAATAAGGAATAAATGGTAAAATTTAAAAAAGGAAATATAAATTACGAGTTACAATTAAAAAGAAACAGTTCACCCCCTCGCTTTATTATAATTAATATTTAAAGAGGAAATATTAAAGAGGAAATAGAGGAAATGTAAATTACGAATAAATTACGAAGGCAAATGTAGATCTCTAATGTAGATATCTCGGATATGTAATAAGGAATAAATGGTAAAATTTAAAAAAGGAAATATAAATTGCGAGTTACAATTAAAAAGAAACAGTTCACCCCCTCGCTTTATTATAAAGGGAATAAGTATAAGCAAAAGAATAGTTTTCCACGTCACCATGGAGGTATAATAAGAAATAAATGGTAAAATTTAAAAAAGGAAATATAAATTACGAGTTACAATTAAAAAGAAACAGTATAATATATTTATATACAATCCTTGTAAATATTACCCTAAAAATATTAAATTATTGTTAAATTATTATTTTTTTTGATTGACTTGACTATAAAGAGTGGTTGAAGAGAAGAACAGTTTTCCACGTCACCCTGGGGGTGCTGTTCATGGACGCGTTGGATTATTATTTTAAGTGGTATCCTTCGCCAATAGCCACAAATAACCACTCTTTTTTCTGAAAGTAATTAATATTTAAAGAGGAAATATTATAGAGGAAGTATTAAAGAGGAAACAGAGGAAATGTAAATTACGAATAAATTACGAAGACAAATGTAGATCTCGAATGTAAATATCTCGAATATGTAATAAGGAATAAATAGTAAAATTTAAAAAAGGAAATATAAATTACGAGTTACAATTAAAAAGAAATTTCTGAAAGTATTAATACTATTAATATTTAAAGAAGAAATATTATAGAGGAAGTATTAAAGAGGAAACAGAGGAAATGTAAATTACGAATAAATTACGAAGACAAATGTAGATCTCTAATGTAGGTATCTCGGATATGTAATAAGGAATAAATGGTAAAATTTAAAAAAGGAAATATAAATTACGAGTTACAATTAAAAAGAAACAGTTCACCTCCTCGCTTTATTATAATTAATATTTGAAGAGGAAATATTAAAGAGGAAATAGAGGAAATGTAAATTACGAATAAATTACGAAGGCAAATGTAGATCTCTAATGTAGATATCTCGGATATGTATCTCTTCCTATATTATATAGTTGTTTCAGAAAATTGACCGATCAGCCCCCCTCTCCCCCCTCACTATCCCCCCTCACCCCCCTCAAAACACCGTTAAAATACGTCTCTATATATGAGTTTTAGATTCTCCAAAGGCCCCTCAATTCCCCCCTCGCGCCCCTCGCCCTCATATATGGATATATATAATACTTTTGTATGTCATCTTCATACGTGTCCATATACGTCCTTATGTCATCGTCGGGGTTTGACGAGCGGAGCGAGTAGGAGGGTATATACGAGGGTCATTTGATAAGTACCTAGCCTACAAATGAAAACACCAAAATTTTACAAAAAATAAAATTTATTTTTCAATGTAGTCTCCTTTTAGTTGAATACACTTGGTCCAGCGGTGTTCCAATTTTTTTAACCCCGTTGAAAAAAATGTTTTCTCTTGGTTTGCAAAATAGGCCTCCGTGGCGGCGATTATTTCGTTATTGGAGTGGAATCTTTTCCCGGCGAGCGAATTTTTTAGGTTCGGAAACAAAAAAGTCGCACGGAGCCAAATCTGGAGAATACGGTGGATGGGGCAGCAGTTCGTAGCGTAATTCGACCAATTTAGCCGTGGCGAGTGCAGAAGTGTGAGCCGGTGCATTATCGTGGTGGAAAAGCACTTTCTTTTTAGACAAATGGGGCCGTTTTTCTTCTAACACGGCGTCAAATCGGCTCAATAGTTCGGCGTAGTACTGTCCTGTGACCGTTTTGCCCTTCTCCAGATAGTCAATAAAAATCACACCTTGAGAATCCCAGAAAACAGTGGCCATCACCTTTCCGGCCGACGGGACCGTCTTCGCCTTCTTCGGAGCAGGTTCACCGGGTAAGGTCCACTGTTTTGACTGCTCCTTGGTCTCTGGAGTGTAGTAGTGAATCCATGTTTCGTCGACGGTCACGTAACGACGCAAAAACTCTTTTGGATTGCGATTAAACAGCTCGAAACACTGCTCTGAACTGGTCACACGGATGCGCTTGTTGTCTGCAGTCAGCAAACGCGGCACCCACCTTGCTGACAGCTTCCTCATGCCTAAAATCTCATGTAGGATATGCCACACGCGTTCTTCTGAGATGCCTACTATCGCAGCTATCTCGTGCACCTTTAATCGGCGGTCTGACAAAACGATATCGTGTATTTTTGTCACGTTCTCCTCCGTAGTGGCTGTTTTCGGAGCACCTGGGCGTGGATCATCAAAAACCGACGTACGACCACGTTGAAACTCGTTATACCAAAATTTAACGGTCGCCATCGAAGGAGAAGCATCCCCATATACTGCATCCAAGCGTTCTTTAATTTCACTGCGCGATTTCCCTTCCAAAAACAAGAATCGAATCACCGACCGATATTGTTCTTTCTCCATTTTTTCAAAAATCAACGGACACATTTACTTTCACACGCTCTCAAAAATAAACTACAACTCCGATCCGGCTGAAATTTCGTCTGTAACCGTTTACAGGCAGATACTACACTGTAGTGTATTTCTGGTGCGATAGTGGCACCATCTGGCGGTGAGGCTAGGTACTTGTCAAATGACCCTCGTATATAGTAGGGGGGCTGCGCCCCCTACTCGCTCCGCTCGTCAACCCCCAACTTTGAAAAATAAGACCTTGAAGACTTTGAACCTAGTTATTTTCAAGGTAGTGATTTTTCATATGTTTTATTAATACTTTATTTTGCATATTTTTTATGGATGACAGTATATAATGATGTCAGTACATATGACAGTATATACAGATGTAACGTTTAAGAGAAGTTCTTAATTCTTCCTTTTTTTATTTTTATTGAAACGAAAAAATAGTTTTCATCTTAGATGTATTGTTATCAGTTATAGTTATCATTGTACCTAACAATAAAGATATATATTTTTTTTACTAATATGTCTATATTTTTGAAAAATATATTATCTGGAAAACGAAACAGATATATTTTTTGTCTTACCGCTTAACTAATTGACAACATTTCATTAAAAAAAAAAAAAAAAAAAAAAAAAAACGTCATCTTGGGGGTAGACGTATAGGAATTAAAAGTGGTATATTTAATTTATATTTTTTATATTTTTAGTTCCGTGTCACGGCGGTTAACAACAGGGCCGCGGCGTCGCATCGGTAGCGGCGCGGCGGCTTCGACTTCTTCTCCATCTGCCTCATTCACGCGCCGCGTGGCGCGCTATCACTCATGATACGTACAAGCGCGCGAGATTTGAATCTCGCAACGCAGTATACGTGATTCTCATAACTTATATCGGCGCCCGTTACACCCCCCACCCAGATTTGACGTCCCCTCGGACGTTACATCGAGGAAGGAAAGGATGCGGAAATAAGGAGGCAGAACAGCGAAGTATTTCAACCTGTCTTCTTTCCCCTTTCACTGCGATGCTGGCTTTTTCTGTTTAGGCGGGTGTTTGGCCCTATCTGGACACCGGCGCGAGTCTTTCGCGCCGTATTTCCCATAGATCGGGCAGTACCGCGCCGTCGCCCTCGAAGGCTTCCCCCGCTCTTCTTTCGGGGTTTCTGCATCTACGTCTTGCAGTCTACGCTGTGTGCCAGGTGGCTCTGGTTGTCTGCCGTAAGGGATAATGTACATAAGAGCCGTGTCGTGCTGTGTCGTACTGTGCCTTGCCGTGCCGTGCCTTGCTCTTGCCGTGCCTTGCCGTTTCGTTCCTATTTCTGTCGGTTTATAAACATTTATTCTATATCTCTGTAGGAACGAAACGGCAAGGCACGGCAAGAGCAAGATACGACACGGCAAGGGCAAGGCAAGGCACAGCACGACATAGCACGATACGGCTCTTATGTACGTTGTCCCTAAAGCGAAAAGGCCGGGCTCATCCCGGTAGAGCTCTGCACAGCCGTATTCATGGCGAAGAGAAGTTCTAGGAGCTTCTCATCCCATGTGGTGCTACTCTTTAAGGTAAGGACAAACCAACGACTTTAACGCCTGATGGGCGCGCTCTACCTGGGTAGCCGGAGTGTGGTAGGGTGGAGTGTTGGCGTGATGCACACCGCGCTCCCTCAGGACGTCTGCCACGACATGGTTCGAAAACGCTGTGTCGTGGTTTGATACGAAGACTTCCGGGCAACCGAACCGGAGGAATATCTTCCGATTGATTTCTCCTACCACCGTCTTTGCCTTGACCTTGCGTATCGGCGAGGCTTCCACCCACCTGATGCCCAGGTCTTGGAGTACCAAAATGTACTCGTAGCCTTTTGGGGTGCGAGGCAGCGGTCCAATTAGATCTCAAGCCACGACCTGCCATGGTCTTTCGACAACTCGACGTTCCATGAGGTCGACTGTAGGTCTCTGTTCCACTTTAGCCTTCAGCTTCTCTGGCTGAAGGACGCCGGCGGCGTCTGGCCCAGTGGCAGACACTGCTAGGGGATCGGTTGTCACGCTTGCAACCTCAAGCTCGACATAGGCTTCTGCGTCCTTGCAGAATAGCCTATTCGTATCCGGATCAAGTACGGCCCGAAACGCTCGTACGAAGTTGACAGCTGGGGCATCATGGCCAACGTATGGCCAGAGTCAGTCCTGCCACCGTGATCGGTAGGATCGTATCGCCTAACAAAGGGCTGCGTCTTCCGTTCGGTAGCCTTACCCCTTGGTTCTCGGACGCCACGAATTTACACCCGAGCGCTGTTGCCAGTTGGAGGCCAACTGTACTCATGATCGTCGTAGACGATCCTGGATCCAACAGCGCGCAGAATTCGGACTCGCCGACCCCGATTCGCAGCCAACATCGTGTCTCTGCGTCGAGGGGTCGCTTAGTCGAGGCCTCTCCTCGACTACTAACCGGCGAGTGCGCCATTGACTCTTGTGCGGTCGGGCAAGTGTTGCACGCACCCACGGTATCCCTTTTGCCATACGAGGAAGAGGTGTACACGATGCCACCTACTCGTTCCTCTTCTCCGTGTCCCGAGCAGTTGGGGCAGAATCGGGCGATATATCCGGGGAGGCCACACGAGGAACAACTCAGTGGCGGCCTCAGCTCCTTCGGGGGGCTGCCTCCGGAACTAGCTGGTGAGGAAGGGCTATCCTGCGCCTTTTCGCTCTTCTTCTGTTCCAGGGGCTTCCCGGGTCCGCCCCGACTTGGTGGTCGGTGGCCGCGCCCTCTACGCGGCCTCGACGGGGAAGTTCACCCAGAGCTCTCTCCTCTGGGATTCCCGAGGACGGCGAAGCTCTCCTTCAGTACCCTCCGAAGCCTGTCCTCCAAGCTGTCCTGCTTGGTGCCTCGCTCTTTTGCCACCGCTGCCACTTTGCCCTCCTTGTGCCCTTTTGACTTGTGCGACGTATCGCTCGAAGGGGGCGGCTTGTATGCCATTTCTGGCAACAAGGTAGCTTCTGGCGGTGGCGGCGGTAGATAGGCGTTGGCATATTCCAAAATTTGCTCGGCATCTACCGCCAGGTCCAGCAACTCCTCGACGGTGCGGAAGTCCGATCTCCGAACCATCGTTTGCAACCGCGGCTTGAGGTTGTGGTGGAGCTGGTCCAGCTGATGTTCGAGGCTGGGGGCGGGCGATCTCTTTCTCATGATCGCGATGAGGCACGTGATGTAGTCCCTCACGGCCTCCTCCGCCCCTTGTGTGCGGCTGTTGGCTTCTGCCACTAGCCGCTGCTGGTATCTTCGGCTCGCGCCATACCAGCGTCGCGCAGCAATCACAAATTCTTGCCACGTGGTCCACTTTTCCTTCTCATTTCTGTACCACGTGGCGGCCGTGTCGGTGAAGAGTTCCGATAGCGACGATAACACCTCTTCTTTCATCAAATTGGCCAGAACTCTGCAATCCTCGAGCCTTGCCAAGAATACGTCTTTACTCTGGCTCTTCGCGCCAGAGAAGCGTATTTGCCACTTTCGTACTATTTGGCCGATGTCTCTCGAGTGGTATAATCCCCACCTCGAGAAATTGGCCGTCGTGCCTGGTGCGGAGTCTTTGCCGGATTTCGGCGATCACCCCCCTCCCAGGCTAGGTTTACGGCCCGTAAATCAGCCTGGTCCCTAGGGCGAGCTGGCGGTGGCGAAGGCTGCCTACGATCCCATGCTTCGTTCTGCTCTGGGATCGTGAACGGATCTTCGAATTGCACGTTCAGTCCTGGGGTGGTGTCCGCTATCTGGGTGCTAGACGCTGTTTGTCGCTGGTGGTCCAGTCTATCCTCCAGCACCTTACTTTTGTCAACAGCCCTGCTATGTGGATGTTGTACGCTGCTTGTCGCTGGTGGTCTGCTGCTAGCTTCTCCTCCAGCGACTTCACTTTCGTTATTAGCTCCCCTAATAGCAGGCTGACGTCCTTCGGCACCTGGAATTCTGTTCTGTCTCTTGCCTGGAGATGCAGCATGTCTCCTCGATGCGGCAGTGGTTCATCCGAACGAGTTCGGCAACGCCTCTCCTACACTATATGTATATAAGAGAAAGAGAGAGAAGAAGAGAGAGATAGAGAAAGGGGGAGAGAAAGAACTAACGAAGGCACTCAATCCGTCTCTCGCTGTTTTCTCATGCTCTGTTTGCAGTTGCTGCACTTTTCTTTGGGAAGAAAAAATACGGACAGCGTTCGACTTGTAATTGAACTGTCAAATGAATGCGCATACGCCGCGCTGCGCTCGCGTGAGTTTGGTGTTATCCTTGATTTGAATAATTAAGAAGTTTCCTTTCAAAAAGTTGCTCTGTAATTAATTGGTCTCGTTAATTGCGGAGAAAAGGCGTCCATTATAATAAATGCGTGAACGCGCTTCTTGCGCTGATGGCAGGAGGGTGGCATAGTTTGTTTTCAGAAAGCAGCCTGTTATTTATGTATCGAGGTGAAGAACTGACAACGAAGCGATGCAAAAGTTGTCGACAGAAGTGTCTTCTGCATCACAGATAGTTGTCATTAGAGGGACAATACGGAGGGACAATGCGGAGGGACGCGGAGGGACGCGGAGGGAGGCGGAGGGACGCGGAGGGACATGCGGAGGGACAATGCAGACTCCAAATAACACAAAAAAACAGTGAATTTTACGTTATTTTGTGGAGGGCACTTTGCGGAGGGACGTGGAGGGACGCGGCGGGACGCGGCGGAACGCGGCGGAACGCGGCGGAACGCAGAGGGACGCGGTGTGTGTATATATATATATATATATATACACACACACACACACACACACACACACACACACACACACACACACACACACACACACACACACACACACATACACACATATACAATCATTCATATACGTACACATACTTAATCATTCATACACGCTTAATCAATCATCCACTCTCATAATCAATCATGCACACACTCTCAGTTACATATATTTTCAATCATTCATTCCCATACACACTTAATCATCCATACACTCTCATTGACATAAATTTTTAATCATTCATTCCCATACAAGCTTAATCATTTATACACGCATACATATATATTCAATCACTTATACACTTAATCAACCATCCACTCTCATAATCAATCATTCACACGCACATGCACGCACACCCACCCACCCACACACGCACACACCCACCCACCCGCCCACCCACACACATCCACACCCACACCCACACCCACCCACACACACACAATCAATCATTCACACACTCTCATTTACATACATTTTCAATCATTCCCATACTCTCATTTTCAATCATTCGTATACATATTCAACTTAATCATTTATACACACATACACAATCAGTCATCCACATACTCTCATTTATGAAGATATGACGCCATCCATTTTTTCAATTAGTAATGGTATGACGATCGTTGGAGGCAAAATAAAAACAAGATGTTAAATGTTGATAGTGGCAACGTTTCGTTGGCATTGGTGCGCCAACTTCATCAGGCCTTTTTTATTTTCTAACACAAAAACGTTCACAATATAAACCATCAAGATGACAAGAGAGAAAAAACAAAATGTGAAAATTAAAGAGTTACCCAATTACAAAGTATATGGATATAATCCGTCGATCAGATGTTAATCTCGACTAAAATTAATAAACACGTACCTACTATTTATATATTTTGAAACTGTGTTTACAAACAAGCTATACGTTATAAAGTTCATTTATGATGGGAAAATACACTGTACTTAATTTTTGAATGTCTTCCTTTTTATTGATACTGTGCTTATTAGATTTGATATAAACCATTTCAGAAACCAATCTTTTTTTATAATTACTTTCATAATCCAAGATAGTAGTATGTTCCCAATCAAAGTCGTGTTGACATTCTAAACGATGTATACTGACAACCGACTCTTTAGTTTTGTTAGTTCTATGCTCACTAATACGCGTATGTAAAGATCTTTTTGTTTCACCTATGTATGTGGCAGAGCAATTTAAACAGTCGAATTTATATACCACGTTCGTACGGTTCCATTTTTTCGTTACGTCTTTACCTAGCTTAATAATTGAAGACAAACATTTGTTTAGTAATGGGATTGTACAAATGTCGTGAGATCTAAAAATATTAGAAAGGCTGTTGAAATCATTATTAAACGGTAAAGATAATTTTGGCAATTTTTCATAATGATTAACTTTTCTCTTGTCTGTGTCTATATGCTTAAGTTTGTTTAATCTAGTTTTTATATGTTTTTCTATGAACCACATCGGCTAGTCATTGTTAAGTAAAATGTTCTTTATACGTTTCTTATTGTCTAAGTGGAAATATGGATCCGAGAGAAGAAAGGCTCTATCAACTAAGTTAAAAACAATATTCTTTTTTTGCTGGGCTGGATGATTTGAAAAATAATTGATTAACCGTCCCGATGATGTCGGTTTTTGAAACCAATTTGTCAAAATTTTATTTTCGGATCTAATTAATGTCATGTCTAAAAAACTGATCTTATTATTCTCTTCAAATTCATAAGTAAATTTTAAATTTGTGTCATATGTATTAAAAACTTTAATCACATTGTCCGTATGCTGTTTTTTAACACAAATAAGCGTGTCGTCAACATATCTATAATAGAAAATAGGTGTACAGTCATAATGTCGTTGTAAATCTCGTAAGCAATTTTTTTCCAAATCATCCATTACAATATCAGCAAATAATGGCGAGATTTAGATAGACGAGCGGTTTCCATCCACCATCATTGTAACATCCCGTTAGATGTATTAAAAGATTGTACCACTTTCTTATTTAAAAATACGTTTTTTACCTTCAACAATCAAACTTACCAACAAACTTATGGAACACCCATGGGGTCACCAATCTTTAAAGCTTAAAAAAAGTACTTTAATATAATTCCTTATTCGTACAATTCTGACCAATTCTGTCAAAAGCGTTATACACGGAAAACAATAATTCTTACCACTAAAATAAAAAAAAATTGATAAATGGATTTTGAAAAATTCTATCTCTGAGCTTGTAAAAGATACAGAGCTCTACACTCTCACACTTTTCTATTGTTAGATGGTAGTAAACTTTTTTATGTAAAAAATTTTGGCAGTATAAAAAAATATAACTTATCAATTTTTTTTTATTTTAGTGGTAAGAATTATTGTTTTCCGTGTATAAGGCTTTTGACAGAATTGGTCAGAATTGTACGAATAAGGAATTATATTAAAGTACTTTTTTTAAGCTTTAAAATGCTTTCTGGTACGTTAAAGAATATTATTTTTGAGAGGTACAATAAGTATTTTAGCATCGACGAATTACAACAATCGTCAACAACCGATTTAGTCCAGTATTTTCGTATCCCACGAGGTTTAGAGGGAAAATAATATACGATCGGCACCGGATCCTTATTCTCCACATCAAAACAAAAAAAAATCCACTATTATAAAAAATCTTATCCTCAAAAACCAGTTCAAGCAAGGCTTAGAAATTTTTTCTTCTTTTCTGGCCCACTGTGCGGTGTATGCTAGAGCAGTCAGGCAGTTTCTGCCCGAGGCCTCCGCTATTCCGGCGTAACGATGATCTTTCCTGCCATTCGTATATTTTATTAATTAAATTATATATAAATTTTATTAAACTTGATTGCATAACAAAAAGGATTGAGGAATTAAGAAATAAATAATAATGAAATATTTTATTTAATGAAATGCATAATTACAATGTGTATTTAGTAGCAATTAGTACATGTTTTTTTTTCATCATAACACAAGGGTGAATATCTGGCAATTCTTTTGCATGTTTAAAAATGTACGTTGTATATTCCTGTACATTATAAGCATGATAATGTTCATCAAAATATAAATTTGTGTGTGATTTCATTAATAAAATATATATCTTGATTTTTCACAAAAATATTAACAATTTTACCAAAAATTAGCTTTTCACCATCAATTTCAATAACAAAAACCATATTGATATTATAATTAATCCCCCCCCCCCTTTCTGCAAGATTTACTGATATTATTTCTTCATCTTCTTCACTATTTGAAAAATATTTTTGTCTACTTAGCTGATCAATACTTGAAAAAGAATCGTATACTGGTACATCTATTGAAATTTTGTTTTTATGTTTTAAAAATGCCATACGTAGTTGACTTTTTATGCTAATAGTTATCAACAAGTTGGTTCTGTTGCTCGTTGAGGCAGATGATAATTTTAACTGCCTGTGTTTAGCTTCTGGTCGCATTGACCAGTAATGGACAAGTGGTCTATTCTTCGCCATGACACGTGGTAGATGTATCATGTTATGAAATTTATATTTTAAATTTCCGTACAATGATTTATATAACGTGAGAAAATCGTACATAAAAATTTCAAGCATAAATATGTGTCCTTGATGTATTCTCGGTGACGTGACAATAGCAATTATTTTACGAAATTTAATATATAATTCCCATGTTTTATTCTCTTCTTTTACTTTATCGCCGACAAATAAACCGAAAAATCGAGTAAAAGAAATCATCTCTCCCGAAGACATCTTTAACTTTTTTTTTTTACTTGAATATGTTCACTCTTAACTACAGGAATTGCATTGGAAATATCTGCTTCTCCATACTGAAATGTCTCCAGGCGTTTATTCAACAATTCTAAACTAAATAATTTTTGTTTAAAAATGATATCATTACAAATGTTGACCATTGTGTAGTTAGCTACACCTTCAAAAATGCCGTGCATCAGATCCAATGTAATATTTTCACATACATGGTATCCTTCAACTCGGTTGAATACACATTGTTCGTTGATACCAGTTTCACTTGGTTTTTTTTTCCTTGCAGTCTTGCTCGTACGATGTAACAGTTCTCAATAATGTTTCGTCTTTTTTCACTAGTGTTTGAATTTGACTGATGTTAGCTCGACATACTCTGCATGGTCTTCCATTACTAAAACTTTCAACGAAACCTACCTTACTGAAAAGAACCACATGGAATCCCACATAGGATCCGACATACAATCCCACACGAGATTCCACGTGTGAATTTGATATGGGATCCCATGTGGCATCCCACGTTTGAACTCGAAGCATGAATTCCCACATGAGATCCCACAAGAGATCCCATATAGGATCTCATGTAGGATATTATGCGTTTAACTTGAGTACGGGATCTTATGCAGATATGGCGTAAAACTTTGAGTCCCCCATTGTCAGTAATGGGGATATCAAAAACAAGGCAAGCCTTGTAATTAGGACTCTTCGTAAAGAGTTATTTGAACGGCTGGCTTACACGGCTTACATACTCTCGGCCATCCAGTGTATTCACAGAAAGCGCTCTTGGAGCGCCTCATAGCGGTGACAAAGTAGAACTTGTGATGGACGGCTCTCCATAAGTAAGCTTCGGCTATTTATCCGCTATGCGGCGCTTCGGTAGTGCTATCTGTGGATACGTTGGACGGCCAAGAGTATATAAGCCGTGTAAGTCAACCGTTCAAATGACTCTTTATGAAGCGTCCTAATTACATGGCTTGCCTTGTTTTTAATAATTCGGTTACGTACAATGGGGGACTCAAAGTTTTACGCCATATCTGCATGAGATCCCGTACTCAAGTTAAACGCATGATATCCCACATGAGATCCCATGCGGGATCTCTTGTGGGATCTCATGTGGGAATTTATGCTTCGAGTTCAAACGTGGGATGCCACATGGGATCCCATATCAAATTCACACGTGGGATCTCGTGTAGGATTCCACATGGGATCCCATGTGGTTTTTTTCAGTAGGGCAGCATATGATTAAATCCCAAATTATCGCCTAACACCAAACATAGTTGAAAAAAAAATTTTGGAGGCTTCTTATTGATTTGTAAAATTAGTCCATCACGATGCAATTCATTCAAATCATCGATTAGTCTTTTGAATATCTTATAATTTCCAAATAATTTATGATCACTTGCATAGAATAAATTAGTCAATATAATATTATCTAAGTGTGACGCAATTTTTGGATGCAGACATGGTAACATGGTGTAAACAGCTCCTAATTTCTCCGTACCTTCGTGTGCGCCCAGGGGATTTCCTGCTTCAAACTCATCCGAATAGACAAATAAGGGAGCTACTAATTTGTCTGGAAAAGATTTTGAAGTCTCCTTCCAAAATTCAGCTTGAATTAAATTACTAATAATTCTTTTCTGTGATTTCAATTGGCTCATATAATTTGTCATCAACTCAAAATTTCCAGGCATTTCTAGAAGGATTTTTAACGTAGATTTAAGCGGTATGTATTGAGTCATTACATCTTCTGTTACCGATGGCACTTCGTAATCAAGTAATTTTTTTGGAATTCTAGTACCTATATACATATCAACTGGTATAGCTAGAAGATCTTTTTCTTTATACAATAAAAATCTCTGATATTCTGTCTTAAATTTATTGAGAGTAGTCTTTGAACAGTCCAAAATTTCTTGAATATCACTGAATAATTTTTTATCATAATTACTAAATTTGAGTTGTATTTGTTTGCATAAATATGACCTGTATGTAGTATTTGTGAAGTGAATGATTTTATCAATAATATCTTGTACAATATTACGCGGAATAACCGGATTGCTATAAAAACTTAAACTTAAGGTTAACAAGTCATTTTCTAAGTCAATCATCTTTAACGTGTATATAATTCAATGAATAACTGTTCAATTATAATAAACTTAATATTTTATTTATTGTAATTCTTTTATAATAAATATTTCAAAATATAATCTTTGAGCAAATAAATAAGTTTTCAAATTTAGATAGATTTTAAATTTATATTATAAATAATAATAGTGATTAATATTAAATTACTTTTCCAATTCATCAATTAAACTACTAACTACATTGTAGTGTTTTACATGCGTGAGGTTATGTTTGTAAACATACGTTTCTAAAAATATCCATAGATGTCTACATTCAACCGGAAATTCGTCATTCAACGCAAAGAATGACTTGTAGCAGTAGTCAACTGCTTCAACAATTTTGTTTGACGCTATCTTGAAAGTAAATTCATTAATTATGACTAAAACTTCTACATCTAATGAATTACTATCCTCCTTACTTAAGTCACCAATCACTGCTATAAATGAGCCAACTTTATTTTTTTTTGTCTACTAAGCAACTTCCGATGCTCTTTAAACTGATCTAATTCTTCACGCGTCTGAAAATTATAAAAAAATATATAAGAATCTCAATTAATCAATTAATTAGACATTTTTACTTTATAAGTTTGTTACGAGTGAGCTATCTCAACTTTTAATAATAAAAATATATATTTTTCATTCGTAACTGCATAATATTCGATAGTTAAAATAAAATCAGTCTTTTTTAAATCATTAAAAACTTGATGTAAAATTGTAGTTAATAATTTAATAAATTAATATAGTTTAAATTTGAAATGATCGTTATAATTAAGTAATGAAATGAAAAATACTTAACAGATGTTAATTACACACATTGAAACTGCTAATATTTTCTATTATTTAAAAATAAGAGAACATAATTTACCTGTACGTTCAAAATGAAAGAATCCTTGACATTTTCGACTGTGTTACCAAATATTGCTTCATCATTTTTCCTCTTTCGAACAACGATTCCTAAAAGACTTGCTAAAGAAAGCAAAGCTACGACATCTTGTTTACCTACAAATATTTTGTTGAGATAAATTTTGTTCACTATAAACTGAAAATTCAATATTTTTGTTAGTTTGTAATTGCATTCGATACCTAAATCTATAAGTTTAGCCTCTTGAAAGCCTATTTTTCTTTTTTCCCTTGCATAGTGTACAATCTTATTAGCTATATAGTACTCCAGTTTGAAGTAAAATTTGTAGCCGCTTCATGGGTATGTCCTATCAACATCTATCGATAACTATAAATTTAGAAATAAAAAATTGTAAAAATTATAAAAAAAATTAATTGTTCAAAGTATAGAATAAATTATACCAAAACATGACCGAATGTCGATCGTAAACATTTATAAAATGCAAAATATGTTCTGACATCAATACATCGATCACGATATTCAAAAGTTTCTTTCCACTTTTTCTTCACATCAGCTTCTGGCATCTCGTTGTTTTTTAGCCACGCAATGTTTTCATGGTGTTCACTTATAGGAGTGTCTGAAAAATAATACAATTTATAGTTTCATAAGTAATAATTATACGTAATAAAACATTAAAAGATAAAAAAAGATCTAATTATTTTAATCTAAAATTTTACAATATAAAGTTGTCAACGTTATAATTATAGATATAAGTTTAATTTTAAGTTAATATAATTTTCAATGAATGAAAAATATTACTCCAATGTTTTTCGTACCATGAGGTAAGCAGTCTTTGGTTCCAATGATTTTATATTGAATTAGTTTCTTTCTGTAGTGAAGATATTTCTCATACAATATTCCTCCAGTGCTGATACACTTCTGAGTCGTAGAAAACTTTACAAAAGGGAAATAAAAAGTCCCAGATATTTTGTCAGCCGATTTTTCAGGAGATGCGAAAATCGCCGCTATTTCGTCAGCAAGTTGCAGAAATCTTTCCTTGTTTATACTGAAAAATACAAAAGGTATTCAGAATAAAATGATAATTTTTATAAAAATATTTCACATTAAAAATTTCATATCACAAATGCATCTACATTGCTTGGAATTAATACCTATAAAATTAACCTGATAAAACATTCATTTATACTATTATCTACTTGTGTAATTTTTTAGTTTAAAAATTAGAATAATAAAAAAAATATTCAGATAAATATAATTAATCATACTTCATGAAATAAAAGTACGAAAAAGTAAAACAAATAAATTTATAATTTTTGAGATCTCCTATCTACATTTTATCTACTTTGTATCTATATTATTTGTATTAATATTTATTACATTTCAAAACAATTGTATAGATAAAAATATATACATAAATATACTAAATTACCTATATGATCCTGTCATCTCAAATTCGCATTCTATAACTAAGTCACTTAACAATCGAGTATTTATTTGTTTTTCCGAATTGAAAGTTGCCATTACAATTTTGCCTTTAGTCGTAGTTTTGAGAAGTTCACGTACTGACTTCTTTATGAGTGCTATTTATTTAAACAATATAATGTTTATTATATGAGAAAATAATATTTTATGTCTATGCAATTTACAGTTTAGAGCAATAGTTAAATATTAATTCTATTTTATTATTTTCTAAATTCATATTAAAATTTGAGGTCGAATGAAAATTAAAATTTAAAATTTAAGGTTTTTATGTTAAAAAGTATGTAGAATTAATTAATATTAAAATTTTTTTTGTAAAGTTTAAAGCATCCTGTAAGATAAATTGAAAGACAAATTTTAGCTACAACTTTAAAATATTCAGATAATAAACTTTATGGACAGATTTATCAACAAAAATCAGAACTAAATGTTAGCCAAAATAACATACGAATTTCTGTCAAAATATCGAGGTCCTCAATATTTACTACATTTCTTCCACTTTCAGACACACTTAAATGCGATTCACTCTCATTACATGAATATGAAATATTTGAATTAGTAGTGGAATCATTGGAACAGGCTGGACTAGGTTCAAGTGCAAAAGATAATGGGGTATGCTGTTTAAGAGGAACTGTGTGAGAACTCTTCCATTCTTCAAATCTTTTAATGAATGTATTTCGAAAGCCACACTCTGTCCTATCAAAAAGATCATTCAACATGTCACTATTCATATCATTTAGATTTTCCTCATTAATACCAGCTTCTGTAAAACGAAAAGAAACAAGTATACTTCTACTCTCTACTATAAATATCATGTAATTTCCTTTACGAGTCTGTAATACAGTATAATGTTAAATTTATCATTCATATCTTAATCAGTATTGCATGAACAAAAAATCATGAATCTATTTCAAAAAAGATACCATGTTAAATATAAAAACTAATTATGACAAGTACTTGAACAAAGTTTTATAAAATCTACTTGATTTGCTATTTGTCTAGATTCTGATCCAAAGATTCTGATTTAAGTATTCAAACATTTTTTTAAACATTTAAAATTTACGTATAGTACATTTATTAATTTCAGTGAAAGTTTATTCAGATACTTATAGTTTTTATATATAAAATTAATTCAGACTCTATTTTGATTTCTACGTATAATGAATTCACTAATTTCAATAAAAGTTTATTCAGATACTAGTTTTCATATATAAAATTAAATCAGATGAATCTCTCCGAATAAACATTCAATGAAATTGATAGATTTACTTATTCGCAGGAACTAAAATAGTTTTATTGTAAATATTAAGGCAAAAACAAACTTCTAATGAAATTAGTACAGTTACTAATGTAGGCACCATATAAAATAAAAATTTGTTTATTTACTAAATGCAAGGATCAAAACAAATTCTAACTTAGATTTGAAATTCCAAAAAGTGTTTGAACAAACTTTACTGAATAACAATACTGAAAACACTTAAACGTGAAAAGAACTGTTTCAATTATAAAATGTTTATTGTGCTTTTATAACAAATCATTTTTTAATATAAAATGATAAGAATTAGATTGTCAGTTTACATATATTAGTTGAGATTATGTTATACTTACTTTCAAAGCGTTCTATAAAATTCTCCAGCTTCCACGCTGTTAACAATCCTCTTGTCAACTCATCCATTAATGTAAATATTAATACACCTTCAAAATGTAAATATACATTTAGTCCAGGCATTATAGACAACTGATGACAGGAATTCCCAATAGAGTAAAAAAAATATGAGTGTATAGAAAATTAAATTTAAAAATGAGTTTCTTTTTCATTAAATTCGATCCTAAGTAGCGAACATAACCAAAAAAATTGGCAAAGTGTCCAAAAACGGTTTTTCGTAAATAACTAAAAAACTATAGCTCCTATCGAAGAAAGTTAAATGAGAAAATTGTAGGTATTAAAAATATCTATCAAAATGCTCTATTATAATTTATCGATATTTATCGTATTTTTCGAGTTATATCGAAAAAACCGATAAAAATCGGGTTCTCTAGATCTCATTAACTATAACGTTTCCATACTTGTTACTTGCGGTAAATATAGCTCATGGTAAGATAAAAAAATGCTTTTTTGAAAAATTAAAAAATATTGATTATTTATCGAGTTATCTGGATTTATTGAAAAAAAGGTGCTCTCATAAGTTCGTTAGATCTTCTCAGGGAATGGTGCTAGAGCAACGATTCAGGGCTTATTTTGTTCTTAAAGAGTTCTACTATCATGCTATTGAAAAATTGTATCGATTGTTTATTTAAAGGGTCAAAAAGTCAATTTGATAATATTGCACTTTTTTAGACATGTTTTTATTTGAATAATTTTCTTAATTTTTATTTTGTGGAAATGACAGTTACGGGAATAGATTCCTGGCATTTTTTCACGAATTTTGAAAAAAAAAATTTCTACGACTATCAGGAGCCGAGATAATTTTTTTATTTCAAAAAAATCTGGAAAGCGAAATAAACGTCGTAGAGCACTGAGCTTAACGCATGTTAACGTTGAATGTCTATATTTTCAATAAAAAAATATGTCACGTCGAGCATGACTGACCGCTACTCACACTTCTGATACCCGTGCTACCATCTATCCTTACCACCCTACAACCTTTTTTTTTCCTTCACGTTACCATGAGTCCTCTTTCCTGTCAGTCGCACTACATGGTAGCAACTGGGTTACCTACGTGAGCCACAGTTCGCATGGTAACGAATCCTACCTCACTCGTATTCGTACCGCCTATCGATCCAACCCTTGTCCTTGGCAGCGCCACATTCGAACCCGAGTTCCCCACCCGCGTCCTTGCCACCCCATGCAAAAGATGAGATACCCTACACTCCCTTACCTTTGCATCTGCCCTAGATACATGCGCGGGTATAAAAGCCGCGACGCGCCTCCACTCGAGGCAGAAGCTTTTGTTCTTATTGTTTCGAAGGGCGAAGCCCTTGACCGACGACTATTTAATTGTAACAATTGGACTTAGAATAATTTCCGACATTTTGTATTCTGACTTAGAATATTTTCGAGCAGAATTAACTTAGAATATTTTCGAGCAGAATTTACTTAGAATAATTTCGAGTAGAATTTACTTAGAATAATTTCGAGTATAATTGACTTAGAATATTTTCGTGTGGAATTAACTTAAAATATTTGTCAAGCTTCTCTGATTGTAGTCTCGCGAATAATTGTTGATATTATATCTCGACTACAATCAGTGTGTAACAGTTTTAACGTAACTTTATGCAATTAATAAACATCACATAATTGCATTTTTGAGTGTTACTTTATTTACACAATCCTGTCCTTCTGCCATTTGAATCGCCCGCTGCGTTTGGGTCCTGAGACTGCCGAGGGCTAACTGAGAGAACGAGACAACCGCAACCGCCCCAAAGTAAGTAACTCTGTAGATCGCTATCCTTTCTCTTTCTCTGTCACTCTAATTGTTCGCTGACGCTGTCGCTTGCCGCTTAATTAGTATCGCGAATTATCATTGTTTAATTTACCTGTCCGATTAACTATTTTCACGCGTTCCTACTCCCGTGGTTATTACGTGTAGGCGTAAACCGAAACTGGAACATTTATCGCGTTAACTTTATCGTTTTCGCGACATTGTAACACGGACGTTACAAATACTAGGATATGTTTCATTGGTTTGTAGTATTCGAAATTTAATAATAAAGTGCGAAGCGTGCGGACGCGGAGAGCAGCAGCTCTGGAGCTGCCGGCGGAGTGGGGGGAAGTGCTGCGCGCATTTCGTGCATTCAAAATGACTCGCGCTTGCTAAATCTTTAATATCTCATAATTCATATCATATTTATTCTTGCCTTAGAAGCTAAATAGACCCGGAAACACCTCATTTTTATTTACTTTCCCATATTTTCTTTACTTTATTCGACATTTAAATTATCTTTTACTATAACTACAATATTTGTCGTGCAGTACCTCAATTTTTGCCTTATTAATCATATTAATATTATATATTTGTTGCTGGATTTTCCAATAATTTTTTCCATTTATTTTAAAATATATATGCACAATTATTTATTGCATTTATATTTATTGCACGTGTTTATAATATTAAATTATAAATCCGAAAATTTAAAGCACTGAATTACTTTTCAAAGTTTTGAAATGTAACGGTATATTTGGAAGGGACGCAGGTATAAGTATGACCCTTTCAAAATATATAAAAAAAGATATAAAAATAAATTCATTTATTTAAAAAATCACAAGTGTATGAAATATGTACAAATTATTTATTCAATGAAATTCTCCTTCTCTTCGTTCGATTGTGTTCTGATTCGCTTTCTTGATCTATTTCTTCCACATTTTCGTGAAGAAGTATGTTAAAAGCATCAGAAGAATCTTCATCAACATTTTCAAATTCTGACTGATCAATATGTTCGTCAAGAAATTTGTCGAAATCATCAAGATAGTCTTCATCTATTTCGATTTTAGCAGGAGTTTCGAAATTTTCACAGTGAGTTGAGTCACAGTGTTTGCAAATACTCGTGCATTTGAGGAAATTTTTTGTACAGCCACATACTTTAGACTTGCAAGCACCTGCACAGCTACTGTGCACGCTGCTGTGCGGCGTACTTACCGCTGTCCTCTACAAGCGAGCGCCATGCGCCACCATCTTCTATGTTGTGCTCGCCGGCCGCGGACCCGCAGTTATTATGTGCGTGTATAATGTGGATGGATGTGTGTGTGTGTGTGTTTACAGCGATCTCTCCTCGCATCTCTGACCGCTGTTCTGAAGGTTATGTGTGCAGTGACGGATATTTTTTTTATAATTTCCTCTGGTATCAAGGGTTCCGTAGTATATACTGGCATTAGCATATTATCTGAGACTTTCCAGCCCCACTGAGTCACATCGAAGTCGTCGTTGCTCAACCATTTTTGCAATTGTAAATAAACTCTGAAGGCATGTTGTTTGGCAGCTCCTTCAGTTGGAGGAAGATTTTCTAATTGAAATGAAGCTCGAGATGTAGATCGCTTAAAATACTCAAAGCGATATTCGTTGAGCTTGCCTTCTGTTTTATTGCAATATAGCAAAGAAATAATTTGATACATATTCTTCGTAATTTGTTCATGAAGAGCATTTTTGTTATAAAAAATGTCTATTAATTTCAGATAATCAAAATTAGAATTAAATATTTTTAATAATTTATTCTTCCCTTGTTTATAAAATGAAGAGACTGTATCACAGCCCGATACAGCATGAAAAAAAGTTACATATTTTGATAACTCTGGATATTTAAAGCTGTTATTGAAGTACCATTGATCTACATCTCGTCCTTTTCCTTTTTTCAATAAGAAAATATTCTTTGTACTGGGAATCAATTGCGTTAGGAATACAATTAAATCTACATCGTCCCCAACTATAATAATGTTATTTACTGCAGTCAGATTTGTCGCTGTTTCGATAATTAATGAATCTGCATCTTCTTCAGTTATCTTAGTTTCAAATCCAGCATTTTGTAATTCAACAGAAAGCATACTAATAAGCCTTTTCTTATTGCTATTATTTGACAAAAAATTCGCCTGCTTTTCAGAGATTTTTGTGTTCTCATCAAAATGAATTTCTCGAGATACATTGTTACGTTGCCGTCTCAATCGCTCCCACGTTTTCAAATTACTGCTTGTATCCTCGGGATATCCATCAAATACTACGGTTGTTTTCTTATATTGTTGTACGTATCGAAAATATTTATCAATAATTTCTTTGATAAGGAGGTTGCGTTGCCAAACAACACGGTGCAGCAGACTGCCGCCGTCAAAAACAAAAATGTGGTTTGCATTTATTACTGAAGACTGAGGTAAACACTCAAAATTGTCATAAAAACTGGATTTTGACGTTTTGCGCATTCCATTCTCATCAAACAGAGAAAGTGGGAATGGTGCGAGTTGATATTGCAGATAGTTTTTCACATCTTCTTGATTTTTTAAATTCAAAGAAATTCGCTGAAAAATTAACAGCGGATTTATTGTGACGACGTCGCCTCCAATTTTTATACTGGATGTCATGGAGAGAAGGGACCGAACATTATTTTTTGATGAAGATTTTACACTTCCAAAAGATTTTCCAATATGGCTCTGCAATACTTTTATTCCTTCTTCATACGCATTATAACAGTTTATGCTTTCATTACCGACTATTCCAAAGTAAATAGACATTACAAATTTTGATTGTACGAATGGATTGTACTTTTCGAAAAATTCATTAATTTTCTCCAAATCTGACGTCTCTTTTTATTCTTGTGACACGAGTGTCTATATGTTGCTCTGACGTATCGAACGAAACGTTACAAAATTTTTCCATTTCATTACATATCTCAGTCAACGCTATGGTAGATAAAATCCACTTTGCAATAACACTATCAGAAATTCCACGCCCATGGGTCAATCCCACCACTAGTTTTCATCGACTTCATCAAAATCTGCTCGATAGTCATATCTGCAAAAATACCAGACCATGATTTTTCAGACATTCTGATTGTAAAAAAGCCGCTCTTTGCAAATTTATCGTATTCAAAAATATCCATTGTGGATTCTAATGCTATCATATCTTGAAGGTACATATGACTACATTTAGAATACAAGTGATGTCCACTAGCGTGGAAGTACGGCAACATACTTTTCACACATTGCAAGTGCAATGCCCAATTCCCACTACGTTCAGCTTCAATGAAACGCTTTACAATGTTTATCATAATGAAATATTGTATCCATCATTTACAAGTTGGGCCTCTTTCTTCAATTTTCCGTAATTGTTCAATAAACCTTTTTTTAATAAGAATTACTTCATCATAGCAAGCACTCGAATCTTCATCTGATTTCTTAATGTTCTTTGTAAATTGAGACAAGCAAGAAATTTCTTCTTCACTTAAAGGAATTTCTTGAAATATTTGAGCAGCAAGTGATGCTTGAATTAATGTATGTCCTCTTATCGCTCTGGAATAAGCATGACCTTGAAGTGCTTTTTCAGCAGATTTTTCAGCAAATAAAACGCAAAATGCTTCTTGAAGTCCAGAACCTTTCATAATAAATCCAATAGATCCTAAAAAACTCATAAGCATATGGAAGCCTCCAAGTCGTACTGTAATTGATTTTAAATTATAAGGATCATTTGCAGAATCTATACAAGAAACTATTTCGCACGCTTTCAAGTATAAAGGCTGATCGAAAGTAACAAAACAGCGCTCCTGAGCCCTTGATTTGCATCTTTGCACTGCTTCGACAAGAACTGTAGATATTGTATTGTAATCAGTAGGAGAATGATTTACGAATGGAATCGGTATTATTCTTGATGTATTGTAATCAATATTTTCATGGCATTCTTCTTGAAAACCACTCCACCCTTTCGTTTCAAGCGGACGTGTATTTTTTTGATGTAACCAAACAAAATCTGCAGTGAAAATATCGAATTCATCACGAAGGTGATCAAAATTCTGTACAGTTATATTATGTAATCCCATTGATGTGCCTCTATCAAATAACTTGATAGGAAGAAATCCAAATTTTCCAATTTCTGTTGATGTTGGTACAGATCTTAATCTTTTTATTGCATTTTCTGATGTGACAGCAGAAGAAGGAGTGACACACATTATGCCGCCCATAGCATGGAAAGTTTTAAAGCCATCAATCGTATTTGTATTGTGGTCCGCGTTATCAAAAGAAAACTGAATGAAGGCATCATCAGAAATTTTAATTTGTTCAGGATCATTTACTATAGATGATTCGAATTGCAACGTTTCACGATAAGATGCACACAGTCCCAAATAAGATAAAGTATCTAACAGACCTCTTGCAGCGAATTTTTTGTGTATAAAAGATGACAAGCCTAATAAAATTGATGACAAAAATGTTCGAGGTCTGACGCAAGATATTAAAATGTGCGCAATTGTAGAAACTCGTTTGGACCATTTATTTTCCAATGTGCGTTCCGAGCAACGCTTGTTGCTTTTAATAACAGTATTTAAAAATACCTGCAAACTTTTTGGAACATCTTTTTCAACATCATCTAAGAAGGAGCTTGGAGCGTTATAACAATGTGTATCATAGTGTCTAATTCTTATATCTTGACGAATAATATTGGCAGCCATTTTCACTATTCTAAGGCGCTCTTCTTCATCCGTAGGGGCTTTTTTTATACCATTCATTGTCAAGTATTTTTCCTTGTCTATTCATAAAACATATTATTGTATCGTTAGGAACTGTGTGCATAATTATGTCATCTTCAAAATAATTGTTCCAATGATTTTTTATGAGACTAATGCGCGGTAAATTATCACGGAAACCTATCATTTCTTTTAGAGAAAACTGCGAGTCATCAGAATTCTTAAGTATATGATTTATAACGTGATGCACCACCGCGATGTGTTCTTGTTTATGCACATACTGATTGTGCACATATTAATTGTGCACACTTTAACATTGGTATATATCTATATATATAGATCTGTACCAATGCTATCTGTGCACAATAAATATGTGCACAATCCTTATGTGCACAAACAAGAACATGCCACCACCGCAGACATATTTTCATCCATTGGTCGTCCAACTATTTTCGTAGGATTCTGTTTGTAAAATGTCTGCATACATTTAGCATGATAACGAGCCTTTTTAATTTGTATATCATCAGCAAAATTTAACCGTAGTTTTAACTTTTTATTAAAATCATCATCATCTGATCGTGATTCCAATGCTTTTAAAATGTTGGCTTTAGTGTCATCACTGGTAACTAATTGTATTGGTTTCTTATGAGTATCTGTTATTGCATCAGAACCACAAAAAATGCATAATGAACTAAAGTTAAATTTGCGAGCTTCTTTGTTATCTCTTTTTAATTGTGTCAATTTATCTGAAATAGCTTTCTTCTCACTTTTAATGTGAGACGGTCTACTGTATAAAATTTGATAGTTCTTATGAACATTGAGAAATGCTACGTCTTTCATTTTTAAGTGTTTCCTATCTCCAATCTCTTTACTTGCTTTTATAATAGTATTTATAGCCTTCTCACCGATGCGAATTTTATCTTTCTCCTCCATTTGCTTATTACATAAAATGCATATTTCGTGATCAGTCTCTTCCATTGTCTCTTCCATTAACTCTTCCATTGTCTCTTCCATTGTCTCTTCCATTGTACGTCACGTACGTTGTATATTGCACTGGTCACTATTCACTAAAATATTAAAAAAAAATTGATTTCTGGACTACACTTTCAATGTATACAGAGTTACTTTAAATGTATACAGACTTGAAGTACGATGTGCTGCTGTTAACCGTCTGCTCTGCTCGAATAACTAAGACAACCTGCTCCGTATGATTTTCAAGGATCATCTACCTGCTCTGGTCCCTTTACCAAAAAAGCCGTAAATAAGCGCGATTCAAATTGCGAACCTTGGTCAGAAGTAATGACCTTGGGAGCACCATATCGCGAGATCCAGGTATCATAGAATGCCCTGATAACGGTCTTCGCGGTCATGTCACACAGCGGAACAGCCTCTACCCAACGTGAAAAGCGGTCAATCATGGTGAGAATGTACTCAAAACCATTGATCTTGGGGAGAGGACCAACTAAGTCAATGTGCACATGGTCAAATCTGCCATCGGGTACAACAAATTTTTCTGGAATTTTTTACTGCTGACAGTCTAAACAATTTTTGCACATACGCGGAATGTGATGGTGCATATTGGGCCAGATATACCTTTGTCTTATGACTCTGTCGGTGACCTTGGGGCCCGGGTGAGCAGGTTTATGGAACATGTCAAACACCGTTTCACTTAGAGACTCGGGAATGTATGGATGAATGGCCTCATCAGTGATTTCGCAGTAAATTGTAGTGTGTGCAGGATCCCACTGTATACGTTTCAACGATAACGGGTGATCAGGCGACTCTCTGATGGACTTCAGCTGTTCATCAGCTTCCTGTTTTGCAGCAAGATCGGAAAGGTCAATTTCAACTGGAAGTCTAATTGATTCTACCCGGGACAGAGAATCAGCCACGGTGTTGTCCGCACCTTTGATGTATTCAATTTGAGTGGTGTATTGCGCAACCAGAGAAAGCTAACGCGTTTGGCGCGGTGACGCTTTGTCTGATTTCTGCATGAACGCATATATAAGAGGTTTGTGATCAGTTAGGATCTTGAAGTCCCTGCCTTCAACAAGAAATGAAAAATATTTTACAGCTTCATATATGGCCGTGAGCTCGCGATCATAAGCGCTGTACTTTTGTTGGGCAGGAGAAAACTTTTTTGAAAAGAACGCAAGGGATTCCCAAATTCCAACTAAAGATAGCTGTTCTAAGGCAGCACCTATTCCTACGTCCGAGGCATCTGAGACTAAGTGTATCTCAGCACCAATGCAAGGGTGTACAAGCAGGGCTGCTGCAGCAAGTTCGTTTTTTATGCGGACAAAGGCCTCCTCCGCCTCAGGTGTCCAAATCACCGGGCGTTTGTCATTTTTCCGAGAATCAGTAAAAAGAGCATTGAGAGGGGCCTGAGAAGTTGCAGCGCGAGGCATATTACGTCGGTAAAAATTTACGGTACCAATAAACCTGCGAAGTTCTACTATTATTTGAGGTTTGGGAAAGTTCAAAATCGCCTCAACTCTACTAGGAATGGGGCGAATGCCTTCACCATTCACGAGGTAGCCTAGAAACTCCAACTCCTCAGCAGCAAAAGTGCATTTGTCCACATTCAGGCGAAGATGAAACTTCCTAAACCTTTCGAAGACAATTCGAAGATGAGCATGGTGCTCTTCTAACGAGGATGAGGCAACCAAGATATCATCTATGTACAGGTAGACAAAATCGAGATCACCTAACGCGCTGTTTATATAACGCTGGAAGGTCTGACTCGCATTGCGAAGACCGAATGTCATGTACATAAATTCAAAAAGGCCAAATGGCGTAATTATTGCCGTTTTGGGAATGTCTTCAGGAGCAACTGGGATCTGGTTGAACGCCTTATGAAGATCCAGTGCTGAGAAGACTTTTTTACCGTGAAGGTTATTCGTGCAGTCATGGATCTGAGCAGTTGGATATTTATCCGGGACTATCGCAGCATTTAAACGCCTGTAATCACCACATGGTCTCCAAGAATTATCCTTTTTTAACTCCATGTGGAGTGGGCTCGCCCACGGACTGCTGGAGGGGCGACATATGCCCGCCTCCATCCAAGCGTTAAATTCAGCTTTTGCTGCTTTAAGCTTGTCAGGAGCGAGTCTGCGAGAACGTTCAGAAACAGGAGGGCCTGAGGTCACAATATGGTGGAACACG
This sequence comes from Torymus aiolomorphi, assembly GCA_036365515.1. Lineage (NCBI taxonomy): Eukaryota > Metazoa > Arthropoda > Insecta > Hymenoptera > Torymidae > Torymus > Torymus aiolomorphi. Next base: position 93,774,241 of record CM070874.1, read on the forward strand.
CTATTGCTATCAGCAACAGTGAGTTTCGAAACACTCGTGATCTCAGGAAATTCCGCAAGCAGTTCTACACATTTGGAGCCAGGACTTATTGTGAAAACAGAGTAGACTGAAACTTCTTTCATAATGGCAAGAGAGTAAATAGATGTAAGCGGGTCGACGAGGCGACTTCTTTTGAGATCAACTAAAAGACCATAATGCGATAAGAGATCAGCACACATGATCGGATGAGATACGTCTGCTATGCAAAAATTCCAACGAATGGGATGCTTGAGACCTAAATTGAGAATAAGCAAAGATTCGGCATAAGTGTTAATGATAGAATTATTCGCGGTAAAAAGTTTGTACGTGTTAGATTTACCGTGAGCTTTTGGATTCGACGGGATGAGAGAAATATCCGCGCCAGTGTCAATCAAAAACATTCTACCAGATACGCGATCGCGTACATGGAGACGTTTAGAAGTTAGATTACCCTCTGCAGCCGTCTCAGAAACAGAAGGCGGAGCTAGTTTTTTGAGGGTTTTGTTTAAGCCATTCGCTGTATTTAGAGCACCACTCTCTGCAAGACAGAGGGTTGTCCGCATATTTGCGGTGGGCTAAACATAGGCCCGAAGAATCCCGACTAGAAAAACGACTGCGTCGAGGTTTGCCTTTTGGCTGGGGTGTAGAAGAGTTACCTGATGAGCCCTCAATCGCCTTTAATTTCTTATCAAACGAATCGAATTTATGCTCAAGGCGCTTAACGGCAGCCTCGAGATTGAAGGAATTGGATTGGTTTGCGGATGTGAGGGGTTTTAGTAATGAATTTAAACCTTTCATTACTTTAATAAGGTATTTTATTTAGCTTTAAAGTAGCGCGAGGTGGGGGAGGCGAAGTGCTCGTGAGGCGATCCATGGCTAGACTGACTGACTAATCGTTGGGGAGAGACCGAGGTCTTCTCCCCAAAAACGCCCGATCTAACGCTAACGCTGATTGGCTTAGAAGAGTCGGATGATGTCGCGTGCCAGAGAGAATGTTTACTTTCGGGGGTGTGTGTGAGAGTATGTGTGACCCTACGCTAAATTCCAACATTCCGCCCACCTCGTTTTAACAAAACGATTATACAGGGTATTAAAGGCCTAATACAAACGCGTGACAATAAGATGGTAAACGAAGCGAGAATTTACGCATACTTAGAAGCGCCCGTGAATTTAACACTAAAGAGCGTACTCGCAGGTACCATTTTCGATTAAATTACTGATTCTATATGAGCAAAATTTGTACACGCAGGTACAATTTAAGATTAAACTACGACCTCCATATGAACAAAATTTGTACACGCAGGTACAATTTAATGTATAGCTAAATGTCTTAATGCGTAACGGTCGGCTCGGACTCCGACATATTCTCAGCGCTGAGTAGTTTGACGATCTTGTTGATTGGACGACGCAGTGTCGTGGTAGCTGTACGTACGGTGACGACACGGGTGAGTCCATCAGAACCAGGGAATACTTGTATGACGCGAGCCAACGGCCATCTTGTAGGAGCGGTGGATTCACGGCGAATCAAGACTACATCATCAACTTTGAGGGATGGTAGAGTCTCTTTCCATTTGACTCTCTTTTGCAGTTGCTGCAGGTAATCTGAGGGCCAACAGTCCCAGAATCGTTGAACAAATTGTTGAGTCCGTCGCCAGCGTAAAAGAGGAGGTACTACCTCATCGGTGTTCCTTGGCTCTGCAATTAAAAAAGATGGTTCACCAATTAAAAAGTGCGCTGGCGTCAACACCAACACGTCAGATGCATCTTCGCTGAGTGGTACTAGAGGTCGCGAATTGAGGCACGCTTCCACTTGACATAGAAGTGTGGCGAACTCCTCATAAGTGAGAATTGTGTCGCCGACGAGGCGCTTTAAGTGATATTTCACTGAACGAACGGCCGCCTCCCAGAGGCCGCCGAAATGAGGAGCACTGGGGGGGTTAAAAGTCCACGAAGTACCAATCTTTTCGAGATCCTGCTTGAGCGCGTATCGAAAGTCGGAGCCAGCGGCGTGCAGAAGTCGTAATTCTGCATCCGCACCAACGAAGTTCGTCCCTTGATCACTAGTCAGACTGTAACAAGGTCCGCGACGAGAGGTGAAACGTCTGAATGCTGCAAGAAACGCAGCCGTGTCATATCCAGCAACGACCTCCAAATGTACAGCTTTAGTACATAAGCAAACGAAGACAGCGAAGTACCCTTTATACGACTTGTACCCTCGGTGGCGCGAAGTGCGAAGTAAATAGGGACCCGCATAATCGACACCGGAATGCGCAAATGGGCGAGCGGGTTGCACACGTTTAGCCGGCAAGTCGCCCATTAGTTGCAACTGTGGCATCGCTCTGAAGCGCTTACAAGTGACGCAGTTGCGAATAAAGACTTTCACCTTCGACTTTCCCTTTATGACCCAGAAGAGGCGCCGGATTAAAGCGAGCGAGAGTTGATTGCCGCCGTGCAGGGTTAAATGATGCGCGTAGCGGATCACTAGATCAGTGAACGTACACGACGCTGGAAGTATGATTGGAAACTTCTCGTCATGGCTCAATGAGGAGTGCTTAAGGCGACCGCCCACCCTAATTACTCCACCCTCGTAGACGGGGTTTAAGTTTTTGAGGTAATGACCTCGGGGAAGAGGCTGTTTCGTCTTCAAGAGTTCGAACTCTTTACTGAAATGCTCGAGTTGAGTGAGATAGCTCCATACTATCTTAGCTTGTCGAATTTCAGACCCAATAATATGTGGGCTTTCATGAATTGGAAAATCTACAATCGCTGGTGAAATTCTAGAAGCAACTGAGGTTTTGTGAGAAATTCGTCTAACAAAACGGAGTATATATACAGTGATACGAATTAATTTACTGAGTGAAGAATAGTGACGAACTAGGTCCCAGATCTCTGGGGTCTTAGTATTAGTTACGGCTGCTATGGTGAGCGATGGATCGCCCACACGAAGTTCAGTGAGTAAGGCGACTGAACATTCTGAGAGGGAGCAAAACTCGCTCGAACAGAGCCATTCGTTACTATTCTCTGTTAAGCGTCTAGGGCCGTGCCACCACAAATCATTATTTACAAGTTCCCGGGCGGATATACCGCGTGAAGCCATGTCGGCGGGGTTATCCGCTGAATTAATATGATGCCAGGAAGCATCGTTTAGCATGGTGGCGATATCAGCACACCTATTGGCAACAAATGTCGGCCATTTGGCGGGTACATCTTTGATCCAATAAAGAACGTCTTTCGAATCAGACCATAGGTGTATCTTGAGTCTTTGAAGACCCAAATGATCAACATAATGCCGAGTTAGTTTAGTCACCAACTGAGCGGCACAGAGTTCGAGTCGCGGAATTGATAAGGTTTTAACGGGAGCTACTTTCGTCTTAGAACCTAGTAAATATACAGTTGGTTTCTCACCCAAGACCCTCAAATAGACAACTCCGGCGTACGCTAATTTCGAGGCATCTGCAAACCCATGGAGTTCGCAGCTTTGTTGGGTTGACGTCAAACCAACATATCGAGGAATACGAATCTCGGAAAGGGCTGCTAACGATGAATAGCATTCTCTCCAGTAGTCAGAGTGTTCCACTGGTAAAACTTGGTCCCATTCCTTGGTTAACGCCCATAACGACTGAAGAAAGATTTTTAAGACGATGATCGTTGGAGAAATCCAACCGAGAGGATCGAACAATTTTGCCGTTTTAGATAATACAGAACGTCTTGTGATTGGCTCTGTTAGACGTTCAAGTTCTAGATTGAAATAAAAACAATCAGATTTTGGATCCCACGCGATGCCTAGAACTGAAAATCCTAACCCGACCTTCAGATTAGTTTCAGGAGCGTGATCTTCCGGGGAGCCCCTCGAGTAACTTATCGCGATTAGCTAACCATTTACGTAGTTTGAAGCCGCCATTACATAACAGGTTAATGACTTGTTCCTGTTTGTTTCGCGCTCCATTTAATGTGAAATCGCCAGAGAGAACGTCATCCGCGTAAACTTCCCTTTCAAGAATGTAACTACCGAGAGGAAACGCGGCGCGTTCGTCTTCAGCTAACTGTTTAAGGGTGCGACTAGCGAGATATGGCGAGCTGGCTAAGCCAAATGTTACAGTTGTTAAAAAGAATGATTCTACACTTCCGGTCTCCTCCCCCCTCCAAACTATGGCTTGAAAGTGCTGATCTTCACTCTGTACCAAGATTTGCCGGAACATTTTCTCAATGTCGGCTGAAAATACGAAGGGATATCGCCTCCAACTAGAGAGAAGATCAATCGTTTCACTTAAGAGGTTTGGACCTACGAGAAGGAAATCGTTGAGTGATTTACCGATTTTGGTTTTAGCCGACGCGTTGAAGACAGTGCGTAATCGCGTGGTTGCGCTGCTTTCTTTTATGACTCCATGGTGCGGGAGAAAAAGCATTGATCGATAGAGTGTGCATCGAGACTAACCCGGCGCATATGACCTAAATCTATGTACTCTTGCATCGATTGCAAATAAGCTGTATGCAAGTGTGGATCTTTACAAAACTTACGTTCGAGGGTAGTTAACATGCGTAGAGCGAGGGAGTATGAACCTTCCCATACGTTCGGTACATTAGACTTAAATGGTAACCTTACCAGATACCTCCCTCGTCGTTACGCTTTACGGTAGATTTGTAAAATTCCTCGCAGAACCTCTCTTCCTCGGTGAGATGACGCTCAGTGGTGGGTGTTTCTTCAATCTCCCAAAACTTCCTCAAGAGACCGTTGAGCTCCACGTCGTCCACTTGGAGATTAGCTGTCAGAACTGTGTGTTGATCACGAGGCGAGTTCGATGTTGGGCCGGAGACTATCCACCCCAGCAACGTTTTCATAGCAATTGGAGCGTCTGGCGAATCGCCTTTGCGCAGGCCCTGTTCGATTATCTGGGCGTGAATTTGAGCACCGAGCAGCACGTCGACTTTATCTGACGCTCCGAATCGAGGGTCAGCGAGAGTGATGTCTTGAAGATGTCTCCAGTCCTTGGGTTGACCTATAAATGGATCATAGGCAGTGATACGTGGTATGACAAAAGCTGTAACGTTACACACAAACATAGAATCGAAGTGCGGTGCGATTGAAAAAGAGACTTCACTTTTACAAACGAACAACTTATCGTTCCCTACGCCTGAGATAGGCATTCGAACGGGTTTTCGACTTAAACTTAAACGTTGACAGAGATCTTCTGTGATGAATGACGACTGTGCTCCCTGGTCGATTAATACTCGAGCAGCTCGCACTCTGCCGTTAACGGAGTGAACATAAACCCACGCAGTTGCCAATAATACAAGACCTCGCCCTCGAGCAGAGTTTGCTGAATTCGAATTCAAAACGACAGTATTATTGTTAGAGGTAGCGGGGACTTCTGCCTGTTTCAGTACATCGTTCGAAGAATTTGAAGACGTATTAGACTGTGCAGGATTTTGCTTTGAAAAGTCAATGTGAAGTAATGTGTGATGTTTACCAGAACATCTTCTACATCTGCCCTTGCTTTTACAATTAGGAATGAGGTGTCCGCCAAGGCAATTAAAACAAATGTGTTTCGACATGATTAGTCGTTTTCGATCTGCAGGTGATTTGGCCAAGAAGACCGAACATTCTTGTACCAGGTGTTCATCCTTACAGATAGCGCATGAGGAAGAGCGACTCACGTTCTCTTGAACCACGTGAACCATTTTGACCAAAAATGTGAGGGGTTTTAGTAATGAATTTAAACCTTTCATTACTTTAATAAGGTATTTTATTTAGCTTTAAAGTAGCGCGAGGTGGGGGAGGCGAAGTGCTCGTGAGGCGATCCATGGCTAGACTGACTGACTAATCGTTGGGGGAGAGACCGCGAGGTCTTCTCCCCAAAAACGCCCGATCTAACGCTAACGCTGATTGGCTTAGAAGAGTCGGATGATGTCGCGTGCCAGAGAGAATGTTTACTTTCGGGGGTGTGTGTGAGAGTATGTGTGACCCTACGCTAAATTCGAACAGCGGAAACTACGTAAGCTTGCGGACCGGAAGCACTACCGATCTGTATTTGACTCGAATCGATAGCTTCTACGATTTTATCAGCCATCTGAGCAAGCTTATGAAGATCCGTTACTTCCGAAATCGCGAGGGTGGCTTTGCAGTCCGATGGTAACTGATCTAAAAAGACAGAGCGAATAATGTCATTACTCGCACCTGTATCGAGGCCACGCAGACGGTTCAATATGAGCGACGGCTTACCGATTGTCGAGACCTGACCTTTGATGAGCTGACGCAGGCGCGTCTCAGCAGAGACACCAAACGTATCGATCAGGCGGTTTTTGACTTGTTCAAAAACGTCCGCGGGACGAGGGTCAGCGGTAACAATGTCTTTAATGGCTTCGAAGACCTCCACGTCTAGCTTTTCGGAAATGAAATCCGCTTTGGTCGCGCCCGACGTAATGCCTGCGTTCCTGAGGGTGATCTCTGCTTGCGCGAACCATACCGTCGGGTTGTCGCGAGAAAAGGAAGCGATTTTAGGTTGCCGGTATACCGCATTGACCGCTCGCGGAGCATGGTTGGCTTCTGGAGCGTCAGGACGATCCAGGAGCTGTTGCACCTGTTGCTGCAGAACCTGTATTGCTTCGTCGTTGGCCATATTGATGAGAAAGAATATCCGCGAGACTAAAACCGAATGCGCGAGTAACTATCCCTACGGAACTCGAGAATACACGTAGAGAATAGAGGTAATCCTAATCCTCAGATGAGGCTACCTTACGCCGCTGCGTATCACAAGCTACCTAGTTAGTACTCGCAGGTACAAACAATAATTTCAAAAGCTAAGCCTATACTAAAACTTAAAATTAGGTATTGAGATTAACAGTAATTACGTTACGCCGCTAAGTACGCAAATTTATCGCTCGCACGCTTTCACCGCACGCATACCTTGACGCAATGAAGTTTTCTTGAAGATGACATCGAAGGTGACTGCTAATGCGGCCTCGAAGAGAACTCGACGAGGCGCAGCAATCGTGAGTCCGCTCCTTACACGTTGCTCGATGGGTGCGATGAAAAGGCGCCGGTGACGGTGGCTTCACGCAAGACCGCACCCGGAGATCAGCTTCCAAGCGTGACGAGAGAGGCAGACTTCCTTGTGTAGCTCGACAGGTGCGTTTGAAGGCGCCTGTGGCTTCACGCAAGTACGCAACTGGAGATCTACCGAAGAAAGCTGCGATGCCTCGGAGAAGACTCGACGAGGAACGATGATTGCAGGTCTGTCTTTGTAGTCAAGCAGGTTGAAAATTTTACGCGTGTGCGCCGGCGTGCCAGCATCCACACGACATAATTCGACAAAGGTCAAAAATTCCAGTATGCGCCGTCGAGCCAGCACGCATACGGATAGTTACTGAAGGTCAAGCGGTTTTGATAATCACGCGTGTGCGCCGGCGTGCCAGCACGCACACGACGTGAGTCGACCGAATAAAGCTTTGAGATTACGCGTGTGCGCCGGCGTGACAGCACGCACACGACGTAATTCGACCGCCAGAGGCGAATGCCTACACGGCTAATTGCCGAAGATGACTACCCTTACGGACTGCTGTCCTCCTCCATAGACACTTTGTTGAAGGGGTCACCAATGTGGGGATATGTGCCCCACGTCTTCTCCCGTTCTAGGAATAGGAAGGGGAAGGAGAGAGAATTGAGAGAGTCGGAAGTAACAATAACGAGGTTAATTGTAGTACTGGGAGGTATACAACGGACACATGTCCGAACGCTCGTGGACTAGAGCAACGACTGCCGGTCGCAGGCGGCTCCTCTCTACTCGCGACATAGCCGGCGCTTCCCCCACTCTCGCAGTTAGAGTGAGAGGGAAGATCGCAGTCCCTACACTACGCAGCCAGCGTTTGCCCCGCAGTATTCTGACTGTAAGGAATGTATATCTATATATACAGTATATATAGATATACATTTCAGAATACTGCGAGACCAACGCTATACGCAGCTGCTCTTTCATAACCGTCATACTTATACCTGCGTCCCTTCCAAATATACCGTTACGTTTCAAAACTTTGAAAAGTAATTCAATGCTTTGAATTTTCGGATTTATAATTTAATATTATAAACACGTACAGTTATAAATGGAATAAATAATTGTGCATATATATTTTAAAATAAATGGAAAAAATTATTGGAAAATCCAGCAACAAATATATAATATTAATATGATTAATAAGGCAAAAATTGAGGTATTGCATGACAAATATTGTAGTTATAGTAAAAGATAATTTAAATGTCGAATAAAGTAAAGCAAATATGGGAAAGTAAATAAAAATAAGGTGTTCCCGGGTCTATTTAGCTTCTAAGACAAGAATAAATATGGTATGAATTACGAGATATTAAAGCTTTAGCAAGCGCGAGTCATTTTGAATGCACGAAATGCGCGCAGCACTTCCCCCCACTCCACCGGCAGCTCCAGAGCTGCCGCTCTCCGCGTCCGCACGCTTCGCACTTTATTATTAAATTTCGAATACTACAAACCAATGAAACATATCCTAGTATTTTGTTATTGAAAATATAGACATTCAAGGTTAACATGCGTTAAGCTCAGTGCTCTACGACGTTTATTTCGCCTTCCAGATTTTTTTAAAATAAAACAATTATCTCGGCTCCTGATAGTCGTAGAAATTTTTTTTTTTTTTTTCAAAATTCGTGAAAAAATGCCAGGAATCTATTCCCGTAACTGTCATTTCCACAAAATAAAAATTAAGAAAATTATTCAAATAAAAACATGTCTAAAAAAGTGCAATATTTTCATATTGACTTTTTGACCCTTTAAATAAACAAAATCGATACAATTTTTCAATAGCACAACTCTTTAAGAACAAAATAAGCCCTGAATCGTTGCTCTAGCACCATTCCCTGAGAAGATCTAACGAACTTATGAGAGCACCTTTTTTTCAATAAATCCAGATAACTCGATAAATAATCAATATTTTTTAATTTTTCAAAAAAGCATTTTTTTATCTTACCATGAGCTATATTTACCGCAAGTAACAAGTATGGAAACGTTATAGTTAATGAGATCTAGAGAACCCGATTTTTATCGGTTTTTTCGATATAACTCGAAAAATACGATAAATATCGATAAATTATAATAGAGCATTTTGATAGATATTTTTAATACCTACAATTTTCTCATTTAACTTTCTTTGGTAAGAGCTATAGTTTTTTAGTTATTTACGAAAAACCGTTTTTGGACACTTTGCCAATTTTTTTGGTTATGTTCGCTACTTAGGATCGAATTTAATGAAAAAGAAACTCATTTTTAAATTTAATTTCCTATACGCTCATATTTTTTTTACTATATTGGGAATTCCTGTTAATCTAACATTGGGCTCTGACAGAATGCCTGGACTAATTCACAAAAACCAAAAATGTGAATAAGGGTAATGTGGATATGTAACGGTCGTGATTTTTCGTGCACCGCGCGATTGCCCGATTCGCTCGAGTCGGTAACGCTTGGTGGGTAAAACATACACACCTGGCATTTCAAGCAGTAAAGGCTTAATCCTCCGGCAGTTGTTACCTCAGTCGACTTAAGCCATTCGCGCCTGGCCCATTGAGACGACGTTGGCTTTTTGTCTCTCAGTGTATATCATTATTTAAATTATTATGTGTATTTATAATCATTCAAATACTTAAAATATTCTTCGATAAATCTGAATTATTTTTCGAATAGATAGTTTGTGCATTTTTTTATTTCAGAGAAGACGGTACATTCAGAATGCCAATATGCATTGACAAAAGACGTATAAATTGAAGATTACTCATTCGGACAACCAGACATCAGACATGAAGAGGACAATAAGAATGTGCATTAATGTGCGTTACAGTTCTCAACCTTCAGATTATTAAATAATTATATAATAGTTTTGCGGCTAGTGAAGAAGAAAATATTAAAAGCAAGAAGAACTAGATCTAGTAAAAAAAAGCAATCACCAAGTGCAGTTGCGATCTCAGCTGCATTTTTTATTTCAGGAGACGGTACATTCAGAATGCACATTGGACAAAGAACTATAAACTGAAGATTATTCATGAAGATAACCAGGCATAAAGAGGACAATACGGATGTGCATTAAGTTTTCAGTTCTCAACCATCAGATTATTAAATAATTATTGAATAGTTTTGTGGCTAGTGCAGATAAAAATATGAGAAACAAGAAGAACAACATGTAAAAAAGAACAGTTACATAGTGCAGTTGCGATGACTACTGCATTTTTTGTTTTAGAAGACGGTATATTAAGAATGCAAATTGACCAAAAAAGTATAAACCGAAGATTATTCATTCAGACAATCAGACATGAAGAGGACAATAAGGATGTGCATTAAGTTTACGGCTTTTCACCATCAGATTATTAAATAATTATAAAATAGTTTTATGGCTAGTGCAGAAGAAAATATTAGAAACAAGAAAAACATCATGTAAAAAAAGAAATCCCCAAGTGCCATTGCAATGTCTACTAATTACAGTGAAAAGTAATTTCATACTCTGTGCTGTGTTACAGCAGACTCGTTTACAACTTCTGGCTGAGATCAAGCTTTAATATGTAAGAACTTTTCTCTTAAAATTTTCTTTAAAATAGGTGAACGTAAATCACATGTACAATATGAACTTCATATTATGGTTTGGTACAAACACCAATGTTGTTATATAGTGACTGATTATAGTTTTATAATATGTTAATATTTGATGTATTGTGATATAAAGTAACTCATTAGGAAACTTAATTTCAAATTACAAAAACAGCATTGAAAATGTGTAGCAAACATAATACAATGTTGTGCAAATAGATGATGGATTTCTCGCCAAGTATTTCTAAAGTGAGTTTAAAAAATACATTGAATAAAATCTATCGATCATAATCAAGGAACGCGGGAGCGTTCCTAAGGCAAGTATAGAAGAGACCTTAGGACGACCGCGTGATGATATACATTGAAATGGATGTACGAGAAATTCTATGAGCTTATACACCTACTGCGCTAGCTTTAACTATATAACATATCCCTCTTAATCGAAAGCCATTTCATTGCTCTACCCAAATCAAAAGATTTTATTTAAAAAGATTATCTCATTCAAAAGATATAAGGGACTGATTTTTTTTTGTCGGCTTTCCGATTTCTTAACTTTCTCCATGGTATTCAGCCTCGCATCCGGTTTTTCCCGACTTCCTGTGACGTCATATATGATATGTATATATACACACATACAATCACCAGGAATTAATGGCCATGAAGAGTTAAGCAGTGATAATGGCCGTATAATAATAAAGAAAGAAAAGAGAAAGAGAAATATAAAAATATAGATAGAGAGAGAGGGAAAGAAAAAGAGACATAAACACATGAATATTTTTTATTATATACAGTATATATGTTTATTAGTACATAACCTCTCTCTATGTATATACCTCTTTATATGTATATACACATACATATAAACATGAACATAATATCTGTGGCTTCCCGGAATAACGACCTAAACCACTTGTACATGTTTTCGAGAAATCGACGTTTTAAAATTTCTGTCATGACACTTCATATGTAAGATCGAATTGCGCGAGAAGAGTCATAACAATGTAGACTTTTACAAAGGTATAGAGTACTCGGCTCGGACCTCGGCTTTACCTCGGCTCGGACCTCGGTCGAGCCTCGGTTGGACCTCGGTCGAGCCCTCGGCTAGAACTCGGCTCGGACCTCGGCTTTACCTCGGCTCAAACCTCGGCTTTACCTTGGCTTTACCTCGGCTGGGACCTCGGCTCGGACCTCGGCTTGAGCCGAGGTACAGCCGAGGTGCTGCCGAGGCTAATCCGAGGCACACCCGCAGCTAGCTTCAGGTGAATTCGAGGCTCATCCAAACTGTACCCGAGGAACTCGAGGTAAAGCCTTCGGGGTAGCCGAAGATGATGTCTAGGTGGTGCGCTTCGCAGTTTTTTACCTCTAGGTATTGGAACGCATCGAATGCGTGGTCTAGGTCTTTGGGGTGGCCGATGATGGAGTCTAGGTTGTGCGCTCCGTAGTTTTTTGCGATTAGATCTCAGGGTGCATCTAATACGTGGTCCAGGTGTTCCGGGTAGCCGATGATGATGTCTAGGTGGTGCGCACCGTAGCTTTTTGCATTTATATGTCAGGGAGCATTTTACAGGAAGTCCAGGTGTTCGAGGTAGCCGATGACGATGTCTAGGTCGTGCGACCCGTAGTTTTTTGCATTTAGATGTCAGGGCGAATGTAATAGGAGGTCCAGGTATTCGAGGTAGCCGATGACGATGTCTAGGTGGTGCGCTCCGTAGTATTTTGCATTTAGATGTCACGGCGCATCTAATAGGAGGTCCAGGTGTTCGGGGTAGCCGAGCATGATGTCTACGTGGTGAGCACCGTAGTTTTTTGCATTTATATGTCAGCGCGCATTTTACAGGAAGTCTAGGTGTTCGAGGTAGCCGATGACGATGTCTAGGCGGTGCGCTTCGTAGTTTTTTACCTCTAGGTATTGGAACGCATCGAATCCGTGGTCTAGGTCTTTGGGATGGCCGATGATGGAGTCTAGGTTGTGCGCTCCGTAGGTTTTTGCGATTAGATCTCAGGGTGCATCTAATACGTGGTCCAGGTTTTCGGGGTAGCCAATGATGATGTCTAGGTGGTGCGCTCCGTAGTTTTTGGCATTTAGATGTCACGGCGCATCTAATAGGAGATCCAGGTGTTCGGGGTAGCCGAGGATAATGCCTAGGTGGTGCGCACCGTAGTTTTTTGCATTTATATGTCAGCGCGCATTTTACAGGAAGTCCAAGTGTTCGGGGTAGCCGAGGATGATGTCTATGTGGTGCGCACCGTAGTTTTTTGCATTTAGATGTCAGGGCGAATGTAATAGGAGGTCCAGGTGTTCGAGGTAGCCGATGACGATGTCTAGGTGGTGCGCTCCGTAGTTTTTTGCATTTAGATGTCACGGCGGATCTAATAGGAGGTTCAGGTGTTCGGGGTAGCCGAGGATGATGTCTAGGTGGTGAGCACCGTACTTTTTTGCATTGATATGTCAGCGCGCATTTTACAGGAAGTCTAGGTGTTCGAGGTAGCCGATGACGATGTCTAGGTGGTGCGCTTCGTAGTTTTTTACCTTTAGGCATTGGAACGCATCGAATGCGTGGTCTAGGTCTTTGGGGTAGCCGATGATGGAGTCTAGGTTGTGCGCTCCGTAGGTTTTTGCGATTAGATCTCAGGGTGCATCTAATACGTGATCCAGGGGTTCGGGGTAGCCGATGATGATGTCTAGGTGGTGCGCTCCGTAGTTTTTTGCATTTAGATGTCACGGCGGATCTAATAGGAGGTCCTGATGTTCGGGGTAGCCGAGCATGATGTCTACGTGGTGAGCATCGTAGTTTTTTGCATTTATATGTCAGCGCGCATTTTACAGGAAGTCTAGGTGTTCGAGGTAGCCGATGACGATGTCTAGGTGGTGCGCTTCGTAGTTTTTTACCTAGTATAGGAACGCATCGAATCCGTGGTCTAGGTCTTTGGGGTGGCCGATGATGGAGTCTAGGTTGTGCGCTCCGTAGGTTTTTGCGATTAGATCTCAGGGTGCATCTAATACGTGGTCTAGGTGTTCGGGGTAGCCGATGATGATGTCTAGGTGGTGCGCTCCGTAGTTTTTGGCATTTAGATGTCAGCGCGCATTTTACAGGAAGTCTAGGTGTTCGAGGTAGCCGATGACGATGTCTAGGTGGTGCGCTTCGTAGTTTTTTACCTAGTATTGGAACGCATCGAATCCGTGGTCTAGGTCTTTGGGGTGGCCGATGATGGAGTCTAGGTTGTGCGCTCCGTAGGTTTTTGAGATTAGATCTCAGGGTGCATCTAATACGTGGTCTAGGTGTTCGGGGTAGCCGATGATGATGTCTAGGTGGTGCGCTCCGTAGTTTTTGGCATTTAGATGTCACGGCGCATCTAATAGGAGGTCCAGGTGTTCGGGGTAACCGAGGATGATGCCTAGGTGGTGCGCACGTTAGTTTTTTGCATTTATATGTCAGCGCGCATTTTACAGGAAGTCCAGGTGTTCGGGGTAGCCGAGGATGATGTCTAGGTGGTGCGCACCGTAGTATTTTGCATTTATATGTCAGTGCGCATTTTACGGGAATTCTAGGTGTTCGAGGTAGCCGAAGGCGATGTCTAGATGGTGCGCTTCGTAGTTTTTTACCTCTAGGTATTGGAACTCATCGAATGCGTGGTCTAGGTCTTTGGGGTGGCCGATAATGGAGTCTAGATTGTGCGCTCCATAATTTTTTGCAATTAGATCTGAGGGTGCATCTATTACGTGGTCCAGGTGTTCGGGGTAGTCGATGAGGTGCGCACCGTAGCATTTGCATTTATATGTCAGGGCGCATTTTATAGGAAGTCCAGGTGTTCCAGGTAGCCGATGATGATGTCTAGGTGGTGCGCTCCGTAGTTTTTGGCATTTAGATGTCACGGCGCATCTAATAGGAGGTCCAGGTGTTCGGGGTAGCCGAGGATGATGCCTAGGTGGTGCGCACGTAATTTTTTTTGCATTTATATGTCAGCGCGCATTTTACAGGAAGTTCAGGTGTTCGGGGTAGCCGAGGATGATGTCTAGGTGATGCGCACCGTAGTTTTTTGCATTTATATGTCAGTGCGCATTTTACGGGAATTCTAGGTGTTCGAGGTAGCCGATGGCGATGTCTAGATGGTGCGCTTCGTAGTTTTTTACCTCTAGGTATTGGAACGCATCGAATGCGTGGTCTAGGTCTTTGGGGTGGCCGATAATGGAGTCTAGGTTGTGCGCTCCGTAATTTTTTGCAATTAGATCTCAGGGTGCATCTATTACGTGGTCCAGGTGTTCGGGGTAGTCGATGAGGTGCGCACCGTAGCTTTTTGCATTTATATGTCAGGGCGCATTTTATAGGAAGTCCAGGTGTTCCAGGTAGCCGATGACGATGTCTAGGTGGTGCGCTTCGTAGTTTTTTGCATTTAGATGTCAGGGCGAATGTAATAGGAGGTCCAGGTGTTCGAGGTAGCCGATGACGATGTCTAGGTGTTGCGCTCCGTAGTTTTCTGCATTTAGATATCAGGGCGCATGTAATACTAGGTCCAGGTGTTCGAGGTAGCCTTTGACGAGGTCTAGGTGGTACGCTCCATAGTAGGTTCATTTTCTTCGACAGTGGTTATTACATGCAAGATCAGAAGTATATTTGTACTTTGAAATGAAAATATAAATATTCAGACAAGTAGCAAACTTTTAAATAGTAGAAAACTGTTATTAATATAATAATAAGTACTGTTACTTTGTGAAATTTTTTTCGTATGAACGTATGAATCATATGGATAAGAAGATCTTGATTGAACAGTTTATAAGTAGAACTGTTAACAAATACATAAATTACACGTCTGTCAAATTTAAAGAACCCACAAGACATTCTATAGAAAAAGCAGATTAAAAGAACATTCGAATTTAAAACTTTTGTTAATACCAATACTACTATTTAATAATGATATTAAAAATATACTGTAATAAACAGTCATAACGTTATCACATTATGTAATTATTAACTGTACAAATAATAATGTTGTTGATATAAAACTTTCTGCGAAGTCATAAAATAAGGCAAGTACAGACATTTTTTCTGTATAATCTACTCTCCCTCCGTCTCTTCTCCCCTCTCTCTCGCCCACTATTTCTCCCGCTCTCTTCCCTCTCTCTCTTTCTCTCTCAACATCCGTCAAACTCTGTACCAAAAACTTTAATAAGAGTTTAAAATTTTTTTTTAAAATAATCAACACGTTTTTAAAAAAAAAAAATTTTATTTACGTTTTAACAACACAATTTATCTAGTCCTTTAATTTCTTCTAACCTCATCTATTTAATAAGCACTCTCTACAAATGGTAATAATTTTTTTCATGACTGTACAAATAAAAACTTTCTATAAAAATAAAAAGAATTATGTTTTTTTTTCATATGATTTTACAATTAATAATATTGTTAATTTATCATCATACCTAAGAAAATACATGTTTGATTAAATTATTTCAAAAAATTTAACTAATATAATCATTTTATAGAGCTCCTTGAAGAAAAATTTGACTGTTTCTTCAATTTTAAAACTTTTATGAATAACAATACAGCCATTTAATAATGATATTAGAAATATACTATAATAAACTCTCATAACGTTATCACATTATGTAATTATTATTTTCTCTTAAAAAGTTGTGAAATCTATCTAAAAAAACATATTACAAAAGTTTAAACTAAGGCAAATACCTATTAGTCTCTCTCCCACCCTATCTCTCCCTCCCTCTCTTTCCCACCTCTCTCTCTCTCGCTCTCTCTCTCTCTCTCTCTGGCTCTCTCTCTATCTCTCCCTCTCCCTCAACATCCGGCAAACTGAGTAACAAAAACTTTAATGAGTGCTTAAATATTTTTTTAGAAGAATCAACACGTTTTTTAAAAGCTAATTTTTTAATAAAACTTTCTACGAAAGTATAAAATAAGGCAAGTATAGACGTTTTTTCTGGATAATCTATAAAAAACAACACAATTTATCTAGTCCTTTTATTTCTTCGAATCTCATCTATTCAATAAACACTCTCTACAAATGGTAATAATTTTTTTCATGACTGTACAAATAATCTATAAAATAATAATATTTATGATTTTGTAAAAGAAATCAAATAAATACGAATCAAAAAGTCTTTTAATTCTTTGAGTCATTGTATGCTGAACAAATTATATGTAAGTACATTCAAAAAATTGTTCACTGCAAATCAAACAAACGAAAGTTGTGAAATCAATTATCGATAGTCAAGTAATGCAAACAACTCTCGAAAACTACTGTATGACTGTTCTCAGAAATATATTCAAATTTGTTCATCTTTCTGAGCTATAGAAATTAAACACAAGAAAGTACTGAAATCAATTTATTGTAGTCAAGTACCGGCCATAAGTTAACTTGACTGACATAATAGAACTTTTCGTATCTAGCGTGTAAAATTACATTTTACGCCCACGTTGTAACTTCAAAATTATTCAGCCAGCAGGCATAAAATACTACTTAGCGCCCAAGAGGCCCAATAGTTCACATACTCTTACAAAACTTTATAGAACCTATGCACTTTACGCCCGTGTGGGCGAAAATTATTTTAATTATATAACTATAATGCCTTCTCTTTATTTCTAAAATTCATAAGAATTTTTTTAGATATTTACGAAAAGTCAAAGCCTATATAAAAAAATTACATAGTTACCAACACATTACTATTTTTCATGATTCTTTCTCAATTTTGAACTTTCTATAATATAATATTACGCACCTTGGGAGGAAAAGAGAAGTGTAGAGCTGCTGTAGCATTGATTGGCAGTGAACAATTTTTTGAATGTACTTACATATAATTTTTTCAGCATACAATGACTCAAAGAATTAAAAGACTTTTTGATTCGTATTTATTCGATTTTTTTTACAAAATCATAAATATTATTATTTTATAGATTATTTGTACAATCATGAAAAAAATTATTACCATTTGTAGAGAGTGTTTATTAAATAGATGAGATTCGAAGAAATAAAAGGACTAGATAAATTGTGTTGTTTTTTATAGATTATCCAGAAAAAAACGTCTATACTTGCCTTATTTTATACTTCCGTAGAAAGTTTTATTAAAAAATTAGCTTTTAAAAAACGTGTTGATTCTTCTAAAAAAATATTTAAGCACTCATTAAAGTTTTTGGTACTCAGTTTGCCGGATGTTGAGGGAAAGGGAGAGATAGAGAGAGAGAGTGAGAGGGGGGGCGAGAGAGAGAGAGAGAGAGATAGAGAGAGAGAGAGAGAGAGAGAGAGAGAGAGAGAGAGAGAGAGAGAGAGAGAGAGAGAGAGAGAGAGAGAGAGAGAGAGAGAGAGAGAGAGAGAGAGAGAGAGAGAGAGAGAGAGAGAGAGAGAGAGAGAGAGAGAGAGAGAGAGAGAGAGAGAGAGAGAGAGAGAGAGAGAGAGAGAGAGAGAGAGAGAGAGAGAGAGAGAGAGAGAGAGAGAGAGAGAGAGAGAGAGAGAGAGAGAGAGAGAGAGAGAGAGAGAGAGAGAGAGAGAGAGAGAGAGAGAGAGAGAGAGAGAGAGAGAGAGAGAGAGAGAGAGAGAGAGAGAGAGAGAGAGAGAGAGAGAGAGAGAGAGAGAGAGAGAGAGAGAGAGAGAGAGAGAGATAGAGAGAAGGGGGGAGAGAGAGAGAGAGAGAGAGAGAGAGAGAGAGAGAGAGAGAGAGAGAGAGAGAGAGAGAGAGAGAGAGAGAGAGAGAGAGAGAGAGAGAGAGAGAGAGAGAGAGAGAGAGAGAGAGAGAGAGAGAGAGAGAGAGAGAGAGAGAGAGAGAGAGAGAGAGAGAGAGAGAGAGAGAGAGAGAGAGAGAGAGAGAGAGAGAGAGAGAGAGAGAGAGAGAGAGAGAGAGAGAGAGAGAGAGAGAGAGAGAGAGAGAGAGAGAGAGAGAGAGAGAGAGAGAGAGAGAGAGAGAGAGAGAGAGAGAGAGAGAGAGAGAGAGAGAGAGAGAGAGAGAGAGAGAGAGAGAGAGAGAGAGAGAGAGAGACTATACAAACAATAAGAGATGAACTCTAAAACAAAATACCAAAAGGAGAAATCATTTAAATAAAAAAATATGCTTATTTGGTTACTTTTTATTTATTCAAGTCGCAACTGGCCACATAGTTGATTTAAACTTATTGCCGATAAAAGACATTCGTTTGCAACTACAGGCTTGAGATACAAAAGTATTCTACATTTTGTCGAAGAAGTAGGACTATAAATCAGTTTAATTGAGATTGAAATTATAAATTTTATTATCACTAGCACTAATACTAATACCAAAGTGAGATCATCAATATATGTATGGTTGTGAGTCTCGCATTGCAGTTTGGCATAAATACCATTATTTTTTTAGCGACTAAGTTATGGTGGTTGATAAATTAAAAGTATTTGCAACAAACAATATAAAATATCTCATTTATGTTGAATTACAAAACAAGCGTAAGAGTACATGTAGTAAATATAATACCATAATGTCTAAGCCGATAATGAATTTCTTGCATTGTATTTCTGAAGTACGTTTAAAACATGGAATTTCAAAAAATGTAATAAATGTCGTATGTCATTTCATAAATGTTGTTCTAATTTTCTCTCACACCTTTTTCCAAGCATATATTTACAAACAATGACAGACTAAAAACATAAAATACCAGAAAAAGTTAATTTAATTGTCATAAAAATATTAGATCCGTGAAACTTGTTGAAGTGTATTTACTTTGAATGTTGCTCTTAAACTCTTTGAATTAAAAAATATACTTATATTCAATCAATTTTTATTTATTCGAGTCCAACTTGCTTAGTTAGTTGTTCAAACAATATTTCCACGAAATAGTCTACAATTAATAGAAATTATCTCGATAATAATTTCTCAAATCATTATATTTATTTGTAATTAATTATAAATAGAATTAGCAATAAAAATTTTTTATTTTTATATCTTCCAAAATCATACATTTTATAACATTTTTCAACAGTTCATAATTCTTCCTAATTACACAGTGTTTAATCTTTTTAAAACAAAATCTTTCGGCTATGGGTCAAAGTTAACATCTTTTTACATCATTTTTTTACCAGCATAAAAACTGAAAAAAATTATTTATACGTAAGTTCTACGCAGGATAGTAATGGGAGCAGGTGACAGGCTACAGATAAAGATATCCATCAAATAATTTCTAAATTTAAGTAAGGTAAATGTACCACCTAGAAACATTTCGTCAATTGTAGACCCTCGGTAGGAACACTTATATTATTTTAATATAAAAAGAAATGCTTTACACTTTTAACAGAGAAGAAAAATGTTATTAGTTTTAATCGGTTGTGACGGCGGATGCTTATTAGCTTATTAAAAAAAAAATAAATAAATAAATAAATACTGAAGTCTAATATGAGAACCTTCTGTTCTCTTATAAAGAAAATAGATTAAGCACCAACGTTTTGAAAATTCTCGCCGCGTTTTATCGTTGAGGAAACCCAGAGTCGCGTTTTCAAACAGAGGGTTTCCGCCGAGAACAGAGAGGACATAGTTGAAAGCTATATAGGAAAAATATTTTACGACTTGACCCTCTCGGAATCGCGGGCCCCCTTGCTCACTTTCTTTCCCACGCCAAAAAACCATCTGAATGCACTTGGGAAAGCCAAACAAGATAGCGAGAAGGAGAGAGTCATAAAACTCCTATGCATAGTCGCTTATTCAAAATTGGAAAATCGACAAACGTTTTTCTTACTTTTCTTACTGTTAATAATAATTTATAATGTTTTATTTTTCATGGAATCACGTAAGATATTTTATGACCCTCTCAAGGAGTCGCAATTCCCATAGTTAATAATAGATGTACTCGCCGAAGCCGTGCACATCTAGAAAATCTTATCTCCCCCTAGGATGCTGCGTAGCACTTACAGGTCTCGAAACGAACTTTTTAAGAAAACCTTTGGGTTTTCTTTACACCGCGACAAATATTATTTCCAATTTTAGAACTTGTAAAGCCTATAATTATTTAATTATTTTAGATTTTTAATTTCTAATAACACAGTTCACCTGCAATAATTTTCCTCTATAGTTTTATATAATATAAATTTTAATTCAAGATTTTTATTTTTATATAATTGTTTAATTTATTAATGTTTTTCTCTTCTGAAAATCTTAATAATTTTATTCTACAATAATTTCATTTTTCATTTCACATTTGAGCCTTGAAGAGATGATTATTTAATTAACCCATTAAGGACCAGAGGGACACTTTTTTCATACTTTTTTCAACGGCATTATTTTATATGAAAATGGCTGCAAAAAAAATTAAGATAGGTCGTTATCGATGTAAAATCATCGGATCTTTTGATTGGTGTGGTCAGAATTTAAAAAAAATGCATATTAAAAAAGTTGTTATTGTTTATTTAACAAAAAACACAAAATTTCAATTAAAAAAAACTTTTTGTTCAATATTTTCACATCGAAGCTGCAGGCGGATTTTCTCAAACTGTATATTTTTTGCGTCCATGGACCCTAACCTTCAAAATCCCCACGGGGTTTTTCGAATTTGAACATGGCAGTATCCAATATGGCGGCTTCAAGCCAAAATTTTTTTGCTATTCTATTATTTTTGAATAAAACAACTGGTTTATGATAAATGTTCGAGAAAATTAGTCTATGGGGGTTTTATGGGACGCTGATCATGAATCTACTATTGGATTTCAGAAATTCAAAATGGCGGATCCAATATGGCGGTCAAAAATTTTCAAAATTATTCAAATT
This sequence comes from Torymus aiolomorphi, assembly GCA_036365515.1. Classification (NCBI taxonomy): domain Eukaryota; kingdom Metazoa; phylum Arthropoda; class Insecta; order Hymenoptera; family Torymidae; genus Torymus; species Torymus aiolomorphi. The sequence goes on from CM070874.1 coordinate 93,795,580, forward strand.
TCATAAAAATTGGGATATAGGGTTTTTTGGGTCGCTGATTATGAATCTGCTATTCGTTTTTCCAAATTCAAGATGGCGGATCCAATATGGCGGCCAAAAATTTTCAAAATTGCTTAAATTTCATGAAAATTGGGATATAACGGTTTTTTGGGTCGCTGATTATGGATCTGCTATTAGTTTTTCCAAATTCAAGATGGCGGATCCAATATGGCGGCCAAAAATTTTCAAAATTACTCAAATTTCATGAAAATTGGGATATAAGGGTTTTTTGGATCGCTGATTATGGATCTGCTATTAGTTTCTCCATATTCAAGATGGTGAATCTAATATGGTGACGGTTTATGTTTAAAACCATACTAATTTTATAAAAATTAGAATGTAGGAGTTTTTAAGATCGCCAATTGTATGAAAACGTAGAATTTATTAATTTGAATTAGGTATTTATTATAAAATCGTTTTTAGCCGTGAATTTACGTTGCCCAGCTCTTACCACGTGGAGGTAAACGATAATACTAAGAGCCTCTTTTTTCTATTTTTTTTGTTTTTTATATTTTTTGTTTTTTTTTTTAGTTTTTTATATTATTTGTTTTTTTTTAGTTTTTTATATTTTTTTTTTTTTTTTAAGTTTTTTATATATTTTTTTTTTTTAGTTTTTTATATTTTTTTACGTTATTATGTTATAATTTATTGGTGTAAAAGTGGAAAACATACGGAACATGAATAGACATTGCAGTCTTTACACATTTTTTTGTTCTTGAAGCACACTGTTTGAAATTTTGACAATTTTTTTGAACTAACAGTTACAGATGTGTGTGATTTGCTTACTTTTGCTTTTGCAAGGTAATATTTTGCAATATCCATAGCGAGTTGTTTTGAACCTATTTTTCTTTCATGTATGTAATTCCAAAGAACGGTTGCATTAGCCATCGAAGATTGAATGAATCTCATAAAGATGGGCCAAGTCCATTTTTTGGCTCTTATGCATGACATCAAATTACTACAATGCGAATCGTGTAAATCAACACCACCCATAAACATATTGTAAATTTTGAAGGCATGTGGAAATAATATGGCAATTTTTTTCTTCTCAGCAAAAGAAAATCGATTTACTTCAAATGAAGGAGAAACTCCTGCAGCTGTTGAAAGCACTGATACACATTTTGAATCCATAACTGTAATAAAGTTGAGTCCACAATTTTTTCATGCTTTACACAATAAGTACCTCTTTCTGCTTTTTTATCGACATAGTTTTTCACTTTCACTCTATTTATCCGTACCGTGCCCGTAGCTTTCAATCCCATTTTTTTCAAATGAACCAATAAGTCAGGATTAGTGAAATAATTATCGAAATATAAATGATATTGAATCAACTTTCTAGGTACAACCGACGATAGTAAATTTTGAGTCATCAAAAGTACTACACGACTTCCTAAAGCACATTTTGTAAGTTTAGCTGCTTCACCAGAATTATAAATATTTGAACCTTTTCCACAATATATGTCGCAGTCGAACAAATATCCTTCAGGACTAGCAATTCCCCATTCTTTGATCCCCCAACGGTCAGGTTTGTTTTGCATGAACTGTTGTAAATTTGTACGACCATGAAATTTTACCATCATCTCATCAACGGATAGTGCGGTTGAAAAAAACCAAATTGCTGTAGATTTTTTCTGAAAATTTGAAGGACTTTGCGAACTTTCCACGCTTTATCGTTATCATTTTTATCTTCTGATTTATTCATCTTCAATTTTGTTTTTATTTTCATAAATGTAGTGCGACTCATTGCTAAAGAAACGGCTGGACATGCAAGAAGTGGATCTGTGGACCAATAGTCTTTTTGTGTTTTTCTTTGATTAAAAGTTGATAACACTAATATTCCTATAAAAATGTCCAATTCATCTTCAGTAAGGTTGTAACCATTCAAAACTGTACATTCAATAATATAACTCTTTATTTCCTTGGAAAAAAAAAGTTCAAACAATTCTACTGCAGATAAATTATGTATCATTTTTTTCGTACGATCAGAAAGTAGAATCTCATTTTTAAACGATTCATTATACTTTTTTTCTCCATCAAGCCATTGATAAGTATGCTCTGGTTCTAATTGTGTTTGATTTTCTGTGAGCTATCTAATACTTGACGATATGAGACATTAGATATTCCTTCAAAGGTATTTGGATATGAAAGTTCTTCATCAGATTGAGCATCCAACTCTGAATCCGAACTAGAATCTCCAGAATCATTCATATCCGGAATATAAATTGCATTATACTCTCCATTTTCGCTTTCTTCGATCTCAACATTGTCATTGTGAGATCGCTTTTGACGTTTTGATTTTTGATGTGACATTTGAAAAATTTATTTCATACCCTCTAAGAAACAAGTTTGTAAATAAACTATTTGGACTATTATATAAAGAGTAAAAGTATTGTTTAATCCGTTATCATTTACGAAAATTTTTTTAGAAAGTTCATAAAACTATCACAAACAAGATTTCAATAAAAAAAAAATGTTTATTTATTTATTTTATTTTCACAAAATTGCTTGGTATAACAGTATAATAAGATAAATTTGATATTAAACAAAACATTTGATTTATTTTTGATATAAAAATAATTACATAATACTTAGAGGCTATAGAGTAACTATTTTAGATAATATAACAATCCAAGTGTATGGGTTTTAGTAAGAATATTATGGCTCGTGGCTCTTAGTATATCAACATAATAATTTCTATAAGAATGTGACACGCTAACAATCGTTTCCAGCTGCGTTGTATCCAACTTTTCAAAAATAAAGAATCTAATAACATATTTACGAAGAAAAAGTCAAAAATTTTCTACTACATACTAATATTTTTGAATTTTTTTAAAAAACTCCTATATACCAATTTTCATGATATTTAAATAATTTAAAAATTTTTTGACAGCCATATTGGATCCGCCATCTTGAATTTGGAAAAACTAATAGCAGATCCATAATCAGCGACCCAAAAAACCGTTATATCCCAATTTTCATGAAATTTAAGCAATTTTGAAAATTTTTGGCCGCCATATTGGATCCGCCATCTTGAATTTGGAAAAACGAATAGCAGATTCATAATCAGCGACCCAAAAAACCCTATATCCCAATTTTTATGAAATTTGAATAATTTTGAAAATTTTTGACCGCCATATTGGATCCGCCATTTTGAATTTCTGAAATCCAATAGTAGATTCATGATCAGCGTCCCAAAAAACCCCCATAGACTAATTTTCTCGAACATTTATCATAAACCAGTTGTTTTATTCAAAAATAATAGAATAGCAAAAAAATTTTGGCTTGAAGCCGCCATATTGGATACTGCCATGTTCAAATTCGAAAAACCCCGTGGGGGATTTTGAAGGTTAGGGTCCATGGACGCAAAAAATATACAGTTTGAGAAAATCCGCCTGCAGCTTCGATGTGAAAATATTGAACAAAAAGTTTTTTTTTAATTGAAATTTTGTGTTTTTTGTTAAATAAACAATAACAACTTTTTTAATATGCATTTTTTTTAAATTCTGACCACACCAATCAAAAGATCCGATGATTTTACATCGATAACGACCTATCTTAATTTTTTTTGCAGCCATTTTCATATAAAATAATACCGTCGAAAAAAGTATGAAAAAAGTGTCCCTCTGGTCCTTAATGGGTTAAGTGGCAAATCAATATATAATTTATAAATTTTATAATTGGAGATAATCCGAAACAATATTTTATGTAACCTTGAACGAAATCTTTTCTGTTAATGCAATAATATTAAGTAAAACATATCGTCGGTCCCTACGAAGACTAGCACGTCCCAAATCCCCATGGAAGAGTAGTGCTTTCATTTTTCACCGCGAAGACTAGTAGATTTCGCACCCTTGCCGCGAAGATTAGCACTTTTCAAAGGTTCCCGCGAAGACTAGCACTTTTCAGTTTTTCGCCGCGAAGACTAGCACTTTTCACACGCTTGCCAAGAAGACTAGCACTTTTCAGTTTTTCGCCGCGAAGACTAGCACTTTTCATACGTTTGCCGCGAAGACTAGCACTTTTCGGAACTTTAAGATGCAAATCTATGAAAAAAATTGCACAAATCTTATTAGGTTTACCAAAAGTACATTTTTACACGCGTATTTTATCATATCTGAGCGTATAAAAGTCATACAATACAAAAAACTAAAAAGTATTCTACTAATACTAAAGTAGAAAGTCATGTTATTAAGTAAAATAATAAGAAGATAATTTATAATAATAATATCATTTATTTTTATATTGTAACAATATCGTTATAAAATTGATGAAATTCAGAAGGTATGAGCCTTCTTGTTACCATCGCCGTAAGATCACTTTTTTTTTTGTCACTCAAAGGTCTTCTGTCATTATAAGCCTTAGGCAATTTGTAGTGCTTTATCGCCGACCACGCGAAATTTTTTTTCAATAAGTTAAGGATCTCTTCCCTCGCTGTGAAATCATATTTCACGCTGAATTTTGCTTGGCGTCCAGTGTATTCTACACAGATTTCTCTGACTGTCGAAATTTTGACATTCTTCCAGTGGAAGAATTTCGCAAATTCCTCCCAATTAAAAATGTCCTCTTGTGTCATCTCGTTGACGATATACGGGCTTTTGGTTTTTGATTCCAAAATTAATCTGCACCACTCTCCTTGCGTGAAAACATCTTTCTGAGAGCAATGCCGTTCTATGCAAGAATGCATGGAATCACCAGAATTTTGCGTGTGGCCGACCTCCAAAAATCTACAAATTTTTTAATAGTTTAGTATTATTATACGCACACGTACATAATTATATATTTATGCAATAGTCAGCGTGTTCCGAAACTCGATGCAAAATAGCTCCGAAATATAAGGAGTCGCGTGTGTCTAAGAGAGACAGAAAACCCGGGCACCCGAGTTTCGAAATACGCCCTGCAGTAATTTGGGTGCCTGCTGCGTGCACATACGGAAAGCGAAAACTGCGCCATCTATCCCAACACGTGTTTATCTACTATAACTTATTAAGGGGGTGCCATACTCGATTTCTACCGACCGAGTCAATTCGGCGGTTTTCAGCTTATAAAAAAATAAATAGGTACAATGAATTATACAAAATTAAGAGTTCACTTCGCTAGATTTTTCCATAAAATATTCAGTAGTTTTTGCATAAAATTTGAACAAAATTTGAGGTGGCGTCGAGCACGATGTCAAATTTTGTTCAAAGTTTATGCAAAAACTAATGAATATTTCAGTCAGAATAGTGCGGGGGGGTTGCTCTTCAATGATATACGATAAAATGTTTATCACCGCGTAATACAGGTATGTTTTTAGGACGAATAGTACAATTTAGGACAAAATTTTGATTTGATGTGACATATACTGTGGTAAACGATTATGTTGCATCGCAACGCATATCGCTAAAGGTAATTTTATATTACGCTATAGCGATAAGTTTTTTTTGTTTGTACACTTTGTATATCGAAACGTTATGCAATAAAAAATTCTTCGCTATGGGGCAATACAAAATTACTGTTAGCGATATGCGTTATTGCGATGCAACATAATCGTTTTACCACAGGATATTCTCTAAAGTTGAATTATTGAAAATTGCTCCACCCATTAAATTAGTAGAAAAAAATAGTAATTTATTAGTGAATATTTGCATTTCATTAGTAGTCTTTAAAAAAACAACTAATGAAATAGTGAATATTCACTAATAAATTAGTAGCTTCTTCTAATAATTTAATGGGAGCAGCAATTTTCACTAATTCAACTTCAGAGAGTATACTATCGTGAAACGATTATGTTGCATGGCAATGCACATCACTAAGGGTAATTTTGTATTGCCCCATAGCGAAGAATTTTTTATTGCACAACCCTAGCGGAAATCGTTTCTGTAAAAAACTGTAAAAAACTGTAAATAACTGTAAATAACTGTAAATAAATGTTTGAATTGAGACAGTAATAACAGTTATTTACAATTATTTACAGATATTTACAGTTATTTACAGATATTTACAGTTATTTAAAGTTATTTACAGTTTTTTACAGTTATTTACAGTCTTTTTTTTAAATAATTCTGTAGGCATGAAGGTACTGATAAAAGTTATTAACAGTTATTAACAATTTTTTACAGATATTTACAGTTATTTACAGTTATTTACAGATATTTACAGTTTATACGCAGTAAATTTTTTTCGCTATAATAACAACTTTATTTTTATCAACAAAACTGTAAATAACTGTAAATATCTGTAAATAACTGTAAATATAACTATAAATATGTGTAAAAAATTGTTAATAACTGTTAATAACTTTTATCAATACCTTCATTTCTACAGTATTATTTTAAAAAAACTGTAAATAACTGTAAAAAACTGTAAATAACTGTAAATAACTGTAAATATCTGTAAATAACTGTAAATAACTGTTATTACTGTCTCAATTCAAACATTTATTTACAGTTATTTACGGTTATTAACAGTTTTTTACAGTTTTTTACAGTTATTTACAGTTATTAAAATTTTTTATTTCCGCTAGGGAACGTTTCCACATACAAAGTGTACAAACAAAACTTATCGCTATGGCGTAATATAAAATTACCCTTAGCGATATGCGTTGCGATGCGACATAATCGTTTTACCACAGTATATGTCACATCAAATCAAAATTTTGTCCTAAATTGTACTATTCGTCCTAAAAACATACCTGTATTACGCGGTGATAAACATTTTATCGTATGTCATTGAAGAGCAACCCCCCGGGGCCAACGCTGCCCGCTGGGGCCAACGCCGATCATATGGCCGTGACTCGTGAGCCCGCCGGCGCCGCCTCGACGGGTGCGCGCCGACCGGGACGCCCGTGATAACCGCCGACCACCATCAACGGGCACTGAGGCTTGCATACAGGCAGTGTTTTGGGAATGTGTTCGTGCGAGATTCGGGACTGTCATCAGGGGGGTTGCTCTTCAACGATATACGATAAAATGTTTATCACCGCGTAATACAGGTATGTTTTTAGGACGAATAGTACAATTTAGGACAAATTTTTGATTTGATGTGATATATATTGTGGTAAAACGATTATGTCGCATCGCAACGCATATCGCTAAGGGTAATTTTATATTACGCCATAGCGATAAGTTTTGTTTGTTTGTACACTTTGTATGTGGAAACGATCTGCAATAAAAAATTCTTCACTATGGGGCTATACAAAATTACCCTTAGCGATATGCGTTGCGATGCAACATAATCGTTTTACCACAGTATATTCTCTAAAGTTGAATTAGTGAAAATTGCTCCACCCATTAAATTAGTAGAAAAAAATAGTAATTTATTAGTGAATATTCGCATTTCATTAGTAGTCTTTAAAAAAACTACTAATGAAATAGTGAATATTCACTAATAAATTAGTAGTTTTTTCTAATAATTTAATAGGTTAAAAAACTACGAATGAAAAAACTACGAATAGTGAATATTCACTAATAAATTAGTAGTTTCTTCTACTAATTTAATGGGAGGAGCAATTTTCACTAATTCAACTTTAGAGAGTATACTGTGGTGAAACGATTATGTTGCATGGCAATGCATATCGCTAAGGGTAATTTTGTATTGCCCCATAGCGAAGAATTTTTTATTGCACAACGTTTCCACATACAAAGTGTACAAACAAACAAAACTTATCGCTATGGCGTAATATAAAATTACCCTTAGCGATATGCGTTGCGATGCAACATAATCGTTTTACCACAGTATATATCACATCAAATCAAAATTTTGTCCTAAATTGTACTATTCGTCCTAAAAACATACCTGTATTACGCGGTGATAAACATTTTATCGTATATCGTTGAAGAGCAACCCCCCGGGTGCATTTACGAACGGTAGGTGGTGTTACGACCCGAGTCGGGCTCGGCGAGCAGAAAGGCGTTTCTGCAATGGTCGCCAAGTTGACCAGTCGGAACGTGGAATTCGTTGTTCGATTAAGCACTGAAGTGCATGGAATTGCAGGAAATTGAAATGAAATTCGAACTCGAGAGAATAAACTTTAATCTGAATTTATTGAATTAATTCAGAACTTTGTTAATTTTGACAACCAATGAACTTTAGAACCGTGACTCTATACAATTCAATGATTATTTAAAGCTTCTGGGCGCAACATGCACAATGTGCAGCAAAGTACCAAAAATGTTGATAACGACCCAGGTTAAAGCTACGAAGCGTCTCATGTGCTTGGTAGCGACTGACTCTGGCGGCTCGGGGCTCTTCTTTTATACCCCTGACGCGGACCTCAGGCCGTTGACAAGGATCCTAGGAGAAACGCTATTGGTCGGCAGCTTCAGGTTGGTAGTGGGAGGCAGTATGGTGTAGAGGCTGTAGGGCGCCAGGTTGCCTCAGAAGCCTTCTCCCACTCCTAAGTGGGGGACTGGCGATGGAGGGGCCCTAGACCAGAAAACAGGGTCGAGAGCGATGAGCAGCGAGCGACGGACCGCATCCCCCAGTGGCGTGCGACGCCGCTAGTCTGTGATTGGCTGTTGACGATGGCTCGGGCCGTTAGGTTGTTGCGCCACTGCGCCATAGTTCTGGGAATTGTTTGTCTCTCGTCGGGTGACCGTTGGCACTAATGGATTCTGAGAACTGTTTACGCATTCCTAGCCTGTCCGTTAATCGTTTCCATAGCCTAATGGATTCCAAGAAGTGTTTACGCATTCTTGGTTCGACCGTTGATGCATTCCTGAAACTCTTGACCTTGAAGTGGATTAAGTTTCCTCGAGCCCTTCGCTAATTGATTCTCGGAAACGTTCACGTCTTTTGTTTGTCCTTGAATTGTTTCTCGAGCTGCTGGTTGTCCTTGGGAATTTCTGTAACAGAGCTTCTTCATACCTGAGCGAGCTTCCCTAATTAATTATTATTACGCCTGCCGTTATTTATCAAATCGCTAATTATTATGACGCAATTACTATTTATCGTCCCAATAGTTATTAATTTAATCGCAGATTACTACCGTTTATTTAGTTTTATTGCTAATCTCAATTTGTTCGTTAGCGCGTTGGCCTTGCCATTGATAGTTTAATTATACGGGCGCAATTACTAATTGTTGAAGGTAATTAGTTAATAAATCCATTATCGCTTGTTTATCATCGATGCCTATTCGAGTTATTGTTTATAACTTGGTTAATTAACTAATTAATATATAGATCCTACTATTGGAATTTTAGATCGAGATTGTTATGGGAACGCATTCAATTATTATTATTTAATTTATCATTTTATTTAACTTTTATCAGAGATCAATATTTAAGGTTCTATTGTAGAATTGCCTTTATGTGTTGCACGACTCGTTTACGCAAACGCAGTTCATAACAGTCCCCCCCTTCTTTTAAAACACGAACCCATGGTTCGAGCTTTTCTTCACGCGACGAAAAAGGGCGGGTACGCTTGATAGCGGGAAAAACCCGATTATAGGGATATTCGCGGGTGTGAGTGTGCACGTGGGCGTGAAAGGGTAGGTGTGTGTGTGTGTGTATGTGTGTGTGTGTGGGTGTGCGTGAAAGGGTATAGGGGTACGTGTGCGTGTGTGTGTGTGTGAAGGGGTATAGGAGTGCGTGGGGGTGCGTATATGCGTGTGTGTGTGGGACGAATGTGTGTGTGTATGCGTGTATGTGTGTGTGTTGGATGAATGCGCATGTATGTATACGTGTGTGCGTGTATGTGTGCGCGTGTGCGTGTGTGTGTGTGTTTGTGTGTGTGCGCGTGTGTGTGTTGGATGAATGTGCGTGTATGTGTGCGCGTATGTGTGTATGTGTGTGTTTGTGTGTGTGCGCGTGTGTGTGTTGGATGAATGTGCGTGTATGTGTGCGCGTATGCGTGTATGTGTGTGTTTGTGTGTTTGTAGGGCCAGAGGTTGTATAAAGAGGGATCAGTTAATATTGATAAAATACGTTTATTAAACAAGGATTTGAAATACAAAAGGAGAAATACATCAAAAACAAAATGATCCTAGGGGGCCGCAGTCGAAAATATTCTTCCTTCTTCTATTTCCTTCTGGTGCAGAAGGAAGGTATAAGTGCACCCCTTGCACACATCCATCCTACTGACGGAATGGGGATTCCTTCCGCACCGGCAGCTGGGGGTGGAGATTTCTCTTAATAGCCCTACTACATGGGCTCTTTGTAGGGTCCAACCCTGGGCCTCCGTATAACAATAGATGCATCTCCAGGAATTTCCCTCGGGAGATAGGAAATAATCCGCAGTGCAATGGCCGGCCCGTGCAGCGCTCTGATGCCGGCCGTCGCTCTTCCCTTGGAGAACCTTTCTTAACCTCTTCAGCTCCGCTTCATTTCTCGGGACCGCCGGTACCCGGAACGGCGGCTCCCCCAAAAGGGGCATCACGACCCGCTCGAAGCGGACGAGGGCCACCTCCGGCTGACGTCGCGATTGCTTCGCTGGCGGCCCCTCTGTGGCTCCAATTTGTGCTGTAGAGGTGCTCCCCTCGTCCGTCCTCAGGGCCAGCAGTCCCTCAGCGGCCTCTAAATCACCCTACTCGTAGCCCTCCGGAAAATGCTCAGGCTTGCCACTCCCGCTCAGGCTCGGCCGCTCTCCCCCCTCGTCCTCCAACCACTCCTCCTTAATCAGGATACTCCTCCATGACTGCAAAGGAATATGGGAGTCAGGGAATTCGCCGGACACGTTAGAGAGAGAGAGAGAGAGAGAGAGAGAGAGAGAGAGAGAGAGAGAGAGAGAGAGAGAGAGAGAGAGAGCGAGAGAGAGAGAGAGAGAGAGAGAGAGAGAGAGAGAGAGAGAGAGAGAGAGAGAGAGAGAGAGAGAGAGAAAAGAACGCGCCCGATTCCCGGGGAAACGTGTGAAAGGGTGAACGCGCTCGAGGTCCGCGCAAAAGGAGGGATGCGCCCGAGGCCCAAAAAAAAAACGTGCGAAAAGAAAAACGCACCCAAAGTTTGGGGAAAACGCGCAAAATGAAAGATGCGCCCGCGACCTGGGGGGGAACGCGCAAAAGGAGGGACGCGTCTGAAACCCGAACAAAACGCGCGAAAGGAGAAATGTGCTCGAGGCTCGGGGAAAACGCGCAAAATGAAGGATGCGCCCGCGACCTGGGGGGAACGCGCAAAAGGAGGGACGCGTCTGAAGTCCGAACAAAAACAAAAAACGCACGAAGGAAGAGGAAAGAAGAATGCGTATAGCCGTGATTCAGGAAAAGGCGGGCGTGAAAAGGAAGAAATGCATCAGCGGTACGAGAGAGAAAGAGAGAAATAATACATTCGTGGTTCGGGGAAAAACACTCGCGAGAGAGAAGAAGAATTCACTCGCGGTTCGCGAAAATACTCGGGGAAAGGAAAGAAGAAATGAGAAAAGGGAGGAAGTACTTACTGCACAGGAAAAAGGTGCCCTTGCCGGCGTAATGGACTCTCACTGGTTTTTCTCCCTTGCGTCCTCCCGGTTCGGCGGTTCGTGGAGAAGAAAGCCACGGAAGTGAGAGACCGCGCGGCCGGAGATGGGAGCGGGGGAAGGGCACTATGTTCTAATTGCGTCATGGGACCGGTCATCGAATCTGGACAACTTAGGGTGTTTTTAGGGAATTCTAGGTCTTTCTAAAACACATCCCCTTCAAGGTACTATTGATGAACGTGGTAACACACGGTTGGAATTAAAGCATATTTGTCGCAAACTTTTCCTTCCTTCCCCCTGTATATACACTTTAATGATGGTTTTTCGATGAATACCCTAAATTGCTAAGGGTGAATCTACAAGGAAGCATGGGTTTCAATCTAAATACTTAGGGTTCTTACGAGGGAATTTATAATGAAACGCGGGTTTAATTTAAATAATCAGGATGAAAAATGCGGGTTTAATAATTATGTTTGAGGGTGAAACTACAATAAAACGCGGGTTTAAGTTAAATAATTATATTTAAGGGTGAATCCTTTAATAAGAAATTTCGGGTTTTAAGTGTAAATTTTAATTTTTAAGGGTGGAGCTTTTAATAGGAAATTTCGGATTTTAAGTGTAAATTTCAACAAATAATTTTAATTTTTAAGGGTGAATTTATAATGAAACGCGGGTTTAAGTTAAATAATTTAATTTCATAAGGGTGAATTTATAATAAAACGCGGGTTTAATTTAAATAATTAGGATGAAAAATGCGGGTTTAATAATTATGTTTGAGGGTGAATCTACAATAAAACGCGGGTTTAAGTTAAATAATTATATTTAAGGGTGAAGCCTTTAATAAGAAATTTCGGGTTTTAAGTGTAAATTTCAACAAATAATTTTAATTTTTAAGGGTGAATTTTATTATGGAGAGCGGTTATTTACTCATTTATTCGCGGATTTTCTTTTAAATAATTTAATTTTTCAGGGTGAAGGGAGCCCCTGCCATCGCTCCCTTCTGTGAGATGCTACCTATGGCTCGCCGGGACTCATCCTGATACAATGTATCAGGAGTACTTCCGGTTTCCCATCTCCAGGGCAAAAAGGAACAAACATTCAGTTCTTTAACCTTAAGGCGAGCCCTGGCCATCTCTCCTATAACCCTTATTATTTTATCATTTATTAATTTAATTACAAATAGGATACATGAAATTACAATTAGATCGCACGTGGAATTTATAAAAATATAAATATCGCAATAAGGTAACATATCAAGTATCGTATAAAGAAGTAAACAATGAATAAATTTAGTTAGGTCGTAAACACGCGTGTTTTAATTTATCTACATGGACTATTTTGGTTTTATTATTTCCTAAATCTATTTTTGCGTTTCTATCGCCTATTAATTCAGTTATTTTATATCGGCCCGCGTATTGTTCGTCGAATATCCCTACTTGTGGTTCTTTTAATAAATATACTTCTTCTCCGACTTTAAAATCTTTTGTATTTAATTTCTGATCATAATATCGCTTTGATCGTTCTTTCGCTTCTAGTAATCGCGCTTTCGCCATTTTTTGAGTATCATTCAATTTAAATATTAATTCATCTAAATACATCTCATACGTTTTCTCAACAGTTCGTGACTCGAATTCCGAGGGCAACCGCGCCTTTTGTCCGAAAATTAATTCATGGGGAGTGAAACCGTGCGCTGAGTGGATCGATGTATTATACGAGAACATAGCCATCTTAATCCAGGTATCCCAATCGGTCTTATCCGTATACATTTTTAAATATTCAACCAACGAGTGATGACTTCTTTCTAATGAACCCATGGTTTGCGGATGGAAGGAGGTAGATCGCAATTGTTTAATTTTAAATATTTTTGCCACTTTATGCATTAAATTACTCTGAAAATTACTACCCTGATCGATTTTTATGGCTTCGGGACAACCAAACCTAGTAATGAAATCGTGGACTAACGCGGTGGCAACCATCTCAGCGGTCATATCAGAAATAGGAAGGGCGTGAGAATACTTAGTTAGGTTGCACTGGAGGGTTAATATATATTTATTCCCGGCTACTGTTACAGGTAAGGGCCCCACAATATCCATCTCTAAAATCTGAAATGCTTTACTAGGGGTTGTAGTAATTCTCATGGGCTGCCTTGTTTTCACGCGTACTAATTTCTTTTTCTGGCATTCTGCGCACGTTCTAACATATTCTGAAACATCTTCTTTAATTCCGGGCCAGAAATATCGCTCGCGGACGCGGTGGTAAGTTTTAGCAACACCCTTGTGACCCCCTATCGCTGAGTCATGGGCTTCACTTACAATTTTCAAGCTATCGTTGGGAGGAGGAATAATTACTTCGCCCGTACAAATTGTTAATTTAGGTATCGCTGTTTTCCAACGCGCTCGTAGGGCAATTTCGATAGGTAACCAATGGTTCTTCTCCAACCCGTCTCCAAATTTCGAGATGCTAACCGAATTTACATTTTCCTCAATCATTGCGATTCGGAGGGAATCTAAACATTGAACTATTATGGCCCCGGTAGCTATCTCGTTTGACTTTTCCTTTATAAATAATGAATATATAATTTTTCCATTAGATAAATTTGTCTGTACTACCGCGCCTATACCAATGGGTTCTGTCTTTAATTTTTCAATATTTATCATTTCTAAGTCTGCTAACTGTTGGCAAATAGGGGTACTTATTTCGCAATCTACCGACATAAAATGCGCGACATTATCTTTTCTCATTAGAAGTTGGTCCCGGGAGTATTCGACGGAAGTTATGACTAGGACCTGATCTATTCTATTCGCGATAGGCGGAGTCAGGTTTAGGTTGTGTTGGTTTTTGTGTATCGTGTTTGTTAAGGATAGTGTTGTGTGGTCCATTGAGGACGGTGTTTTTGTATCGGATCGTCCACATAGGACTGTGTGCTGTTGTCCACATAGGACTGTGTGTTGTTGTCCACATAGGACGGTGTGTTATTGTCCACATAGGACGGTGTGTTGTTGTCCATATAGGACTGTGTGCTGTTGTCCACATAGGACTGTGTGTTGTTGTCCACATAGGATGGTGTGTTGTTGCCCACATAGGACTGTGTGCTGTTATCCACATAGGACTGTGTGTTAGGGGATTCACTCGCGATAGCAGAAGACAGAATCTCGTAGGTTTTTATTCCAATAATTTCATTCTCTAATTCATCCCCAGAATCGTCGGATACACTGTTAAGGTTATCTGTCACTGGAGATCAACCTCCCCTTGAACCCTTGTCTGCGTCCTTCCAACCCTATTTTCGCCTGACGGGATTTCTTGATAGGAATTTTCCTGTAGGTCCCCGGCTCTATCATTCCCAACGTGTGTGGAAGTCCTTCGCTCCAGGAACACATAGCCCCCGAACCCCCCAGCACACGTGAGAGCTTCGGTTGTACTCCTCGTGACTGGTGTACAGTTGCCTGACAGGGTTTCTTGATGGGAATTTTCCCGTAGGCCCCCGGCGTTCTCTTCGACACATGTGAGAGTACTTCGGCCTGGCGGGATTTCTTGATAGGAATTTTCCTGTAGGTCCCCGACCCCCTCAACACGAGCGAAGGCTTCGGCCACCTTGCTTGTGGCCGGTGGACTCCTAACACTAACTATCCCATTTTTCAGGGCTTCGGCCGCGATATCCACGTCCGGGCTACCTACTCTATTCTCCTCTCTCTGGAGGGCTTCAGCCACGACCTTTACAACCGGTGGTCCCCTACAGCTACCTCGGTCATGATATACGATGACCGGTGCCTCTTCCATTGAAGAGACAGTGCTAAGTCCATCGGTCGGTCCGTCAGTGTTTATTGGTCTATCGTCTTGTCTAGTCGGGGTATAGGAATGATCGAAATTCTCTGATCCTTCGGAATCTTGTCCCTTATGACCTGATTCAGCATGATTAATTAGGAATAAATTTTCGATATTAGTTTCTGGGAACAATTCCTCTGGATCAGAGTCAACGGAATCGATGGGTATTGGAAGAGTTGGTATAGGGTTTCTGGACAGTGCATCCGCGTTCATGTTTATCTTTCCCGGTTTATGAATAATGTCATAGTCATATTCCCTTAACAAAATTTTCCAACGTCCTACTCTTCCGATAGGATCTCTTAATTTATTTAGCGATAATAGTGGTCTATGATCGGTCACTAATGTAAATTTCCGGCCATAGAGATACGGTCTAAACTGCTTCACTGCGTGCATTACAGCTAGTAATTCTTTCTCCGTGGTTGTGTATCTTATTTCTGCGCTAACTAAAGCCCTTGACGTGTAGGCAATTGGGAGATCCCTTCCTATCGGGCCCTGACTCAAGACACCACCCAAAGCATAATTGGATGCGTCGGTCGTTACAACAAATGGTTCATTAAAATCTGGATATTGCAGGATGGGGCTGGAGCAGAGTGTTTGTTTCAGGGTGATGAAAGCATTCTCTTGCGCGTTATCCCATAAAAAGTGTTTATCCTTTTGCAAAAGTGAATGGAGGGGCCTAGAAATTTTAGCAAAGTCAGGAATGAATCTACGGTAATACCCAGCTAAACCTAAAAATTGTTTGATATTTTTAGCATTCTTCGGACGCGGGAATTCCGAGACGGCCTGAATCTTACGAGGATCGGGTTTCACCCCCTGTTCGGATATGATGTGCCCTAAGTAAACGACTTCTTTCCGGAGGAAAAAGCACTTATCGGGCTGCAGGGTGAGACCAGCAGTTCTTAGTCTCCCAAACAATTTCTTTGTCTTCCGAGTATGATCCTCTAAGGATTCGGCGTATACTACAATCTCCCTCCCACCCTATCTCACCCTCCCTCTCTTTCCGACCTCTCTCTCTTTCTCTCTCTCGCGCTCTCTCTCTCTCTCTCTCTCTCTACGGCTCTCTCTCTCTCTCTATCTCTCCCTCTCTCTCAACATCCGGCAAACTACCAAAAACTTTAATGAGTGCTTAAATATTTTTTTAGAAGAATCAACACGTTTTTTAAAAGCTAATTTTTTAATAAAACTTTCTACGAAAGTATAAAATAAGGCAATTATAGACGTTTTTTCTGGATAATCTATAAAAAACAACACAATTTATCTAGTCCTTTTATTTCTTCGAATCTCATCTATTCAATAAACACTCTCTACAAATGGTAATAATTTTTTTCATGACTGTACAAATAATCTATAAAATAATAATATTTATGATTTTGTAAAAGAAATCAAATAAATACGAATGAAAAAGTCTTTTAATTCTTTGATTCATTGTATGCTGAACAAATTATATGTAAGTACATTCAAAAAATTGTTCACTGCAAACCAAACAAACGAAAGTTGTGAAATCAATTATCGATAGTCAAGTAATGCAAACAACTCTCGGAAACTATTGTATGACTGTTCTCAGAAATATATTCAAATTTGTTCATCTTTCTGAGCTATAGAAATTAAACACAAGAAAGTACTGAAATCAATTTATTGTAGTCAAGTACCGGCCATAAGTTAACTTGACTGACATAATAGAACTTTTCGTATCTAGCGTGTAAAATTACATTTTACGCCCCCATTGTAACTTCAAAATTATTCAGCCAGTGGGCATAAAATACTACTTAGCGCTCAAGAGGCCCAATAGCTCACATACTCTTACAAAACTTTATAGAACCTACGCACTTTACGCCCGTGTGGGCGAAAATTATTTTAATTATATAACTATAATGCCTTCTCTTTATTTCTAAAATTCATAAGAATTTTTTTAGATATTTACGAAAAGTCAAAGCCTATATAAAAAAATTACATAGTTACCAACACATCACTATTTTTCATGATTCTTTCTCAATTTTGAACTTTCTATAATATTACGCATCTTGGGAGGAAAAGAGAAGTCTAGAGCTGCTCTAGCAGGGGTAGTCCCCCGATCTCCCATACATACTTGGCGGGCCCGACGATTTACAGGAAAAGGATACACAATAGGTTATAAAACGGTTAATAAAATGTAAAGCACTTTTAAATAGACTATAAATTTATATGAATTTTTTATTTTATTCTCGTTTAAAAAGGACGGACACAATGAAAAATATTGTGGGTAATAAAAGTAAATCATGATTCTGCACATATAGGGATGTTGTACTTAACGGTACCAATTAAAAATTAAAGTCAATGTAATTATTTATAGTAGACTTATAGGTATAAATATTGTTAATGAATTTATGCAAAAATTTTGTATTCTATATTTAAGTAGCCCACCTGTAAACTGCAAATCGTCGGGCCCGCCAAGTATGTATGGGAGATCGGAGGACCACCCCTGCTAGAGCAGCTCTAGACTTCTCTTTTCCTCCCAAGATGCGTAATATTATAGAAAGTTCAAAATTGAGAAAGAATCATGAAAAATAGTGATGTGTTGGTAACTATGTAATTTTTTTATATAGGCTTTGACTTTTCGTAAATATCTAAAAAATTCTTATGAATTTTAGAAATAAAGAGAAGGCATTATAGTTATATAATTAAAATAATTTTCGCCCACACGGGCGTAAAGTGCGTAGGTTCTATAAAGTTTTGTAAGAGTATGTGAGCTATTGGGCCTCTTGAGCGCTAAGTAGTATTTTATGCCCACTGGCTGAATAATTTTGAAGTTACAATGGGGGCGTAAAATGTAATTTTACACGCTAGATACGAAAAGTTCTATTATGTCAGTCAAGTTAACTTATGGCCGGTACTTGACTACAATAAATTGATTTCAGTACTTTCTTGTGTTTAATTTCTATAGCTCAGAAAGATGAACAAATTTGAATATATTTCTGAGAACAGTCATACAGTAGTTTCCGAGAGTTGTTTGCATTACTTGACTATCGATAATTGATTTCACAACTTTCGTTTGTTTGGTTTGCAGTGAACAATTTTTTGAATGTACTTACATATAATTTGTTCAGCATACAATGAATCAAAGAATTAAAAGACTTTTTCATTCGTATTTATTTGATTTCTTTTACAAAATCATAAATATTATTATTTTATAGATTATTTGTACAGTCATGAAAAAAATTATTACCATTTGTAGAGAGTGTTTATTGAATAGATGAGATTCGAAGAAATAAAAGGACTAGATAAATTGTGTTGTTTTTTATAGATTATCCAGAAAAAACGTCTATAATTGCCTTATTTTATACTTTCGTAGAAAGTTTTATTAAAAAATTAGCTTTTAAAAAACGTGTTGATTCTTCTAAAAAAATATTTAAGTACTCATTAAAGTTTTTGGTAGTTTGCCGGATGTTGAGAGAGAGGGAGAGATAGAGAGAAAGATAGAGCCGTAGAGAGAGAGAGAGAGAGCGAGAGAGAGAAAGAGAGAGAGGTCGGAAAGAGAGGGAGGGAGAGATAGGGTGGGAGGGAGACTAATAGGTACTTGCCTCAGTTTAAACTTTTGTAATGTGTTTTTTTAGATAGATTTCACAACTTTTTAAGAGAAAATAATAATTACATAATGTGATAACGTTATGAGAGTTTATTATAGTATATTTTTAATATCATTATTAAATGGCTGTATTGTTATTCATAAAATTTTTAAATTTGAAGAAACAGTCAAATTTTTCTTCAAGGAGCTCTATAAAATGGTTATATTAGTTAAATTTTTTGAAATAATTTAATCAAACATGTATTTTCTTAGGTATGATGATAAATTAACAATATTATTAATTGTAAAATCATATGACGAAAAACATAATTCTTTTTATTTTTATAGAAAGTTTTTATTTGTACAGTCATGAAAAAAATTATTACCATTATTATAGAGAGTGCTTATCAAATAGATGAGATTAGAAGAAATTAAAGGACTAGATAAATTGTGTTGTTAAAACGTAAATAAAATTTTTTTTTTTAAAAACGTGTTGATTATTTAAAAAAAATTTTTAAACTCTTATTAAAGTTTTTGGTACAGAGTTTGACGGATGTTGAGAGAGAAAGAAAGAGGGAAGAGAGCGGGAGAAATAGAGGGCGAGAGAGAGGGGAGAAGAAATGGAGGGAGAGTTGATTATACAGAAAAAATGTCTGTACTTGCCTTATTTTATAACTTCGCAGAAAGTTTTATATCAACAATATTATTATTTGTACAGTTAATAATTACATAATGTGATAACGTAATGACAGTTTATTACAGTATATTTTTAATATCATTATTAAATAGTAGTATTGGTATTATCAAAGTTTTAAATTCGAATGTTCTTTTAAGCTTCTTTTTCTATAGAATGTCTTGTGGCTTCTTGAAATTTGACAGACGTGTATTTATGTATTTTTTAACAGTTCTACTTATAAACTGTTCAATCAAGATCTTCTTATCCATATGATTCATAAGTTCTGATACTCTGTAAAAATAAAAACAAAATTTCACAAAGTAACAATACTTATTATTATATTAATAACAGTTTTCTATAATATAAAAGTTTGCTACTTATTTGAATATTTATATTTTCATTTCAAAGTACAAATATACTTCTGATCCTGCATGTAATAACCACTGTCGAAGAAAATGAACCTACTATGGAGCGCACCACCTAGACCTCGTCAAAGGCTACCTCGAACACCTGGACCTACTATTACATGCGCCCTGACATCTAAATGCAAAAAACTACGGAGCGCAATACGTAGACATCGTCATCGGCTACCTCGAACACCTGGACCTCCTATTACATTCGCCCTGACATCTAAATGCAAAAAACTACGGAGCGCACCACCTAGACATCGTCATCGGCTACCTGGAACACCTGGACTTCCTTTAAAATACGCCCTGACATATAAATGCAAAAAGCTACGGTGCGCACCTCATCGACTATCCCGAACACCTGGACCATGTATAAGATGCACCCTCAGATCTAATCGCAAAAAATTATGGAGCGCACAACCTAGACTCCATTATCGGCCACCCCAAAGACCTAGACCACGCATTCGATGCGTTCCAATACCTAGAGGTAAAAAACTACGAAGCGCACCACCTAGACATCGTCATCGGCTACCTCGAACACCTAGAATTCCTGTACAATGCGCACTGACATATAAATGCAAAAAACTACGGTGCGCACCACCTAGACATCATCCTCGGCTACTCCGAACAGCTGGACTTCCTGTAAAATGCGCGCTGACATATAAATGCAAAAAACTACGGTGCGCACCACCTAGACATCATCCTCGGCTACCCCGAACACCTGGACCTCCTATTAGATGCGCCGTGACATCTAAATGCAAAAAACTACGGAGCGCACCACCTAGACATCGTCATCGGCTACCTCGAACACCTGGACCTCCTATAAAATGAACCCTGACATATAAATGCAAAAAGCTACGGTGCGCACCACCTAGACATCATCCTCGGCTACTCCGAACACCTGGACTTCCTGTAAAATGCGCGCTGACATATAAATGCAAAAAACTACGGTGCGCACCACCTAGACATCATCCTCGGCTACCCCGAACACCTGGACCTCCTATTAGATGCGCCGTGACATCTAAATGCAAAAAACTACGGAGCGCACCACCTAGACATCATCATCGGCTACCCCGAACACCTGGACCACGTATTAGATGCACCCTGAGATCTAATCGCAAAAACCTACGGAGCGCACAACTTAGACTCCATCATCGGCCACCCCAAAGACCTAGACCACGGATTCGATGCGTTCCAATACCTAGAGGTAAAAAACTACGAAGCGCACCACCTAGACATCGTCATCGGCTACCTCGAACACCTAGACTTCCTGTAAAATGCGCGCTGACATATAAATGCAAAAAACTACGGTGCTCACCACCTAGACATCATCCTCGGCTACCCCGAACACCTGGACCTCCTATTAAATGCGCCGTGACATCTAAATGCAAAAAACTACGGAGCGCACAACCTAGACTCCGTCATCGGCCACCCCAAAGACCTAGACCACGCATTCGATGCGTTCCAATACCTAGAGATAAAAAACTACGAAGCGCACCACCTAGACATCGTCATCGGCTACCTCGAACACCTAGACTTCCTGTAAAATGCGCGCTGACATATAAATGCAAAAAACTACGGTGCGCACCACGTAGACATCATGCTCGGCTACCCCGAACACCTGGACCTCCTATTAGATGCGCCGTGAGATCTAAATGCAAAAAACTACGGAGCGTACCACCTAGACATCGTCATGGGCTACCTCGAATACCTGGACCTCCTATTACATTCGCCCTGACATCTAAATGCAAGAAACTACGGAGCGCACCACCTAGACATCGTCATCGGCTACCTCGAACACCTGGACTTCCTGTAAAATGCGCCCTGACATATAAATGCAAAGGCTACGGTGCGCACCACCTAGACATCATCATCGGCTACCACGAACACCTGGACCACGTATTAGATACACCCTGAGATCTAATCGCAAAAAACTACGGAGCGCACAACCTAGACTCCATAATCGGACACCCCAAAGACCTAGACCACGCATTCGATGCGTTCCAATACCTAGAGGTAAAAAACTACGAAGCGCACCACCTAGACGTCATCATCGGTTACCCCGAACACCTGGACCACGTATTAGATGCACCCTGAGATCTAATCACAAAAAACTACGGAGCGCACTACCTAGACTCCATCATCGGCCTCCTCAAAGACCTAGACCACGCATTCGATGCGTTCCAATACCTAGAGGTAAAACGCTACGGAGCGCACCACCTAGACATAATCTCGGCTACCCCGAAGGCTTTACCTCGAGTTCCTCGGGTACAGTTCGGACGAGGCTCGAATTCGCGTGAAGCTAACCGCGGGTGTGCCTCGGCTCGAGCCGCGGCAAATCCGGGGCTGGAGCCGAGGTCTGAGCCGAGATAAAGCCGAGGTCCGAGCCGAGGTCCCGGCCGAGGTAAAGCCGAGGTCCGAGCCGAGGTAAAGCCGAGGTCCGAGCCGAGTTCTAGCCGAGGCTCGACCGAGGTCCGAGCCGAGTACTCTATACCTTTGTAAAAGTCTACATTGTTATGACTCATCTCGCGCAATTCGATCTTACATGTGAAGTGTCATGACAGAAATTTAAAAACGTCGATTTCTTGAAAACACGTACAAGTGGGTTAGGTCGTTATTCCGGGAAGCCACAGATATTATGTTCATAATATATGTAAATACATATATAGAGATATATACATAGAGAGAGGTTATGTACTAATAAACATATATACTGTATATAATAAAAAATATACATATGTTTATGTCTCTTCTTCTCTCCCTCTCTCTCTATCTATATTTTTATCTTTCTCTTTCTTTTGTCTTTCTTTATTATTATACGGCCATTATCACTGCTTAACTCTTCATGGCCATTAATTCCTGGTGATTGTATGTGTGTATATATATACATAACATATATGACGTCACAGGAAGTCGGGAAAAACCGGATGCGAGGCTGAATACCATGGAGAAAGTTAAGAAATCGGAAAGCCGACAAAAAAAATTCAGTCCCTTATATCTTTTGAATGAGATAATCTTCTTAAATAAAATCTTTTGATTTGAGTAGAGCAATGAAATGGCTTTCGATTAAGAGGGATATGTTATATAGTTAAAACTAGCGCAATAGGTGTATAAGCTCATAGAATTTCTCGTACATCCATTTCAATGTATATCATCACGCGGTCGTCCTAAGGCTCTTCTATACTTGCCTTCGGAACGCTCCCGCGTTCCTTGATATCGTCCATGTAGACGAATAATTCAATACCCTGCAACCCGCTCAGCACCTTATCCATGAGAGCCTGAAATGTGGATGGGGAGCCCTTCAATCCCATAGGCATTCTTTTATATTGCAAATGATTAAATGGGGTTGAAAACGCGGTCTTAGGAGCGTCTGAGGGATCAATTGGCACTTGATGAAATCCCGAAGCTAGATCAAGAGTTGAAAAATATTTACTTCTTCCTAATTGATCGAGAATTTCCGTTATATTGGGAAGGGGATAAGCGGAAGCGATGGTTTTCTCGTTTAGAGCCCGAAAATCTATAACCAAACGCCATCTTTTATTTCCCTGCGAATCAGGTTTTTTGGGAACAATCCACAATGGAGAGTTGTAAGGTGATTCGGATTCTTCTACTATGTCGTTATCGATTAATTCCTGAACCTGCTTCTGAACTATTTCCCTTAAGTGAGGCGGGTACCGGTATTGCTTTACATTAATAGGAATATCATTGGTAGTAGGGATTTTGTGGGTAACTATAGTAGTTTTACTTAACTTATCCTTGGGCAAATGAAACTGGCAGGGAAATTCTGACACGAGTTTAACTATACTATCTCTTTCTTCCCGATCGAGATCTTTTAAATCGAGTAATTCCAAAATCTTATCTATTCTGAGCTGTAGCTCTGCCTCGGTTTTACTTTTATTCGTTGTTCTAATGACGCGCACGGGTTTTAAAGTAAAATCATAACCTTCCAGTTCAATGGGCGGTATAATAATATTCATGTCTTCTGTGGTAGTATTGATCGCGAATACTTTTGACTTTTCCGTTTTTATTAGTGACCAGGCATTCTCCAATGAAAACCCCGGGCCCCGCGTTTATCTTAGGTATATAACCCGTAGATCGGGTGGAATTCTGAACGGAGATCTGAATTAGAGATTTAGTTCTAGCAGGTAGGTAGTAAGTGTTATGATTAATAAAAGAAACTGAACCACGTGCATCTCCGTAAAGGAGTACATCATCATCAAAAGATAAAATTGCTTTTTGCTCCTTTAAGAATTCCACCCCAAGAATTCCATCAGCTCTTATGGGAAAATCATCCGGTACAATATTAAGTCTACAAGGGATCCCATCGAGCTTTACCTTAACGTATCCCTCTGTCAGAACCAAGCCTTCGCTTATTCCAGCCAATCGGTATAGGTTATCTTTATAAATGGGCATTTTGTCTTTCAGCAAACCACACTTAATAATATTAAGTTCTGACCCCGTATCAATAAGAAAACGCGGCCTATTTATAGCTAGATCATTACATTCGATCGCGACAAGGGGTGAATTTACCTCCTTAGTGGAACCGGTGGCAATGATAACAGCGCGGGTGGGGACGCTTGATGATTTGAATTTCGAGGGTTCGCCGTCGCGTCCATGTGACGAACCGCATTCGAGTTTAAAGGATGAGTATTATTAACGGGCCCCTGATGTTGAGGATAGTTAGCAATAGGTAAATAATTCCTGTTGGGAGGATAGCCTTGGCCAATATTTGATGAAACATTATTTCGTCGCCGCGTTCTACATAAGTCATCGGTATGACCCTCGACTCGACAATAGGTACAGTAAAGACCTTTATCAGCCCTCTGCTGACAATTTCGCGAGACATGACCTACCTTACCGCACCTATAACATTTAGGTTTCTTTCTTTCCGGTTCATCCCTGGTTTCTGGTTCCGCGACGTGACAGTAAGACCGTTTTCTATTTTCGCCCAAGATTTCCCCATGCAATTCCTTTCGCTGCTGTACATACCTTTCGCAAGTGATGGCGGTGCTAATTGCTACTTCGAGGGTGGAAAATTGTTTCCCTATCATTCTTGTGGCTATATCTGATTCTAGACCTAAAGTGAAACATTCGATGGCCGTGTTTGTTGTTCCCTCGATCATACCACGAGCGACAACAGTATTAAAATTTTCGTCTATCAATTCACGAGCCTTTTGCAGAATCCGAGTGACTCTTAACCCGTATTCAGAAACTTTTTCCTGTGGCTTCTGCCTTACTCGTGCTAAATCAGTTTGAATCTGAGGCAAATTTTGAGTTGGGGCGAATACCCTTTTTAATTCTAAAAGGAGCTCATCTAGATTGCTAAAACCCTTAAATTGTAAGTAATCATTAGCGTCGCCGGTGACTCGCGATTTTACCAATTTTAAAAAGAAACTTTGGTCACTCGGATTTACAAAACTTTCGGCCTCTTTACATTCCCTTATGAACCGATTTATAGAGATATTCTTTCCATTAAATTCGGGGAGTATACGCACTATCTCATTAATCTTTTTGTAACTGGATAAAGAACTCGATTTAACGGATCTATTAATTATGGAATTATTATCGAAATCATTACGCGTAATTAAATCGTCTCTTATGTTCCGGAAATCCGGCGCAGGATTAAGCGGCGGCCTAATTGATGGTATACTTGATTCATCGCGATTATTTATCGTTAAATCCAGCGCTACAATACCTTCAGGTAGACTACTTTTCTCCGTTAGACCGGAATTTTCCGAAATTGACCATGAGCCGGACGCTTGCTCGTTATCTATCGACATTTTTATTTTAACCCTACTCGCTCGCTCAGGTACTTAACTTAGGATATTTGGAGGACTCGTAGATGCTCCTGGTGGTCCGGGTAAGGCCTCTCAATTGTGCTATCCTTGGCAATGCTTGCAGTTGGGTGGTGAAGATAGGCAATGACCTGATCGCAGATGGCGTCGGGAACGAAGCTGATAAGGTTGTATCCTGGGGGAGGATCGTCGTCCTTGGTTTGGCCTTGGAGGTGTGTCACCTGCCCCACTCTCGCGTCCTAGGTTCGGGGTATTTTCTCTCGGATTAAGTGGAGTTTTATCGTTGGCATTCATGAAGTCCTTGATGATTGGTTGGGGATTTCCTCTCTGATTTTCTGCTGTGGACCCAATATTCCAATCAAAAATGCTCCGACATTCGCCCGCGTTCCAGGGGAAACCACAGCTTAAAACCCTGGACGGAACACTATACTGAACTTCTTCCTCTTCTCCTGGGATTCTTTTCCTTGGCAATTCTTCGAACAATCCCACCCCTGTCACCAAAATTGTTACGACCCGAGTCGGGCTCGGCGAGCAGAAAGGCGTTTCTGCAATGGTCGCCAAGTTGACCAGTCGGAACGTGGAATTCGTTGTTCGATTAAGCACTGAAGTGCATGGAATTGCAGGAAATTGAAATGAAATTCGAACTCGAGAGAATAAACTTTAACTTGAATTTATTGAATTAATTCAGAACTTTGTTAATTTTGACAACCAATGAACTTTAGAACCGTGACTCTATACAATTCAATGATTATTTAAAGCTTCTGGGCGCAACATGCACAATGTGCAGCAGAGTACCAAAAATGTTGATAACGACCCAGGTTAAAGCTACGAAGCGTCTCATGTGCTCGGTAGCGACTGACTCTGGCGGCTCGGGGCTCTTCTTTTATACCCCTGACGCGGACTTCAGGCCGTTGACAAGGATCCTAGGAGAAACGCTATTGGTCGGCAGCTTCAGGTTGGTAGTGGGAGGCAGTATGGTGTAGAGGCTGTAGGGCGCCAGGTTGCCTCAGAAGCCTTCTCCCACTCCTAAGTGGGGGAGTGGCGATGGAGGGGCCCTAGACCAGAAAACAGGGTCAAGAGCGATGAGCAGCGAGCGACGGACCGCATCCCCCAGTGGCGTGGGACGCCGCTAGTCTGTGATTGGCTGTTGACGATGGCTCGGGCCGTTAGGTTGTTGCGCCACTGCGCCATAGTTCTGGGAATTGTTTGTCTCTCGTCGGGTGACCGTTGGCACTAATGGATTCTGAGAACTGTTTATGCATTCCTAGCCTGTCCGTTAATCCTTTCCTTAGCCTAATGGATTCCAAGAAGTGTTTACGCATTCTTGGTTCGACCGTTGATGCATTCCTGAAACTCTTGACCTTGAAGTGGATTAAGTTTCCTCGAGCCCTTCGCTAATTGATTCTCAGAAACGTTCACGTCTTTTGTTTGTCCTTGAATTGTTTCTCGAGCTGCTGGTTGTCCTTGGGAATTTCTGTAACAGAGCTTTTTCATACCTGAGCGAGCTTCCCTAATTAATTATTATTACGCCTGCCGTTATTTATCAAATCGCTAATTATTATGACGCAATTACTATTTATCGTCCCAATAGTTATTAATTTAATCGCAGATTACTACCGTTTATTTAGTTTTATTGCTAATCTCAATTTGTTCGTTAGCGCGTTGGCCTTGCCATTGATAATTTAATTATACGGGCGCAATTACTAATTGTTGAAGGTAATTAGTTAATAAATCCATTATCGCTTGTTTATCATCGATGCCTATTCGAGTTATTGTTTATAACTTGGTTAATTAACTAATTAATATATAGATCCTACTATTGGAATTTTAGATCGAGATTGTTATGGGAACGCATTCAATTATTATTATTTAAGTTATCATTTTATTTAACTTTTATCAGAGATCAATATTTAAGGTTCTATTGTAGAATTGCCTTTATGTGTTGCACGACTCGTTTACGCAAACGCAGTTCATAACAGTGGAACATCGAGCTTCGTGTCAACCGGCGCTCCATTGCACACGCGCTTCGAGGACAGCTGTAATGAGCTGCAGTGAAACACAAAGTGCGATTTCGAGGGAGTTGTGGCTGCTTAATCTGCGTGGAAGGAGGTCTTCTGCTGCTGTCAACGAGGTCTTTAGAGTTTGTAGGCACCGTTAGTTGCAGAGTATACCTAGCTGTTGGATTCGGAGGTTATGTTTCCCTTGTGTATACATCTAGGTGAGACCAGGGGCTGTATTCTGTAACTGTGTCGTTTACGAAACAACTACTTTTCCTTTTAAAGGAGCTCCCTGATTGGTCTAGAGCTCCTGTCTCGCGTGTGTCACTCACCGAGACAGTTAGAGGAGCTAGCCCCAGTGCTTTCATTCTTTATGTATCTTTGTTTTCGTATTATGCTTCCTGATTTCTAGTTATGCGACGAGGAAGCTGTCCGTGAGTCTGGCGAAAGCTGTTTACCAAACTCTTGATGTAGTTGTAGTGAGTTCTTGTTCGAGGTCCTTATTGCAGCGCTGTTGGTGTTGGTTGAGCCCTTTAATAAACTGGCCGCAGTCCATTCCATAGGTAAGTAAGATTTTAATCTTTTACTGCTTTCTAGTGTTATTACATTTAATTTATTTTCTTATAGAAATTGACTAGCTGGCCGCCAGATCTTTGTCAGTTGTAAAATGTAACAGTTATACTTATATACAATGTATATACTTATATCCAATTCTTTAGTGTTTTCTTATTTAATGTAATTATTTTTTATGATAAATCTAAAAAATTACTATTTTTGCCTTTTTTCCCCACCAAAAGAAACCATGTTGATACAAAATTTTCTGATTTTCCTTTTTCTTTTCTACACGTGTCAGGGTATTCAAATACAAAATAACAACCGTTATTTACTAAACCAAAATTTTTTTCCAGTATGGTTCTTCAGCATCAAATAAGACAGGAAGCTTTTAAGAAAATAGCACCAAATGGGGAACTGCAACTTTCATAAAGTCAACAATGGCATCACAGTGAGTAACCATGAGTGAAGGGCTTCCTGATACACGCATCTTGACAGCTTCATGGTACCTGAAGAAATCTTGAAACCATGGAACCTGATCTGTAGTGTATATTTATTTTAGTACATTGTGACCACTTTTTGGTCTCTTGTTCGAATAATTATTATTTCAGTTATCTACTGCTTTCGGCAATTGCTAAAGCTTAATTTTTTTGTTACAGGGTTTTCATTTTCATTCCAGAAAAAGCAGTAACAATATAGAGCTACCTCCAGAGTTAACAGATGTATTTGTCATTCATTGATGTGATTGATGTTTACTTTTACGGTACATGTCTAGTACTTCATCCAAACAAGTATATATAAATGATAGAAATTTGCTTCTATAATGTATTTCTGTAAGTAGGTATAATATAATAAAAAAAAATGAAATTATGCAATTTTTCAGATTTAATTAAGACACTGCTTGTGTATTTTTTTATCTGCCAAACTGAAAAATTACATATTTTCATTTTTTTATTAAATTATTGTTGGACAGGGCGCCTTTGGGAAGTTGGATGGTGGCAGTAATTAATAGAACCCTCTTGTTTACAATAATCTAGTTTATTCACTTTAATGATGAACTCTGAATTTACAAACTCTGCTATTAATATAAAACACTTTTCTATATATAATGAAAATACAAAAGTAAACGCTGCGCACTCTGCACTATAAAAGGTCTCAAGCGAGAGTGAAGGGGTGAGCGGCGAGCAGCGACTTCGCGGCGCTCTCGAGTGTGAGATCGGCTCTGCGCCCAAGAGGTGGCGCCTCTCTCTCATTCGCAGTGAAGGCGGCATGAAGCCGTATAACGCCGACACTCCCTCCCTTCATGTTGCCTTCATAATACTAGTCTGGGAGTCTGAAACAGATAAAAGAAGATTTCTCCAACTCTGAATATTTCAAATATAACTTACAATATTTGTTCTCTGAGGTATGAGTAAGATTGTATCGGCAGAGGTTTGGTCAATATGTCAGACTGGTTCTCTTTTGACTCTATCCATTTTACAATGACTCTATTTTCCAATACACATCTTTTAACAAAGTCTCCATGCGTATCAGCTATGTGACTCTTGTTACCACTGGTTTCTCTTTCTCTGAGTTTTCTCTGAATCTCTGGGACACTATTATCAAAACTCTTTAGCTTGTGTGCTCCGTCCATCTGAGTGCATTTGCCTGCGGACATGTTGTCACACCACACAGTTACGGGGTACGAAGTTTTTCCTGTAACATCTCTGATTGCTTTATCTAGCGAAATCATCTCTTGGCATGATTCGCTCATTGCTAGATATTCAGCCTGACAGGTTGAGAAGGTTACGTAGCTCTGTTTGTGGCTTCTCCAGGCTATTGTATCTCCGTACAACTTTATGATATAACCACTTGTGGAAGTTGAGTCTTCACAGTCTCTGAAACTAGCATCTGTGAACGCTTCGAGTTTGTCTCCCTTTGCTCTGAAAGTTAGGCCTAAGTCTCACGTTCCTCTTAAATACCTCAGTATTCTTTTAACGTCTTTCCAATCATTCTCTGTAGGTGACCTCTGTTTTCTGGAAAGGAAGATGACTGCATATGATATGTCTGGTCTTGTGGCGCCAGCCAAATATAACAGACTGCCTATTGCTTCTCTGTATGGGGCTCTGCAGGGATACTCTTCCACAATTTCCTCTGTAATTTTGCTTTCTCTATTTTTCACCTGTCTCGTTACCATCGGCGTACTCTGTGATTTGCTTTCTTGCATATTGAATCTCTTTAGGATCTTCTCTGTATACTCTGATTGTTGAATCTTCATTATTTTGTTTTCTCTGTCTCTGATTATTTGCATTCCTAGGAACATCTTTGGTTCTCCTAAATTTCTCATTTTGAACACTTCACACAGTCTTGCAGTGATCTCTTGTCTCTTAGATGTACAATTACTGGCAAGTATAATGTCGTCGACATACAAGACTAGGAATGCCATAGATCCTTCTTTCCTCCAAGTAAATAAGCATGGGTCGTGTATATCTCTCTGTAATCCAAGTTTATTTACTTCCTCTGTAAATCTCTGATTCCATCTTTTCGGGCTGACCCTCAAACCGTATAATGTCTTCTTTAGTTTGCAAACTCTGGACTTCTCTGAAACTCTGGTACTTACGCCTTCTGGAACTTCCATGTATATGTCATCTTCTAAGATTCCATTCAGGAAAGCAGTTTTAACATCCAGTTGTACTGCATCCAGATCGTATTTATTTATGATGGCCAAGGAAGCTCTGATTACTGGCAGTCTTGATACTGGTGCATAGGTTTCTCTGAGTTCATAGACGTTCTTGTCCTTAAATCCTCTGATGACCAATCTGGCCTTGAACTTTTCTAATCCATTCTCGTCCATTTTTCTCTTAAACACCCATTTTGAATCTATAATGTTTGGTTTTCTGTTCCTCTGAGTAGAAGTGGGTCTATCTACTATTTCCCAGACATCATTTTCTTTCATCGACTGCAGTTCTTCCTGTATGGCTCTTTTCCAATTCTCCTTCTCTGGAGACTCTATTGCTTCTCTGTAGTTCGACGGATCCTGGTTAATTTCGGCCAGTCCCGCAAAAATCGTTTCATCTTCCTCTGATTCAGTTACCTTATCTCCATTGACATTCTTAACTCTGTATACAAACTCTGGATCTCTTTTTGGGTTTGTTTTTGATTCTCTGTTAGGTAATTTTTTGATCTTTTGAGCAGGCTCTGCTTCCTTTTTATCTGCTCCTTTTCGCTTTAGCGGTTTTCCTCTTTTTGGCTTGGGAAGTTCTGGTGTCTCTGAGATTCCTGATCTCTGATTAGCGTTAGTATTTTCCTCTTGGGATGTCTCTGATTTTTCTGTGTTCTCTGAAATTTGAAACTCTGGTTTTTCTGACGATTCTTTTTGATTTTTGTATAACATTTTCTCGTTACATCTTATATGTCTTGAGTTTATAAATCTGTTCGTTTGTGGGTGCCACAAAAGATATCCTGTGGGAGTGTACCCGACTAGAATAGTTCTTATGGCCCTCTCTGAAAATTTATTCTCTGAAATAGGAATTTTCACATACGCTATACATCAAAATCTCCTTATATTCTCTAAGTGACTCTTCTTCTCTGGACATATTTTTGAAAGTGGAGTTTTGAACTCGTTGCTCTTATGCGGAGTACGATTGTATACGTGAATTGCTGCTTCTGTGGCTGTTATCCACATTGTCGATGGGATACCTGATCCAACATCAAGGCTCTGATTTTCTTCTGAATGGTTTTGTTGAACCGTTCAGCTGTTCCATTCAACTCTGGTGTATAAGGTGGGGCGAAGTCTTTACTTATCCCTTCCTTTTTCATAACCTCTGAAAACTCTCCTCCAGTAAATTCTGTTCCGTTGTCAGCTCTGATGAAACATACTTTCTCTTGTTTTCCTAGTAGATTTCTCATATGAATAAGGAATTCTACTAAACATTTTCCAGCTTCGTTTTTGTGCTTAACACAATATGCTCTGGCGTATCTGGAGTAATCGTCAATGAATACAATGATGAACTTATTTTCCCCTGGAAATGATACTGGTTTAATAGGACCCATTGTGTCCGTATGTATGGTATGTAATGCTCTGGTTGCTCTAGATCTCTTATCTCTGAATGGAAGATTTTCCATTTTGGCTAGTATACATATCTCACACTCTGAAACTTCTCTGTCGAATTTAACTTTCTCCAGTTTCTCCTCTGACTTCTGGAGTTGTTTGAGATACTCTAGTGAAGCATGTCCTAGTCTTGTGTGCCATAACATGCCTTCACTTATTCTTTTTACATTTTCCTTTGGATCGCAATTTTCCTGGACTTTCTCTAGCTTTTCTCTTACTGATGGTGATACAGTTTGATTTAAATCTAGTATCTTTCTGTCCAGATAAATTTCACTTGTGCCAAGTTCGGTATCTTTGCCAATAATTACTGGTTTTTCTCGTGTGATTTCCTGATCTTCCTCCCTCCCAAGCTCAAGTCCTCTGTGTATGCTATTAATCTCTCTGATTCACCTTGAGCTTGTGACAGGAAATCTTCCAAGGTAATCAGGTGTGCTGTGGCTGTGTATGTATCACTGACCTCCTCAGACTCTGAATTACTCTGAACGTTTATGTCAATTATCCAATTAGGTTTTTGATATAGTCCTGTAATGCAATTTTCATTTGTTTCTTTATTGAATATTGCTAATTCTTTGTCATCTAGGTATATTCCATACCCTGCATCTGCAAATTTTCTAAGAGAGAGCAAATTTTCTGTTAAATTGTGGGCTGCTATAACATTTGATAACTTAATGGTTTTATTCTCTGAATTTTTAAAATATAAGTTACCTTTCCCATCAATTTTAATATTTGCTTTCTTACTTTTATTAGCAGTTTTAATTTCTCCTTCTGTGCTCTTAACAAAATCTTTGAGTAAAAAACCTTTATTTGTTAAGTGCTCTGTAGCACCGGAGTCGGCTATAAAACTCATATTATTATTTTTATTATTTAACTCTGAACTCTTACCTGCTAAATTTGCATTAGCTTGATTTTCTGATTTCTTTGATCTCTTGGTTTTGTCATATGGAGTGTATCGGTTATATTTACCCCTATGACCGTTGTTGGCTCTGAACGAACCTCTACCTTTACCTCTACCTTTGCCTCTGTTATTATTAATATTACTCTGATCAGCATACCTTTGAACTTTGTTGGGGCACTGGTCTCCCTTGTGTCCCCTTACCTCGTTACAGACGTAGCAGAACCACGCATTGTACTTGGCCAAGGGACACTCGGTAGCCCAGTGTCCTGCAAATTTGTTGCATCTATGGCATTTCTTTGACAGATCTTTCCCTCTGGTACTCTGATGACCCTGTAGACTTTGGTGACTCTGATGGCTTTGCTGACTCTGATGACTCTGGGTGCTCTGATTGGCTTTGACCTCTAAGTTTGTCGGTTGCCTCTGTGCTTCCACCTGTAATAGACAATTGATCATATCATCTTTCGTCATCTCTGAACTCGATTGGCTTTTTATTAGGTAAGTGGATCTTAGCTCATGGCTAGTTTCACACACTGCATTGTAAAAAGGCGGCTCTTATCTCTGTCTCTGATAGTGGTATTTTTGTATTACAGGTGTCATACTCTTTAATAATGTCATTGAAACGATCACAAAACTCTGATACTTTCTCTTTATTGCTCTTTTTGATTTTATATAGTTTTTGTCTGACAGTTATGTCGGTCGTGTTTGTTTCAATACGTCTTATTTCTTTGATTTTACTTAAAATTTCATTAGGATCTTTAACGTTTAACAGCTTTTTATAGTAATTTGTATCAACATGACTTAATATGATACCTCTGATTTTATTTTTCATTTTAATTGTATTTTCTGAATTATTGTCTATGAATTTCTCTGGATTGTTTATGTACTCTGTTAATTCGTACTCTGATAACTCTGCATTTAGCTGATCTAGCCAAACGTTTAGATCACTTTTGTTGTTTAATGTAAAATTTCTCTTAATGCGAATTTTTCCACTATTTGTCTCTAAAGTTCTATTAAGTTTTTCCATTGTTTTATTCAATAGATTTGAGTTCTCTGAATTATTACTCTGGTTTGTCTCAAGTAAGGTAGAGTTTGATAGAGGATTTACCGTTCTCTGAGTGTTCATCTCTTTAATCTGCTCTGAAAGAGTCTTTATGTCGGCCAAGCAGGTCTTGCTGACCCGGAGCTGCTCTTCTCCCCTCTTTTGGAGATTGTCAGCTAAGCTTTTCAACAGCTCTGATGTCCTCTCCTGGTGTTGGCTCATTTTAGACACTGCCTCAGTGTTGTCTTTTATGGCACCGGTGAGACACCTCAGTGCCAGTTCCAGACCGGACTCTTTTCCATGCTCTGATTTTGATTCTGAAATTTTATTTTTCTTATAAAGTCAAGAATGAGAAAGAAATATTTGGTCTTAAAAAAATATATGTCTGATCTTTGTAGACATATATGTGTCATGAATTCATATTCTGATCTCTGGATTATGTAAAATATTCTCTGAACTTTTCTCTGTTATTTATATTTTATTTGATTATTTGTGTGTGGGAAAAAAATTTTCTTATACCTTGTGAGCTTTGTGAACCACTCGTCTCTGAATCTTTTCCCTGTGGTGGTGTTTTCTCACTAGTCTCATCCACGTCTCTGGTTTTGTCGGTGATGTTGGTGTTTTCTCCGTCCATCTCTCTGAATTAACTCTGCACCTGCCAAACATTTACTCTTTACTCTTTTGCACACACATGAATATTAATCGCACAGCAAATTAATATTCCGATCTTTGTGCCCTAATGCATTCTGCACTCATGTACTCCCTCCCAAACCGACTAGCCGCACGGCGGTTTCATCGTTACTTATGGGTGGGGGCGATCGCATACACGAGCTTAGTCTGCACGAGCTGATCGTACATAATCGATTTTAAAGAAAGCATTCT
The DNA here is from genome assembly GCA_036365515.1 of Torymus aiolomorphi. Classification (NCBI taxonomy): domain Eukaryota; kingdom Metazoa; phylum Arthropoda; class Insecta; order Hymenoptera; family Torymidae; genus Torymus; species Torymus aiolomorphi. Next base: position 93,830,679 of record CM070874.1, read on the forward strand.
CTGAATTCATATTTTAAACTGTATGCATATACCTATATGTGTATATATATACATACGCTCTGATGTTTGAGGTAGAGAAAAAAAATCGTGTCTATGGTGTCAGCGACTAACATCGCGCAATGCCCGGCGTATAACAATGTCATATACCACATCACGCACAGCGCTTTGTGGCTTCCAAACTCACGGCGTCCCGTTCGTCTAGAAGAGACTTGTTTATTTACGCCAAAACTCGCACAATAATCATCGCGGCATATTTGTAGCACGCGCGTGTTTGCTTTCTATATTTTCGAACGCGCGTGTACGATTTGTATTTGTTTTCCTCTATATCACTCTCTCTCTCTCTGGAACATGGCCGCCGCTACAGCCAGTGCTATTAGTATATGTTCCGACGCACTGTATATGCTTGACGCGCCACCGTCTCGCGACCTCTGTGTCACATTTCCGCGGGAGAAGCTTGTTTTCGAAGCGAGCCAGCCGATTCTCGGAAATCTCGGTTGCCGGCTTTTGTCTCCCGCGGCTCGCAGCTCTGAATTTTCGCACGTTACTACGATTTCTCCCGTGCCTAGGTCGTCGTTCAACGCACCGTCCGCATTACTCTTCTCATCGGAGAAAATTCATGCTTGAACCGGCCGTTTCTCGGAATTCTCGGAAATCTCGGTTCACGACTCTGAATTTTTCACGTGCTCTCTTGATTATTTTACCTCGCTCGTCGCGCACTTCTCTTTCTCTGAAAAAATTTTACTTTCGCGAGTTACCTCTGATTTCAAGAATTTTCGCACCGAAAACACTCCCGTTGACGGTATGCTATTTCACTCGCGAATTTGCTTTCGTGCGCAACGCGGTATTTTCTCTAGAACACACTTATAGATTACTACTTACTTTGAATCTCGGAGTAGAAAGAAAAACTGCTCTTAACTCTCGATGCCCCTGCTCTGAAAATCCTCTCTTCTTAGAAGAAACCTCGGGGATTGCCGTGCACAATCACCTCCAACAAAGCGGGTGCTGGGCCGATAACCTGTTGGACAGGGCGCCTTTGGGAAGTTGGATGGTGGCAGTAATTAATAGAACCCTCTTGTTTACAATAATCTAGTTTATTCACTTTAATGATGAACTCTGAATTTACAAACTCTGCTATTAATATAAAACACTTTTCTATATATAATGAAAATACAAAAGTAAACGCTGCGCACTCTGCACTATAAAAGGTCTCAAGCGAGAGTGAAGGGGTGAGCGGCGAGCAGCGACTTCGCGGCGCTCTCGAGTGTGAGATTGGCTCTGCGCCCAAGAGGTGGCGCCTCTCTCTCATTCGCAGTGAAGGCGGCATGAAGCCGTATAACGCCGACAATTATATCTACTTTCGGATTGATAAAGTCAACTAAAAAATACATGAGATGTCTGAGATGTATTACTGGAACGGATTCCTATCATTGTTAAACGCTTTTGGATTAAATACTAAGGCACATCACCTCAAAGTAAATATCGATAACATTGAATAGCCAATACACCTGCCAAATCTAATAAGGCTTTTATATTGTAGGAACAAGATGAATTTTCTTTTTGAGTTTTAAATTTTGGCCCATTTAGTGAAGTAAAGTGTAGTGAGTGTAAGCGAAAGATTTATAAATCTATGTTTAGGCCTGCTTTAACAGCTATGGTCACAAAATGCAAGGCATCCAATATTTAAATTAAGATTGCATGGTTAGCAATAAATGTGAGAGCATGTGAAAATTGTGAAGAAGTTATTATAACCTGTAATATTCAGTTTGTAGTAGTTAATGAATAATGAAATGGCTTATCCATTAACTACCGCCATTAATTGACTTTTAGAGGTTATAGTCAACTTTTCATAATTCTGACATATTCCCAGATTTATTATTCAATCATGCTCTCTGAAAGTAAATATTAAATACCGTATTACATAAGTAGACCTGCTATATAGCACGCCTATAGATCTGTAGAGCTTTCTGACAGACTTACACTACATGGAACTTCAGATTTCATAAGAGAAAAAATATTTTATTAAATAGACTGAAATTTAAAATGGCAAATTAATCCTGCTCCTATAATAGAAAAGCGACCTGTCAGATTTAGCAGGTGTACTAATCATTCAATGTTATTGATGTTTACCTTGAAGTTATGTGTTTGAGCATTTAATTCAAAAGAGTAAGTAGAAGAATTCAAGCATCGCATGTATTTGTAAGCTGATTTTATCTTAAAGTAGGTATAATTTAATAAAAAAAAAAAAATTAAGTTATGCAATTTTTCAGATTTAGTTGAGGCAGATGATGTCAGCGAATCCATGGAAATGGGCAGCAGCAAACACTGATAGTATATTAGCATTGCATATGCAGCAAGTGCAATTCCTCTTTCTTCGAATGGGTTATACCTGCAGCGGCACCAGTGCTTAGGATTCCTGATTTTTTATAACAGGTGACCTGAACTGCTGATCTACTGCTTTTTTATACTAACAATAGCAGACTTATGTATATGTCAAAGGAGGAAGTTGCTCTTGGTAAATTATGTCATTGCTGTACAATTTATGTCTTGCATACAATTTTACAGTCTTTATATGCAATTTAGATTAGTGTATAAAATTTTTTTTTCAATTTACAGAAATTTTGGTGTACAATTTTCTCTAAAATTGTTATATAAAGTTTATGTAATTCATTTTTTAAGTAACTATTGTATTTATTAAGTTTCACTTAAAAAATATTTACTTATTAATACAAAAAATCAGGAAATTTTAAAGGGTTTAATTTATACGTTTACAGGGATTCTAGAGAGACAACTTCAAAACAGATATGACAGTTACCGGACGAGTACACTACGACCTACGACAACATTATATTACGCGTCGTTTACACCTGCATGTACACACATGAAGATTCATCGATAAGAAGAATGATTGCAGACATGGGGTAACAAGGTATGTGTTACGTTGCCATCAAGGATCAAACTATATTATAGTCGCCTAAGAGTTGTAGAATAGAGACCAAGATTTTTAGTAATAGGTTATGTATAATCAAAGATTTCATTCATTTTTATAGTTTTTCTTTTTCAGAAAGCTTACCTGTGACTGATTTTGACCTTGAAGTCCATAGATGCCTTAAAGTACATGGAAAACACATTTTTGTTGCGGTTCTGTCCGCCGCAGTTATCACTAAAGAGGTCAAATTCGATAACACCAGCTTCGGATTTGGCTTTAATAAAGGCGTAGAGAAATGAGGCAATTTCATTTGATCCTCTGCATCCCAAGGTTTCGTTCCAGACATTACAGTGACCTATGTGAGTAGCTAATTCAAAAATGGTAAAATTCCATACACATAGCTTTGACATGTAGTACAATGGGCCAATTTCTGCTTTTGGCGTGGTAAGATTTTTTTGCAGATCAAAAACAATGGAGCAGACTGTGTCCTCTTTTTTCTCTGCCTTTTCTTTTGATTCTTGCATTAGCTTTCGAGCTATATTTTTGTTTCTTGTATGGGCTGCATACTCTTGTTTTACAGAAGTTTTTTCATCTTCTGAGAGATTTGAGAACCTCTCACATAGTTCACATCTGTATAAAAAAAGTATTTTGAATTATTTAAAATCAGAACAGAATTAAAAAATATTGTAACATACCTGTCCTTTTTTGGTTTAAAAAAACCGTAATTAAATTCACTGTTAAAAATATTTTCATAGATCTGAAGCGAGGCGCAGACTGTTCCATCATCTTCTACTTGCTTTTTGTACAGTCTGTACATGAGAGAAATATTTAGACCTTCTTCTAAATATTCTTTACTCGTATTTTCCCTACAGTAATGACTTTCCATTACTGGGAAAGATAATATATGAGCTCTAACTTTATTTTTAATCGTCTGTGAAAGTTGGTGAGGTCTATTCTTGTGTTTTCCTCTGCAATCTTTTATATTTACTTGAGTAGAATTTGCTGTGATTTTTTTGGCTTGCGCGGTTCGGATCCATTGGTATGAGATGTCTGAAATATGAAGCAATTATTTAGTTTAATCAAATATTGATGACAATATATTAGAAAATATCTTATTTATTTACCTAAGGTATTCAAGAACATCTTTTTGCATACACTAACTGCACCCTTTGAGGTTGGTAGCGTATATTGCCACTACTTCTTGTTCATCTCAGTTTCACTGTCAGCCGTAACAACATAAGAGTTGTCGCTAGCATCCTCATCATTTTTAGAATATTTGGGTTTTAACCAATTATTCAAGCACTACCACTGTTTAGCTCTGTCTCCCAAACCCCAAAATTCTTGAAATGCCTTCATCCTGTTCTTCTCATTGATTCTCTTGTGACATTTGAAGCGACAGGTAGTTGCGCAACCAAAACCCATTGTGCATTCCTGTATTTCTTTCCTTTTCTTCCTTCTCCAGCTACTCCAGTATCGCGGGCTCTTTTAGCTGTGACATCAATCCATGAATGTTCTAATTTTTTCCTCTTTCTTGTTAAAGGTTTTTTCCTGTGTGTGCGCTTACGTTTTTTTTTGGATCAGAAGTATTAGCAGATTGAGTGGAGGATTTTTTTTTTCTTACTGGAAGTACTAGGAGGTCTATTGGAAGAATCTTTATCGGCAACCTCAGATACATCTGCTAAAGATGCTGGGCCTGCAGATGTACTAGAGGTGGAAGCCTCATCGACATTCTTAGATGCATCCGCCAAAGATGCTGTGCCAGCAGATGTTCTTGAGGAAGAGTTGTCTATAATGACAGGTGCATTTGTTGTGTATAATAAGCTAGGATTGTGAAATTCATGCTCAGGCTCATCGCTAGTCCTAATATCTTCTGCTTCTTTGTTAGTGGTTAGAGTGTTTGGAGCAACTTGAATTGAGTTATTGCTGCCACGCTTAATACTGTCTCTGTAGGACTGCGAAGAATTTTCCTTGCGCCCAGTTACATTTGATCCTGCTTTATGTTCATAGCTGGAACTCGTATTGAAAAAAGTCAATTTTTCTTGCAAAGTACCACTTATGCTGTCATTAGAAGTTTCATCCATAGGCATAGGAAATGAGGAAGCTTTAAAGTACATTCTAATTATCATCAATATTTACTCTAAGAAATCTAGTATAAATAATAAATTCTGTGTAGACTCACTATTAACATTGGTATATATCTTGTTTTTTTCAAATTCCGATCTCCAATCATCAGAAACTTCTGTGACCTGAGGTCTATTAGGATTGAGAAAACTTTGCATGTCTAGAAATTTCAAGTATTTTTTAATAGACTTTCTAGAGACCCAAATTCGCGTACGCGAAAAACTGACGCGAAAAGACGCGAAATGTGCAGGAAATTTTTTCGCGTTTTTCGCGTAGGTAACATAATTTCCCGGGAGCTTTCGCGTCAATTCGCGTCAATTGACAATTTTCAATTTCACATTGACAGCTTTCGCGTTTCGCGCAAATAAATTTGTCGAGTTTTCGCGTCAATTATGAAAAATATGTGAATCAAGAGTCAGACACTGCGGTCCTTGACTAAAGAAATAATATTCCTCTTGTTACCGACTCTTTAATACTGTTCAAGTGTCCACGCAGAGAGAGATATTATTTCTTTAGTCATGTTGTCCAGACTCAAAATTTTTTTTTCCAAACGCATTTTTGTCTCACGCGAAAATTCATTCATAACGCGAAAACGCGAAAACAAACCCCCGCGAAAATTTATTCATGACGCGAAAACGCGAAAAATTTTGACGCGAACGTAAAGATATTTTTTATAATTGACGCGAAAATTCGACAAATTTATTTGCGCGAAACGCGAAAACTCCCCCGGAAAATTGTTAACTGACGCGAATTGACGCGAAATCTCCCGGGAAATTACGTTAACTACGCGAAAAACGCGAAAAAATTTCAGATCAGAATCAGACAGTCTGATTTTTTAAAATCTTAATTTAGTTTATACATTGCCATATAGTAATAATAATTTACTTACATTCATCTTCTGAATCAGGATCAACAAACATTTTAACAACAACTTTTTACTCGCAATCAACTTAGAGCAAAGAAAGAGGAACCAAAATGTCGACTTTTTGAAATGATTTGTTCAGTAAAGGGTTTACTGTTCTCTGGTCAGTTAGACGTTTGAAAAATCGAAGCTTTTTTGAAAAGTCCGCTATAAAGATGACGCCGTCATAAACGCGTACGCACGTATTTTACCTGCCCGACGCTCGCTCATAGTTTATGTAGATATTGTTACGACCCGAGTCGGGGTCTGAGAGTAGAAGGGCTCTTCTACAATGGTCGCCAAGTTGACCAACTAGAACGTGGAATTCGTTGTTCGATTAAGCACTGAAGTGCATGGAATTGCAGGAAATTGAAATGAAAACTCAACCTCGAAGATATCACTTTAACTCTGGAGTTTATTTAATTCAGAAATTAACTTTAGAACTTTTATAAAATATAAAGACTTTCAAACGTGGTACAATTCAAAATGACCTTGAATTACGATACCCTGAGGCACTTGCACAGAGACCTCGGAGAGACTGCTGAGGCCGGTGAGGAGGTCCTATTTATATTCTAAATTGCAGGTGGAACTCCAGGTTGGTGGTGGGAGTGGAACCAATCAAAACTATTTCCCTTCCTAGAGTGGGAGTGGCTTCGCTGGAGAATTCTAGTTTAATCCGGTTTTGTCCTTGAGAGTGGGAGTGGCTTCGCTGGATAATTCTAGTTTATTCTGGATCGTCCTCCGGAGTGGGAGGTGGCCCTGCTGGAGAAGTCTAGTTCCTTCGAGAGTGGGGGTAATTGCCGTTAGAACCCGTTGGCCTTGGTGCCTCTAAAAATAGAAAGTAAACAGGAGGAGGGAGAGGGAATTTCCGTTGGGATCTTGCCGGTTCGATCTGGTTTCCGCTGACCTCGAGAGCTTCTAAAAATAGAAGGTAAATAGGAAGAGGGAGAGGGAATTTCCGTTGGGATCTTGCCGGTTAGATCGGATTTCGAGGGCTTCTAAAAATAGGAAGAGGGAGAGGGAAAAGAGATAAACAACTCCAGGAATAATATGGAGTAAACAACTCTAGGAATTATATTTTTAGAAAGGAATGAGCGTTTCCCTGAGCGAGTTTTATCCTGTTTATTTAATCAATATGAATAGACTCCTAATTTATTATTATTAATGCCTACATTAATTGTTAGTAATCTATTTGAATCGCAAGCTATTATTTATTAAATTATTGATCACCTGTCCATCGTTTATCTAGTGACGTATGGAATTCGTTTTTATCGTCGGTCATTTATTTCTATTCGCTTTATTGTAAATTCGGTTATTATTTATTTATTATAATTATTTCTCTGGTTGATCAAGTGAAATTAAATACCTATCGGAATTATTTTTATTATTTATTTTAGAATTAATCTTTTAAATCGGAAATATTATTGTAGAATCGGCCTAAATTCTATGCTAGTCGTTCGCGAGAACGCAGTTCATAACAGTTCCCCCCTTCTTTTAAAACACGAACCCATGGTTCGGGCTTTTGTATTTCAAATGTTCGCGCCCTTTACTGTGTCCTCCTGCGCGAGTCGGGTTTGGCTTGTCACCGTTAGATGGTGCCACCCGCCGGTGGCCGGGTCCGATCGCTAAATATTATCATCGTCTGCTACAGGGCTGTCAGAATAATGGGCAATAGGAGTCTGAATTTTCCTCATAAATGAAGGTTGCACCTTTCTCAAAGGGAGTTGTGAAGGAAAAATGAGGGAGAAGAGAGGCTACCCTCCTGTTATTTTACAAGGAAAACAGCAAGAGAACCCCGTTGATCGATCAGATAAGTACTTAATTAAAAGGGAACAAAGATTCTTTGTGGTGAATTCGTTGTTCTTTCTTTTAGGGAGCAGGAGTATAAGAGGATGCATGTTGCAGGAACATATATTAGTACCTTAATAATAGTGGCGATTGCTGCCAGCTCAAAGTGAATGCTTTAACTAAGAGGGATGCCCAAGGGTTATAATTTTTAAAGCTCAGATGCCAATAACTACCTGTAAAGGCAGGATCCAAGGAACCAGCATCAATGCGACTCATCCTATTATGAGAATGTTTTTTTTTTTTTTTTTTTTTTCACTTTAAATAGTAAATTTTCAATAAACGAATTTTAAATTTTAAGGGTGAATTTACAAGAAAACGCGGGTTTAGATTAGATAATTTAAATTTTTTAGGGGTGAAGTTTTCGTAAGTTTGATGCAACGCGGTTATTTGCTTTGTTATTTATTCACGGATTTTCCTTTAAATAATTTAATTTTTTTTTCAGGGTGAAGGGAGCCCCTGCCATCGCTCCCTTCTGTGAGATGCTACCTATGGCTCGCCGGGACCCATCCTGATACAGTGTATCAGGAATACTTCCGGTTTCCCATCTCCAGGGCAAAAAGGAACTAAACCTTAAGGCGAGCCCTGGCCATCTCTCCTATAACCCTTATTATTTTATTATTTATCAATTTAATTACAAATAGGATACATGAAGTTACAATTTGGTCGCACGTGGAATATAAAAATATAAATATCGCAATGAGGTAACATTTACATACCGTATAGAGAAGTAAGCAATGAATAAATTTAATTAGGTCGTAAATACGCGTGTTTTAACTTATCTACATGGACTATTTTGGTTTTATTATTTCCTAAATCTATTTTTGCATTTCTATCATCTATTAATTCTATTATTTTATACCGGCCTGCATATTGCTCATCAAATTTACCTACTTGAGGTTCTTTTAATAAATATACCTCTTCTCCGATCTTGAAATCTTTCGCATTTAATTTTTGATCGTAATATTGCTTTGATCGTTTTTTTGCTTCCAATAACCGCGCTTTTGCCATTTTTTGAGTGTTATTTAATTTAAATATTAATTCATCCAGGTACATTTCGTATGCCTTTTCTACAGTCCTTGTTTCAAACTCGGAAGGTAATCGCGCCTTTTGCCCAAAAATTAGCTCGTGGGGAGTAAAACCGTGTGCCGAATGAACAGATGTATTATATGAAAACATAGCCATTTTTATCCAGGTATCCCAATCGGTTTTATCCGTGTACATTTTTAAATATTCAACCAAGGAGTGATGACTTCTTTCTAAAGAGCCCATGGTCTGCGGATGGAAGGAGGTGGATCGCAATTGTTTAATTTTAAATAATTTCGCTACCTTTTGCATTAAACTACTCTGAAAATTGCTGCCCTGATCGGTTTTAATCGCTTCGGGACAGCCGAATTTAGTAATAAAATCGTGGACTAAAGCGGTGGCAACCATCTCAGCGGTCATATCAGGAATGGGAAGGGCATCAGAGTATTTGGTTAAATTACATTGCAAGGTCAGGATATACTTGTTTCCGGATACGGTTACGGGTAAGGGGCCTACTATATCCATTTCCAACACTTCGAACGCTCTACTGGGGGTAGTCGTGATTCTCATTGGCTGCTTTGTTTTCACTCGTACTAATTTCTTTCTCTGGCATTCCGCGCAGGTCCTAACATATTCGGAAACGTCTTCCTTTATTCCCGGCCAAACGTATTGCTCACGGATTCGATAATAAGTTTTCGCGATGCCTTTGTGTCCCCCAATAGCCGAATCGTGGGCCTCGCCAATAATACCTAGTCTATCATCGGGAGGTGGAACAATTACTTCCCCCGTGCAAATAGTTAATTTCGGTATCGCTGTTTTCCAACGCGCCCGTAGGGTAATTTCGAAGGGTAACCAATGGTTCTTTTCCAACCCATCTCCAAATTTCGAGATGCTAACTGAATTTACTTTTTCCTCGATCATCGCGGCCCGGAGGGAATCTAAGCATTGAACTATTATAGCTGCGGTTGCCACTTCATTCGATTTTTCCTTGACAAATAATGAATATATAATTTTTCCGTTTGATAAATTTGTCTGTACTACCGCGCCTATGCCGATGGGTTCTGTTTTTAATTTTTCAACATTTATCATTTCTAAATCTACTAATTGTTGGCAAATAGGGGTGCTTATTTCGCAATCTACTGACATAAAATGAGCGATATTATCTTTTCTCATTAAAAGTTGGTCCCGGGAGTATTCGACGGAAGTTATGACTAAGACCTGATCTATTCTATTCGCGATAGTCGGAGTCAAGTCTAGGTGGGGTTGGTTTTTGTGTATCGTATTTGTTAAGTCCATTGAGGACGGTATTTTATGTATCAAGTTGTCCACATAGGACTGTATGTCATTGTCTACATAAGACTGTGCGTTGTTGTCTACATAAGACTGTGCGTTGTTATCTACATAAGACTGTGTATCGTTGTCCACATAGGACTGTGTGTTGTTGTCCACATAAGACTGCGTGTTATTGTCCACATAAGACTGTGTATCGTTGCCCACATAAGACTGCGTGTTATTGTCCACATAAGACTGTGTATCGTTGTCCACATAGGACTGTGTATTGTCCTCATAAGACTGTGTATCGTTGTCCACATAGGACTGTGTGTTGGGGGATTCACTCGTGATAGCAGAAGACTGAATCTCGTAGGTTTTTATTCCAATAATTTCATTCTCTAATTCATCCCCAGAATCGTCGGATACACTATTGAGGTTATCTGTCATTGGTTCTTGGAGATCAACCTCCCCTTGAACCCTTGTCTGCGTCCTTTCAACCCTATTTTCGCCTGACGGGATTTCTTGATAGGAATTTTCCTGTAGGTCCCCGGCTCTATCATTCCCAACGTGTGTGGAAGTCCTTCGCTCCAGGAACACATAGCCCCCGAGCCCCCCAGCACACGTGAGAGCTTCGGTTGTACTCCTCGTGACTGGTGTACAGTTGCCTGACAGGGTTTCTTGATGGGAATTTTCCCGTAGGCCCCCGGCGTTCTCTTCGACACGTGTGAGAGTACTTCGGCCTGGCGGGATTTCTTGATAGGAATTTTCCTGTAGGTCCCCGACCCCCTCAACACGCGCGAAGGCTTCGGCCACCTTGCTTGTGGCCGGTGGACTCCTAACACTAACTATCCCATTTTTCAGGGCTTCGGCCGCGATATCCACGTCCGGACTACCTACTCTATTATCCTCTCTCTGGAGGGCTTCAGCCACGACCTTTACAACCGGTGGTCCCCTACAGCTATCTCGGTCATGATATACGATGACCGCTGCCTCTTCCATTGAAGAGACAGTGCTAAGTCCATCGGTCGGTCCGTCAGTGTTTATTGGTCTATCGTCTTGTCTAGTAGGGGTATAGGAATGATCGAAATTCTCTGATCCTTCGGAATCTTGTCCCTTATGACCTGATTCAGCATGATTAATTAGGAATAAATTTTCGATATTAGTTTCTGGGAACAATTCCTCTGGATCAGAGTCAACTGAATCGATGGGTATTGGAAGAGTTGGTATAGGGTTTCTGGATAGTGCATCCGCGTTCATGTTTATCTTTCCCGGTTTATGAATAATGTCATAGTCATATTCCCTTAACAAAATTTTCCAACGTCCTACTCTTCCGATAGGATCTCTTAATTTATTTAGCCATAATAGTGGTCTATGATCGGTCACTAATGTAAATTTCCGGCCATAGAGATACGGTCTAAACTGCTTCACTGCGTGCACTACAGCTAGTAATTCTTTCTCCGTGGTTGTGTATCTTATTTCTGCGCTAACTAAAACCCTTGACGTGTAGGCAATTGGGAGATCCCTTCCTATCGGGCCCTGACTCAAGACACCACCCAAAGCATAATTGGATGCGTCGGTCGTTACAACAAATGGTTCATTAAAATCTGGATATTGCAGGATGGGGCTGGAGCAGAGTGTTTGTTTCAGGGTGATGAAAGCATTCTCTTGCGCGTTATCCCATAAAAAGTGTTTATCCTTTTGCAAAAGTGAATGGAGGGGCCTAGAAATTTTAGCAAAGTCAGGAATGAATCTACGGTAATACCCAGCTAAACCTAAAAATTGTTTGATATTTTTAGCATTCTTCGGACGCGGGAATTACGAGACGGCCTGAATCTTACGAGGATCGGGTTTCAACCCCTGTTCGGATATGATGTGCCCTAAGTAAACGACTTCTTTCCGGAGGAAAAAGCACTTATCGGGCTGCAGGGTGAGACCGGCAGTTCTTAGTCTCCCAAACAATTTTTTTGTCTTCCGAGTATGATCCTCTAAGGATTCGGCGTATACTACAATATCGTCCATGTAGACGAATAATTCAATACCCTGCAACCCGCTCAGCACCTTATCCATGAGAGCCTGAAACGTGGATGGGGAGCCCTTCAATCCCATAGGCATTCTTTTATATTGCAAATGATTAAATGGGGTTGAAAACGCGGTCTTAGGAGCATCTGAGGGATCAATTGGCACTTGATGAAATCCCGAAGCTAGATCAAGAGTTGAAAAATATTTACTTCTTCCTAATTGATCGAGAATTTCCGTTATATTGGGAAGGGGATAAGCGGAAGCGATGGTTTTCTCGTTTAGAGCCCGAAAATCTATAACCAAACGCCATCTTTTATTTCCCTGCGAATCAGGTTTTTTGGGAACAATCCACAATGGAGAGTTGTAAGGTGATTCGGATTCTTCTACTATGTCGTTATCGATTAATTCCTGAACCTGCTTCTGAACTATTTCCCTTAAGTGAGGCGGGTACCGGTATTGCTTTACATTAATAGGAATATCATTGGTAGTAGGGATTTTGTGGGTAACTATAGTAGTTTTACTTAACTTATCCTTGGGCAAATGAAACTGGCAGGGAAATTCTGACACGAGTTTAACTATATTATCTCTTTCTTCCCGATCGAGATCTTTTAAATCGAGTAATTCCAAAATCTTATCTATTCTGAGCTGTAGCTCTGCCTCGGTTTTGCTTTTATTCATTGTTCTAATGACGCGCACGGGTTTTAAAGTACAATCATAACCTTCCAGTTCAATGGGCGGTATAATAATATTCATGTCTTCTGTGGTAGTATTGATCGCCAATACATTGACTTTTCCGTTTTTATTAGTGACCAGGCATTCTCCAATGAAAACCCCGGGCCCCGCGTTTATCTTAGGTATATAACCCGTAGATCGGGTGGAATTCTGAACGGAGATCTGAATTAGAGATTTAGTTCTAGCAGGTAGGTAGTAAGTGTTATGATTAATAAAAGAAACTGAACCGCGTGCATCTCCGTAAAGGAGTACATCATCATCAAAAGATAAAATTGCTTTTTGCTCCTTTAAGAATTCCACCCCAAGAATTCCATCAGCTCTTATGGGAAAATCATCCGGTACAATATTAAGTCTACAAGGGATCCCATCGAGCTTTACCTTAACGTATCCCTCTGTCAGAACCAAGCCTTCGCTTATTCCAGCCAATCGGTATAGGTTATCTTTATAAATGGGCATTTTGTCTTTCAGCAAACCACACTTAATAATATTAAGTTCTGACCCCGTATCAATAAGAAAACGCGGCCTATTTATAGCTAGATCATTACATTCGATCGCGACAAGGGGTGAATTTACCTCCTTAGTGGAACCGGTGGCAATGATAACAGCGCGGGTGAGGACGCTTGATGATTTGAATTTCGAGGGTTCGCCGTCGCGCCGATGTGACGAACCGCATTCGAGTTTAAAGGATGAGTATTATTAACGGGTCCCTGATGTTGAGGATAGTTAGCAATAGGTAAATAATTCCTGTTGGGAGGATAGCCTTGGCCAATGTTTGATGAAACATTATTTCGTCGCCGCGTTCTACATAAGTCATCGGTATGACCCTCGACTCGACAATAGGTACAGTAAAGACCTTTATCAGCCCTCTGCTGACAATTTCGCGAGACATGACCTACCTTACCGCACCTATAACATTTAGGTTTCTTTCTTTCCGGTTCATCCCTGGTTTCTGGTTCCGCGACGTGACAGTAAGACCGTTTTCTATTTTCGCCCAAGATTTCCCCATGCAATTCCTTTCGCTCCTGTACATACCTTTCGCAAGTGATGGCGGTGCTAATTGCTACTTCGAGGGTGGAAAATTGTTTCCCTATCATTCTTGTGGCTTCTGCCTTACTCGTGCTAAATCAGTTTGAATCTGAGGCAAATTTTGAGTTGGGGCGAATACCCTTTTTAATTCTAAAAGGAGCTCATCTAGATTGCTAAAACCCTTAAATTGTAAGTAATCATTAGCGTCGCCGGTGACTCGCGATTTTACCAATTTTAAAAAGAAACTTTGGTCACTCGGATTTACAAAACTTTCGGCCTCTTTACATTCCCTTATGAACCGATTTATAGAGATATTCTTTCCATTAAATTCGGGGAGTATACGCACTATCTCATTAATCTTTTTGTAACTGGATAAAGAACTCGATTTAACGGATCTATTAATTATGGAATTATTATCGAAATCATTACGCGTAATTAAATCGTCTCTTATGTTCCGGAAATCCGGCGCAGGATTAAGCGGCGGCCTAATTGATGGTATACTTGATTCATCGCGATTATTTATCGTTAAATCCAGCGCTACAATATCTTCAGGTAGACTACTTTTCTCCGTTAGACCGGAATTTTCCGAAATTGACCATGAGCCGGACGCTTGCTCGTTATCTATCGACATTTTTATTTTAACCCTACTCGCTCGCTCAGGTACTTAACTTAGGATATTTGGAGGACTCGTAGATGCTCCTGGTGGTCCGGGTAAGGCCTCTCAATCGTGCTATCCTTGGCAATGCTTGCAGTTGGGTGGTGAAGATAGGCAATGACCTGATCGCAGATGGCGTCGGGAACGAAGCTGATAAGGTTGTATCCTGGGGGAGGATCGTCGTCCTTGGTTTGGCCTTGGAGGTGTGTCACCTGCCCCACTCTCGCGTCCTAGATTCGGGGTATTTTCTCTCAGATTAAGTGGAGTTTTATCGTTGGCATTCATGAAGTCCTTGATGATTGGTTGGGGATTTCCTCTCTGATTTTCTGCTGTGGACCCAATATTCCAATCAAAAATGCTCCGACATTAGCCCGCGTTCCAGGGGAAACCACAGCTTAAAACCCTGGACGGAACACTATACTGAACTTCTTCCTCTTCTCCTGGGATTCTTGTCCTTGGCAATTCTTCGAACAATCCCACCGCTGTCACCAAAATTGTTACGACCCGAGTCGGGCTCGGCGAGCAGAAAGGCGTTTCTGCAATGGTCGCCAAGTTGACCAGTCGGAACGTGGAATTCGTTGTTCGATTAAGCACTGAAGTGCATGGAATTGCAGGAAATTGAAATGAAATTCGAACTCGAGAGAATAAACTTTAACTTGAATTTATTGAATTAATTCAGAACTTTGTTAATTTTGACAACCAATGAACTTTAGAACCGTGACTCTATACAATTCAATGATTATTTAAAGCTTCTGGGCGCAACATGCACAATGTGCAGCAGAGTACCAAAAATGTTGATAACGACCCAGGTTAAAGCTACGAAGCGTCTCATGTGCTCGGTAGCGACTGACTCTGGCGGCTCGGGGCTCTTCTTTTATACCCCTGACGCGGACCTCAGGCCGTTGACAAGGATCCTAGGAGAAACGCTATTGGTCGGCAGCTTCAGGTTGGTAGTGGGAGGCAGTATGGTGTAGAGGCTGTAGGGCGCCAGGTTGCCTCAGAAGCCTTCTCCCACTCCTAAGTGGGGGAGTGGCGATGGAGGGGCCCTAGACCAGAAAACAGGGTCGAGAGCGATGAGCAGCGAGCGACGGACCGCATCCCCCAGTGGCGTGCGACGCCGCTAGTCTGTGATTGGCTGTTGACGATGGCTCGGGCCGTTAGGTTGTTGCGCCACTGCGCCATATTTCTGGGAATTGTTTGTCTCTCGTCGGGTGACCGTTGGCACTAATGGATTCTGAGAACTGTTTACGTATTCCTAGCCTGTCCGTTAATCCTTTCCTTAGCCTAATGGATTCCAAGAAGTGTTTACGCATTCTTGGTTCGACCGTTGATGCATTCCTGAAACTCTTGACCTTGAAGTGGATTAAGTTTCCTCGAGCCCTTCGCTAATTGATTCTCGGAAACGTTCACGTCTTTTGTTTGTCCTTGAATTGTTTCTCGAGCTGCTGGTTGTCCTTGGGAATTTCTGTAACAGAGCTTCTTCATACCTGAGCGAGCTTCCCTAATTAATTATTATTACGCCTGCCGTTATTTATCAAATCGCTAATTATTATGACGCCATTACTATTTATCGTCCCAATAGTTATTAATTTAATCGCAGATTACTACCGTTTATTTAGTTTTATTGCTAATCTCAATTTGTTCGTTAGCGCGTTGGCCTTGCCATTGATAGTTTAATTATACGGGCGCAATTACTAATTGTTGAAGGTAATTAGTTAATAAATCCATTATCGCTTGTTTATCATCGATGCCTATTCGAGTTATTGTTTATAACTTGGTTAATTAACTAATTAATATATAGATCCTACTATTGGAATTTTAGATCGAGATTGTTATGGGAACGCATTCAATTATTATTATTTAATTTATCATTTTATTTAACTTTTATCAGAGATCAATATTTAAGGTTCTATTGTAGAATTGCCTTTATGTGTTGCACGACTCGTTTACGCAAACGCAGTTCATAACAGTGGTATACAAGTGATGAGTAGTTTTGCCAACCTCACAACTTATTGTCGAAAGATAATGTATGGAAAAAAATAAAATAATACTTTTTAACGAATTTCGAAAAAAGAAGACTGTCAGGCGCTCGGTAATGCTATGGTGAGCATATGTGTAAAATTTCAGGCAGATCCGATGTATATTCGAGCTTATGTTGAAGTTTTCGTTAAAAAATGTTACTAAAACATGCATAACTCGATAACAGTTATCTTTTTTGTTCTGAAAATTTAACATGATCATCTCCAAAGAATTTCCGAGCGCCTGACAATGCGCTTTTGTCATAAAACTCATTGTAGATTTAATTATTATTTAATATATAGTATGTTACCGACATATCGGTAACGTAGGGATTTTCACTTGAGTATCACATGGCCTTAATCTCAGTCTCTCTATCTGTGAGCTTGACAATGGGAACTGACGCCCTATCGAATACTTTGACAGAAGATGGCTTAACAATTTTTTGATTAATTAGTGCTCGCTCAAGTGTGTGCAGTGGTAAGCAGATCCAGTGACAATAGATTCCAATAGCCACACTAAGCCGGAATCAAAATGTCCAGATAGAACTATGCCTGAACTCAATGTGGTAAATTCTAAATTATGTGCAGCTTTCTCTCTTTTTTGCTAGTTGCAGATTCTCTTGACTTTTGAGATAAAGTTACCAAGTTTTCCTAGTTCAGTAGATACTTCATCAACTGATAAGGTCTGTCGGCTCAATCCTATATACAAAATGAAATTTTTTGAAATTAATTTAAGTATTGTAATGTTAAAAAGTTGTAAAAAAAATTACATATCGGCCAGTTCATTGCATGCTGTGAAAGAGTTATTTATCGCTGTCAAGGACAGCAAATGTTTGCACATGGTGCTGAAGTC
The DNA here is from genome assembly GCA_036365515.1 of Torymus aiolomorphi. Taxonomy (NCBI): domain Eukaryota; kingdom Metazoa; phylum Arthropoda; class Insecta; order Hymenoptera; family Torymidae; genus Torymus; species Torymus aiolomorphi. The sequence goes on from CM070874.1 coordinate 93,848,073, forward strand.
TGTGATTGTTTAATACGGCCACTTGTGGTTTATTTGGCAAGATTAAGATGGATCAGTGTGCAATATACTGAAAAAAATTAAACCAATGTTAAAAAAATATAAATAAAGGGGAAAAAAAGAGTGCAATGGTCGGCTTACTTTATCTTGCAATGTGGTTTGCTTTGTATACTTTTAGTAAGCAGCCAGGTATTGTCTCAAAAATTAACTTTGCTTTACGTATTAAGGTAATGTGTACTTACCGACAAATTTTAGAACATATATATCTTTTGCAAATAATAATAGAATTACTAAAAAAAAAAATTGAGTATAGTATTTATATATACGGAGCGCCTGACAGAGCTGTTTTTCCAAAAATCTACTCAGAATTTATTTAATTAAATAAAAGCCGCAATGTCGATAAGTAGGGATCTGTAATACTTCGAATTTTGCCAGTTTTAAAACGAGCGTATCTCATGGAAATGCTGATAGAATCGCACAAAAAAAAATCTGAGCATAGTATTTACATACACGGAGCGCCTGACAGAATTGTTTTTCCAAATAAACGTTCGAATGTTTATTAATTAAATAATGAAATTGGGTTGATTTTGAGGTTCACATCGCCTTAAGTAGCTGAAAAAAATATAAATTTTGTTAGGTATTTAAAAATTTTAGCATTTACCTGGAAAAAACGATCGTCGATATTTACGGCCCCTAGACACTTCGTATTAATAATGTGAATTGAGATTCATTAAGTATAAATCTCGGCACGAATGTTATTATTTTTATACAGCTCAACATCAACAAATTCACTGGGATAAAATCGGATGAACCGGGTAAGAGTGCGAGCACTCTCGCATGAGCGGTAATATTGTTATGAACTGCGTTCTCGCGAACGACTAGCATAGAATTTAGGCCGATTCTAGAATAATATTTCCGATTTAAAAGATTAATTCTAAAATAAATAATAAAAATAATTCCGATAGGTATTTAATTTCACTTGATCGACCAGAGAAATAATTATAATAAATAAATAATAACCGAATTTACAATAAAGCGAATAGAAATAAATGACCGACGATAAAAACGAATTCCATACGTCACTAGACAAACGATGGACAGGTGATCAATAATTTAATAAATAATAGCTTGCGATTCAAATAGATTACTAACAATTAATGTAGGCATTAATAATAATAAATTAGGAGTCTATTCATATTGATTAAATAAACAGGATAAAACTCGCTCAGGGAAACGCTCATTCCTTTCTAAAAATATAATTCCTAGAGTTGTTTACTCCATATTATTCCTGGAGTTGTTTATCTCTTTTCCCTCTCCCTCTTCCTATTTTTAGAAGCCCTCGAAACCTGATCTAACAGGCAAGATCCCAACGGAAATTCCCTCTCCCTCTTCCTATTTACCTTCTATTTTTAGAAGCTCTCGAGGTCAGCGGAAACCAGATCGAACCGGCAAGATCCCAACGGAAATTCCCTCTCCCTCCTCCTGTTTACTTTCTATTTTTAGAGGCACCAAGGCCAACGGGTTCTAACGGCAATTACCCCCACTCTCGAAGGAACTAGACTTCTCCAGCAGGGCCACCTCCCACTCCGGAGGACGATCCAGAATAAACTAGAATTATCCAGCGAGGCCACTCCCACTCTCAAGGACAAAACCGGATTAAACTAGAATTCTCCAGCGAAGCCACTCCCACTCTAGGAAGGGAAATAGTTTTGATTGGTTCCACTCCCACCACCAACCTGGAGTTCCACCTGCAATTTAGAATATAAATAGGACCTCCTCACCGGCCTCAGCAGTCTCTCCGAGGTCTCTGTGCAAGTGCCTCAGGGTATCGTAATTCAAGGTCATTTTGAATTGTACCACGTTTGAAAGTCTTTATATTTTATAAAAGTTCTAAAGTTAATTTCTGAATTAAATAAACTCCAGAGTTAAAGTGATATCTTCGAGGTTGAGTTTTCATTTCAATTTCCTGCAATTCCATGCACTTCAGTGCTTAATCGAACAACGAATTCCACGTTCTAGTTGGTCAACTCGGCGACCATTGTAGAAGAGCCCTTCTACTCTCAGACCCCGACTCGGGTCGTAACAATTTTGGTGACAGCGGTGGGATAGTTTGAAGAATTGCCAAGGAAAAGAATCCCAGGAGAAGAGGAAGAAGTTCAGTATAGTGTTCCGTCTAGGGTTTTAAGCTGTGGTTTCCCCTGGAACGCGGGCGAATGTCGGAGCATTTTTGATTGAAATATTGGGTCCACAGCAGAAAATCAGAGAGGAAATCCCCAACCAATCATCAAGGACTTCATGAATGCCAACGATAGAACTCCACTTAATCCGAGAGAAAATACCCCGGACCTAGGACGCGAGAGTGGGGCAGGTGACACACCTCCAAGGCCAAACCAAGGACGACGATCCTCCCCCAGGATACAACCTTATCAGCTTCGTTCCCGATGCCATCTGCGATCAGGTCATTGCCTATCTTCACCACCCAACTGCAAGCATTGCCAAGGATAGCACGATTGAGAGGCCTTACCCGGACCACCAGGGGCATCTACGAGTCCTCCAAATATCCTAAGTTAAGTACCTGAGCGAGCGAGTAGGGTTAAAATAAAAATGTCGATAGATAACGAGCAAGCGTCCGGCTCGTGGTCAATTTCGGAAAATTCCGGTCTAACGGAGAAAAGTAGTCTACCTGAAGGTATTGTAGCGCTAGATTTAACAATAAATAACCGCGATGAATCAAGTATACCATCAATTAGGCCGCCGCTTAATCCTGCGCCGGATTTCCGGAACATGAGAGACGATTTAATTACGCGTAATGATTTCGATAATAATTCCATAATTAATAGATCCGTTAAATCGAGTTCTTTATCCAGTTACAAAAAGATTAATGAGATAGTGCGTATACTCCCCGAATTTAATGGAAAGAATATCTCTATAAATCGGTTCATAAGGGAATGTAAAGAGGCCGAAAGTTTTGTAAATCCGAGTGATCAAAGTTTCTTTTTAAAAGTGGTAAAATCGCGAGTCACCGGCGACGCTAATGATTACTTACAATTTAAGGATTTTAGCAATCTAGATGAGCTCCTTTCAGAATTAAAAAGGGTATTCGCCCCAACTCAAAATTTGCCTCAGATTCAAACTGATTTAGCACGAGTAAGGCAGAAGCCACAGGAAAAAGTTTCTGAATACGGGTTAAGAGTCACTCGGATTCTGCAAAAGGCTCGTGAATTGATAGACGAAAATTTTAATACTATTGTCGCTCGTGGTATGATCGAGGGAACAACAAACACGGCCATCGAATGTTTCACTTTAGGTCTACAATCAGATATAGCCACAAGAATGATAGGGAAACAATTTTCCACCCTCGAAGTAGCAATTAGCACCGCCATCACTTGCGAAAGGTATGTACAGCAGCGAAAGGAATTGCATGGGGAAATCTTGGGCGAAAATAGAAAACGGTCTTACTGTCACGTCGCGGAACCAGAAACCAGGGATGAACCGAAAATATAGAAATCTAAATGTTATAGGTGCGGTAAGGTAGGTCATGTCTCGCGAAATTGTCAGCAGAGGGCTGATAAAGGTCTTTACTGTACCTATTGTCGAGTCGAGGGTCATACCGATGACTTATGTAGAACGTGGCGACGAAATAATGTTTCATCAAACATTGGCCAAGGCTATCCTCCCAACAGGGATTATTTACCTATTGCTAACTATCCTCAACATCAGGGGCCCGTTAATAATACTCATCCTTTAAACTCGAATGCGGTTCGTCACATGGGCGCGACGGCGAACCCTCGAAATTCAAATCATCAAGCGTCCCCACCCGCGCTGTTATCATTGCCACCGGTTCCACTAAGGAGGTAAATTCACCCCTTGTCGCGATCGAATGTAATGATCTAGCTATAAATAGGCCGCGTTTCCTTATTGATACGGGGTCAGAACTTAATATTATTAAGTGTGGTTTGCTGAAAGACAAAATGCCCATTTATAAAGATAACCTATACCGATTGGCTGGAATAAGCGAAGGCTTGGTTCTGACAGAGGGATACGTTAAGGTAAAGCTCGATGGGATCCCTTGTAGACTTAATATTGTACCGGATGATTTTCCCATAAGAGCTGATGGAATTCTTGGGGTGGAATTCTTAAAGGAGCAAAATGCAATTTTATCTTTTGATGATGATGTACTCCTTTACGGAGATGCACGCGGTTCAGTTTCTTTTATTAATCATAACACTTACTACCTACCTGCTAGAACTAAATCTCTAATTCAGATCTCCGTTCAGAATTCCACCCGATCTACGGGTTATATACCTAAGATAAACGCGGGGCCCGGGGTTTTCATTGGAGAATGCCTGGTCACTAATAAAAACGGAAAAGTCAATGTATTCGCGATCAATACTACCACAGAAGACATGAATATTATTATACCGCCCATTGAACTGGAAGGTTATGATTGTACTTTAAAACCCGTGCGCGTCATTAGAACAATGAATAAAAGCAAAACCGAGGCAGAGCTACAGCTCAGAATAGATAAGATTTTGGAATTACTCGATTTAAAAGATCTCGATCGGGAAGAAAGAGATAGTATAGTTAAACTCGTGTCAGAATTTCCCTGCCAGTTTCATTTGCCCAAGGATAAGTTAAGTAAAACTACTATAGTTACCCACAAAATCCCTACTACCAATGATATTCCTATTAATGTAAAGCAATACCGGTACCCGCCTCACTTAAGGGAAATAGTTCAGAAGCAGGTTCAGGAATTAATCGATAACGACATAGTAGAAGAATAAGAATCACCTTACAACTCTCCATTGTGGATTGTTCCCAAAAAACCTGATTCGCAGGGAAATAAAAGATGGCGTTTGGTTATAGATTTTCGGGCTCTAAACGAGAAAACCATCGCTTCCGCTTATCCCCTTCCCAATATAACGGAAATTCTCGATCAATTAGGAAGAAGTAAATATTTTTCAACTCTTGATCTAGCTTCGGGATTTCATCAAGTGCCAATTGATCCCTCAGATGCTCCTAAGACCGCGTTTTCAACCCCATTTAATCATTTGCAATATAAAAGAATGCCTATGGGATTGAAGGGCTCCCCATCCACGTTTCAGGTTCTCATGGATAAGGTGCTGAGCGGGTTGCAGGGTATTGAATTATTCGTCTACATGGACGATATTGTAGTATACGCCGAATCCTTAGAGGATCATACTCGGAAGACAAAGAAATTGTTTGGGAGACTAAGAACTGCCGGTCTCACCCTGCAGCCCGATAAGTGCTTTTTCCTCCGGAAAGAAGTCGTTTACTTAGGGCACATCATATCCGAACAGGGGTTGAAACCCGATCCTCGTAAGATTCAGGCCGTCTCGGAATTCCCGCGTCCGAAGAATGCTAAAAATATCAAACAATTTTTAGGTTTAGCTGGGTATTACCGTAGATTCATTCCTGACTTTGCTAAAATTTCTAGGCCCCTCCATTCACTTTTGCAAAAGGATAAACACTTTTTATGGGATAACGCGCAAGAGAATGCTTTCATCACCCTGAAACAAACACTCTGCTCCAGCCCCATCCTGCAATATCCAGATTTTAATGAACCATTTGTTGTAACGACCGACGCATCCAATTATGCTTTGGGTGGTGTCTTGAGTCAGGGCCCGATAGGAAGGGATCTCCCAATTGCCTACACGTCAAGGGCTTTAGTTAGCGCAGAAATAAGATACACAACCACGGAGAAAGAATTACTAGCTGTAGTGCACGCAGTGAAGCAGTTTAGACCGTATCTCTATGGCCGGAAATTTACATTAGTGACCGATCATAGACCACTATTATCGCTAAATAAATTAAGAGATCCTATCGGAAGAGTAGGACGTTGGAAAATTTTGTTAAGGGAATATGACTATGACATTATTCATAAACCGGGAAAGATAAACATGAACGCGGATGCACTGTCCAGAAACCCTATACCAACTCTTCCAATACCCATCGATTCCGTTGACTCTGATCCAGAGGAATTGTTCCCAGAAACTAATATCGAAAATTTATTCCTAATTAATCATGCTGAATCAGGTCATAAGGGACAAGATTCCGAAGGATCAGAGAATTTCGATCATTCCTATACCCCGACTAGACAAGACGATAGACCAATAAACACTGACGGACCGACCGATGGACTTAGCACTGTCTCTTCAATGGAAGAGGCAGCGGTCATCGTATATCATGACCGAGGTAGCTGTAGGGGACCACCGGTTGTAAAGGTCGTGGCTGAAGCCCTCCAGAGAGAGGAGAATAGAGTAGCTAGCCCGGACGTGGATATCGCGGCCGAAGCCCTGAAAAATGGGATAGTTAGTGTTAAGAGTCCACCGGCCACAAGCAAGGTGGCCGAAGCCTTCGCGCGTGTTGAGGGGGTCGGGGACATACAGGAAAATTCCTATCAAGAAATCCCGCCAGGCCGAAGTACTCTCACACGTGTCGAAGAGAACGCCGGGGGCCTACGGGAAAATTCCCATCAAGAAACCCTGTCAGGCAACTGTACACCAGTCACGAGGAGTACAACCGAAGCTCTCACGTGTGCTGGGGGGCTCGGGGGCTATGTGTTCCTGGAGCGAAGGACTTCCACACACGTTGGGAATGATAGAGCCGGGGACCTACAGGAAAATTCCTATCAAGAAATCCCGTTAGGCGAAAATAGGGTTGAAAGGACGCAGACAAAGGTTCAAGGGGAGGTTGATCTCCAAGAACCAGTGACAGATAACCTTAACAGTGTATCCGACGATTCTGGGGATGAATTAGAGAATGAAATTATTGGAATAAAAACCTACGAGATTCAGTCTTCTGCTGTCGCGAGTGAATCCCCTAACACACAGTCCTATGTGGACAACAGCACACAGTCCTATGTGGACAACAACACACCGTCCTATGTGGACAACAACACACAGTCCTATGTGGACAACAGCACACAGTCCTATATGGACAACAACACACCGTCCTATGTGGACAATAACACACCGTCCTATGTGGACAACAACACACAGTCCTATGTGGACAACAGCACACAGTCCTATGTGGACGATCCGATACAAAAAACACCGTCCTCAATGGATCACACAACACCATCCTTAACAAACACGATACACAAAAACCAACCCAACCTAAACCTGACTCCGCCTATCGTGAATAGAATAGATCAGGTCCTAGTCATAACTTCCGTCGAATACTCCCGGGACCAACTTCTAATGAGAAAAGATAATGTCGCGCATTTTATGTCGGTAGATTGCGAAATAAGTACCCCTATTTGCCAACAGTTAGCAGACTTAGAAATGATAAATATTGAAAAATTAAAGACAGAACCCATTGGTATAGGCGCGGTAGTACAGACAAATTTATCTAATGGAAAAATTATATATTCATTATTTATAAAGGAAAAGTCAAACGAGATAGCTACCGCGGCCATAATAGTTCAATGTTTAGATTCCCTCCGAATCGCAATAATTGAGGAAAATGTAAATTCGGTTAGCATCTCGAAATTTGGAGACGGGTTGGAGAAGAACCATTGGTTACCTATCGAAATTGCCCTACGGGCGCGTTGGAAAACAGCGATACCTAAATTAACAATTTGTACGGGCGAAGTAATTATTCCTCCTCCCAACGATAGATTGAAAATTGTAAGTGAAGCCCATGACTCAGCGATAGGGGGTCACAAGAGTGTTGCTAAAACTTACCACCGCGTCCGCGAACGATATTTCTGGCCCGGAATTAAAGAAGATGTTTCAGAATATGTTAGAACGTGCGCAGAATCCCAGAAAAAGAAATTAGTACGCGTGAAAACAAGGCAGCCCATGAGAATTACTACAACCCCTAGTAAAGCATTTGAGATTTTAGAGATGGATATTGTGGGGCCCTTACCTGTAACAGTAGCCGGGAATAAATATATATTAACCCTCCAGTGCAACCTAACTAAGTATTCTGACGCCCTTCCTATTTCTGATATGACCGCTGAGATGGCTGCCACCGCGTTAGTCCACGATTTCATTACTAGGTTTGGTTGTCCCGAAGCCATAAAAACCGATCAGGGTAGTAATTTTCAGAGTAGTTTAATGCAGAAAGTGGCAAAAATATTTAAAATCAAACAATTGCGATCTACCTCCTTCCATCCGCAAACCATGGGTTCATTAGAAAGAAGTCATCACTCGTTGGTTGAATATTTTAAATGTATACGGATAAGACCGATTGGGATACCTGGATTAAGATGGCTATGTTCTCGTATAATACATCGATCCACTCAGCGCACGGTTTCACTCCCCATGAATTAATTTTCGGACAAAAGGCGCGGTTGCCCTCGGAATTCGAGTCACGAACTGTTGAGAAAACGTATGAGATGTATTTAGATGAATTAATATTTAAATTGAATGATACTCAAAAAATGGCGAAAGCGCGATTACTAGAAGCGAAAGAACGATCAAAGCGATATTATGATCAGAAATTAAATACAAAAGATTTTAAAGTCGGAGAAGAAGTATATTTATTAAAAGAACCACAAGTAGGGAAATTCGACGAACAATACGCGGGCCGATATAAAATAACTGAATTAATAGGCGATAGAAACGCAAAAATAGATTTAGGAAATAATAAAACCAAAATAGTCCATGTAGATAAATTAAAACACGCGTGTTTACGACCTAACTAAATTTATTCATTGTTTACTTCTTTATACGATACTTGATATGTTACCTTATTGCGATATTTATATTTTTATAAATTCCACGTGCGATCTAATTGTAATTTCATGTATCCTATTTGTAATTAAATTAATAAATGATAAAATAATAAGGGTTATAGGAGAGATGGCCAGGGCTCGCCTTACGGTTAAAGAACTGAATGTTTGTTCCTTTTTGCCCTGGAGATGGGAAACCGGAAGTACTCCTGATACATTGTATCAGGATGAGTCCCGGCGAGCCATAGGTAGCATCTCACAGAAGGGAGCGATGACAGGGGCTCCCTTCACCCTGAAAAATTAAATTATTTAAAAGAAAATCCGCGAATAAATGAGTAAATAACCGCTCTCCATAATAAAATTCACCCTTAAAAATTAAAATTATTTGTTGAAATTTACACTTAAAACCCGAAATTTCTTATTAAAGGCTTCACCCTTAAATATAATTATTTAACTTAAACCCGCGTTTTATTGTAGATTCACCCCCAAACATAATTATTAAACCCGCATTCTTCATCCTAATTATTTAAATTAAACCCGCGTTTTATTATAAATTCACCCTTATGAAATTAAATTATTTAACTTAAACCCGCGTTTCATTATAAATTCACCCTTAAAAATTAAAATTATTTGTTGAAACTTACACTTAAAATCCGAAATTTCCTATTAAAAGCTCCACCCTTAAAAATTAAAATTTATACTTAAAACCCGAAATATCTTATTAAAGGATTCACCCTTAAATATAATTATTTAAGTTAAACCCGCGTTTTATTGTAGTTTCACCCTCAAACATAATTATTAAACCCGCATTTTTCATCCTGATTATTTAAATTAAACCCTCGTTTCATTATAAATTCCCTCGTAAGAACCCTAAGTATTTAGATTGAAACCCATGCTTCCTTGTAGACTCACCCTTAGCAATTTAGGGTATTCACCGAAAAACCATCATTAAAGTGTATATGCAGGGGGAAGGAAGGAAAACTTTGCGACAAATATGCTTTAATTCCAACCGTGTGTTACCACGTTCATCAATAGTACCTTGAAGGGGATGTGTTTTAGAAAGACCTAGAATTCCCTAAAAACACCCTAAGTTGTCCAGATTCGATGACCGGTCCCATGACGCAATTAGAACATAGTGCCCTTCCCCCGCTCCCATCTCCGGCGGCGCGGTCTCTCACTTCCGTGGCTCTCTTCTCCACGAACCGCCGAACCGGAAGGATGCAAGGGAGAAAAACCAGTGAGAGTCCATTACGCCGGCAAGGGCACCTTTTTCCTGTGCAGTAAGTACTTCCTCCCTTTTCTCATTTCTTCTTTCCTTTCCCCGAGTATTTTCGCGAACCGCGAGTGAATTCTTCTTCTCTCTCGCGAGTGTTTTTCCCCGAACCACGAATGTATTATTTCTCTCTTTCTCTCTCGTACCGCTGATGCATTTCTTCCTTTTCATGTCCGCCTTTTCCTGAATCACGGCTATACGCATTCTTCTTTCCTCTTCCTTCGTGCGTTTTTTGTTTTTGTTCGGACTTCAGACGCGTCCCTCCTTTTGCGCGTTCCCCCCAGGTCGCGGGCGCATCCTTCATTTTGCGCGTTTTCCCCGAGCCTCGAGCACATTTCTCCTTTCGCGCGTTTTGTTCGGGTTTCAGACGCGTCCCTCCTTTTGCGCGTTCCCCCCAGGTCGCGGGCGCATCCTTCATTTTGCGCGTTTTCCCCGAGCCTCGAGCACATTTCTCCTTTCGAGCGTTTTGTTCGGGTTTCAGACGCGTCCCTCCTTTTGCGCGTTCCCCCCCAGGTCGCGGGCGCGTCTTTCATTTTGCGCGTTTTCCCCGAACTTCGGGCGCGTTTTTCTTTTCGCACGTTTTTTTTTTGAGCCTCAGGCGCATCCCTCCTTTTGCGCGGACCTCGAGCGCGTTCACCCTTTCACACGTTTCCCCGGGAATCGGGCGCGTTCTTTTCTCTCTCTCTCTCTCTCTCTCTCTCTCTCTCTCTCTCTCTCTCTCTCTCTCTCTCTCTCTCTCTCTCTCTCTCTCTCTCTCTCTCTCTCTCTCTCTCTCTCTCTCTCTCTCTCTCTCTCTCTCTCTCTCTCTCTCTCTCTCTCTCTCTCTCTCTCTCTCTCTCTCTCTCTCTCTCTCTCTCTCTCTCTCTCTCTCTCTCTCTCTCTCTCTCTAACGTGTCCGGCGAATTCCCTGACTCCCATATTCCTTTGCAGTCATGGAGGAGTATATCCTGATTAAGGAGGAGTGGTTGGAGGACGAGGGGGGAGAGCGGGCGAGCCTGAGCGGGAGTGGCAAGCCTGAGCATTTTCCGGAGGGCTACGAGGAGGGTGATTTAGAGGCCGCTGAGGGCCTGCTGGCCCTGAGGACGGACGAGGGGAGCACCTCTATGGCACAAATTGGAGCCACAGAGGGGCCGCCAGCGAAGCAATCGCGACGTCAGCCGGAGGTGGCCCTCGTCCGCTTCGAGCGGGTCGTGATGCCCCCTTTGGGGGAGCCGCCGTTCCGGGTACCGGCGGTCCCGAGAAATGAAGCGGAGCTGAAGAGGTTAAGAAAGGTTCTCCAAGGGAAGATCGACGGCCGGCATCAGAGCGCTGCACGGGCCGGCCATTGCACTGCGGATTATTTCCTATCTCCCGAGGGAAATTCCTGGAGATGCATCTATTGTTATACGGAGGCCCAGGGTTGGACCCTACAAAGAGCCCATGTAGTAGGGCTATTAAGAGAAATCTCCACCCCCAGCTGCCGGTGCGGAAGGAATCCCCATTCCGTCAGTAGGATGGATGTGTGCAAGGGGTGCACTTATACCTTCCTTCTGCACCAGAAGGAAATAGAAGAAGGAAGAATATTTTCGACTGCGGCCCCCTAGGATCATTTTGTTTTTGATGTATTTCTCCTTTTGTATTTCAAATCCTTGTTTAATAAACGTATTTTATCAATATTAACTGATCCCTCTTTATACAACCTCTGGCGCTACAAACACACAAACACACACATACACGCATAGGCGCACACATACACGCACATTCATCCAACACACACACGCGCACACACACAAACACACACACACACACGCACACGCGCACACATACACGCACACACGTATACATACATGCGCATTCATCCAACACACACACATACACGCATACACACACACATTCGTCCCACACACACACGCATATACGCACCCCCACGCACTCCTATACCCCTTCACACACACACACACGCACACGTACCCCTATACCCTTTCACGCACACCCACACACACACACATACACACACACACGCACCTACCCTTTCACGCCCACGTGCACACTCACACCCGCGAATATCCCTATAATCGGGTTTTTCCCGCTATCAAGCGTACCCGCCCTTTTTCGTCGCGTGAAGAAAAGCTCGAACCATGGGTTCGTGTTTTAAAAGAAGGGGGGGACTGTTATGAACTGCGTTTGCGTAAACGAGTCGTGCAACACATAAAGGCAATTCTACAATAGAACCTTAAATATTGATCTCTGATAAAAGTTAAATAAAATGATAAATTAAATAATAATAATTGAATGCGTTCCCATAACAATCTCGATCTAAAATTCCAATAGTAGGATCTATATATTAATTAGTTAATTAACCAAGTTATAAACAATAACTCGAATAGGCATCGATGATAAACAAGCGATAATGGATTTATTAACTAATTACCTTCAACAATTAGTAATTGCGCCCGTATAATTAAACTATCAATGGCAAGGCCAACGCGCTAACGAACAAATTGAGATTAGCAATAAAACTAAATAAACGGTAGTAATCTGCGATTAAATTAATAACTATTGGGACGATAAATAGTAATTGCGTCATAATAATTAGCGATTTGATAAATAACGGCAGGCGTAATAATAATTAATTAGGGAAGCTCGCTCAGGTATGAAGAAGCTCTGTTACAGAAATTCCCAAGGACAACCAGCAGCTCGAGAAACAATTCAAGGACAAACAAAAGACGTGAACGTTTCCGAGAATCAATTAGCGAAGGGCTCGAGGAAACTTAATCCACTTCAAGGTCAAGAGTTTCAGGAATGCATCAACGGTCGAACCAAGAATGCGTAAACACTTCTTGGAATCCATTAGGCTAAGGAAAGGATTAACGGACAGGCTAGGAATGCGTAAACAGTTCTCAGAATCCATTAGTGCCAACGGTCACCCGACGAGAGACAAACAATTCCCAGAACTATGGCGCAGTGGCGCAACAACCTAACGGCCCGAGCCATCGTCAACAGCCAATCACAGACTAGCGGCGTCGCACGCCACTGGGGGATGCGGTCCGTCGCTCGCTGCTCATCGCTCTCGACCCTGTTTTCTGGTCTAGGGCCCCTCCATCGCCACTCCCCCACTTAGGAGTGGGAGAAGGCTTCTGAGGCAACCTGGCGCCCTACAGCCTCTACACCATACTGCCTCCCACTACCAACCTGAAGCTGCCGACCAATAGCGTTTCTCCTAGGATCCTTGTCAACGACCTGAGGTCCGCGTCAGGGGTATAAAAGAAGAGCCCCGAGCCGCCAGAGTCAGTCGCTACCGAGCACATGAGACGCTTCGTAGCTTTAACCTGGGTCGTTATCAACATTTTTGGTACTCTGCTGCACATTGTGCATGTTGCGCCCAGAAGCTTTAAATAATCATTGAATTGTATAGAGTCACGGTTCTAAAGTTCATTGGTTGTCAAAATTAACAAAGTTCTGAATTAATTCAATAAATTCAAGTTAAAGTTTATTCTCTCGAGTTCGAATTTCATTTCAATTTCCTGCAATTCCATGCACTTCAGTGCTTAATCGAACAACGAATTCCACGTTCCGACTGGTCAACTTGGCGACCATTGCAGAAACGCCTTTCTGCTCGCCGAGCCCGACTCGGGTCGTAACACCACTAACGTAAAATGGGTGTGCATGGTGCAAAGTAAGTCGTACCAACCTTTTTTGACGCCTTATATTTGTTTACGTTGTATAGTTCTCGTAAATGACTCTAGATGGCACTATGACTGCACTTTTATAGAATAAAATTACAAATTATTTTATTAAATAATAATTGAAGTGAAATAGACTTAAAAAACTTCAGTTTTGCAAATAATGTAACTGTATTATGATATAAATTAACCACAACGATATAGTAGCGATGAATTGCATTCATAACCTTAAAAACAAAATTTGATTGAGTTTTGAATATAAATATTATTACTGTACAGAAAGATTTTCACTGGATAAATAATAATTTTAATAATTATTTATTACATTTTATTCGTTCAAAAAGTTTTGCTATTTCAACGTAGCTCGTTATTATTGTTGAACGATTTTCAGATGAAATCAAAGCTAATCAACAAACTTTTATTACACCTTATAATAACTACTAATTTATAATAAACAATTATTTTCAATATGATTTTCTGGAATTATAGGTCTGCAACATTTTTCGTAAAGAAATAATTTTTATCGCATTATTTCCCGTGAATACGAGGGCGTGAAATTTTTTGTTAAAAGGACATGAAGGGGTTTTCGTATAGGTAATGGTTATTAAATAAATGATAAAATCAAAGGGAATCAACATAGTTTTATTATACCTTATAATAACTGCCAATTTAAAATAATATAAACAATTCTTTCCGCGCTTTTTCCTGGAAATACGTGCTCGCGACATTTTTTGTAAAGAACATGCGAAGAGTTTTTCGTTTAGAGAGTTATAATTGGACGATTTTCGCTTATTGTTCAATGATTTAAGTACACATAAAAATGTTGGATACAGAAGATATAGGTAACATCTAAATAAATCTTGTTCCCAATTATAACATTTCCATATAATCAATTCCTCATAATCTAAACCTATATAAACACGATTTTGAACGCCACAATGCACCTTACATAGTCAATTTTCGCTTATTATTTAACAGAATTCGATTTGACAGAAATATGAAATATAATAGCTATTAATAAGATAGGAATATAACATTCCAAAGATGATATATTTATAAAAATATAATAATGAGATACAAAATTACTTTTGATTACAATTTTTAATATAGGATAAGCACATTGAAAGCATAATAAAATAAAAACGAAATTTCTACTTTTCATTTTTTACAAAATGGCAAATATCATGCAAACTAAAACATTGTCAATACTATATTATGGTGTTTTTAAGGGGGTGTCAAACTCAATTCTGCGATTTGACCGACCCATAGGTCGGTAAAGTAGGAAGTACATACTATTCATGAAATATGACACAAGCGCCATCTCTGGAAAATCGTAATAGATTTTAACATAGATGGCGCTACATATTTCAAGAATATTAAACATCTGTAGTATTATTATACTGTAATAATAATACACATCTATCTGTATTTTCTATTGTTCAAATCAGTATTTACGTATTTCGCCTATACGCATTTTTTATTATAAACAATTGTACGTATTTCGCGTATACGTATTTCCTATTATAAATAATGATGCGTATTTTGCATATACGAATTTTTTATTGTTATTAATAGTGCGTATTTCACATATACGCATTTTTATTACAAATAATTGTGCGTATTTTGCCTATACGCATCGTCTTGTATAACAAATTTTGTGTGTATTTCTTTTATAAATAATTATGCGTATTTCGTTTATACGCATTTTTATTACAAATAATTGTGCGTATTTCACCTATACGCATTGTCTTTTATAAAAAATTTTGTGTATTTCTTTTATAAATAATTATGCGTATTTCGCTTATACGCACTTTTCAGTGTTAGTAATCCTGCGCATTTCGCCTATACGCATTTTATAATAAATAATTTTGTGTATTTCGCCTATACACATGTTCTATTATAAAGACATATGCGTATTTCGCTTATACGCACTTTTCAGTGTTACTAATTGTACGCATTTCGCCTATACGCATTTTATAATAAGTAATTTTATGTATTTCGCCTATACACACGTTCTATTATAAAGACATGCATATTTCGCCTATACACATGTCTTATTATAGTGAGATGCAGGTTAGTCAATTTATTCACGATTGCAACTGCAATCCTAAAAATGGATACCCGTAAAAAAGTGAGCTTGTTCCATAGTACAAAACGAGCAAGACAATTGTGACAGATTATCAACTTACTCGAATCTGCCTTATTTTTCGAAGACTGGTAACTGTTTACCATAGAGAGCAACAAGTGAACGCGGCCGATTATGTACACAGCAGAACAGCGACAGCAGCAACTGAAGGCGTCGCGATATCGTTTATTGTGCGCTTCGTAGGTTTCACAGATCGGATGCGAGGTCTACGCGTTCAAGTTGGCCGATGATGGAGTCTATATGAAGCGCTGCGTAGATTTTTATGTTCAGGTGACGTGGCTGCTCGATTACCAAGTTTAGCTTTTTCAGGCGGCTGATGATTGAGTCCTGGTAGTGCGCTCCGTAGGTTTTGATGCCCAGATGACGGGACGGCTCGATTGCGAGGTCAGCTGTTCCAGGTCGCCGATGATAGAGTGTAGGTGATGCGCTCCGTAGAATTTTGTGTCCAGGTGTCATGACGGCTCGATTGTGAGTTCTAGCTTTTCCAGGCGTCTTATTATGGAGTCTGAGTAGTGCGCTCCGTAGGTTTTTGTGGCCAGGTGACGGGATAGCTCGATTACCAGGTCTAGCTGTTCCAGGCAGCTGATGATGGAGTGTAGCTGATGCGCTCTGTAGATTTTTCCAGGTGTCGGCACAGATCGGATGCGAAGTCTAGGGGTTCAAGGTGGCCGATGGAGTATACATGATGCGCTCCGTAGGTTTTTGTGCCCAGGCGACGGACAGCTTGATTGCGAGTTCTAGCTATTCCAGGTGGAAGATGATAGTAGGTGATAGTAGGTGGCCGATGAGTGTAGGAGATACGCTTCGTAGATATTTGTATGCAGATGTCAGGACGGCTCGATTACGAGTTCTAGCTTTTCCAGGCGTCTTATTATGGAGTTCGGGTAGTGCGCGCTCCGTAGGTTTTTGTGGCCAGGTGACGGGACAGCTCGATTACCAGGTCTAGCTGTTCCAGGCGGCTGATGATGGTGTAGGTGATGCGCTCTGTAGATTTTTGTGTCCAGGTATCGGCACAGATCGGATGTGAGGTCTTCGCGTTCCAGGTGACTGATAATGGAGTCTAGATGATGCGCTCCGTTGGTTTTGTGACAAGATGCGACTAATTAATTTCGTACTTGAAGAATGTGCCGTACCCCTCACAGAATCCCACCTCCTTACTATAGAAAGTGGCAAGTGAACGCGGCCGATGATATAGCAAAACCGCGATAGCAGCAGCTCAAGACGTCGTGATGTGGTATAGTGGGGATTTTCGCCCTAGGCAAAATAAAGCAGAATTAAAACATGAATAAATTAGTAGCGGAAGAAGCACAGAGAAGCCACGCTCCCGTGAAAGGGAAGGGAATAGTTGCAGGATAGATGCCAGCTATAAAGTAAAGCGTAAACCTTCTTACAGCAAACTACTCACCAGAAAATTTTTCCAAAAACTTCAGAGGTTGCCGATGTCCACATAAAACACATACCTCCACCAT
Source organism: Torymus aiolomorphi (assembly GCA_036365515.1). Classification (NCBI taxonomy): domain Eukaryota; kingdom Metazoa; phylum Arthropoda; class Insecta; order Hymenoptera; family Torymidae; genus Torymus; species Torymus aiolomorphi. The sequence continues at coordinate 93,865,321 of CM070874.1, forward strand.
CTGATCCCAGTAAAAAGAATCCGGTAACAATAACAGCTCAAGACGTCGTGATGTCGTCTACAGGAGCTCTTCGCCCTAGGCAATATAAAGAAGAATTAAAACATGAATAAATGAGTAGCGGAAGGAGCATAGAGAAGCCACGCTCCTGTGAAAGGGAAGGGAATAGTGGCAGGATAGATACCAACTGTAAAGTAAAGCAGTAATAGTATATTACGTTCCTAGGCCGGGAAGTAGGATATTACATTCGCGTGTAGATTGCCGTCCGAGGCGAAGTCGAGGACGGCAAACACGCGAATATGATATTCTACTTTCCGGCCGAGGTGCGTATACTATTTTTCATCATACCCTGGCTCGAAAGGGCGCCGAAATATGTATGTTTTGCAGCCGGAAATTTGCAGGTTATAGTCACGTCGTATGCTAAAAACATGTGACTGTAATGTGCAACTTCCCGGCCGCAAAACGCGCATGTTTTGGAGCACTTTCGGCCGGGGTATGATGAAAACCTTTTACAGCAAACTACTCACCAGAAAATATTTCCAAAATCTTCAGAGGTTGCCCATGTCCAGATAAAAAGATGCCTCCACCACCTGATCCCAAAAAAAAAAAAAAAAAATCCGGTAACAGCAACAGTTTGAGGCGTCGTGATGTCGTCTACAGGAGCTCTTCGCCCTAGGCAAAATAAAGCAGAATTAAAACATGAATAAATTAGTAGCGGAAGAAGCACAGAGAAGCCACGCTCCCGTGAAAGGGAAGGGAATAGTTGCAGGATAGATGCTAGCTGTAAACTAAACCGGTAAACCTTCTTATAGGAAACTACTCACCGGAAAATTTTTTCAAAAACTTCAGAGGTTGCCGATGTCCATGTAAAAAACATACCCCATCCACGTGTCCCAATAAAAAAAATCCGGTAACAGCCACAGCTCAAGACGTCGTGATATCGTCTACAGGAGCTCTTCGTCCTAGGCAATATAAAGAAGAATTAAAACATGAATAAATTGGTAGCGGAGAGAGAACAGAGAAGCTACGTTCCTGTCAAAGGACAGAGAAATTTTTTAGTTGACTTTATCTTTTTTAAAGTATACATAATATAATTTAATAAAAAAATGAAAATATGTAACTTTTCAATCTGCCACTTCTAAGGAATACACAAGCAGTGCATCAACTAAATCTGGAAAATTGCATAACTAAATTTTTTTTTCATTAAATTATATACCTACTTACAGAAAGATGAAATCAGCTTAAAAATACATGCGATGCCTGAAATGCATTATAGAAGCGTATTTCTATCATTCTCATACTTTTTTTAATGAAGTAGTAAAACACAGCACCTTACAGTAAATATCAACTACACTGAATAATGAGTTCACCTGCTAAATCTAACTGGTGGCTTTTATATTATAGGAACAGGATTAATTTCTCTTTTCAAGTTGTAAATTCAGCAAATTTAATTAAATGTATTTTCTCTTATGAAATCTGAACTTGGTGGTAGTTGATAATAGGTAAGCCACCTCATTATTCATTAATTACTACAAATCAAACTGAATTTCACAGGTTAAAATAACTTTTTCACAATTTGTACCTGTTCTTAGATTTATTGCTCAACTATGCAATCTTAATTTAAATATTGGATGCCTTGCATTTTGTGAACATATCTGTTACAGCAGGCCTGACCATAGATTTATAGATCTTTTGACAACACTCACTACACTACACTACACTATAAGGCCAAAATTTAGAACTCGAAAAGAAAAGTCATCTTGTTCCTACGATAAAAAAGCCACTTATCAGATATAGCAGGTGTATTGGCCATTCAATGTAATCGATATTTACTTTCAGATGATGTGTTCGTACTTAATCGAAAAGACTGTAAGAATGATAAAAATCCGCTTCATTAATGCATCGCAGACATCGCATGTATTTTTTAGTTGATTATCTTTCTGAAAATATACATAATATAATTTATAAAAAAATGAAAATATGTAACTTTTCAGTCTGACAATTCTAAGAAATACACAAACAGTGCCTCAACTAAATCCTAAAAATTGCATAACTAAATTTTTTTTTCATTAAATTATTCCTACTTACAGAAAGATGAAATCAGCTTTAGACATGCGATGTCTGAAATGCATTATAGAAGCGGATTTCTATGATTCTCATTCTTTTTTAAATTAAGTACTAAAACACAGCACCTCAAAATAAACATCAACAACACTGAATAATGAGTACACCTGTTAAATCTGACAGGTGGGCTCTATATAGGTGCTGCTTTTTCTCGAAGGATAATGAAAACCCTGAAACAAAAAAAATGAAGTTGTAGCAATTGTCGAAAGGTAGATTACTGAAAAAACAATTTCTCTAACAACAGGCCACAAAGTCGTTACAGTATATTAAAATAAATACCTACTACAGATCAGGTTCCATGGATAATCTGCAAGAAGATGACGCTGTCAAGCTGCGTGTCTCAGGAAGCCCTTTACTCAAGGTTACCCACTGTGATGCCGTTGTTGAAAATTGTAGTTCCCCATTTGGTGCTATTTAATTAAAATAGCTCCTGTTTTATTGGATGATGAAGAACTGTACTGAGAAAAAAATTTGGTTTAGTAAATTATGGTGGTTATTTTATATTTGAACACACTGACAAGTGTAGGAAAAAAAGGAAAATCAGAAAATTTTCTATCAACCTGGTATCTTTTGCCGGGAAAACAAGACAAAAATAGAAATTACGACAAAAATAGAAACGAACCTATGTACAGATACCATAACCATAAACTATATATAAATAATATCTATACATAACTGAATGCTAGCATCAATATTAACACAGCTGTCATCACATAAGTAGTAACCATGATTTCAAACTTCTTTATATGGGGTTTCTCAATCAATTTCAGATATCCGACTTACCATACAAAAAATTTATTGATGAATAAAGACACTGCTTAAGGTGAGGCTAGCTCTACTAGAAATTTCATACTAAATACATAGTGTAAAAAGAAGCTGTCAAAAGTGAGAAATCTATTTATAAGTGTACATTGCTTCTTGATCTAGATAACTCAAGATAAAAAATTAAGTTCGCACCAAAAAAATTAGTAATCGCACCATGTTATTTTTCACATTTGAATTAAAAAAAATTCAAAAGTGTACAAAATGCCTTCCCAAAAACAATTTTATAAGTTTCTTTATCAGAATGATAATTCTAGAATCCCTATTGAAAGGAGACTTATTTTGTAAACATAACCATACTTTACAAAAACTATATTTTTAGTTTTTTTTTCAATTTCATGCACAAAAAGTATTTTGTAAGATTACAAATTAAGACTCCATAATATTCATAAACTATAAAGGAATAAAAAAAAAATAAAAACCCTTTTACAGAAGACCTCGTCTCTGAATCCTCATGTTTTCCTATTTACAACATTGCCTAGTGAGTCCTCGACCTCTTCTCCTTGATCTGGTGTCTTCTTTGCACTGTTTTTAATTTCTCCCATAATGCAAGTGCATCCTCTATTTGTGTTACATCGACGACGTAGGTGTTCTGCAGCCTGAAGCACATGCACATACGCTCCTCGTGCAGCCGGCGCTGCTGCTCCAGGAGGGACTCTATTGCAAATCTTTTGAAAGGTTGGTTTTTGATGTACGTCATCCGCGGGGAGAGCGCGTGTTCGCCTGGCCAGGACTTACCTCAGTTGCAGCGAGAAGGCGCGGTTGAACGCGCTCGACGGTGCCTGCTGCACAGCGCGCCGCTGTGTCTCTCTCTCTCTCTCGCTCTCTCTCTCTCTCGCTCCTGCGAGTATCGGCCATGATGCTCTCTCACACTTGCTTCCGTGAGTGAGCATGTATTGCATGGTGTGTGTAAAGTTAGAAATATGTTGAGAGAATGGCAATGTATCTTTTGAACTCAAAAGACGAAAAAGCGCATGTGCATTTCCATCTAAAACCACCAGACCCTTGCTCAAAGTTTACCAAAATGTCCTCACACAATGCAATACATGCTGAGGGATTGTATATCCAATTTCAAACCTTTTCGATCAGCCAGTTTTGGGAAACAACTTTTTTTCTTCAAAATTTCCTAAAAAACACACAAACAAGGCAATAACACAACACTTCCAGAAAATTTAGATCTCAAATTCGATATACAATCCCTTAGCATGTATTGCATGGTGTATGTAATGTTAGAAATATGTTGAGAGAATGGCAATGTATCTTTTGGAGTCAAAAGTCGAAAAGGCGCTTGTGCATTTCCAACTAAAACCACCAGACCCTTGCTCAAAGTTTACCAAAATTTCCTCACACAATGCAATACATGCTGAGGGATTGTATATCCAATTTTAGACCTTTTCGATCAGCCAGTTTTGGGAAATAACCTTTTTCTTGAAAATTTCCTAAAAACACACAAAAAAGGCCATAACTCAACACTTGATGATCGTTTAGATCTCAAATTCGATATACAATCCCTTAGCATGTATTGCATGGCGTGTGTAAAGTTAGAAATATGTTTTAAAGAATGGCAATGTATCTTTTTGACTCAAAAGTCGAAAAGGCGCATGTGCATTTCCAACTAAAACCACCAGACCCTTCCTCAAAGTTTACCAAAATGTCCTCTCACAATGCAATACATGCTGAGGGATTGTATATCCAATTTCAGACCTCTTCGATCAGCCAGTTTTGGGAAATAACTTTTTTTCTTGAAAATTTCCTAAAAAACACACAAAAAAGGCAATAACTCAACACTTGATAATTATTTAGATCTCAAATTCGATATACAATCCCTCAGCATATATTGCATGGTGTGTGTAAAGTTAGAAATATGTTTAGAGAATGGCAATCTATCTTTTGGACTGAAAAGTCGAAAAGGCGCATGTGCATTTCCGACTAAAACCACCAGACCTTTGCTCAAAGTTTACCAAAATGTCCTCACACAATGCAATACATGCTGAGGGATTGTATATCCAATTTCAGACCTTTTCAATCAGCCAGTTTTGGGTAATAACTTTTTTTCTTGAAAATTTCCTAAAAAACACACAAAAAAGGCATTAACTCAACACTTGCTGAATATTTAGATCTCAAATTCGATATACAATCCCTCAGTATGTGTTGCATGGTGTGTGTAAAGTTAGAAATATGTTGAGAGAATGGCAATGTATCTTTTGAACTCAAAAGTCGAAAAGGCGCATGTGCATTTCCAACTAAAACCACCAGATCCTTGCTCAAAGTTTACCAAAATGTCCTCACACAATGCAATACATGCTGAGGAATTGTATATCCAATTTCACACCTTTTCGATCAGCCAGTTTTGGGAAACAACTTTTTTCTTCAAAATTTCCTAAAAAACACACAAAAAAGGCAATAACACAACACTTGCAGAAAATTTAGATCTCAAATTCGATATACAATCCCTTAGCATGTATTGCATGGTGTATGTAATGTTAGAAATATGTTGAGAGAATGGCAATGTATCTTTTGGAGTCAAAAGTCGAAAAGGCACTTGTGCATTTCCAACTAAAACCACCAGACCCTTGCTCAAAGTTTACCAAAATTTCCTCACACAATGCAATACATACTGAGGGATTGTATATCCAATTTTAGACCTTTTCGATCAGCCAGTTTTGGGAAATAACCTTTTTTCTTGAAAATTTCCTAAAAAACACACAAAAAAGGCAATAACTCAACACTTGATGATCGTTTAGATCTCAAATTCGATATACAATCCCTTAGCATGTATTGCATGGTGTGTGTAAAGTTAGAAATATGTTTTAAAGAATGTCAATGTATCTTTTTGACTCAAAAGTCGGAAAGGCGCATGTGCATTTCCAACTAAAACCACCAGACCCTTGCTCAAAGTTTACCAAAATGTCCTCTCACAATGCAATACATGCTGAGGGATTGTATATCCAATTTCAGACCTTTTCGATCAGCCAGTTTTGGGAAATAACTTTTTTCTTGAAAATTTCCTAAAAAACACACAAAAAAGGCAATAACTCAACACTTGATAATTATTTAGATCTCAAATTCGATATACAATCCCTCAGCATATATTGCATGGTGTGTGTAAAGTTAGAAATATGTTTAGAGAATGGCAATGTATCTTTTGGACTGAAAGGTCGAAAAGGCGCATGTGCATTTCCAACTAAAACCACCAGACCCTTGCTCAAAGTTTACCAAAATGTCCTCACACAATGCAATACATGCTGAGAGATTGTATATCCAATTTCAGTCCTTTTCAATCAGCCAGTTTTGGGTAATAACTTTTTTTCTTGAAAATTTCCTAAAAAACACACAAAAAAGGCATTAACTCAACACTTGCTGAATATTTAGATCTCAAATTCGATATACAATCCCTCAGTATGTATTGCATGGTGTGTGTAAAGTTAGAAATATGTTGAGAGAATGGCAATGTATCTTTTGAACTCAAAAGTCGAAAAGACGCATGTGCATTTCCAACTAAAACCACCAGACCCTTGCTCAAAGTTTACCAAAATGTCCTCACACAATGCAATACATGCTGAGGGATTGTATATCCAATTTAAGACCTTTTCAATCAGCCAGTGTAGGGGAAATAACTTTTTTTCTTGAAAATTTTCTGAAAAACACACAAAAAAGGCAATAACTCAACACTTGCTGATCGATATTGACTTTGAGGTCATGTTACCGTACTTAATTCATAAGAGTATAAGAATGATAGTAATGTGCTCCAGTAATGCATCTCAGACATCTCATGTATATCTGAGTTGACTTTATCTTTCTGAGAGTACTAGTCTATGTTTTTATTAAACATAATTAAATAATAAAATGAAAATATGTAACTTTTCAGTTTGACAGTTCTAAAAAATAAACAAGCAGTGCCTTATTACTAAATCTGAAAAATTGCATAACTTCATTCCTTTTTTTATTAAATTATACCTACTTACAAAAAGATAAAATCAGCTTAAAAATGATGCCATGCAATGCATTAAGAAGCAGATTTCTATCATTCTTATTCTGTTTTAAATTAAGTTCGAAAACACGTAACCTCAAAGTAAATATCAAATATGTTAAAGGAGACCACAAAGTGGTCCTAGAGTATTAAAATACTTACAGACTAGATCTGGTTCCATGGATAATCTGGAAGATGAAGCTGTCAGATGCATGTATCAGGAAGCCCTTCACTTAAGGTTGCCCACTGTAATGCCACTGTGTAGTTTTTTCAAAGTTGCAGTTCCCAATTTGGTGCTATTTTCTTAAAAGTCTCCTGCCTTATGATGGTCATATTAATAGTCATATCGAGAGTCCATTATAACTTCCAATAGATGAAGAACTGTACTGGGAAAAAAATTTGGTTTAGTAAATAACGGTTGTTATTTTAGATTTGAATACCCTGACACGTGTAGAAAAGAAAAGGGAAAACAAAAATAGAAATTTTTTGGATTCAATATGAAAAATAATTACATTACAGAAAAAAAAAAAACTAAAGAAATGGATTATCAATAATATCTTTTACAAAATTTTACTTAGAATAAATTATCACAGTGTTACCTATGGGTGGGAAAATCTAGCACTATTTCTACAAAATATTTAAATGTTAAGATAGGTTGCAAATGTTTGTAGTATCGGACTATGTACAGGTACCATAACCATAAATTACAATACCTACACTTAACTGACTGCTAGCAGCAATATAAACACAGCTGTCAACATATAGCAAGTACTGGTGATTTCAAACTTCTTTATATGGTGTATCCTTCCTTCTTGAGCCCCCTGTTGCTGCTGCTGCAGGTTCACTACCTCTTCTCAGCAGTTATCTCACTTCACTTGCACACAATCACAAGCGTACCTCGTACGTACCCGCTCGCTTGCAGCCGAGAGTCCGAGACACCTTCACCTAACACATGCGTGAATGCGTCTCGCGATAACGGAGCTGCGACCCGTCAAAGTGAGGTTATGGCTGTACAGTACGCGGCGTCCGCCTCGTGGGTGTGCTCTGCACGCGGTGCGAACCAGGGTATAGGTACCGTACCTCGTCGTCGTCGTGGTCGGTGATCAGCTCGCATTGTTGTCACTTCAGCGGGGGCTGCGGGGGTGCGTCGCGGCTCGACACCCGGCAGTACTCAGCGTCATGCTGTCATGCACGATAAACATCACACGTATCTAATACATCATACACGAACAATATGACTATGACCATTGCGCGGTAACATGTCCGTAAGAGGCGGTCACTAATGTCTTTTAGACGGTAAATTTTTCGCTTATTAACTTTACTATTTACCGCATGATAACAAAAACTATTTTTTTTTTTAAATATTATGCAAAACCATGAGTGTATTGCCCTCCGTAATCACATTATTAATCATTCTGCAATGTTTCACGTCGATATTTTAAGGCATCTAAGAATGGCATTTGAACGAAATTTTCGTTCAAATGCCATTCTTAAACGCTTCCGAATATTGACTTGGGATTTTGTAGAATGATTAATGATGTTATTACGGAGGGCAATACACTCATTATTTTTCATATATCGTTATATTTTTTTTTTCTACTAAAAACAAGATGGTTTTTGCTCGGTCGGTAAAAATTGAGTTTGACACCCCCTTAAGGGGATGCCTTACTCGTACTATTACCGACCGAGCAATTCACACAGTTTCAAGCTGATTAAAAATAAAATACGTCGAATCACAAAAAATCAAGAGAACACTCTTCTGTGTTTTTTAACGTTCTATCATCCAGTCAAAGTTTGGAGTCGAAATATCAAGCCGTTTTTTCAAAAACTTTGAACGAAATTAAATTTAATTTAGCACTTAAAGCTGCACCATCTGGGAGGGAAGGACTAGCAGAGACCTTCACTCATCTCTCACTGTCAGGGACAGCTTCAGCCACTACTCTGGGAGCCAAGTGAGGAGAGTTGAGCACCTACAAACCACATATGAATAATAAATAGATGACACTAAAAAACATTACCATACAAAAGGAGAGTCTGCAGCAATGGTTGTTGTTCACTACCCTCGCTTCACCAGCTACCTGCAACAAAAAGAAGTATCCTCAGCCCATCTATCAAAGAGGTTATGAACATAAAAGAGCGTACCAAATCCGCTCTCGTCGCTGACCCTGCTCCTTCACTGTCTCCGAGGCACCACCACCAGCCGACGTACTCGACGGGGAAAAAGATGTCCAGTCAAACCTCGTACTTCAACAGCCGCTGTCATCGTCGAGAACGCCGGGAGCCAGGCGACGCAAATGTATACAATCACATGAGCGCACGATCCTCAGTTGTCCATAGAGAAATGACATAAAAAAATACATATTTATATTTTGTTTGTTTTGATAAAGTGATGATAACTTTAGATTCTAACAAAAATTTAGATAAATAATATGTAATTTGTATAATAAAACTGTAAATATACAATAAGAAATATAATGAGAATTTCAAATTTTATAAATGTTAATGTTAATATTTTTCAAAACATTGTTGCAAATAATTTAAAATCTATATGCATACATAATATAAATATATTACCAGGAGCAATAGTGAGCGATATCGAATATATCATGCAGTATCGATCAAAGCCACATCTCTACTACAAGAGCCGTAGGTGCGATGGGAATCAAACCAGTTAAAGTCAAGAACATTGTGCCAAATTATTATTTATCCGCTACAGGATCTAAGAAGCCGTGTTCGGAAGCTTGACATGTCCATGTGCGTATAATCTATCCATTAGCTAAATCGGAAAGACAAGCAAACCCAAAAAGCCATCAAGCTATCTGCAAAGTAATATTTAAAATATTGCATTATTGCATAATGAATGAAAAATTCAATTTGTGTTAAAATGAAAATTTACTACTTGTTAATCTTGTGGCAGTATTAAATATCCTAAACATGGGTTTGATGAAATACGTCCAATGCATAAGAAGTTTGGAATAGTCAAGATGCTGTCTCTTTCTGTAATTTTTTCAAATTTTACTCTTAAACTAGCTTTGATCTCTTTTCTTCGTGACCAAATCACATAAGCAGCAGATCAGCCACTACTCTGGGAGCCAAGTGAGGAGTGTTGAATTGAATAGTTACTTATTTTAAAAAATTATTGATTTTTACAGTTAGTTAGGTCATTTAGATTAATTTTATATTAGGTAAATCATGCAAAAATCCACTAAGGACCTAAGCCCTTTTAATGTTGTTACATAAATAAATAAACATTCGTAATTACTTATTACTCAACTAAACGTTTAGTTATTGCGTATGGGCCATCTCTATATACCCATTGCAGAGAAGACTCACGATCGTACCTCGCCAGAAAAGTGCTATGGGCGCTAGCGAGGCTACGGGAGTCGCGCCCGTCCCGCAACGCCGGACGGGCGCGACTCCCGTACAGTAGCGGCGCTCTATACGTCTCGTCGGCCGTGATGGAAGTAAATACCATTGACCCCCATGATAAGGAGGATGGTTATCATCGAACCAGATGTTGCTTATAATTATATTTCAATTTATAATTCTTATCTGAGAAATTCTATTCAGAGGAATTTTTGGTTATTGACGAGCATCCGTAATATACGATGATGAACTTGTATTGCCAAAGGCAGCTCTATCGAAATATTCCCTTTCTTTGGTACATTTAACTAAATATTTCGTTTTATACGTGCATAGTTATCTAAAAAATATCAGATTCACTATTAGAAAGGAATAATAGTCGGTGAAGTGGGAATATTACGCTAAAAATACCACGATTTAACATCTTTTATTTCAAAATATAACAAAATACGATAAAATAACACGATTTAACCTCTTTTATTTCAAAATATAAATATTCGTAAATACTTAGCAAAACATTCAGTTATTGCGAAGGGCTATCGCTATATACCCATTGTCGGCGAGAGACTCGATCGTATCTCGCCAGAAATGTGCGATGTGAGCACCCGAGGCTACGGGAGTCGCGCCCGTCCCGCAACGCCGGATGGGCGCGACTCCCGTAGAGTAGCGGCGCGCTATACGTCTCGTCTGCCGTGATGGAAGTAAATACCATTGACCCCTATGATAAGGAGGATGGTATCCATCGAACTAGATGTTGCTTATAATTGTATTTCATTATCTAATTTTTATCTGAGAAATTCTATTAAGAGAAATTTTTGGTTATTGAGGAGCATCCGTAATATACGATGATGAACTTGTATTGCCAAAGGCAGCCCTATCGAAATATTCCCTTTCTTTCCTACATTTATCTAAATATTTCCTTTCTTACGTGCAGACTTATCTAAAAAAATATTAGACTCACTATTAGAAAGCAATAATAGTCGGTGAAGTGGGAGTATTACGATACAATAACACGATTTAACCTCTATTATTTCAAAATATAAATATTCGTAAATACTTAGCAAAACATTCAGTTATTGCTTAGGGCTATCGCTATATACCCATTGTAGGCGAGAGACACGATCGTATCTCGCCAGAAATGTGCGATGTGAGCAGGCGAGGCTACAGGAGTCGCGGCGCGCTATACGTCTCGTCTGCTGTGATGGAAGTAAATACCATTGACCCCTATGATAACGAGGATGGTTTTCATCGAATCAGATGTTGCTTATAATTATATTTCAATTTCTAATTTTTATCTGAGAAATTCTATTCAGAGGAATTTTTGGTTATAGAGGAGCATCCGTAATATACGATAATGAACTTGTATTGCCAAAGGAAGCCCTATCGAAATATTCCCTTTCTTTCGTACATTTATCTAAATATTTCCTTTCTTACATGCAGACTTATCTAAAAAAATATTAGACTCACTATTAGAAAGCGATAATAGTCGGTGAAGTGGGAGTATTACGATACAATAACACGATTTAACCTCTTTTATTTCAAAATATAAATATTCGTAAATACTTAGCATAACATTCAGTTATTGCGTAGGGCTATCGCTATATACCCATTGTAGGCGAGAGACATGATCGTATCTCGCCAGAAATGTGCGATGTGAGCAGGCGAGGCTACAGGAGTCGCGGCGCGCTATACGTCTCGTCTGCTGTGATGGAAGTAAATACCATTGACCCCTATGATAACGAGGATGGTTTTCATCGAACAAGATGTTGCTTATAATTGTATTTCAATTTCTAATTCTTATCTGAGAAATTCTATTCAGAGGAATTTTTGGTTATTGAGGAGCATCCGTAATATACGATGATGAACTTGTATTGCCAAAGGCAGCCCTATCGAAATATTCCCTTTCTTTCGTATATTTATCTAAATATTTCCTTTCTTACATGCATACTTATCTAAAAAAATATTAGACTCACTATTAGAAAGCAATAATAGTCGGTGAAGTGGGAGTATTACGATACAATAACACGATTTAACCTCTTTTATTTCAAAATATAACAAAATACGATAAAATAACACGATTTAACCTCTTTTATTTCAAAATATAAATATTCGTAAATACTTAGCAAAACATTTAGTTATTGCGTAGGGCTATCGCTATATACCCATTGTAGGGGAGAGACACGTTCGTATCGCGCCAGAAAAGTGCGATCTGAGCGGGCGAGGCTACGGGATTCGCTCCCGTCTCACTGCACGGGAGCGACTTCCGTAGAGTAGCGGGGCGCTATACGTCACGTCTACGGTGATGGAAGAAAATACCATTTACCCCTATCATAACGGCGATGGTTTTCATCGAACCAGATATTGCTTATAATTATATTTCAATTTCTAGTTTTTCTAGTATCACCGTAAAATTTCTAGTACCACTGTAGACCCGTTGCACAGAGTATAACATTTACTAAGTTTCTTTCAACTGCTCTTTCTTGGTTACTAACCAGATGATCTAAGAAATCTTTAACTGAGCAGAGAGAGAGAGAGAACGCAGGAGTTCTTTTTATGCCGATTGGGACTGTAGGTATCTTGCCCCAGAACAGACAATACTATTTCTTAAATTATTTTTCCCACGAAGCGTCTATGCCTACAATAATTAAATAAAATAAATAATAATAAAAAAATAAATAAAATAGGTACGCTTTCGGAAAATGAATAGAGTTGGACGAAAAGTATAATGTGCTGACTAATTCGATAACCACAAACACGAAAAATGTTCAATTGAAATCTTCGAGTCTACGGTGAACGGACGAACCACCATAGACCCACGGCACACAGTTTAACGTTTACTGCGTTTACTTTCGACTGCTGTTGCTTGTTTACTAATCAGATGATCTAAGAAATCTTTAGCCGAGCAGAGAGAGAGAGAGAGAGAGAGAGAGAGAGAGCTCGCAAGTGCACTTTTTATGCCGTTTGGTACATTACGTATCTTGCTCCAGAACAGATAAGAATATTTCTTGAATTATTTTTCCCACGAAGCGTCTATGCCTATAATAATTAAATAAAATAAATAAATAAATAAATAAAATAATTACGTTTTCGGAAAATCAATAGTCTTGGAGAAAAAGTATAATGAGCTGACCAATTCAATCGCCACAAACACGAAAAATGTTCAATTGAAATCTTCGAGCCTACGGTGGTTCGACCCCACCCGCAAGTTGAGTGGGGACGAACCACCGTAGACCTGCCGCACACTAACATTTACTACGTTTACTTTCGACTGCTCTTTCTTGGTTACTAACCAGATTATCAAGAGCACTTGCGTACACTGTAGGTGGCAACCGACAGGTGCCTGACGGTTAACATGTGGTCATATGATAACATAGCAGCCAGCGGCGAGTCGCAGAATTCGTCCGAGCGCCCCGAGCGCCGCCGAGGCTCCCTTAGGCCGTCGATCTTGCAGTTGCGTTGCCGCACTGCGCAGGCGAGATTTGGCAACACTGCGGTTTTACGTAGTAAAGAGCGACAACATCACGAGCGGACGCATCGACGCCGGCACGCCGCGCCTGCGCGAGAACAGTAATGGGCGCTGAAGACACATACACACACGCGGACTCTATAGTTGTAGAAAGTACATCACCGAGGCCGGGAATGCTACGGCGATGATGCAGTTGACTGAAGTTTACTCTCCCGCGACTGATTCGTGTAAGTACTTTACTTCGAACTAAGACTTTATTCCGTTGTATCTGTAGTATAGCCGAACCTAACCTCCAAATTTTCATCTGCCCTCTTCCCTAGCAGTTCAATACTGCTCTCCTCATTCCTAATACTTGACGTATTATTAATACATTTTGTTTTGCCTAAAGTGAAGAGCTGCTGTAGATGACCACGCGCTTCAACGTAATTCTACTTCTCTCGAGGGAAGCCGGTGCAGCTATCTTTCCCCAAGGACATTACCGAGTCGAACAGGACGGAGAAACGACGGCGATGATGCAGTTGAATTAGGTCCATGCTCCCGCGACTGAATTGGGTAAGTACTTCACTTCTGACTGGGACTTTATTTTGTACTATTTGTTGTATAGCCGAACCTAACCTCCAAATTTTCACCTGCCTTGTTCCCTAACCCCAGCAGTTCTATACTGCTCTCCTCATTCCTTATGCTTGACAAATTATTAATATACTTTGTTCTGCTTAAAGCGAAGAGCTGCTGTAGATGACGACGCACTTCAACGTAATTCTACTTCTCTCCTCTCCAGATATATATATATATATATAACGCGCTCGAACGTACAACACACGACAAGAGCTATAGATAACTCGGAAATCATTGAATTCACGCGATGCTATGCACTTAGGGTCGTGTATCCCCGCGCGGGCACACGCAAAGGCCTCTTCCCGAGGATAAACTGCGAGAAAGAGAGAAAGAAAGAACATACAGGCTCTTTTGGTTGCTCCACAAGGAGACCTACTATAGTGTTCATGATGGTGACTCCTGCTGGCTCTCTGCATGAGTCATCCATGTCACTGCTTGCTTACTTGCCATCCATGGAAACTTTCGATGAAACTCGATTTAATGGCCTTTATGCAACTTTGCTCCATCTGCTTTATGAATAAAAACATGCCGATTTACTTGAGCTAATTCGATGCTGAAAAATGCTTGATATTCCTATGATGATTTTGATGCTGTTCTTGTTTATTAATATTTTGTTTTTCTACAGGAGCTACAGCAAGGCTTCTTTGTGCTCCGCCTGTACCAATTTAATCATGTTTTAAATTTACTTTCTTGCCTAGGGTGAAGAACTGCTGTAGATGACATCAACATCTTGAGCTGCTGCTGTTACCGGTTTTCTTTTTATTTGGACCAAATGATGGAGTGATTTATTTGGACATCGGCAACCCCTGAACTTTTTGGAAAAATTTTGTGGTGAGTAGTTTGCTGTAAGAAGGTTAACTTTTTTTACTATACAAGTAACACCTATCCTGCAACTCTTCCCTTCCCTTTGACAGAAGCATGGTTTCTCTGTGCTCCTCCCGTACCAATTGAATCATGTCCTAAATTTACTTTCTTGCCTAGGGTGAAGAGCTGTCGTAGATGACATCAACATCTTGAGCTGCTGCTGTTACCGGTTTTCTTTTTATTTGGACCAAATAATGGAGTGTTTTATGTGGACATCGGCAACCCCTGAACTTTTTGGAAAAATTTTGTGGTGAGTAGTTTGCTGTAAGAAGGTTAACTTTTTTTTTTTACTATACAAGTAACACCTATCCTGTAACTCTTCCCTTCCCTTTGACAGAAGCATGGCTTCTCTGTGCTCCTCCCGTACCAATTGAATCATTTTTTAAATTTACTTTCTTGCCTATGGTGAAGAGCTGCCGTAGATGACATCAACATCTTGAGCTGCTGCTGTTACCGGTTTTCTTTTTATTTGGACCAAATAATGGAGTGTTTTATGTGGACATCAGTAACCCCTGAACTTTTTGGAAAAATTTTGCGGTGAGTAGTTTGCTGTAAGAAGGTTAACTTTTTTTTTTACTATACAAGTAACACCTATCCTGCAACTCTTCCCTTCCCTTTGACAGAGGCATGGCTTCTCCGTGCTCCACCCTTACCAATTTAATCATGTTTTAATTTTACTTTATTGCCTAGGGGGAAGAGCTCCTGTAGACGACAACGACGTCTTGAGCCTGATACCGTTTTATTTACTAGGACCAGATGGTGGAGGCATGCATTTTATGTGGACACCGGCAACCTTTGGAACCTTTTGGAAAAATTTTCCGGTGAGTAGTTTGCTGTAAGAAAGTTTACAGCTTTACTACAGCTGAAACCTATCCTAAAACTCTCTTCTTCCCCTTGGCAGAAGCGTGGCTTCTCTGTGCTCCTTCTGCTGCCAACTTGTTCCTGTTTTAATTATGTTTTATTGCCTAGAGCGAAGAGCTCGTGTAGACGACATTGCGACGTCTTGAGTTGCTGTTGTCGCAGTTTTGCTATATCATCAGCCATGTTCACTTGTTGCTGTATGGTAAGGAGTTACGATTATGTGAGGAGTAAGGCGCATTCGAGTAAGTAGTTAATCTGTCGCGGTTGTCAAACTTGTTTCGCCTGAATTTTGAAATTAACTCAGACTAGAGTAAATTGGCTAACCTGCATCTCTTATTTCCTTTGAAGAAGTTGTAGTTTCTATAGCATTTTTAGCTCGATTGTTGAAATATTTTTTCTTTTGGTGTTGTTTTTCCACTGGTTATTCCATTCATTGTGTATAGTGTTGTTCACTAATTGTCGGAAGTTTTTGGTGATCTTATGTTTACTATCGAAATGTGTTAGGTAATAGGTTGCATGCCAATTTTCCTTTTCCGGTTAATTCGGTGAGACTTCTTGTATCAAGGTGGAAGTCGCAGATTGAGAATTTACCCTTGGCTTCTATTAATATAACTTATATAATTAAACTTTGAGAGAGGGTCGGGTGGTCTCAGTTGGAAATGTAAATGCGTCTTTTCGACTTTTGAGTTGAAAAGAGGCTTTTCCCTTCTCGGCAAATATTTTAAACTTTAGACACACTATAGTATACATGCTGAGGGATTGTATATCAAGTTTAAGATCTAAATAATCAGCGAGTAGATCTGAAATTAGATGTACAATTTCTCAGCATGCATTGCATTGTGTGTCAACATTCTGTTAAACTCTAAGCGAGGGTCAGGAGGTCTTAGTTGGAAATGCACATGCACGCTCTTTTCGACTTTTGAGTCCAAAAGATGCGTTTTCATTCGCTACAAATATTTCAAATTATACACACACTATATTATACATGCTGAGGGATTGTATATCAAGTTTAAGATCTAAATAATCACCAAGTGTGCAGTTATTGCCTTTTCTGTGTGTTTTTCAGGAAATTTTCAAGAAAAATGTTGTTTCCCCAACACTGGCTGATGGAAAAAGTCTGAAATTAAATATACAATCCCTCAGCATGTATTCCATTGTGTGAGGAAAATTTGGTAAACTCTAAGTGAGAGTCACGTGGTCTTAGTTGAAAATGTACATTCGTCTTTTCGACTTGAGTCCAAAAGAGGCGTTTTCATTCTCTCAAAATATTTTAAACTTTACACACACCATGCAATACATGCTGAGGGACTGTTTATCGAGTTTCAGATCTAAATAATCAGAAAGGGTGGAGATATTGCAATTTTTTGTGCCCTTTTCAAGAAATTTTCAAGAAAAAAGTTATGTCCTCCATACTGGCTGATTGAGTAGATCTGAAATTAGATGTACAATTTCTCAGCATGCATCGCATTGTGTGTGAACATTCTGTTAAACTCTAAGCGGGGGTCAGGAGGTCTTAGTTGGAAATGCACATGCGTCTTTTCGACTTTTGAGTCCAAAAGAGGCGTTTCCACCCGCTAAAAATATTTCAAATTATACACACACTATGTTATACATGCTGAGGGATTGTATATCAAGTTTAAGATCTAAATAATCACCAAGTGTACAGTTATTGCCTTTTTTGTGGGTTTTACAGGAAATTTTCAAGAAAAATGTTATTCCCCCAACACTGGCTGATAGAAAAAGTATGAAATTAAATATACAATTCCTCAGCATGTATTACATTGTGTAAGGAAATTTTGGTAAACTTTGAGGGAGGGTCAGGTGGTCTCAGTTGCAGTGCTATTCCGCGCGGACAGTGTGTCGATAGCGTAGATCCCTGTATATTTTTATTACCATAACCTAACTATAAATTACCATCTGAGCTACGCCAGACTCAGCAATTTACTCCGACGTCCTCTTAAATCGTTAATCGGCAGAAACTTTCTGCACAAAATGGCTTGACTTGCTATTTACAAAAAATGTCACGCACACAGATTTCGTTGAATTCCGGCAAAAGAATATTGTTAAAGCGTCTAGAAATTGTTAATTATGATAAAATTTATTGATTACGTCCATCTTGATTTGGGAATGGGTTGTTAGCCAAAAGAGGGGCTATAAAAAACACTTCACAGACTCTTTACAAAAAATGTCGCGCGCGCGGACTTCCGCCGAATATTAAGAAATTAAATGTTTTCAACTATTATAAATTGGTATTTACAATTTAGTTACAGGTGATATCGCTTACTAGGTTCTATTTAATGATAAAATCGTCCATCGGCAGAAACTTTCTGCAAAAAACCCTTCACAGGCTCTACAAAAAATGTCGCGTGCTCGTATTTTCGCCAAATATTGCGAAATTATATGGTTTCAACTATTACAAATTCGTAATTATTACTTCGTTAATTGCAAATTTGGTTATTAGTTTATATTATATCTTTATTTCGTCCATGGGCAGAAACTTTCTATACAAAAAGGCTTCACATGCTCTTTACAAAAAATGTCGCGCACATGGATTTCGGAGAAATCGGGTAGAAGAATATTGTTAAAACGTCTAGAATTGGCTTATTCTGTTGCAATTTATTGATTACGTCCATCTTGATTTGGAAATGGGTTGTTAGTCAAAAGTGCCGCTATCTAAACCCCCTCACAGGCTCTTTACAAATATGTCACGCGCATGTATTTTAACCAAGTATTGCGAAATCAAATGGTTTCAACTATTATAAATTGGTAATTATTAGTTAAATTCAAATTAAGTTATTCGTTTGTATATAATCTTTAAATCGTTCATCGACAGAAACTTTCTGCACAAAATGGCTTTACATGCTCTTTACAAAAAATGTCGCCCACATAGATTTCGTTGAAATCCGGCAAAAGAATATTGTTAAAGCGCCTAGAAATTGTTAATTATGATTAAATTTATTGATTACGTCCATGTTGATTAGGAAATGGGTTGGGAGGCAAAAGTGCCGCCATCAAAACCCCTTCACAGGCTCTTTACAAAAAATGTCGCGCGCTCGTATTTCCGCCAAATATTGCGAAACTATATGTTTCAACTATTATAAATTTGTAATAATTAGTTAGTCAAATTCATATTTTGTTATTAGTTTATATTATATCTTTATGTCGTCCATTGGCAGAAGCTTTCTACAGAAAAAGGCTTCACATACTCTTTACAAAATATGTCGCCCAAACGGATTTCGTTCAAATTATGATAAAATTCATTGATTACGCCCATCTTGATCTGGAAATGAGTTGGGAGCACAAAGTGCCGCCATCAAAAATGCTTCGCAGGCTCTTTACAAAAAATGTCGCGCGCTGGTATTTCCGCCAAATATTGCGAAATTACATGTTTCAACTATTATAAATTTGTAATAATTAGTTAGTCAAATGCATATTTTGTTATTAGTTTATATTATATCTTTATGTCGGCCATGGGCAGAAGCTTTCTACAGAAAACGGCTTCACATGCTCTTTACAAAATATGTCGCGTACACGTACTTCGTTGAAATCCGGTAAAAGAATATTGTTAAAACGTCTAGAAATTGTTAATTATGAGGCAATTCATTCATTACGTCCACCTTGATTTGGAAATAGGTTGTTAGTCAAAAGTGCCGCTGTCCAAAACCCTGCACAGGCTCTTTCCAAATATATCGCGCGCACGCATTTTAACCAAGTATTGCGAAATTTCATTGTTTCAACTATCACAAATTGGTAATTATTAGTTAAATTCAAATGAAGTTATTTGTTTGTATATAATCTTTAAATCATTCATCGGCAGAAACTTTCTGTACAAAATGGCTTCACATGCTCTTTACAAAAAATGTCGCGCAAACAGATTTCGTTGGAATCCGGCAAAAGAAGATTGTTAAAGCGTCTAGAAATTGTTAATTATGATAAAATTTATTGATTACGTTCATCTTGATTTGGGAATGGGTTAGCCAAAAGTGCGGCTATAAAAAACCCTTTACAGACTCTTTACAAAAAATGTCGCGCGCGCGGACTTCCGCCGAATATTAAGAAATTAAATGTTTTCAACTATTATAAATTGGTATTTACAATTTAGTTACATGCGAATTCGCTTACTAGGTTATATTTAATGTTAAAATCGTCTATCGGCAAAAACTTTCTGCACAAAACCCCTTCACAGGCTCTTTACAAAAAATGGCGTTACTCGTATTTTCGCCAAATATTGCTCAATTACATGGTTTCAACTATTATAAATTGGTAATTATTAGTTAAGCTCAAATTAAGTTATTCGTTTGTATATAATCTTTAAATCGTTCATCGGCAGAAACTTTTTACACAAAAAGGCTTCACATGCTCTTTACAAAAAATGTCGCGCACACGGATTTCGTGGAAATCCGGCAAAAAATATTGTTAAAGCGTCTAGAAATTGTTAATTATGATAAAATTTATGGATTACGTCCACCTTGATTTGGGAATGGGTTGTTAGCGAAAAGAGCGGCTATAAAAAATACTTCACAGACCCTTTAAAAAAATGTCGTGCGCGCGGATTTCCGTCGAATATTAAGAAATTAAATGTTTTCAACTATTATAAATTGGTATTTACAATTTAGTTACATGCGAATTCGCTTACTAGGTTATATTTAATGATAAAATAGTCCATCGGCAGAAACTTTCTGCACAAAAACCCTTCACAGGCTCTTTACAAAAAATGTCGCGCGCTCGTATTTCCGCCAAATATTGCGAAACTACATGGTTTCAACTATTATAAATTTGTAATAATTAGTGAGTCAAATGCATATTTGGTTATTAGTTTATATTATATCTTTATATCGTCCATGGGCAGAAACTTTCTACACCAAAAGTCTTCACATGCTCTTTACAAAATATGTCGCGCACACGGATTTCGTTGAAATTATGATAAAATTCATTGATTACGCCCATCTTGATCTGGAAATGGGTTGGGAGCACAAAGTGCCGCCATCAAAAACGCTTCGCAGACTCTTTACATAAAATGTCGCGCGCTGGTATTCCCTCCAAATATAGCGAAATTACATGGTTTCAACTATTATAAATTTGTAATAATTAGTTAGTCAATTGCAAATTTTGTTATTAGTTTATATTATATCTTTATCTCGTCCATGGGCAGAAACTTTCTACACAAAAAGGCTTCACATGCTCTTTACAAAAATGTCGCGCACACGGATTTCGTGGAAATGCGTCAGAAGAATATTCTTTAAACGTCTAGAAATTGTCTATTATGATAAAATTCATTAATTACGTCCATCTTGATTTGGGAATAGGTTGTTAGCCAAAAGTACGGCTATCAAAAACCCTTCACAGATTCTTTACAAAAAATGGCGCGCGCTCGGACTTCCGCGGAAATTAAGAAATTAAATGGTTTCTACTATTATAAATTGGTAATTACAATTTAGTTACATGTGAATTCGCTCACTAGGTTATATTTAATGTTAAAATCGTCCATCGGCAGAAACTTTCTGCACAAAAAGTCTTCACAGGCTCCTTACAAAATATGTCCTGTACACGGATTTCGAAGAAATTCATGAATTTTTTTACTTTCTTATATTTAGATTACTTTTAATATAGTTTCAGATTAAGTTTGTTAAGTACGGCTTTATGATCCGAGTATTGCGTGGTAATTTTCCCATTATTGTGCGAAAAGTTTTATTTCATATACACATTGGCATTCGCAAAATGTCACATTCCCGCAAGCTGATCGAGCGCGTCCCAAAGTAGCTGAGCGTGCGAGAATGTTTTCACGCTCGCACACTTGGGTACTTTCTGCCTACTATTATTGAAATATTAATGAAATCAACAAAGTAATAATAAAATATTATTAATGCATACTTTTTCATGTTATTCATGTACATATGCAATAAAATGTAGTAGTTATAGCTTTGCTTGATTTTATTTAATACTGCTGATTATTTATTTTTCAAATTACAATTTAAATAAGTTTTAATAACCTTGTACGATAAGGTAAAATAATGCATGATGTATATAGCTGTGGTGAATATTTAGGCTTATATGTGTATTATTTTGGTATACGTAATTAGGTAGTTAGAACTTGTGTTGTCCTTAATATCATTTAGTACTTCAAAGTACTAGGAAAACATTGAAAAAAAATTTAAAAAAAAAAAGAAAAAAAACGAAAAAGAAAACGAAAATTTAAAAGGAAAAGATAATGAAATGAATAAAGAAACGAAAAAGAAAAGAAAATTAAAAAGAGGAGAGAAAATAAAATCGGAAAAAGAAACAAATAATGACATTATACTCGAGTGTTGATTATTGAAAATCACCTCAGAGCTAAATATAAACATCAATTTAACAAGAAAATAACATTGTAAATGCATCTAGATATTTCGATCCATATCATTGTTTTATGAACAAGTATAGTACATGACTACAACTTGCAATCTGAGTATCCTTTGACAAATTTGCATCTTCTATTTTTGTAATGAATGATATTACTAATAATAATAATTAGTAACATTTATCGTTCTATAATCAAATATTATTTTTATCATATTGCATGTTATCGTAAAATACTGCAGTAATCGATAATTTATTTATAAATTTGCAATCATAGATCGTTTTCATAATGTTACATGGTATTTATATAAGTATTTTTGATTTATCGATCTATAATGAAATACTATGTTTACGATATTGCATGTTATCGTAAAATACTGCCAAAATTGATAATTTCTTTATAAATTTGCAATCATAGATCGTTTTCATAATGTAGCATGGTATCTATATAAGTATTTTTTATTTATTGTTCTATAATCAAATATTATTTTCATGTTCTGGCATGTTACCGTAAAATACTGCAGTAATTGATAATTTCTTTATAAATTTGCAATCATAGATCGTTTTTATAATTTTGCATGGTATTTATATATGTATTTTTTATTTATCGATCTGCAATCAAATACTATGTTTGTGGTATTGCATGTTATCGTAAAATACTGCAGAAATTGATAATTTCTTTATCAATTTACAACCTCCGATCATTTTCATAATTTTGCATGGTAATTTATAAGAGTATTTTTCATTTATCGATCCACAATCAAATGAAATTGTTACAGCCCTTAATAATTTCTTTATCATTTATCATAAAAATAAAGTATAACGTCTTATTCTCGCAAAATTTACTTATAAGAATTGTTGTTTGAAATAAATGTATAAACTTGATATGAATATTTTCATAATTTTTTATGAAAAAAAATTGTTGCTTATATTATGCACTCAGAGAACAACATCTTCTGTTTAAATTCGAAACTACAATATTGTAACTGTTACATATTATATTTTAATAAGGAAGAGTTTAAACGGAAAACCTCAGATTGTAACTATTACAATGTCTATATTTACAGCAATACATTGAAATTGTTTAAAAGAACTCGGTGACTTAACTATTACAATGCTTATATACCGAAATATTGAAATATACGCATGTTAATAGTTACGAATGTTACGAGGCCATATTATTAAAAAAATGCTCTCAGTGCACGCCATCTGTGAGTGTTCTTGGAACTAAAAGTTCTACGCATAGATTAAGTATAGCTTCAGCGCCATCTACTGTTTAATATACAGTAGTTGGCACCCACCTACATTATCGACTGAACCCAACACAATTTTTGTTGAGTATCACATGGCCTTAAGGTGGACATTAGTTTTAATATGAACAACGGTGTAAAATCTGACGATTTGATCAAGACTTTTAAAAGGCAGTATCCTGTTCTCGAAAAGCTGGTTATAGTTCTCAAGCAGTTTTTAGTGCAAAGAAATCTTAACAAAGTGTTCACTGGCGGTATCTCTTCATATAGTTTAATTCTCATGATTATAAGCTTTATACAGGTGAGCCATTGTTAGGCACTCAAGTTTTCCTCATTTACAATGATTTACCAATTTTGCTAATTTCATTTTTCTCTCCTCAGTTGCATCTTAAAAATAATATCAACCGTCCAGATGTTAATTTGAGAGTATTGCTAATAGAATTTTCGGAGTTGTACTGTGAATTAGGTATCGTAAGAGTCTGAAATGTGCTAGTCTTCACGGGAAAAGTGTGAAAAGTGCTAGTCTTCGCGGGAAAAGTGTGAAAAGTGCTAGTCTTCGCGGGAAACGTATCAAAAGTGCTAGTCTTCGCGGCAAAAAACTGAAAAGTGCTAGTTTTCGCGGCAAAAATGTGAAACGTGCTAGTTTTCGTGGGAGAAACGTGGAACAAGCTAGTGTTCGTGGCAAATAGTGAAATGTATTAGGCTTCGCGGCGAATAACGAAACGTACTAGTCTTCGACGCGAGTTCTGAAATGTACTACTCTTCGTAGGGACCGACGATATGTAATTAATAAATAACAGTGATAGTTACAATAATTTTGGAGACACTTGTATGACCTTAAGTTTAATTGTTTACTTTTACGATCTTTAACAGCGCCTAACATTTTTGTAAACTTATATTAATTATCCTTCTGTAAAACTAGTTATTATGTTTAACAATTTTTAATTTAGCCATAACTCCGATCGTATTCACTGTAAAATCACCGTTCAAATTTGTAATACCTTGTTCAGGTAACATCTAATAAAGTAATGTAATGGTTAACTTATAAAACTTCTGTTTTCAATAGTATTTATAAAACGTAAAAATTATCAAGAAAACTCGCCAAGAAAGCGTAGAGTGAGAGAGATAGGAATATCTTTTCTCTCTCTCATCTTCCTTCTTCGTTGCACAGTATAGCGTTCTCTCTCGCTCTTGAAGAAGGATACGAGCCGCCGGAAAACACCCTAGAGAAGGAATGAGCGCCCGCTCTCTGTTAAAGCATAGGGTTCTCCCCGCTTGACGAAACTGTGGCGCTTGGAAGAAAGATCTCCCCCGCATCATTGGGCCCCGCTTTCCCGTACTCTTCAACTCGCTCAACATTGAAACATAGGAACAGTTAAAAATACCACAGCCGCCGCTGCACGCATCATCACTGATTCGATAAGACGCTGACGCCGAGAGTCCTGATTTGATACAGCAGCTTTTTAAGGAAAAGCAGCTTTCCACGCCCATTACCCCCGAGGCGACAAAAAGGGAATCATGGAGCCCCGGAAGTCAGTCTGCCACCACCATCCAGCAGGACAGAACATCGAGAACATCACTGCCATCACCACCACTACGGGCCTGTTAACTTTTTTTGAAAGAGCGTGCAAAGCTCCGTTTCCTGTAATTTAAATATTGAAAATTGGAAAAGGGGGAGTCGAGTAAGAGCAAATAAAAAGTAGGTTTTTCAAATATAAACATCTCTGTCTCTTGCCTTTCTCTTTTATACCTCACCCTCACCTATCCTAATTCCGGGACGTTGAATTCTTCTGTTGGAGACAACAGGATCAATTGTCCCCTAGACTAGCTAACTCTGTATTCGGCCTTTTAAAGTCGACGGATCAGAGTAGTGAGTGAGTTAGAATTTCGCATTCGGCCTCCTAAGAAACGGAAGAGCAAGGATCGGGAATCTAACTCATCTACACTGAGGGAATAGAGTTTAGGTGGTTTTTCCCAAAACCTAACGTCAATCTGGAGTAATTAGCCATTGCTTGTCCCGGTTTAATGCAGGCAACTGCAAAACCGAAAGAAGCAGAATTATCACGCAAAATACGTGACATAAAATTTTTGGAGGCCCCGGAGGGATAGGCTAATTGCTCAAATTGCGTTAGGAAAAACAGTAGCATTTTCTTTCTTCTTTTCCTTCTCTGTAGTTTTGAGAGTCCGTACGCGCCGCGAAAAATATTTTTTGTTTAATTTGCGGTAAAAAAAAAAAAAAAAAAAAAAATCGCGGTTGCAAAGTGGTTGGTCGTGGAAAGTGTTTTAATATAGAAATAACTTTGTTAGTTGATGCCCAAAAGCCTCTGAATCACAAGAAGTGATCATGCGCAACGGCCTATCGGTAAACTTTTTATAAATTGAAAAATAATTTTGTTAAGCCAATGCCTCAAAGCCTCTGAATCATTAAGAAAAGTGATCATGCGCAACGGCCTATCAGTTAAAATTTTAGTAAATTGAAAAATAATTTTGTTAAGCCAATGCCCCAAAGCCTCTGAATCACAAGAAGTGATCATGCGCAACGGCCTATCGGTAAACTTTTGATAAATTGAAAAATAATTTTGTTAAGCCAACGCCCCAAAGCCTCTGAATCATTAAGAAAAGTGATCATGCGCAACGGCCTATCGGTTAAAATTTTAGTAAATTGAAAAATAATTTTGTTAAGCCAATGCCCCAAAGCCTCTGAATCACAAGAAGTGATCATGCGCAACGGCCTATCGATTAAAATTTTAGTAAATTGAAAAATAATTTTCTTAAGCCAATGCCCCAAAGCCTCTGAATCACAAGAAGTGATCATGCGCAACGGCCTATCGGTAAACTTTTGATAAATTGAAAAATAATTTTGTTAAACCAATGCCCCAAAGCCTCTGAATCACAAGAAGTGATCATGCGCAACGGCCTATCGGTAAACTTTTGATAAATTGAAAAATAATTTTGTTAAGCCAATGCCCCAAAGCCTCTGAATCATTAAGAAAAGTGATCATGCGCAACGGCCTATCGGTAAACTTTTGATAAATCGAAAAATAATTTTTGTTAGTTAAAGCCCCAAAGCCTCTGAGCCATAAGAAGATGACTATGTGCAACGGCCTCTTGACTAAATTAATGTGTAAATTCGGTATTTGGAACAATTTAGTGGTGTTCTTGTAATTGAAAAGTTATTTAATAGTTTTTTTTCTGTTTAACGTTGCGGAGGCAGCTAACGTGTTGTTCGTAAATTCAATTTGTCTTAAATGTTTAAAATTGGTAGAGAAGCAATAAGTTTTAATTACATATAAATTGCGTTTAGTTTGTTTTGAATACTGTGTGTACATTTGTTTTTGAATTGATTAAATTTTGAATCCATTTTAAATCCGGGAATATTTGGTTTATTTTAGTGGAGCAGGGTTATTATACCGGGAATCGACGGAAAAAATTGTCGAAAAAGCAGCGGAAAGCTAAGAAAGGCAGACGAACCCGAGAACTTGCGAGGTTACAACACTCAACCCCGAACATTGTCGCTGTTGGTCCCTTTGCCCAAGGAAATTCTCCTTTACCAGCAAGATTTGTTACATGCGAAAATTTAGCCCCAAAAACTTTGGAAGAAAAGGGCCAATATATCGTGGAAAATATTTGTGAACACGGAAGCAATCCGTGGTATTGTAATATATGTAAGGCAAAATTTTGTGATAATGTTAAATTCAAAAAAATTAGTCTAGAAGTTAAGCATATTTGAAAACTTTTAATTTAAAAGATATATAAATAAATTTTTTTTAAAAAAAAACAGTGAAATTTTATGTGGTTCCTTTGTTTGCCTTTAGTGAGTTTATTTTCTTTTATATAGGTCGAAAATGGTAAAAGTAAGAGCAATTAGGGAAATTTGTTAGCTTTTAAATAGCACTTTTTGTGCAACGTATACTTATTTAGTTTCTCTGTTATCTTATTTTATTAAAATTCTAAGTAATTCAGAATTCATAATTTGAAAGTTTCTTTTTACTAAATTTAAATGGTTATATTAGTGAACCCGTTTAACAACGACTCTCAATTGCACGAGTTAACTAATGTTGTCAATTTCGCGAACGAACTCGATTCCGAGATTGGGCAACTAATTAGAGATTTTAAAAATTTCTAAATTAAGTCCGAGCAAGATAAGGAAGATCAGAGGACAATTAACCGGGATTTTTCAGACGTTATTAATATTGAGATGAGATTAGATATTGCTAGGCAGGGTAATAGAATTTCCGATTTAGAAAATTCCGAAACTCAGAATCAAGTAAATTTAGTTAATTTTTGTAAAAATAATAATAAAACGTTAAGTAAGTTAGTGCATAAAAATAGAGTACTGTCTAGACGAATTAAAAGTTGTCAAAGGACTATTGTTCACAATAAAAAATTTTATTGGAATAGTATAATTAGGTTAAATAAACGAATTTCTGAATTAGAAAAAAAAATAGAGTGAAGAAAAAAAAAGGGAAAGGAAGTTGTGTTTTTGTTTTTTTTTCGGTGCCTTACATGAGTAATACAAATAGCGATTTGGTCAAAGGTCCTTTTACACGAAGTAAAGGAAAAATAGAGGAAAAATTGTGGGAAGAAGGTAAAGCAGCTTTTACTGGTAAGGGTTTAGCTCGATCGCCTTTGCCTAACCAACAGTTAAAAATCGACGGTCCCTCTACTAGCTCCGGATCAAATTTGTATCCCAACCTTGATAATTTAGAAAATTCGGCAAATAGGTTAGCTAACAGTACCTTAACCGATAGATATAAAGATAATATAGATGACAATTTAAACAACGATTTTGCTGACTTAGAAATAAAATCGAAAGCAAGTAACGAAGAGATTGTTGATCTTGACCATACTTTTGGTGACACGCGAAATAACAGTCCCCGGTTATTGGGACAAGGTATTTTAAGAAGAGGAATTTTACCTGCGACAATGAGCCTCAACGGTGATCCACAAATGGCTGGGCACAAATGTGACGTTAAAAGACGCGTTAGCCGTAGTACCTAAGTTTGAAGGCAAACTACATCAGTTAGCCACTTTTCTGGAAGGATGCCGTGAAGCCAGGGATATGTTAGACGATGCCGCTCAGTCTCATCTAGCGAAGTTGATTAAATCTCGACTTGAAGGGGAAGCTAGGTCGTGTACAGTAGGGGTAACTTTTGAAACGGTTGATACCTTGATAGAACATATTACGGATATTTTCGGTTCCGCGCAGTCTTTAAATCAGTTGTTAGGTGAATTGGGTAATGAATATCAGCGTGATGATGAAAAGGTTATTTCATTTTCAAATCGTTTACGTCAATTAACTAAGCGAATTCTTGAAGCTAAGAAACTGGAAGAAGGTCTCGAGTCAGTTTCAGATGCCTTTAAACAAACTGTAACAAATAACGTTTTTGATTGTTTTAAAAGAGGATTAAAATCGGAAATCAAGTTGAATTTACCGTCTGATTTAACACAGCAGTTAAAAATGCTATTAAAGTAGAAAAAGATTTCGAAACACAGATGCTTTTGCGCTCGGGCATGAAGAATAAAAAACCCGTAGATAAATGAGCAATTAATACATGTCAAATTTGTAATCAAGAAGGTCACATAGCCTGGAGTTGCAATACCATTACAAGGAATGAACAACAATGTTCTTATTGCAAGAGACCAGGACACGAAGAAAAAACTTGTTATAAAAAACTTAATGATGAAACGCTGTGTCAAATTTGTAACCGGAAAGGCCATAAAGCTCGTGATTGTAGATCGAATATTAAGTGTCAATTCTGTGAACGTGTCGGTCATATAGCTAGAGATTGCCGAGATAGAAATAATAATGGGGAAAGTAGTGAGTCATGTCAGATTTGTAATCGTACCGGACACACCGCGAGAAATTGCCGAACGAATCCTGCGGAATCCGCGCAGTTGCCTAATCGCAGAGCGTCAGTAGAGTGTTTTTATTGTAAAAGGCGAGGACATCTCATTGCCGATTGTTTTAAGCGTCAAGAAGATGAAAAGCAACTTAAAAATTTGCAGAGCTCGGGAAACGAATTGCAGTCTTCTCAACAGGGCGCTGTTCAGAAGACAAATCAGTCACCTACGTGTCAACAGGAAGAATCAAACGAGGCATGTCTCCGATTAATGCCTTAAAACATTCAGCACAAGTTCCGGTTATTAGGGATTGTTTTTCTGATTATCGTAAACTCGATATTATGTTAGATAGTGGATCTGAAGCGAATATCTTAAAAATAGATGTTTTAGGTGAAAATGTAGGTACAGTTGATAAATCAAAACGGTGTATACTCAAGGGTATAAGTCTGGAAGGTTTCCCAACC
This sequence comes from Torymus aiolomorphi, assembly GCA_036365515.1. Taxonomy (NCBI): domain Eukaryota; kingdom Metazoa; phylum Arthropoda; class Insecta; order Hymenoptera; family Torymidae; genus Torymus; species Torymus aiolomorphi. The sequence continues at coordinate 93,895,297 of CM070874.1, forward strand.
ATCGGAACGATCAAGCTAGAGATTTTTGATAAACCTACAGAATTTCTCTTGGTACCCCGAAATTTTCCTATGTCTTGTGATGCCGTGAAAGGATCAAATTTTTTCACTAAAAATTAGACTAAAATAAATTTTGAAACTAGATTATTTTATATTGATAATATACAAGTTCCATTTAAAAGGATTGATGATTTTGTATTTAGTAATAAGTATTCAATTCATAATCTAAGAGAAAATCCGCTTAATAAAATTTTACCGACAATTAGGATTGCTAACATATATACGCGGATGAAGGAACATTTTTTAATAGACACCGGTGCGGAATGTAATTTAATTAGAAAGTCAATGTTGTCTCCGTTGCATAAAATAGATGAGTCAGTAATTATACACTTAAAAGGAGTCTGAGAAAATTTACAGACAACATTAGGTATAATAAGAATTCAAATATTCGATATTGAATGTAATTTTCATGTAGTTCATGACAATTTTGACATGCCTAATAACGGTATACTCGGTGCTTTATTTTTCGAAGAAAGTAACGCGGTTATTGATTTTAAAGATAAATGTTTTGTTGTTAATGATTGTAGTGTACCTTTATTAGTGGGAAATGCTGAAGGTACAGAGTTAACACCATTTTTTACAAATGCAATAGAAATTGATAGAAATACAATTGGTATTGATGAAAGGCTTGGGGAGTATGAAACTTTTAGTTTAGCAGTCCGTCATGTTTTTTCCGTCTCACAAGTCGATACTTTTGACGCATTGGATGTAAATAGTTTAGATGATGAAGAATTGAATATAGCTGATCTAATTTTTGAAAACGAAGGTATAAAAGTAGATGCAAAGGTAGAAAATTACTTAGCTATGGATCATATGGATAATGAAGAAAGGGAGTACGCGGTTAAGTTAGTTAACGAAATTCGCGATATATTTCTTTACCTGGCGATGATTTACCCGGAACTGATTTAGTTATGCACGAAATCAACACCGTAGACAACATTCCGGTTAATTGTAAACAGTATCAGTTTCCCCATGCTATGAAGGATAAACTAAATTATCATGTAGATAAGCTATTAAAAGCCGGCATAATTTGCGAATCCAACTCGCCATATAATATACCCGTTTGGATTGTGCCAAAGGCAACCGATGAAAATGGCCGCATGGTATTGGATATGCGGGGTTTAAATGAGAAAACAATTGCTGATTCGTATCCCATACCCAATATAGTGCAAATTTTTGATCAAGTTGGCAACGCAAAATATTACACTATTTTAGATTTAGCTATGGGGTTTTATCAAATTAAAATGCATCCTGAACACGCGCATAAAACTGCATTTAGTAATCCCTTCGGTCATTATGAATTCGTTCGAATGCCGTTTGGGTTGAAAAATGCACCAGCAACTTTTCAAAGATTAATGGATACTATATTGAGGGGATTACAGGGTTTAGATTTGTTTGTTTACCTGGATGATATAGTTATTTATGCGAACACTTTGGAAGAACATGACCGTAAGTTCAACTTATTACTTGAGAGATTACGAAAAGCTGGATTAAAGCTTCAAATAGGAAAGTGCAAATTTCTTATGCGACGAGTTAATTATCTCGGACATATAATTAGCGAAAAGGGGCTTGAGCCCGATCCGAAGAAAATAGAAGCAGTTAAAGAATTTCCTCAACTTAAGAATGTGAAAGCTGTTCGCCAATTTTTAGGTCTGTGTGGGTATTATCGCAGATTTATTAAAGATTTCGCGAAGATTGCCAAACCTTTAACTAAATTAGTACAAAAAGATATACCATTTGAATGGACTAGTACAACTGAAAGCTCGTTTTGCAAATTGAAGGAGTTACTCTGTACGCTCCGCTTTTGCAATTTCCGGATTTGACGAAGGGTTATAACATTAGAACTGATGCGTCCGGCATTGCTGTAGCAGGCATTCTTTCACAAGGTCCTATCGGTTCTGATTTACCTATTGCATATACCTCACGAGTTTTACGTGGGCCTGAATTAAGCTATGAAGTCTATGAAAAGGAAGCCCTAGCCATTGTACATAGAATAAAAGCTTTTAAGTCAATGTTTTTGAGAGACCAATTACCATAATTACTGATCATCAACCATTAGTATGGTTTAAGACTGCTGATCTTAATACGCGAGTACTTAAGTGGCGTTTTAAGTTATCTGAGTACAATTATAAAATAATTTATAAGCCAGGTACAGCCAATGCTGCGGCTGATGCTTTATTGAGAAATCCTGGTGAAACAATTAAAGCAAATATGTTATGTAAAATCAGTGGTATTCAAAATCGCGAAACAAATGGAGTGATTGAAAATTTAATTTATCATCTTACTAGTAATATTACAGGTGAAACAATGAACTTTTTAATAGATCCAATTTCAACTTTAAATGTAATTAAGTTAAGTTCTGTACCCCAGGACGTAAATATTGACGTATATAAAGAGCAGAGTTTACAAGGCGTTTTCATAGATGAAATAGAAATTTATTGTAGCATAGAATTAGATTTCGAAGGCAGATTATTAGAATGTTTTGTTATTGATAATGAATATGATATTCCGTGCGACGGTATATTAGGTTCACTTTTCTTCTATAATAATGGGATCCGAATTGCTTTCGATAGGAATAATAATAAACAATATAGCACGTTAAAAAGAATAATTAGCGATAGTAGTAATAAGTCTTATAGGAAAATGTATAACTTATCTCCTCCGACAATCATGAGTAAAAATTTACCTTTGTTAGACGTGCATCATGTAGACTATAATTGGATACAATATTTAGTTAATCCACTTTCAGAGCAAAGCATAATTAAGCAGAGATATGTTACAGAATCATATGACGAAACTGATAAAATAGAATTACGAGATATCGGAGGTCAAAATTATACAACTTTAGGTTCAGTAGTTTCATGGCTTTTTAAAATTCCGATTAAATTTCAGGCAGTGTCAAATGATTTTCCAACTAATGTAGAAGGGATGCTAGGATTAGATTTTCTTTTTAAAAGCGAAGCAAGTCTTCACTTTGACACCAAAGCTATTCGAGTAAAACATATGGCAGCCCCTTTTAAGAAGCGAATTTCAGAACAGATTAGATTAGATATGTTATTATCAGAAGTCAATAAACAGTTAGCGATTGAGCCAGTAATTAACGTAAATGTAACCTGTAAACAATCAAATCAAGTTGAGTTACGCAAATCATCTAGTTCACCAAGTTTTGCTGAATTAGAAATTGATACGATAAAAAATTTAGTTTTTCAAACAAAAATCAGCTCAAATAATAAAAGTATTAAACTTGCAATAGATTGCTCATCATCCGTAAATATAATTAAACAAAGCTTTGTGCCACAGGACTTGATATTTCATCTAGATAAAAGTACTATCTTACAAGGGATTTTTACAGAAAATATTGAAGTAACCTGCAGCGTGGAGTTGTTAATTTTGGGATATATTACCGAGTTTCTTATTATTAGTGATGATTATGATTTGCCGTTTGATTGAGTTATAGGATTCAAGTATTTGTGTAATACTAAGAGTAGAATTGATTTTGATAGGTTATTTTTAATCCAATCTGATATGAATACGTCATTAACATTAGAGGCTGGCAGTAGTAATGATAAGAGTTATCTTAGTATGAATGGCATTGATACAACCAATATTAATAACAAGTTAGTTTCTTTAGAAGTTTATAATTCAAATTTAGAATATAATTTGCAATTTATTATTAGCTCAACCTCAGAATTAAGTCTTTTAAAAAAATGTTTTGTGCCTATAAACAAAACGATTGATAAATTTAATAAAGTATACATTAAAGATATTAGTGGTAAGTTGTATGAAACCCTAGGCTCGATTGAGTTAGAATTATTCGATATAATTGTGAAATTTCAGGTGGTCTCGAATGATTTTCCAATTATTAGTGAAGGTTTATTAGGACTTGATTTTCTTAGTATGACTAAAGCTAAAATTGATTTCAATGATAGAACTATCAAACTAGATAATAAGATTTTATCTTTCAAAGTTCACAGAAGAAATATAAAAGAATTTTTAGAAAGACAAATATTTGGAAATAGCTCTGGTAAAAGTAATAAAATAAATGTCATTACTAGACAGCAAAAACTCGCTCTTGAAAATCCTATTGTTACAAACCCCACACCTGTTCAAACGCCTGAGGCTAATGAGGTAGAGCCAGTGAAAAGACCTCGTGGTCGTCCACGGAAAGTCAATACCGATGAGGAACCTCAAATTCCGATTCCCGAACCTCCTATTCCTAACAACCTATCTAAAAAACCCCGAGGTAGACCAAAGAAAACAGTTCCTTTAGATTTACCTGATGACGCTCATGTTTCTCTAGAACCAGAGGCTTCCTTTAACGATCCCGGAGATATGCCCAATAAATTAAGGACTCAAAGTAGATATCCCAATAGGAAACGGGAGGGAAAACGTAATCTTGCAGAAGGTGATCCTAGTGATGAGGTTCAAAATCAACAATCCCCTATGTTGGAAGGTTGCGATTCAGAAAGTTCGGAAGACAATGAACATTCTGAAGGTGAACTTTCTCTGCAATCTAACAATTCAATAATTAATAAGGATAGATTTACTAATTTAATAAAAATTAAGGAAGCTTTACATATACGAACTGATAATGTTATATATTTTATTAGTAGTAGTGGTCAACCTTGTGATGTAGGAGCTCACAAGCTCATGGAGTACAATAAAATTAGTAGTAATCAGGTGCTTAGTGTAGGGGAAGTCTGTCAGATAAAGAAAAGAAAGAATTATTATCAATTTGGTTGATGTATACGTGGTGAGAACTCTGAACCAATAAGTTATATTAAAGAACAAATTTTAAGTAGTTTATTTATACTTAGAAGTCTATTAATTAGTTTAAATCAAACAAGTTTCTGTGTAGCGAAAAATAAAGATATAGAAAACCTAGATTGGTCAGAGTTTGTTAACTTATTAGACGAAGAATTTCGTGGTACTGAAATAACCATTTTAGTTTGCATGGATACCCTTGAATACGTTCCCTTGGAACGTCGGGATGCTATTTTTTATCAATTACATAACTCGGCTGTTGGTGGACATCGCGGGATATCGGAAACGTACTATCGGATTAGACAACATTTTTATTGGGAAAATTTAAAAGATGATATTCAGAGACGCATACAGCAATGTTTAGAATGTTAATTAAAGAAATTAACTCGTTTACAGACAAAGCAGCCAATGATTATCACTGATATATGTGGCACGGTGTTCGAGAAAATAGTCTTAAATATTGTTGGCCCATTAAGGCCATGTGAAACTGTGAATTTCAATATTTTTTAAATCAACATTTAAACGTTTATTTGGAAAAAGACGAACGTCAAGCGCTCCGTACATGTAAACACTATATTCAGATTTTTTTTTGGATGATTCTATTGGTATTTTCATGAGATATCCATGTTTGAAAAGTAGCTTAATTGCAGATTCCTACTTACCGATAATACGGTTTTTATTTAATTAAATAAATTCTTATCATTTTTTTGGAAAAACACGAACGTCAGGCGCTCCGTATATGTTAATACTATACTCAGATTTTTTTTTGGACGATTCTATTGGTATTTTCATGAGATATCCATGTTTGGAAATTATGTCGGTATTTTACATCACCTTAACAGTAACGTTCGTCTTTTTCCAAATAAACGTTTAAATGTTGATTTAAAAAATATTGAAATTCACAGTTTCACATGGCCTTAATAATAATTTATAATGTTTTATTTTTCATGGAATCACGTAAGATATTTTATTACCCTCTCAAGGAGTCGCAATTCCCATAGTTAATAATAGATGTACTCGCCGAAGCCGTGCACATCTAGAAAATCTTATCTCCCCCTAGGATGCTGCGTAGCACTTACAGGTCTCGAAACGAACTTTTTAAGAAAACCTTTGGGTTTTCTTTACACCGCGACAAATATTATTTCCAATTTTAGAACTTGTAAAGCCTATAATTATTTAATTATTTTAGATTTTTAATTTCTAATAACACAGTTCACCTGCAATAATTTTTCTCTATAGTTTTATATAATATAAATTTTAATTCAAGATATTTATTTTTATATAATTGTTTAATTTATTAATGTTTTTCTCTTCTGAAAATCTTAATAATTTTATTCTACAATAATTTCATTTTTCATTTCACATTTGAGGCTTGAAGAGATGATTATTTAATTAAGTGGCAAATAAATATATAATTTATAAATTTTATAATTGGAGATAATCCGAAACAATATTTTATGTAACCTTGAACGAAATCTTTTCTGTTAATGCAATAATATTAAGTAAAACATATGTAATTAATAAATAACAGCGATAGTTACAATAATTTTGGAGACACTTGTATGACCTTAAGTTTAATTGTTTACTTTTACGATCTTTAACAGCGCCTAACATTTTTGTAAACTTATATTAATTATCCTTCTGTATAACTAGTTATTATGTTTAACCATTTTTAATTTAGCCATAACTCCGATCGTATTCACTGTAAAATCACCGTTCAAATTTGTAATATCTTGTTAAGGTAACATCTAATAAAGTAATGTAATGGTTAACTTATAAAACTTCTGTTTTCAATAGTATTTATAAAACGTAAAAATTATCAAGAAAACTCGCCAAGAAAGCGTAGAGTGAGAGAGATAGGAATATCTTTTCTCTCTCTTATCTTCCTTCGTCGTTGCACAGTATAGCGTTCTCTCTCGCTCTTGAAGAAGGATACGAGCCGCCGGAAAACATCCTAGAGAAGGGATGAGCGCCCGCTCTCTGTGTTAAAGCATAGGGTTCTCCCCACTTGACGAAACTGTGGCGCTTGGAAGAAAGATCTCCCCCGCATCATTGGGCCCCGCTTTCCCGCACTCTTCAACTCGCTCAACATTGAAACATAGGAACAGTTAAAAATACCACAGCCGCCGCCGCACGCATCATCACTGATTCGATAAGACGCTGACGCCGAAAGTCCTGATTTGATACCGCAGCTTTTTAAGGAAAAGCAGCTTTCCACGCCCATTACCCCCGAGGCGACAAAAAGGGAATCACGGAGCCCCGGAAGTCAGTCTGCCACCACCATCCAGCAGGACAGAACATCGAGAACATCACTGCCATCACCACCACTACGGGCCTGTTAACTTTTTTTGAAAGAGCGTGCAAAGCTCCGTTTCCTGTAATTTAAATATTGAAAATTGGAAAAGGGGGAGTCGAGTAAGAGCAAATAAAAAGTACGTTTTTTCAAATATAAACATCTCTGTCTCTTGCCTTTCTCTTTTATACCTCACCCTCACCTATCCTAATTCCGGGACGTTGAATTCTTCTGTTGGAGACAACAGGATCAATTGTCCCCTAGACTAGCTAACTCTGCATTCGGCCTCTTAAAGTCGACGGATCAGAGCAGTGAGTGAGTTAGAATTTCGCATTCGGCCTCCTAAGAAACGGAAGAGCAAGGATCGGGAATCTAACTCATCTACACTGAGAGAATAGAGTTTAGGTGGTTTTTCCCAAAACCTAACGTCAATCTGGAGTAATTAGCCATTGCTTGTCCCGGTTTAATGCAGGCAACTGCAAAACCGAAAGGAGCAGAATTATCACGCAAAATACGTGACACGGTATTTATATATTCATAACTAAAATTTCAAACATTTCTCTTTAACATAATTAGAAGAAATAATTTATTTTATCGAGAGTGTTCATAGAAAATTAAAAACACGCTTCTACTTAGGCAGGAAAAGCAAGTTATAAGCACAAGAGGAAAGGCGCCCAGGCAGGCTGACAACAAATTTAATATTCAAAAAATTCCTAAACCTAAGTAGGCATGAGAGGCAAGTTTGCGCATAAAATGGAGGTGCGCCCGCAGGCTAATACCAATTATCGAATAATATTAATACTGAATCGAATAATTTTTAAACCACAATAGCTGGCGGGGAAGCAAATTCAATGTATGATAGTTATGGTGTGCAAACAGGCTACCTATATGAAGTGAGTAACCGAATTATTTTTAAAACCAAAATAGGAACTGTATAATTAATTTATTATTAATAAAGTTATTAATTAAATAATTCTCAAACCAAAATAAGCGGGGGAAAGTAGTTCCGTGCTTGAAAGTTAAGCCACGCTGACAATTAGCTACCTATAAAATTAATAAGCAAGTAATTTTAAAACGTAAGTTGTAAATAGAGGAAGCGAGTTTGATGCAGAAAGTGGAGCAGCGCAGACGGGCTATTAATAGAAAAAATCATAATTAAATAATTCCTATACCGAAAAAGGCGGGGGAGGAATATTCACATATTAAACTGAAAACGCGCAGACGGGCAACCTATCCAATCAAGAAGCAAGTAGTGATTTTCAAACGTAAGTAGGCAGGAAAACAGAGTTCGATGCCGTAAACTGGAACCACGCAGACGGGCTATTATTAATAATATTAATAATTTAATAATACTTAAAGCAAAACAGGCGGCGGATACCAGTTCCGTACCTGAAAGTGGAGGCACGCAGTTTGACGCAGAAAATTGGAGGCGCGCAGTCGGGCGAATAATAAGATTATCAGTCAAATATTGTTAGAAATGTCAAATACTCTAGTCTCAGCTTGTATTCGAATTTTTCTTCGAATTGTACATGAGAGCGTCGAACGCGAGAGAGCACGCGACGTGCGAGTCAGTTTGAAGAGAGACGCCTCATGTACAGCACGTGTTCCGCACAGGCGTGCTCTATATTTGAGCTCAATAAATATTGTATTTAGATAATAATACAGAGAGAGTCTCAAACATTTATTTTACCTCTACTACTCCCCTTTCTTTTATGAAAAAATAAAATCTGGCAACCGTGACAGGACGCGGGAGTGAGTAATTGTCGAAAGTTTTTCTATGCGCGACGTTTAACCTCAAAAATGGAAGCCGCGAAGAGGACAAGAACCGTTCAGCGCACGTTGTTTACGAAGTGCCTCAATGCATTTATTGCTAAATGCAATAGCGCTACAACAACCGCCGACGATAGGAATGTCGCTTTACAACTGTTTGAAACCAGGATGCAAGAACTGGAGATGGCTAACGCGAGATTCATTGAATTTTTATCTGAATCGACGGCGGAAGACGACGACATCGTGAAAGAGGTCGAGGCGCATGATGAATACAAGAAGAAATTTCTAGAAGCTAAAGTGAAATTTTTGAGCGAAATTAATACAACACGTGCGCCGACAAATGCAACGGCTGCAAATCAAACCGTGCGCAACAGTGATAAGCTGTACAAACGACCTACGCTCGATGTTCCGAAATACGCGGGAGGAGTTAACAAGTGGCTCCAATTCTGGTCACATTTTCGCAAGTATCACGAGGACCCTCAGCTTTCCAAGGAAGTGAAGCTTGAGTATCTCAAAGGAGTGATGCTAGAAGGTTCTAAGGCATTTAGTAGTGTGGATGGATTTCCGACGACAGCTCGAAACTACGATCCAGCGTTTGAAGTCTCAAAAGTCGTTATGGGCGAGACGATTTATTGATCGAGTTTTACACAAGAAAATTGTTGTCGTTGACGATACAGAATGCCACTAGAAAGAAGGAGGACCAATTGGACGTTGCATCAATCTAGGACAAATTATTAGCTCATATTCGTGCTCTCGAAACACTAGGTGTTAAAACGGACAACTGCGCAACGATGCTATACCCGCTTGTGGAATCTTCGCTGCCGGAAGAAGTTCTTAGAACATGGCAACGCTCACCGTTGAGTTCAGCGACAGGCAACGACGATGCGCAGGAATCTCAGGTTTCCGATCGTTGGACGAAGTTAGTGGAATTTTTGAAAATCGAAGTTACCAATGAAGAGAGGATTAACATGGCTATCAACCATTTTGCTGTACCGCCAAAGGAGAGTAAGCAGAAGGAGAGCAAGATGACGTCATCGAAAGAAGCAGCCCCGGCCAGCGCGTTATTTTCAAGCGAGCAGAAAGGTAATACGAAGTGTATTTTTTGCGGTGAGTGTCATAGTAATTCGAATTGCGAAAAAGCGAAAAAATTATCGTTTGATGTTAGAAAACAAATTATCAAGGAAAATAATTGCTGTTTTAAATGCTTGATTCGAAATCACCGGTCGAGTAAATGCAAAGTAAAGATAACGTGTGCGTGGTGTCAGAATCGTCATTCAATGCTTGTTTGCCTAGAGTTGAATAAGAAGCCGAATAGCGCGCCGCAGCAAAGGAACGATGCGTCCGAGAAAAGCAGGCGAACCGAGCAATCTCTCGCGAGTTTTTGTAGTTCGCCTGACGTTTGTTTACAAACACTGCGCGTTGTGTTATATTCTGAAACGAAAGAAAAAGTTGCACGTGTGGTTATTGATCAAGGCTCGCAAAGGTCGTATATTCGCTCGGATGTTGTTAGATTTTTAGGCTATCAGTCTCTTGGTAAACGGGACGTAACACATGCGCTGTTTGGAGGCGTTAACTCCAATATTCAAGAACATGATATTTATTTGGTTCGAATGAAAAGTCTCGACGGTAATTACGCTTGCAACTTTCAGGTTATGAACGAAAAAACTATCTGCTCAGATATTCTGCGAGTTCGGCAAGCCGATTGGGTCGATGAATTAAAAAGAAACAATATTTCTCTCTCTGACTTGGAAACAAACACTACCTATAACCATGATTCGATCGATGTTTTGATTGGCGCAGATGTCGCCGGAAAACTTTTTTCTGGAAATAAGTATGATTTAAAAGGTGGTTTAACGGCGTTCGAGTCGCATTTAGGTTGGGTTATCATGCGTAAAATTCCAAGTAGCGAGAAGAAAGATTGTGCTTTAAATGTAGTATCGATGTTCGTAAATGAAGCCGAAGTGTCGGACTTGTGGAAATTAGATGTTTTAGGGATAAAAGATCCGATTGAAAAGAAAGATAAACTTGCGCGAGAACAAATAGTTAAAGAAAATTTTCTTAAGACTGTCTCCTTCAAGAACGGACGGTACAGTGTCGATTTGCCTTGGGTCGATGACCATGCGCCAGTCTCTGCTAATCTAGAATTGTGTAAAGGTCGATTGGATAGCACGGTAAAGAAGCTCCAAAAGAATAACTTGTACAAAGAATATGACAAAGTTCTGACGGAATGGCTCGATCAAGGTATGGTCGAACGTGTCCCCGAGAATGAGCTCGATGATTGCTCTCACTGTTTAGCTCATCGCCCAGTTATAAAGGCAGATAGCACGACTCCGGTGTGCCCCGTTTTTTATGCTTCCACCAACAAGAGAGGGTTTCCCCCGTTGAACAAATGTTTAGAAAAGGGACCCAATTTGATAGAACGAATTCCAGATGCTTTATTAAGATTTCGTGAAAAGGAAATTGGAGTGATTGCAGATATTCGTAGAGCTTTCTTACAAATTGAAATCAACGCAAAAGATCGAAACTATTTACGTTTTCTTTGGTTTTTACATAATTAGCTGACAGTTCTTCGACATAAGCGCGTAGTATTCGTTCTCACGTGTAGTCCGTTTTATTAATGGCTGTTATCGAATATCACTTGTGTCACACGATACAGGAATGTTTTCCGGATTTATGGTCTAAAGGAAATATTGACAAATTAATGAGATCGTTTTATGTCGATAACTGTGTCACGAGTGTTCGAACAAGAGAAGAATTAAATTTATTTATCAAAGAAGCGAAAGAAATTATGAAAAAAGGTGGATTTAACTTAAGAGGATGGGAGTATACAGATAACGGCGCGGAGAAAGAAATCACTCAAGTGCTCGGTATTTTATTTAATAAAGCTCACGACACTTTGACCATTAACCCAACGTTACTAGGTGAATATAATGGTGCCATTACCAAACGAAAGATTCTCCCAGCAGCACATAAAGTGTTTGACCCGATCGGTTTTACGGCGCTGGTTACATTAATACCGAAGTTGATACTGAAAATGTTGTGCGAACTAGATATCGATTGGGACACGCGAATTGACGAAAAGTCAGAAAAAGAATTTTTGTCGTGGCACAGACAATTGAATTATTTGAGTGAGATAGAGATACCTCGAAAGCTCGGTTCAGGTAAATTATCTATACACACTTTCGGAGATGGGAGTTCGGAAGCGTATGCGACAGTGACGTTTTTACGTATAGAGAACGGTGATGACGTTGAGCTTCGGTTACTCGCCGCGAAAGCGCGTGTTGCACCGAAAAAAGCGACTATACCTCGTCTTGAACTCTTAGCTGCGGTAATAGCTGCCCGATAAACTTCCGAGATAGTGGATACTTTAGATTATACAGACGTACCCGTCTACATGTGGTTCGATTCAACGACGGTCATAGCTTGGGTGTTTGAAGATAAGCAATGGAGAACATTTGTGTGGAATCGCATACGCGAGATTCGACGCTTAGCGAGTGCGTACAACGTGAACTATGTACCCGGTACAGAAAACGCAGCTGACCCTCCGTCACGCGGATGCCAGGCGAAACAGTTGCTCGAATCGCGTTGGTGGGAGAGACCGCACTGGTTACGCGAATCGCCGCAAAATTGACCAAAGTTGAAAGGCATAATTGACGAAAATGAGGTAAACAGTGAAATGAAAAAATCGGCTCAAATAGTAATGTTATGCGGAGAGATCGATTTTAGTATTGTAAGCAAATTTTCATCATATGATAGATTAATAAAATTTTTTACTATTATGCTTAGATTTAAGAATTTCATCGTAAATAAAAAATTGACACAAAGCAAATACATAACTTACAGAGAAGTGTACAATGTAGAGCTGCAGTTTTTAAAATGTGTACAAAAATCAATGTTTTTACCTAAAAACGATCCAAAGTTATCATCGATAAAGACTTTGATACACAACGACGGTTTGTTGCGGTTGAGAACAAAAATTAGTGAACGAAATAATAAATTTTTTTTTTTGTTCCCAATTATTTTAGATAATAATCATCGAGTTATAGAATTGATCGTAATGGAAGAACATGAAAAGATGTGCCATGCGGGTGTACAGTCAGTAATGTATCAATTGCGAGAAAAATATTGGATTATGTCTATGCGAAAGACTGTGAGAAAAGTTATTTCTAAGTGCATTGTCTGCAAACGTTTTTGCTAAGCCGATGCAGGCAGATCCACCTCCTTTGCCGCTTAACCGCGTGAAAGATTGTGACACTTTTCAAGTAGTGGGCATTGATTTTGCAGGGCCGTTGTTTTTGCGTGGGCAACAAAAGGGCTGGATCTGCCTCTTTACCTGCGCGGTATATCGTGCGGTACACTTAGAGTTAGTTTCGTCTATGACAACTAAGCGTTTTTTATTAGCTCTGCGTCACTTCATTGATCGTCGAGGTCGTCCGTCGGATATATATTGTGACAACGGAACGAATTTCGTTGGAGCAGAAAATGCTTTAAAAAACTTAAACTGGGACGTTATAAACACGTACAGTACAGCGAGGAAAATAACGTGGCATTTCAATCCACCCTCAGCACCATGGTGGGGAGGCTGGTGGGAAAGATTAGTTGGTATGGTTAAAGTAATTCTGCGAAAAGTACTCGGAAAGAGTTGTCTCACGTAGGAGGAAAGGTACACCGTTCTGAGCGACTGCGAAAGTACGCTAAACGCGCGCCCTTTGACTTATGTCTCCGACACGATCGATGACTTGAAACCACTGACCCCGGCAATTTTTCTACGTAATAATAATAACTTTGAAAATCCCGATCCTGATATTCTCAATCAAATCGATTTAAACGCTAGCTATAAGCGAAAACAAGAACTGATGGAACATTTGCGTCAACGTTTTCGTAACGAATACCTAAGTCAATTGATACTTAAAAGTAACGTCAAACAAGATTTTCGACCACTTCAAACGGGCGACATTGTTTTAATCGGTGATGATAATAAAAAACGTATTGATTGGCCTTTAGCAAAAATAGATAAGTTGATTCAAGGTCGCGATGGTATAGCTCGTGTTGCGATATTGAAAACTAGAGATGGATTTTTGAAACGTCCGTTACAACGCATTTATCCATTAGAAATTAATTGTGATGATAAAATTGAAGCGTATGAATTGCGCGAAAAATTTTATTCTATAAGCGCTAAAGTTAACGAAGAGAAAGATCAGCCCGAGAGATCAGAAAACGTTATAAAAACTAGAAGCGGGCGAACCGTCAAGAAACCGAATTACTATCATTAACATGTATTTTAATTTTTGTGAAAAGATTTATGTATGATGTAGCGTTTAATGGAACTTTGCTTCTCTTATGTATTTATTAAATCGAACTCCAATAATGTTGAGGCGAAGCCTCAAGGTGGGAGGATGTTAAAAATGTCAAACAGTCGACTCTAAGCTTGTATACGAATTTCTCTTCGAATTGTACTCGTACATGAGAGCGTCGAACGCGAGAGAGCGCGCGACGTGCGAGTCAGTCTGAAGAGAGACGCCTCATGTGCAGCACGTGTTCCGCACAGGCGTGCTCTATATTTGAGCTCAATAAATATTGTATTTAGATAATAGTACAGAGAGTCCCAAACATTTATTTTACCTCTACTACTCCCCTTCCTTTTATGAAAAAGTAAAAAATATAACTAGTTCTTAGCCAAAAAGGGCGGGGCACCGAGATTTACACACAAAAGTAAGGACGCAATGACGAACTACCTATAAAATTCATGAGTAATAGTAGATTTTCTTACAAGGGGGGAAAATGGAACTTTCGCAGGCATGTGATATGACGACCGAGGCGAAGCCGAGGCCGTCATATCACGTGCATGCAGGAGTTCCATTTAAGGGGGCTAGACACCTTTTTTCTCTGAAATAAGAAGTCACATTTTAATACATAAATGTAAACTAATTATTTCATACTTTTTACATATAAAAGTGGGTATATTTACCTTACCTTAAAACTTTCTCCGATGGGCCTTTTATATGGTCCAGAACCATAGTCATCGATGAAACAAGTTTTTTCACTATCCGTAAGCTTTGAAATTTTCCTGTGGATGGATTGACTCCAGATTTGAACTAAATTACTCCTGAATAGTATAATTCTCATATGAGTGTAGGGATTTAGGATTAAATGTCGGAAAAAATTTTTAAATCAGAAAAATTATGAAAAAATATAAAAAATTTTAAAAAATTAAAAAAAAACTCTTGAAAAACAGCACAATTTTTTTTTCTCATTAGATCAAAAATCCCTACACTCATATGAGAATTATACTATTCAGGAGTAATTTAGTTCAAATCTGGAGTCAATCCATCCACAGGAAAATTTCAAAGCTTACGGATAGTGAAAAAACTTGTTTCATCGATGACTATGGTTCTGGACCATATAAAAGGCCCATCGGAGAAAGTTTTAAGGTAAGGTAAATATACCCACTTTTATATGTAAAAAGTATGAAATAATTAGTTTACATTTATGTATTAAAATGTGACTTCTTATTTCAGAGAAAAAAGGTGTCTAGCCCCCTTAACCCCCGTGTAAGAAATAGTATTTTTCTCTATTCCCGGGCGAAAGTGCATTAATTAATCAGTCTAGAAAAGTCGAAAATTATCGTCTTTCCTGCGGTGACATCAACTCTGCGCAGCCATGTTTTTACTTTCGCGCTATGCTTTGATAGCGTTAGCGACTTCACGTCGTTCTTGTAGTTTGCAGGTTATATTTTTCAATTTTATTTTACCTGTCGCAATTGGTTTTTCCCGATGCGCGCGTTTATGTGTGTTCGATGTCCGCCCAACATTTGCAGCACGAGCGTAGCGAGTGCTGCTGATTGGGGCGGGCATCGAAAATACATGAACAAGCAGATTGTTACATACTCATGTGAGTCAAGAGAAAGAACGATAGAGAGATAGATAGATAAATAGACAAATCTTTATTCTGCCTTTTTGGCAAAAATTAGAAAATACATTAAAAGGTATAAAATTATAAATTTCAGTCAATTACAATAGAATACAATAACAATTTAGTTCATTATGTCGTAAAATACATAAGAGATATAAAAGATTTATCAAAAACATAACAATGCAAAAGAAAACTAAAAAGAGAATCTTTGAAATAATAAATAAGAGAAGAATAAATAATAAATAAAATACTTATAAAAATACTTATACGAATATCATAATGTTCCGCCAATAGGCTAAAATAGAGAGAGATAAAGGGAGATAGGGAGAGAGAGAGGATATTTCCAAATAAATAAACACGAATTCATAGTAGCCCAACTTTCTAGAGAGCACCACGCTCCCGATGCGAGACAGTTCCGCGCCGAAGTCGCACACTTTCGCGACTTCCGCGCGGCAAAGTCCCAATCCGCTGTATCGTATATGGGGTTAGGCTATTCAGAACACTGCTCACAGAGCTTTCGGTCGCGTGTGAAACAAGTGACGTACGCAGTGGGCAAAAGTGCTTCTTCTTCTAGTGTAAACAAACGGTGAAAACGCGTACTTTCGCTCGAGGAATAGAGAAAAATTATTTCACGCATTAATGTTATAGGTAGCCTGTCTGCGTGCCTTCGCTTACAAGCACGGAAATCGCTTCCCCCTCCTATTTGAGTTTAGGAATTATTGAATTATTCATTTTTTATTAGCCCGTCCGCGCTGCTCCAATTTCCGCGTGAAACTCGATTCATCTACGTACATATGTTTAATAATTATTTGCTCATTCATTTTATAGGTAGCCGATCTGCGTGCTTTTACGTTTAAGCACGGAACTGGCATCCCCGCCTTCTGTGATTTAAAATTTATTTAATTATTAATTTCATTATTCATAGCTCATTTGCGCTGCTCTACTGCACTACGTCGAACTGGCTGCCACTGTCTACCTAGATTTAAAACTACTTGCCTCTTAATTACATGGGTTGTCCGTCTACGTGTTTCAGTTTACAATGTGGAAATTCCCTTCCCAGTCTATTTTGGTTTAGTAATTATTTAATTATTAATT
Organism: Torymus aiolomorphi; assembly: GCA_036365515.1. Classification (NCBI taxonomy): domain Eukaryota; kingdom Metazoa; phylum Arthropoda; class Insecta; order Hymenoptera; family Torymidae; genus Torymus; species Torymus aiolomorphi. The sequence goes on from CM070874.1 coordinate 93,912,188, forward strand.
TTAGCATTAATATCCCGATGGGATGCTCCACTTTCTGCGTCAAACTCGTTACCCCTACCGACTTACGTTTAAATATTATTTACTCATGAATTTTATAGGTAGTTCGTCATTGCGTCCTTACTTTTGTGTGTAAATCTCGGTGCCCCGTCCTTTTTGGCTAAGAACTAGTTATATTTGACTCATAATCTTATTATTCACCCGACTGCGCGCCTCCAGTTTTCTGCGTCAAACTGCGTGCCTCCACTTTCAGGTACGGAACTGGCATCCACCGCCTGTTTTGCTTTCAGTATTATTAAATTATTAATATTATTAATAATAGCCCGTCTGCGCGGTTCCAGTTTACGGCGTCGAACTCGGTTTTCCTGCCTATTTACGTTTAAAAATCACTACTTGCTTCTTGATTGGATAGGTTGCCCATCTGCGCGTTTTCAGTTTAATATGTGAATATTCCTCCCCCGCCTGTTTCGGTATAGGAATTATCTAATTATGATTTTTTCTATTAATAGCCCGTCTGCGCTGCTCCACTTTCTGCATCAAACTCGCTTCTCCTATTTACAACTTACGTTTCAAAATTACTTGCTTATTAATTTTATAGGTAGCTAATTGTCAGCGTGGCTTAACTTTCAAGCATGGAACTACCTTCCCCCGCAACCAGAAATAATTCGATCACTAACTTCATATAGGTAGCCTGTTTGCACACCATAACTATCGTGCGTTGAATTTGCTTTCCCGCCAGCTATTGTGGTTAAAAAATTATTCGATTCAGTATTAATATTATTCGATAATTGGTATCAGCCTGCGGGCGCACCTCCATTTTATGCACAAACTTGCCTCTCATGCCTACTTAGGTTTAGGAATTTTTTGAATATTAAATTTATTGTCAGCCTGCCTGGGCGCCTTCCCTCTTGTGCGTATAACTTGCTTTTCCTGCCTAAGTAGAAGCGTGTTTTTAATTTTCTATGAACACTCTCGATAAAATAAATTATTTCTTCTAATTGTGTTAAGGGGATGTGCAACCCTGATTTCAATATTTTTTTTAATCAACATTCAAACATTTATTTGGAAAAAGACGGCTGTCAAGCGCTCCGTACACGCAAACACTATATGCAGATTTTTTTCTGGATAATTCTATTGATATTTGCGTGAGTTATGCTCGTTTGAAAAGTAGGTCAATTGTAGATTCCTACTTAACGACAGTACGGTTTTTATTTAATTAAATAAATTCTCATCATTTTTTGGAAAAAGACGTCTGTCAAGCGCTCCGTACACGCAAACACTATATGCAGATTTTTTTCTGAATAATTCTATTGATATTTGCGTGAGTTATGCTCGTTTGAAAAATAACGTCGGTACTCACATCCCCTTAAAGAGAAATGTTTGCAGTTTTAGTTATGAATATATAAATACCGATTAAAACTAATAACATTTTTCTTCTATGTTAAAAGTGTAAAGCATTTCTTTTTATATTGAAATAATATAAGTGTTCCTACCGAGGGTCTACATTTGACGAAGTGTTTCTAGGTGGTACATTTACCTTACTTAGATTTAGAAATTATTTGATGGATATCTTTACCTGTTGCCTGTCACCTGCTCCCACTTCTATCCTGCGTAGAACTTACGTATAAATAATTTTTTTCAGTTTTTATGCTGGTAAAAAAATTATGTAAAAAGATGTTAACTTTGACCCATAGCCGAAAGATTTTGTTTTAAAAAGATTAAACACTATGTAATTAGGAAGAATTATGAACTGTTGAATAATGTTATAAAATGTATGATTTTGAAGATATAAAAATAAAAAATTTTTATTGCTAATTCTACACATAATTAATTACAAATAAATATAATGATTTGAGAAATTATAATCGAGATAATTTCTATTAATTGTAGAGTATTTCGTGGAAATATTGTTTGAACAACTAACTAAGCAAGTTGGACTCGAATAAATAAAAATTGATTGAATATAAGTATATTTTTTAATTCAAAGAGTTTAAGAGCAACATTCAAAGAAAAAACACTTCAACAAGTTTCACGGATCTAATATTTTTATGACAATTAAATTAACTTTTTCTGGTATTTTATGTTTTTAGTCTGTCATTGTTTGTAAATATATACTTGGAAAAAGGTGTGAGAGAAAATTAGAACAACATTTATGAAATGACATACAACATTTATTACATTTCATGAAATTCCATGTTTTAAACGTACTTCAGAAATACAATGCAAGAAATTCATTATCGGCTTAGACATTATGGTATTATATTTACTACATGTACTCTTACGCTTGTTTTGTAATTCAACATAAATGAGATATTTTATTTTGTTTGTTGCAAATACTTTTAATTTATCAATCACCATAATTTAGTCGCTAAAACAATAATGGTATTTATGCCAAACTGCAATGCGAGACTCACAACCATACATATATTCATGATCTCACTTTAGTATCAGTATTAGTGCTAGTGATAATAAAATTTATAATTTCAATCTCAATTAAACTGATTTATAGTCCTACTTCTTCGACAAAATGTAGAATACTCTTGTAACTCAAGCCAGTAGTTGCAAACGAATGTCTTTTATCAGCAATAAGTTTAAATCAACTATGTGGCCAGTTGCAACTTGAATAAATAAAAAGTAACCAAATAAGCATATTTTTTTATTTAAATGATTTCTCCTTTTGGTATTTTGTTTTAGAGTTCATCTCTTATTGTTTGTATAATTATGATCGATAGATTTTATTCAATGTATTTTTTAAACTCACTTTAGAAATACTTGACGAGAAATCCATCATCTATTTGCAAAACATTGTATTATGTTTGCTACACATTTTCAATGCTGTTTTTGTAATTTAAAATTAAGTTTCCTAAAAAATTACTTTATATCATAATACATCAAATATTAACATATTATAAAACTCTAATCAGTCATTATATAACAATATTGGTATTTGTACCAAACCATAATATGAAGTGCACGCAGTACATATTTTACATGTGATTTACGTTCACCTATTTTAAAGAAAATTTTAAGAGAAAAATTCTTACATATTAAAGCTTGATCCCAGCCAGAAGTTGTAAACGAGTCTGCTGTAACACAGCACAGAGTATGAAATTACTTTTCACTGTAATTAGTATAGACATTGCAATGGCACTTGGGGATTGTTTTTTTTTACATGATGTTTTTCTTGTTTCTAATATTTTCTTCTTCACTAGCCGCAAAACTATTTTATAATTATTTAATAATCTGAAGGTTGAGAACTGTAAACTTAATGCACATTCTTATTGTCCTCTTCATGTCTGATGTCTGATTGTCCGAATGAGTAATCTTCAATTTATACGTCTCTTGTCAATACATATTCGCATTCTGAATGTACCGTCTTCTCTGAAATAAGAAATCGCAGTGAACGAGTAAAGTGATATTGATATTATGAGAATACACGGAGAAAAATTTGATTTGGAAAATTACCATTAATCTTATCAAAGTGAAGATATACTCTGATTCTGACGCTTTTTACTACTATTATAGGATTTTCTACCATTGTAATGTATTCCTTTTACAACTTTCATTTTAAATATTACAAGTGTCGAGATAACTTTCTACTATATTTATATAGCAAAAAATATACATATTGTAATATACTATTAAAAGTATCTTCTTTTTTTATAAAAAATATGAAACATTACTATATTTTATGGCAAAAACTGCGAAGACTTGATATTCGAATGCAGGAGTTACAAAAATTTTGATATTTAATTCTAAGTTTTACAATGATTTATGGTAAAAATTATGATGTGTGAAATGCGCATGCGCGCGGCGAACACGCGCAGTCTGCTGCTCTGTCTTACCGACGTCCCTAATTTTCAGGTTATCTAGATCTCACACAATATGTTTTGCAACACAAAACTGGTCGGATATAATAAATTCCTATTTATTTTTACTTTTATAAATACATTATCAGTTGCTAATTTTCCATTACGTTAATTGTAATGCCATATATTAATTGAAATTCAACAACGCGTCTAACTCAAATCTGCCATACATCTAGCGATAGCTAATGTACAAGTTCCAAAAATTTGTAGTCTAATGTTGTTATGGGTAAGTGGTTAGAGCGTCCGACTGCCGTGCCAAGGGTCGAAGGATCGAATCCTGCCTCCGTCGAAAAAAAATTTTTAATTTTCTTTATTCTTTACTTTAATTTATTTCTTGTATTTCTTGTATTAATAATATATGTGTGAGCAACCTTGAAATATATAGAATATCACGAATAACCACGATAACGGAAATAAAAATAAAATTTTTAAAATTTTTGACTCGAAAAATATTTCCTATACGAGTTGTTATAAAATTTACCATATTAAATTGGAAACATTAATAGGAAATTTGTCTGTCTTCATTTTACTATGAAAAATTGTAATTTTTCCTATAGAAATTTGTAAATTTTGCTACACGATTTCTCTCCGTGTATGCAGAAACACGTCTTGAAACGATGGAGAAAATATCAGATAAGTAACCTATGTCATTATTTAAATTATTTTGTGTATTTGGATAATCATTCAAATACTCAAAATATTCTTCAATAAATCTGAATTATTTTTCGAATAAATAGTTTGTGCATTTTTTTATTTCAGAGAAGACGGTACATTCAGAATGCGAATATGCATTGACAAAAGACATATAAATTGAAGATTACTCATTCGGACAATCAGACATCAGACATGAAGAGGACAATAAGAATGTGCATTAAGTTTACAGTTCTCAACCTTCAGATTATGAAATAATTATAAAATAGTTTTGCGGCTAATGAAGAAGAAAATATTAGAAGCAAGAAGAACTAGATCTAGTAAAAAAAAGTAATCACTGCACCAAGTGCAGTTGCGATCTCAGCTGCATTTTCTATTTCAAGAGACGGTACATTCAGAATGCACATTGGACAAAGAACTATAAACTGAAGATTATTCATGAAGACAACCAGACATAAAGAGGACAATACGGATGTGCATTAAGTTTTCAGTTCTCAACCATCAGATTATTAAATAATTATTGAATAGTTTTGTGGCTAGTGCAGATAAAAATATGAGAAACAAGAAGAACAACATGTAAAAAAGAACAGTTAAATAGTGCAGTTGCGATGACTACTGCATTTTTTATTTTAGAAGACGGTATATTAAGAATGCAAATTGACCAAAGAAGTATAAACCGAAGATTATTCATTCAGACAATCAGACATGAAGAGGACAATAAGGGTGTGCATTTAGTTTACAGCTTTTCACCATCAGATTATTAAATAATTATAAAGCAGTTTTATGGCTAGTGCAGAAAAAAATATTAGAAACAAGAAAAAAATCATGTAAAAAAAAACACTCCCCAAGTGCCATTGCAATATCTACTAATTACAGTGAAAAGTAATTTCATACTCTGTGCTGTGTTACAGCAGACTCGTTTACAACTTCTGGCTGGGATCAAGCTTTAATATGTAAGAACTTTTCTCTTAAAATTTTCTTTAAAATAGGTGAACGTCAATCACATGTACAATATGTACTGTGTGCACTTCATATTATGGTTTCGTACAAATACCAATATTGTTATATAGTGACTGATTAGAGTTTTATAATATGTTAATATTTGATATATTATGATATAAAGTAACTTTTTAGGAAACTTAATTTTAAATTACAAAAGCAGCATTGAAAATGTGTAGCAAACATAATACAATGTTGTGCAAATAGATGATGGATTTTTCGCCAAGTATTTCTAAAGTGAGTTTAAAAAATACATTGAATAAAATCTATCGATCATAATTATACAAACAATAAGAGATGAACTCTAAAACAAAATACCAAAAGGAGAAATCATTTAAATAAAAAAATATGCTTATTTGGTTACTTTTTATTTATTCAAGTCGCAACTGGCCACATAGTTGATTTAAACTTATTGCTGATAAAAGACATTCGTTTGCAACTACTGGCTTGAGTTACAAGAGTATTCTACATTTTGTCGAAGAAGTAGGACTATAAATCAGTTTAATTGAGATTGAAATTATAAATTTTATTATCACTAGCACTACCCGGTCAAAAATATCCAGTTGGGAAATCCAACTGGATTTTCCAAGAGGGAAATCCAGCTGGGGAAGAGTGGATTCCAGCTGGATTTTGGTGGATTTCCAGTCGGATTCCCAGTTGATGATATCAAATATTCCCACCCATTTTTAACTGGATTAAATGGAAATCCACTTATAATAAATGGGAATTCCTGGGCGAAGGCGGAAATCCATGTAAAAATCCAGTTAAATGTTTGTGGGAATCCACCTAACTTTCGCATTTCTATTAAATGGGAATCCACTCAAAATTTTACTTAATAATAAATGGGAATCCCAGCGTGACGGCGAAAATCCATGTAAAAATCCAGTTTAATATAGATGGGAATCCATCTAACTTTCGCTTTTCTATTCAATGGAAATCCAGTTAATAATGCATAGGAATCCTGTTATATCTAGGTGGGAATCCACTTAAATATCCAGTTAAAAATGGGTGGGAATATTTGGTATCATCAACTGGGAATCCGACGGGAAATCCACCAAAATCCAGCTGGAATCCACTCTTCCCCAGCTGGATTTCCCTCTTGGAAAATCCAGTTGGATTTCCCAACTGGATATTTTTGACCGGGTAGTACTGATACTAAAGTGAGATCATCAATATATGTATGGTTGTGAGTCTCGCATCGCAGTTTGGCATAAATACCATTATTGTTTTAGCGACTAAGTTATGGTGATTGATAAATTAAAAGTATTTGCAACAAACAAAATAAAATATCTCATTTATGTTGAATTACAAAACAAGCGTAAGAGTACATGTAGTAAATATAATACCATAATGTCTAAGCCGATAATGAATTTCTTGCATTGTATTTCTGAAGTACGTTTAAAACATGGAATTTCATGAAATGTAATAAATGTTGTATGTCATTTCATAAATGATGTTCTAATTTTCTCTCACACCTTTTTCCAAGCATATATTTACAAACAATGACAGACTAAAAACATAAAATACCAGAAAAAGTTAATGTAATTATCATAAAAATATTAGATCCATGAAACTTGTTGAAGTGTATTTACTTTGAATGTTGCTCTTAAACTCTTTGAATTAAAAAATATACTTATATTCAATCAATTTTTATTTATTCGAGTCCAACTTACTTAGTTAGTTGTTCAAACAATATTTCCACGAAATACTCTACAATTAATAGAAATTATCTCGATAATAATTTCTCAAATCATTATATTTATTTGTAATTAATTATGTGTAGAATTAGCAATAAATAGTACATTACGATACGGGTGTGGAAGGTGATTATTTACCGCAGGAGACAATTTTCGCACGAGCGAAGCGACTGCGAAAAGTCGAATGCGGTAAAAATCACCTTACGCACCAGTGTCGTACCGTATTTTACACCACGAGAGCCGAATAATCATATTAAAGTTATGATTTTGAGGTTAGAGTGGTGTAAAATTTTTTATTTTTATATCTTCCAAAATCATACATTTTATTACATTTTTCAACAGTTCATAATTCTTCCTAATTACATAGTGTTTAATCTTTTTAAAACAAAATCTTTCGGCTATGGGTCAAAGTTAACATCTTTTTATATCATTTTTTACCAGCATAAAAACTGAAAAATAGTAGATTTTCTTACTAGGGGGGAAAATGGAACTTTCGCAGGCACGTGATATGACGACCGAGGCGAAGCCGAAGCCGTCATATCACGTGCATGCAAGAGTTCCATTTAACCCCCGTGTAAGAAATAGTATTTTTCTCTATTCCCGGGCGAAAGTGCGTTAATTAATCGAAAATTAATAAATTAAGTCGAAAATCATCGTCTTTCCTATCAACTCTGCGCAGCCATGTTTTTACTTTCGCCCTATGCTTTGATAGCGTTAGCGACTTCACGTCGTTCTTGTTTTTTTTTGCAGGTTATATTTTTCAATTTTATTTTACCTGTCGCAATTGGTTTTTCTCGATGCGCGCGTTTATGTGTGTTCGATGCCCGCCCAACATTTGCAGCATGAGCGTAGCGAGTGCTGCTGGTTGGGGCGGGCATCGAAAATACACGAACAAGTAGATTGTTACATACTCGTGTGAGTCAAGAGAAAGAGGGATAGAGAGATAGATAGATAAATAGGTAAATCTTTATTCTGCCTTTTCGGCAAAAATTAGAAAATACATTAAAAGGTATAAAATTATAAATTTCAGTCAATTCCAATAGAATACAATAACAATTTAGTTCATTATGTCGTAAAATACATAAGAGATATAAAAGATTTATCAAAAACATAACAATGCAAAATAAAACTAAAAAGATAATCTTTGAAATAATAAATAAGAGAACATGTGGTAAATAAAATACTTATAAAAATACTTATACGAATATCATAATATTCCGCCAATAGGCTAAAATAGAGAGAGATAAAGAGAGATAGGGAGAGAGAGAGGATATTTCCAAATAAATAAACATGAATTCATAGTAGAGCATCCTTTTTGAGAGCACCACGCTCCCGATGCGAGACAGTTCCGCGCCGAAGTCGCACCCTTTCGTGACTTCCGCGCGGCAAAGTCATAATCCGCTGTATCGTATATGGGGTTAGGCTATTCAAAACATTGTTCATAGAGCTTTCGGTCGAGCGTGAAACAAGTGACGCACGCAGTGGGCAAAAGTGCTTCTTCTTCTAGTGTAAACAAACGGTGAAAACGCGTACTTTCGCTCGAGGAATAGAGAAAAATTATTTATATGTAAGTTCTACGCAGGATAGTAATCGGAGCAGGTGACAGGCTACAGGTAAAGATATCCATTAAATAATTTCTAAATTTAAGTAAGGTAAATGTACCACCTAGAAACACTTCGTCATATGTAGACCCTCGGTAGGAACACTTATATTATTTCAATATAAAAAGAAATGCTTTACACTTTTAACATAGAAGAATAATGTCATTAGTTTTAATCGGTATTTATACATTCATAACTAAAATTCCAAACATTTCTCTTTAACATAATTAGAAGAAATAATTTATTTTATCGATAGTGTTCATAGAAAATTAAAAACACGCTTCTACTTAGGCAGGAAAAGCAAGTTATACGCACAAGAGGGAGGCGCCCAGGCAGGCTGACAATAAATTTAATATTCAAAAAATTCCTAAACCTAAGTAGGCATGAGAGGCAAGTTTGCGCATAAAATGGAGGTGCGCCCGCAGGCTGATACCAATTATCGAATAATATTAATACTGAATCGAGTAATTTTTAAACCACAATAGCTGGCGGGGAAGCAAATTCAACGCACGATAGTTATGGTGTGCAAACAGGCTACCTATATGAAGTTAGTGATCGAATTATTTCTAAACCAAAATAGGAACTGTATAATTAATTTATTATTAATAAAATTATGAATTAAATAATTCTCAAACCAAAATAAGCGGGGGAAGGTAGTCCGTGCTTGAACGTTAAGCCACGCTGACAATTAGCTACCTATAAAATTAATAAGCAAGTAATTTTGAAACGTAAGTTGCAAATAGGGGAAGCGAGTTTGATGCAGAAAGTGGAGCATCGCAGACGGGCTATTAATAGAAAAAATCATAATTAGATAATTCCTATACCGAAAAAGGCGGGGGAGGAATATTCACATATTAAACTGAAAACGCGCAGACGGGCAACCTATCCAATCAAGAAGCAAGTAGTGATTTTTAAACGTAAATAGGCAGGAAAACCGAGTTCGACGCCGTAAACTGGAACCGCGCAGACGGGCTATTATTAATAATATTAATAATTTAATAATACTTAAAGCAAAACAGGCGGCGGATGCCAGTTCCGTACCTGAGAGTGAAGGCATAATTGATTTCACAACTTTCGTTTGTTTGATTTGCAGTGAACAATTTGAATGTACTTACATATAATTTGTTGAGCATGCATACATTGACTCAAAGAATTAAAAGACTTTTTTACTATAGTATTTATTTGTCTTCTTATAAAAAATCATAATATTATTTTATAGATTATATAGAAAAAACTTCTATACTTGCCTTATTTTATACTTTCGTAGAAAGTTTTATTAACATTACCTTTTCTAGCGAGTAAGCCCGGCGAGCAATAAGTAGGCAGATCAAATCTCGACTAGGAAACTTTCTTTTTTTATTCTTTAGATTTATTAATTCTTCGATAAATTGTTATCAAGTTTTTTGGAGAAGTTTTGCAATCTTGTAATTTTTGATAATTCAAGTTTTGGGAAAGTCGCGTTGGACACATTTCACCTTCAACTTCGAAAAAACGTAAATTTTTTACACGGGGAGTGAGCACAGTTGAAAATGAGATCCAGTTTTGACACTTTTGTGACAAATGCGGAATTAAAAATCCACTTTTCCGTGTAATTAAGATTTAGCGGGCAAAAAGTACACAATATTTGTGTAGTACTAATGTAAAGAAAACGGGGTTATAACACACATTTTATATAATCATTTGTTCACCGAGACAAAACAAACGATTTTTGACCGTGGTATAATTGTATTAATACTATTACCTATGTATTAATGATTTTTATTTAATAAAATAACATTATTATAATTTTCATGTATGATAATAATTAAAAAGATGAAGTTGGTTAAAAATCTATTGTCATGTAATGATTTCCAAAGTGCACATATATAAAAAAAATAATACGTTAAACATTGTATTTGCAAGCATATTAATAAAATTAAACCATTTCTGTATACTTTGAGAGTTTACTAATGATAAAGAAGGAGTAAAAAAACAAAAAATAATTAGTTTCCGGATAATATTTTCATAATAATGACTAATGAATTCGGTTACGTTGTTATATTTAATTTGAAAAAATAGTATGTTACGATACATGTGACTTAAGTGGCTCATTATTGCACGGCGTGATGTTAACGCCCGAGCGTAGCGAGGGTGATAAATCACGCTGTGCTGTGGGCCACTGAAGTCACATGTATGTCCACTGTCACGCCTATCCGTATCATAAGCAGTTCATTACTGCACCGGGAGGTTAGCGCACGAGCGTAGCAAATGCGATAAACACGGTGCAATAATGGACTACTTAAGTCACGGGTAGGCGTGACTTAAGTGCGGACTTAGGTCACGCCGTGCTATAATAGTACATTATGATACATGTGCCTTAAGTAGCCCATTATTGCACGGCGTGAAGTTAGGGCCCGAGCGCAGCGAGGGTCCTATCACGCAGTGTAATGGGCTACTTAAGACCATGAAGTAAGAGAGAAGGAGACATAACTCCATATACTATAAGTGAGCTGAAATTCCCGACGAAATTCGCCAGGTCCGCTGGTCGGAATAGCCTCCCCTAACTGGTGTCAGCGCTTCACGCGTCGTCTGCGGAACTAAATGACCTACGCGACGTGTTTATCATGCAGTCGATAAATGGGTACTTACCATATGAAAATATGATGATACTACTAAAAGATCTTTTTTAAAAAAATCGGTATAAAAAATGTAATTATAATTGAGAATTTTATAACAGAGATTTCATCAGACATGAAAAAGCTGTATTCGGATCGCTAATCCAAAAACAAAATTACAAAATCCCAATAGGAGCAGTTACCAGCCAACTGCTGACTAAAATTTTAATTATGAAATTGTAATCATGAATCTTACTTCATGATTTTAATATTAATAAAGGATATTTGATTGTAAGAAGTACATTAATGAATTTATACAAAAATGCAATATATAAATAATAAATAGTAAATATTTCTTTTTTTAAATAATTTTAAAATTAGGATATTTTTAATACCTATTTTCTTTGGTTTAACTCAGACTTTTAGCATAATAGACCAACGAGCGCGCCACTACACTATCGGGAAAGTTTTATAGTACATTTCGACACGGGTGGGGAAGTCGATTATTTAGCTGGTGTGACTTTTTGCACGAGCGAAGCGAGTGCGAAAAAGTCACACCACCTAAATAATCGACTTACGCACTAGTTTCGAAGGGTATTTTATACCACGAGCGCCGAAAAATCATATCAAAATTGTGATTTTGAGGTTAGAGTGGTATAAAATATATTTTTTAATGTAGCTTATAAGGACTGCCCCCATTTGGTTTTTGATTTTGTTTTCGGTATAGCGATTTGAATACAGCTTATTTTTCATATTTGACCAAATCTCTGTTATATAATTCTTTATATCTTTCGATTTTCTGAAAATAGATTTTTTTGTAGTATCATTATATTTTCATGTGATAAGTAAGTACCCATTTATCGACTGCGCGATAAACGCGAAGGCCAATTAGTTTGCCAGACGCCGCACGAGGCGCTGAAACGAGTTAGAGGAGGCTATTCCGCCGAGCGAACTTGGCGAATTTTGTCGGGAAAGTCGGCTCACTTTTTCGTCGCCGGAGCGCATGGAGTTACGTCTCCTTCTCTCTTACTTCATGCTTAAGACTCTAGTATCGTACAATATTTTATAGCACAGCCTAACCTAAGCCCGCTGTCACGCCTATCCGTGCGCTAAGCAGTCCTTTTTTGCACCGTGAGGTTAGCGCACGAGCGTAGCGAGTGCGATATACACGGTGCAATAATGGGCTACTTATCGCACGGATAGGCGTGAGTTATGTGCGGGCTTAGGTCACACTGTGCTATAAATAGAAATAAATGCGACTAGCAAACAAATTATTGTTATCAGACTTACCATCTACAGTTGTATTACATTCTTTATTTTTCCGTTTCTGTTTCCGAATCTCTTGAAGTTTTATTAATTCCATAACATTTTCTGATTCTAAGATACAAAGAATATGTTTGGCATTCAAATACTTCTCTCTGTCATCGTAAGGCGGTTTTATTTTCCAAAAAATTCGATCAATATCTAAGAGATGTTTCTCAGATTTTCTTATTCTTCTACTTTTTTGTTCCAGCCCATAGCAGTCTCCTCTTCTTAGTTTTGGTTCTGATTTTGAATCGAATATTTTTGTAAAATACTATATAAAATTTTCTATTCTTTTGCATAATAAAAATGTTGACATATCAAAATAATGAATTATCGGCACAAAAGTCTACACGCTTTTTAGAAAGTTAAATATAAAAATAACGCAATTTTATTACTTTATATATTATATACTTTAAAATTTGGTTTTTTATTGTTTAAAAATTTACTCGTACTCTGTGTAATTATGTATTTTTGAATCGCTAAATGATTATTTATAAAGTATACGAGGTTGCACGTTTGTTTAAAACAGCAATTATATTACGAAACGGGATTAATATAGATCAACATGCCTTCATTTTGTATCCGCGTAAATAAGTGACCTACATGTTCTTAAGGTAATTCATGCGCGACTTCCTAGTCAAAGCAGTGTTAAATGAAGCTTATCTAAAATTTTAAAAAACAATAGTTGTAATGTGATTTATTTATTTAAAATGATATAGATAGTCATTGTATTATAAACAAAGTGTATTTAACATAACTAAGCAAACTTTCTTTAACAAACAATTATTGATAAAACATAGGAATCTTTCTTTTTCTCAACCGCTTTTAGTTTTGAATGTCTCATTTTGTTCCTTAATTAATTTCATGGGGACTTGCCGGAGGAAAAGTGCAAAATTATTCAAAACTCAGAAAGTTATAGCCAATTTAGAAAATATATTTTTTTAACGACGTGCACGAATTTATGAACAACTAGCTATAACTTTCTGAATTTTGAATATTTTTGAATTTCTCCTTGGGCAAGTCTCCATGAAATTAATTAAGGAACAAAATGAGACCTTCAAAACGAAAATCGGTTGAAAAAGAAAAACGATTCCTTTGTTTTATCAATAATTGTTTGTGGTGACGATATCTGTTTCTAAAATATCGACATTTTGTTTAAAAAAATTTGCTTAGTCATGTTAAATACACTTTGTTTATAATTTATTGACTATTTATATCATTTTAAATAATTAAATCACATTACTACTATTGTTTTTTCAAATTTTAGATAACCTCTTCATATAACACTGCTTTGACTTATAGGGAGTAGTACATGAACCTCCTTAACCCTGTGCGATAATAGATCAAGGTAAAGTACTTGTGCAACTAGTATGCAAAGCACTTGATTCCTGATGAGTGTGAGTTTATCGCGCGAGCGAAGCAAGTCATTTTTTTCTTTAATTGAGTGAGCAAAACTCGACTTTCCATGCGAGTTTTGCGTGTGGAACTGGAAAGCATATATATATATATATATATGGGTCGTTCCTGTACTTTTTTTAAAAAGTGGGCGCGGGGGGGTCGTCGATTTTGTCGACGATTTTTTTTTTATGAAAGTACATATAAAAAAAATAGCTTGTGCAAAATTTCAGCCCCTTATCTCATTCCTAATTCCTGCTGGAATTTTTTTAAACCCTGATTTTGACCTGTTTTTAGCCAGTTTTCAAAAAATTCTAAAAGGCTGAAATTTTAACAAAATGAGGTCGGTGAGGTCTCATTTTTTTTGTCTTTCTTCAAATTTTAAGAAAAAAAATACACTGATATGAAATGATGATTTAGATTTTATTGGCGATCTGTGATATGGCCATTGCATTTCATCATTTTTAGATCATCTTTAAACCTCTATACCTCGTAACTGGTTCCACATTTTTGAGCTCACTAGGTCTCATTTTTTTTGTCTCAACGAGACCTTTGATTCTTTTTTTGAGGACCTAAATTGGTCGAATAGACTTCAAGATACAGCCTTTTGAAGTTGACGTTTTTATCAAAAATCGCGAAAATCAACCGTGTTCATGGTCACAGTGTCAACCGAATTTTAATTAAAAATCATTAACAAAAGTATTTTTCATTAGAATATGATGTTATCTAACTATTCTCTTTTCCTATCATAGGAAAAAGTCAAAAAATAATTTTTTGTCGAGCATTATAATATCTAATTTTTCGATACCTAAAATAATCAAAAATGGCTCTCTACTGACATGAATTCTACCATCTTATAATTATTTTTGACACGTATACGTAACATAGATACAAAGATGATTCCTAGACCTTTAAAATCCGTAGTTGCTGATTTTTCTAGGACCACTAGAGCCAAAGTTATAGCCGTTTTTATAAAAAATATTTTTCAAGTGGTAAAATTAGAGCTTGTGAAATATAGGAAAAGTTTTATTTACAAGATCAGGACTTAATGGGTCTGAATGGACGAATTTTCACTAAAGTTTTCAACGCTTATATTTTATGTGAAAATGAATTGTAAAAAGTATATGAATAAGCGTATTCGATGTAAAATTTGATGAACTTTTAGAATCTTTCGTTAGATTTTTCAAAAAATTAAACTGTTGAACACTGTACATGATTTTTTCCAAAAAAAGATGGTTTTCAAAAAAAAAAAAAATTTTTCATTTCGATTTTTCAAATGGAATGCATTTAAGATTTAATGATCAAAATGCAGAAAACGTGGCCTCGAGACCTAAACTTAAAAATCTAACGATTTAGGTTTTGAAAAAAAATTTTGAAACACAAAATGGCGGCTGAAACGCAGAAAAATCATAAAAATCTTCTGAAATTATTTACTCGAAAAAGATGGACTTTAGAGAAAAACTTTACTGAAGAAAAAGTTCTTAGAATTGATTAAAGAACACGCTAGAATTTTTTCAGAAACATAAGAAGCGTTTTTAAATTTTTCAAAATTTGAAAATTTTGAAAAATTCTGAAATTTGCCAAAAGGTTCTGGAAAAATTCCAACATGTTCTCTGATCAATTCTAAGAACTTTTTCTTCAGTAAAGTTTTTCTCTAAAGTCCATCTTTTTCGAATAAATAATTCCAGAAGATTTTTATGATTTTTCTGCGTCTCAGCCGCCATTTTATGTGTTTTAAAATTTTTTTTCAAAACCTAAATCGTTAGATTTTCAAGTTTAGGTCTCGAAGCCACGTTTTCTGCATTTTGATCATTAAATCTTAAATGCATTCCATTTGAAAAATCGAAATGAATAATTTTTTTTTTTTTAAAACAATGTTTTTTTGGAAAAAATCATGTACAGTGTTCGACAGTTTAATTTTTTGAAAAATCTAACAAAAGATTCTGAAGGTTCATCAAATTTTACATCGAATGCGCTTATCCATATACTTTTTACAATTCATTTTCACATAAAATATAAGCGTTGAAAACTTTAGTGAAAATTTGTCCATTCAGGACTTAATGGGTTAAGATTGCATTGAGTTGGCAAATTAAGATTCAATGTTTTATTAACTGTTGTACAAAATTTCGTATTCATTGATTCTAAAACACTCTATGTTTTATTTTCCAAGCGATAATCACTAAGTTTCTCTCATTTGAGAGGAGGTTCATCAAATCCATCGAGCATTTTATTTAAACGTTGAAATCCTTGGCTCAATAATATATCTTCTGAACTTTCTGATGTACACACTTGGCTACTTAAAGAAAGATGCTCATTATTATTTACGTTTAAACCATCATTCCCAGTGTTTTCATCTTTTTCTGCATTTTTTGTTATTATTGATGTAATTTTGAACTCACAGTTCTTACAGTACTTATTACCTGGATCTAAATTTATATTACAAATTTTACGAAATTTATCACATTTATCAGCACTAATCATTACTAAATTATTCTCAATGGATTTTGAATGATTATTAAAACAATTGCAACACTTCCTTTGTCTACTTGTATATCGAGTATCATATTTATTAAGATGATGGTCGCAAATAAATTTATTTTCTACATTAATATCAAAATTTTTAATCCTAAATGATAAATACAGCTTTAATTCATTACTAAGATTACTAATTAGATTAAGAGATTTATTTCTTGTGTAATGCTCTAAATGAGATTTATCATCCTCATGCAATTCACCAATATAGCCCATCATTTTCTTTCAATTCCTGAGAAGATAACACTTACAAAACACAATTGTACAATTTATAAAACTCAACCGAACCAATACTGATATACTTGGTAATAGTTCTGCTCAACTACCTTCACAATTCTACTTCGAAATATTCATTTCATTTTTTATAGTAACTTGTACTCATTGTTTAAGGACATTCCGTGCCGTGTGTCGTGTAACGGATGACGGGTTCACAGGTGTCTCGCATAGAAAAATGGATGTCTGTCATCTATTAACTTACGTCAACACAGGTTAAATGAAACTATCTATGTATGATTCATTTAACCTGAGCTCATACGTATAACGCACGTAAAACTATAGAAAATCTGCATTTAAGACCATACTATACTAGGTCTATAGTATGTCTATACTAGGTATGCGAGAAGCGCAACCGGTGCGCGCATGCGACAAGCCATACGTTTTGCACAAAGTACTTGAAATACTTAAAATGATAAATAATATCGTTGTATACGATTGAATGTAAACGTGAGTTTATATTATTAGAGTTTGTCAGCGAGAAGAAATAAACGGAAAAATTAGACTTCAAGAGTCTATGCAACCAACTCTACTCGAAAGTGAAAGTTGATTGCAGAAAAAGGTATGAACGCTTATGCGTACGAGTAAACAGGCAATAAGGCATTGTATAGGTAAAACGGAAAGTGGTAAGGTAAAAGGAATGTGCATAAAGCACGTAGCGACTAGGCACCGCAGGACTCTATTTAAGCCCGCTGGGTGATGTTTTTCATAGTGGGAGCGCATCGGACGCTTGCCATCTAGCGGGCACTTAGATCTATATTTAGCGATAAATAATATCGTCAATAATATCGCGTAGTGAAATGATATTATTTATCATTTTAAGTATTTTAAATATTTTGTCCAACACGCATTGCTTGCTTGCATCGCTTGGGCTGATCGCACGTGCTTCTCGCATAGTGTAGACACGGCCTAAGATCCTCAAAATATGCAGCCTCAGCACTTCTTTTAGGACAATTATGCCAAACTTATGGTTGATCTTGTAAATAAAACTTTTCCTATATTTCACAAGCTCTAATTTTACCACTTGAAAAATATTTTTTTATAAAAACGGCTATAACTTTGGCTCTAGTGGTCCTAGAAAAATCAGCGACTACGGATTTTAAAGGTCTAGGAATCATCTTTGTATCTATGTTACGTATACGTGTCAAAAATAATTATAAGATGGTAGAATTCATGTCAGTAGAGAGCCATTTTTGATTATTTTAGGTATCGAAAAATTAGATATTATAATGCTCGACAAAAAATTATTTTTTGACTTTTTCCTATGATAGGAAAAGATTATAGTTAGATAACATCATATTCTAATGAAAAATACTTTTGTTAATGATTTTTAATTAAAATTCGGTTGACACTGTGACCATGAACACGGTTGATTTTCGCGATTTTTGATAAACACGTCAACTTCAAAAGGCTGTATCTTGAAGCCTATTCAATCAATTTAGGTTCTCAAAAAAAGAATCAAAGGTCTCGTTGAGACAAAAAAAATGAGACCTAGTGAGCTCAAAAATGTGGAACCAGTTACGAGATATAGAGGTTTAAAGATGATCTAAAAATGATGAAATGCAATGGCCATATCACAGATCGCCAATAAAATCTAAATCATCATTTCATATCAGTGTATTTTTTTTCTTAAAATTTGAAGAAAGACAAAAAAAATGAGACCTCACCGACCTCATTTTGTTAAAATTTCAGCCTTTTAGAATTTTTTGAAAACTGGCTAAAAACAGGTCAAAATCAGGGTTTAAAAAAATTCCAGCAGGAATTAGGAATGAGATAAGGGGCTGAAATTTTGCACAAGCTATTTTTTTTATATGTACTTTCATAAAAAAAAAATCGTCGACAAAATCGACGACCCCCCCGCGCCCACTTTTTAAAAAAAGTACAGGAACGACCCATATATATATATATATATGCCGCATTTCCAAAGAGTAGTGCGCAAAGCAAATGCTCCCTGGAAATGCGGCAAATATATATGTTTTCCACTCACGTGGAAAGTCGAGTTTTGCATAATCAGTTAAGAAATAGTATACATTTCGATCCTAGTATGAGAAAGTGATTTTAACCTCGTGTGACCGTTTAAAAATATATTCTTACATATTAAGGTAGTACTCACGGTTATAGAATTACTGTTGGTTTGAGCGAAACTTCGTATACTGGTTGATTTAAGCCTAAAACTACCTCAATTAAATTTTTGTGAAGCTAGAGTGCCCATGAGAAAATTTATTAACGTTCTTTTTTCTACAAGTTTAACATCTGGAGTCTTATGGGGAACAGAAAACATTTGCGTATATTAAAGCATTTACCGTTCAGTTTTTGTGTAAAATTTTGGTTGTAAAAGAAAAAAGTTTAATGAACATTTATCGGTTTTAAAAAATGTCATTTAGAACTTTTAACTAAAAAAATTAATGTATTGAAAATAAAATAGATAGATTTAACCTAAAAATAAAGTCAAATTAAACATTTTTTATTTATAATTTTAATGATTAGAACTGTTTTATTTCAATGTATTATCGTTATTGAGTATTAGTTTACTTATGTCATAGTTTAAATAAACTTTAACTCATTAACAAATAAGAAATGTAAAGTAGAAAACAGTCCACATATTTTGACTTGCAGTACCGTGAGTACTGCCTAAAAATATATGTTAAAAGAAAAAGAACTAAACTAAACCCTAAATTTTAAAATATTTTCTCAAAATGATTAGTAATAGTAGTTTCAAAACAAAAAAAAAATAAAATCTAAATCAAAGTAGCAGTTTACAAAAAAATTTTACCTGACAACACGTCAACGATCTCTGTAGTTTTTTCGCAGCACTCTATCACGTTTTTCCTCTTCTTCCCCGGTTTCCCTGATTTTTTTTTCTGCTTTTTCTCCCCTTCAAGTTGCTCTCTGTACTTGCAGCACTTATCGTTGTCTAGCAGTTTACACATCTCTCTCTCTCTCTCTCTCTCTCTCTCTCTCTCTCTCTCGCTCTCTCTCTCTCTCTCTCTCTCTCTCTCTCTCTCTCTCTCTCTCACTCTCTTTCTTCTTATTCTTCTTCTCCAAACACGCGATGCTTATCTCACGTTCCGATAATTGAAATAGGAAAAATGCTTCTTTCAATTCCCTATGGATGCAAAAGAACGAAAATAAATGGATTTTTTTAGTACTAGAAAATGCAATGGTTTATCATTAGTAGTAGTGAAATAGTTCGTTATTGAGATTTTTGGATTTTTCAAACAAAATTTCTCGTGATACTAATTTCTATTTTAGTATTATATTTGTATTACTTATTATACGTGTGGTTTATATTTATAACCTAACATAGTAAATACGCTATGAAGACAGTCATCAAATATTATTTCTATTAAGTATATTTTCAATACGATTTTTAACAAATGATTTTGTTTGCTTTTTTATAATATGTTTTATCTTGCGAGGATACTGACAAAGTAAATGCACATGCGATTTTGAGTGGCACTTCTCGAATTACAAACTTACGCACGCTTACAATTTTCATCAATGTTACATGGATATTCGTGAATCAAATGTTTGAAATTATAATAGATATTTTAATATTAATGAACTCTATGGCACCATATAAAAAGATCATTTGTCATCGAAGCATAATAACTTTGAACTTATTTTGTCGTTATTGCAAAATTTTTTACGTAATGAAATTTCATTAACTATTATTGGTATAAAAGTTTTGTACTATGAGAGAACAGTCTATAGAAATCAATTTACTTAAATATTTTTTCATGGAAATGTCATGGTTTGTCTTGGGTACTTTACCTTCGCCAACGCTAGGACGTCGGCATGCTATATGAGCGCGCGTGTCAAAGCTCCGCGACGCAGGAGCGCGAAGGCAACGGCTCCGTCGTCTCCTTTAATGGTGCCGTAACTCAGTTTTTGCTGATTCCCAAGCAGATTTTTGTGATCTTGACGAAATTTGGAATTAATTACTTTGACTGACTTATTAAAATAATCTTAGTGTTTTTGTACTACTTTTGCACTACCAATGGGTACACAAAATGTTAATTTATCCTTCTTATTGATACAATTTACATTTATTTTTCTTATGTAGGTTATTGTATCACTAACCTAGTAGTGGTTAACTATTAACATTAAATGTTTGTAAGTTTGCATAATGAAAATTTCGTTTCTTTCAAAGTAATATGTAATTTTATTTAAAATTCAATGTTTCATAGGTGGTTTACTTTTAAACTATAGTTTTGATCCTAATCTTTTGGAAGCCAAATCAGTAGTCAAGAATTTATTGAATAGAATGGCATGAAGTGGGTAATCATGAATGATGCAATACTTTTGATTATTTTCACGACTACCTTCATTTGTGATTCTTTACAATCATAATCAACATTTTTTATTTCGGGGACCTAACCTCTATCCAAATTTCAGTTAAATATTTAAATATGCATTTCCTATAAAAATTAAAAAATATTCCCCTACTGAAATTTTACATGTAATGTAAAATATGTACATACATAAAACACGTTTTTACATATGCGGCTCAGTCAATTTATAAGATTTTACTATTTTAGAAAGATTGAAAATAATGAAAAATCGCAAAAATTCAGTGCAGAAAGATAAAAACCGTGTCGGCGAAGAACCAGTAGGCAATGTGGAAGATTTGGCTTATCGTAAAAGATTAGATCGACATTGCAAATGCAATAGAACGCCGTCTGAAAGCGACATCGAGGATTTTGACTATTCCAAATTTGAGAATGACGAGGAGAACGTTGGTTACAATAGTAATGCGTGCAATGACGACCTCGAGGCTGAATACTTGAGATTAAGACACGTGTTGGATTTGCCCCGAGAGACGCACTCGTTAACGAAAATCGAAACAAACCTTCCATCATGTTTGAAATACAGCTTTCGCTCCGGTCTGCTACACATACATATGAAGAAGTTTTCGCCGCTGTCACGTGGATTTCAGGTAAAAATTTTAAATTATTTATTGAGTAGATTTCTTTATAAAATTTAGGCCCACTCTTAAAAAATTTAATGTGTCATTATTTCACACAAAGTTTCGAATTATATCAAAAATACGTTTCAATAATCGCACTGTCTAGGTGTCCCTACACGTGGATCTATTTTTTGGGATAAACGAGGAGCGCCGCAGGCGTCGCTGCGTAAGATGAATAACGGGAGGGATGGTTACCTCTCCTCTGCCCGCGCTCCACGCGAGTACAACCTTCTCGTTATTTTGTCCCCAATTGAATATGAGAATAACTTTAACCTGTATATTTAAAACGCGCACCGTGCATCTATTCCGTGCCCGGGTGAATTAATTTCGTTCATTATTTACCGTGTACCGAATAGCCAATAAATCCACGGTTAGGGAAACCATATTATATCCTACTTTATTTATTAATATGAATTACTTGACATTTTAAAGGGTCCAGCTGT
This sequence comes from Torymus aiolomorphi, assembly GCA_036365515.1. Lineage (NCBI taxonomy): Eukaryota > Metazoa > Arthropoda > Insecta > Hymenoptera > Torymidae > Torymus > Torymus aiolomorphi. The sequence goes on from CM070874.1 coordinate 93,934,513, forward strand.
TGCAGTAGCTGCTATTGCGACTTCCTTCTTGATAAAACCATATTGTTGGACTGAGCCAGTCATAGATCAATTAATAGAGGACGGTGATATTTATTATAGTGAATCTTATAAGAATATTAAGATATCTGATCGCCGAAACTTAACGTTACTCGATCTCAAACGAAATTTAGTAGTTCGAAAAAGTCATCGTATATTCGTTAAAATTGATGAACCAATTTACGCTGGCACATTTCGATCGAAAACTCCAAAAGATCTTCATGTAGCTAAAGCCATTGATTTGTTTTTCAAAAAATACGATGCTTGTGTTTTAGCATCACCCGTTCTGAATATAGCGATTTGGAAAACTTGCAAAGATTTTAATATTTTTGATGCGCAAGCAAGATTGGAAGATTGTAATGTCGACGAGTGTCGAAAAAGTGGAACAGCAAAACTGTTTTTGGTGCAAAATTTAGGAGGGGTTCTATTCATTATTCTTGAGAAAAGCAATGTTAAAAACGAGCCCTTTGTTCTCTACGGAGTCACTGTTATAAATGCACAAAAGCTTTCTGAAGTATTGTTGCATCAAGAAATAAAATCATTTAAGGAGCCTCAACGTCGACCGAGCGGTTGGCGGATCCGAGAAAAATTCCGGGCTGCCCTACAAGGCTCATACCATCTTCATCATCCCGTTTTACCTCAGGGGTTTCAGGGAAAGGGCCATCTTGTAATCTCCGTGGGTGCCCTTATATATTCTAAACTGTTAAGCACTAACAAGTGGGCAAGAGTGATACTGGATCTCATTTTTAATCAATCGAATTTTTATCTAATGGATCTTGCACGAGTTCTCGGTAAAACATTGGACGAGAGTTTCCAGATAGGAATTAAGGATCTCTTGTGCGACGTGATTCTTGGAGTATACACTGCGAAGATTAAACTTTTCGAAAATGTTGTTCCAGGTGAAGATAAAAAAACAAAAACAACCATGGACGTCGGAATACGCACATTCTTTGTATATCATTCAATGGGTATATTCGAGATAAATAAGAGTTTCTATGCTATTTGGAAAGAGAAAAATAAGTTTTACTTTTTCGATCCTTTTGCCTGCGATGGTGACGGCTTTCGGGTGGATCAACGCGATCCTACCACAGTAAAAAGTTACCAAACGGCCACATCTTGTGTCACTATGAATTCGTCTGTAGAGCAACTGATGGAGATAATATTGACAAACACGGAAAGTAAAACTAAGGATCCATTCGTAATACATGGGCTCAGCGTTTTATACATAAAAGTCTCAAGTGCCAAGGATGACTCAGATGAAAAGGTTGTGTTCCGCGAGAAAAAAACCAATCGCAGACCACCGCGACATGAAACTCCACCCTCATCAGTGACGGATGAATGTGCCTCTGTGATTGACAGTCTTCCGAGGCCTCGGCCGTGCGAAGACATATCATTGCATGAATCAGTACAACACCCTGAGCTTATGGACCAAATTGAATTATACGTAAATACCGTCGATGAATGTGAACCCGAAGCTCATGTTAATAATATCAATGAAAAGTCAAACGCTGATAACGTCTTCAGCTATAAAATAGTGAATCCCCATAAACTAATACTTAAGGGTGGAATCAATTGTTTAAATGAAGTTTTCGGCGAGCAAGATAAAGGAAAACAGGGTTTAATTATAGCATTAGCCACAATTATTCAAGCAAAACAACTTTTTTTACCAGAATGGACAAGTGCTGAGATAGACAAAATTATTGTTAACGGTCATTTAGCTCATAGACAAATTGGTTCATTAATACTTGAAGACTCTTCAGAAAATGAGAAAGAAGAGACAGATGAAGCGAAAGAGAAAAAGGAAAAAAATGAACAGGTAGATAAAAGCCAATCTCACAATAGAAAAAGTAATGAAAATCCTAAATCAGAATTAACCGAAAGTGCAATTGAAAAAAAAATAGATCATTTAGAATTATCGATGTTACCAAAGAGAATGAAAATTGGAGATAATAATGTAGCCGTAGTTAGTAAAATGAATGTCATTGAAGGGGATTCAAGCCCACTGGCTAACTTGGGAGAAGCATTAGAGCGGTACTTTAATGAATTTAATGAGATGATCTTAGAAAATAAAAGACTTATGTACGCCATCTGTAAAAATAACAATCAATATTTTCTTCTAAATCCCTATGGTAGTGATAAAGAAGGTTGGCGAGATAATGTTAGTTCAGCTGTTATTGTCATTGTTCATAGCATTAATGAATTGGTTAATTGCCTTTATGGAATACTAGAATTTAACGATTATCATTTTGCTCTTCATTTTGTCAAAATTTCTTTTCTGAGTGATGAAGACGATAGTAATCGAGAAATAGAAATTTCTGAAACTAATATATTTGAAAAATACGAAACTAAATTCTTACCTGTAACAAATGATGATATAAATAAAATAAGATTGATAGAAAAACCAAAATCTAAACAATCAATAAGTAAAACTCTAAATGTAAGTGAAATCGAAATAAAAAATCATGATAATATAGGGGATGAAATTAATAAAGAGGAGCTAGAAATTACAAAAGCAGCCATATCTAGGAAAACTTTTACTATAGAAAACAAAACAAAAAATTTGTTTGATGAAGTTAAGGAGCCTGAGCAAACAGATGCTCCAGCGAGTTTGAACCTTGCCCTCATAACAGATTTAGTCAAAATAGAATGTTTGGACGAAAAAAGGAATCATGAAGAAAATCTCGAAATATTTCATGAAAAACTCAAATACAAGCATTCGCCGCCTTTCTTTACTTCACCTAGAAAAAATCTGTGCACTCTTTTGGATATAAAATCAGCAACAAAATCAATATCTTCTCTACTTTCTAGATTTTCTATTGATTCTAAATTACTAATAAAAAATAAGTTAGAATTTCCGTTTTCAACCAAAGACACAATCATAATTGATACGACTGATAAATCAAAACTTATAAAACTCCCTGAACATAAATATGTTTTTTCAAAAATGTTATCAAGTGGATTAACACCTATTAGAGCTATCGACGAGCAATTTATACGGGATAAAAACATTGAAAAACAAAAACAAGAAGAACGTAAAAAGAAAAAATCAGAAAAAGAAATTAAAATAGCATTTGAAGATATGCTTGATTTATCTACAGAGCGGATTCTGCCGACAATTATTCCACTTGGTCCTTGTATTGTAACTTCTAAACCTAAATGCAAAATTCATGACTGTCCAGATAAAACGAAGAAGATATGTAATATAATTGAGAAAGAAAAGGAAGATGTTATATTTAAAAAACTGGTTTGCAGCACTGAAAACCTTTTGTTAGAATTGATTTTTCCAGATTTCAAAGAACATTCAGTAAGTTGATTATTAAAGTTAAGACGGTCTTACACAGTGACTTCTAAGGCCAAAATCAGCTGAAAATGTTGTTGGAACATTATAATATATATATATATATATATATATATATATATATATATATATATATATATATATATATATATATATATATATATATATATATATATATGTATATATATATAAGGTGAAAATTTTAAATTCGCTCCAAATGTTTTTACTTATAGTTTTTTATGAAAAAACATGTTCCTAAAATTTTAGATCGATATTTGCATAAATAAAAATGATATGTAACATTGAAAATTCAAATTTTTTGCAATTTTTGGTTAAAATCAACTTTTATCATTTTTTTACTCAAAAATTTGAAACTTTTAAAAAAAGTTTGCATTTTATGTGTGGAATGTGCCAGTATTTATTTTATGACCCTTTTTGAAAGTCTCTGATTGGTTGGTTTTTGATATACATTCATCGTAGAATATTGAGACTGCGCCTTAAAATTTTTTGTTCGACAAAATTTTTTTTATTCTACTTTTAAAACTCTTCAAAATGCTTTTTTAACCAAATATGATCAAGCTAATTGAAAAAAGTGATGATTTTTTAAAATATCAAGAAAAACCAATAATTAGCTTTTTTGATAATATGATTGATTTAGAAACTTAATATTATTCATACATCCTATGTAATGGATCAAATCACTGAATTTTGTTAGAGCATCAAATAGAACATGCAACATCTATTTTCAATAATATTAGGCTTATACAATAAGCCTTATGTAATTATCAGTTATTAATTACATTCATTTTTAATTTCCTGAATATTGGATAAAAACCACTCTCTTTACGAATACACATTTCATACCTGCTTAAAATTACATTTCATAATTATCCGGTTGAAAAGGTCTGATAAAACCATACAAAAAGGATGCAGAGACCTAATAACCTATGTGGTTTTGCAATTTATATTCCAATACCAAGATAAATACTGCTTAATTATTTATAAATAAAATAATTTTCTTGTTAAGGCTATGCTTCATACAATTTGTATTATGTACATACTTAACTATTTGATCTACGATTCAATCTATAAATTATTGAAATCTATAATATATTTACTCTTAGTTTCAAGCGAAAAAGGTACCCAAAGGTTTACTTTGTTAAAATATACATAAATTATGCAAGATATACAATAATCAAGTTAATTGGTTCATTGAAAAAAAATATATTACATGAATACCATACCTATACGTAACATTATTTTGTTATCGATACATATCCTTTTTATATGGTAAAAATAAATGTTACATATATTATGATGCTTATTATCTTTTAAAACAAAGTAATTTATTGAGGTAACGCACGCACGCACGCACGCACGCACGCACGCACGCACGCACGCACGCACGCACACACACACACACACACACGCGCGCGCACTATTTTTGATAAAATGGGCAAAGTCAGAAATTCCTAGATCCATTTTATACAGAAGTATAGCATTTTCAATATTTTGACTGGTGCGCAGTTATTTAAGAAGACCGTTCAATAGATTTACATGAACTAAAGCCTAAATGATTTGAAATTCATGTAGTTTTGGCCCGAAGAGTTGAAAATATAAAAAATATTTGAGTAAATAATTTGAAAATGGTACAAAACAAATAAAAACATAAAAATCCCTAAAATAACTACACGAATTTCAATCAATTTAAGCTTTGGTTTATCTAAATCCATCGAATGGTTCTCTCAAAAAACTGCGCAACAGTCAAAATATTGAAAAGTCTATATCTATGTATAAAATTGGTCTGGGAAATTCTACCTTGGCCCATTTTATCAGAAATAGTGTCTGTTTATGAGATATATATTGTATAATGTTAAAACCATATTTTTCTATTATTTTCAGCTGATTTTGGCAAAGAAGCCACTATGTGTAAGACCACCTTAAATTATTATTATTTTAAAGTTATTCATGGTATACAAAAAATATTTTATTTTATATTTTTAAAAAGTGATTATTCGGTATCGAGAACTGGAATCGAGAAATAATAACAAAGAATTATCGATACAAAAGACAAATAGCACAACTCGATTTCACATTTAAAAAATGAATTATTTAGACAATCTTCCCCTCATTTTAATTTTTATCAAACAGTATAATGTTAACTTTAATGTTCTTCAAGATAACGTGTAATTAATTATTTTAATAGATTTTTACGATAGAGGATAGTTTCTCATTTTTACATGCTCGTTAAATATAGAATTTCATTTTATTAGACTTGAAAATGAACTTCATTCTATTTATTATGGTGATTAAAAATATCGATGCCACGCCACAGTTTCATATCGACGCCTCTTACGAAAACTAGCACGATTCCGACGAACACTAGTCCATTTCAGCGTTTGCGGCGAAGATTTATAGCATGTACCATAGTTGTGACTTATGCTGGTTTTCGAGGTTTTCGTTGCAATTTTGGGAAATGTGCTAGTCTTCGTGAGGACGCCATGAAACGTGCTAATCTTCGTAAGGGGTGTCGATATGTTCTTTTCTTTATACAATTTTTTTTTGTATATCTGTTCATAATTGAATGTTCTAAAAGAACAGACGAGTTTTATATTTAATATTATTCTTTCTATCTTACTATGCGCGTTGCTTTCGCTGTGTACAGAATTGATTCTATTAATTAAAAAAGCTAAATTAACGAAAAAATTTCAAACTCGTAGGAGCCAATACCAAACGTAAAAACCGACGGTCAAAGCACTAAATCATTAGTTGAGGATTCCAATGATGGCAAGTGCGACAACTCTTTGGAGCCTGAAGACTGTGGCTTTAAACCAACGACTGATGAAAGTATTGGTATTATAAACGGGAGCCTTTATCTTGAGGACCGAACCTGCGTCAACAAGACCCATTACAAGTCTTGTTATTACGCCGCGATCCTGTGCATCCTCGCCAAAATCAACCTCGATGTCGACGAGTTCTCTCCTGGTGTTCTTGATAGATTTATTCTAGCTGCTAATAAGATTGCTGAAGGAACGGCAAAATTGCGGTATAAGATGATTCGTTGGTTTAGGAATATAAATGTCCTTAGTGCAAACTATAACATCGTCCTAAAGCAGGTACGATACGCCACTCCAGATTATCCGCCCGATGAACTCAAGCTGATTTTAAAGGAATATTTGCACAATCATCAGACGGGTATAATAGTTTTTGAGAATGTAGCATATGCATTTTGGACTGCAAATAGTATGTTTTATCTGTTTGATCCATACCCATGTGATGAAAACGGGAAGCCGAATGACGATGGATCTGCATGTCTAATGGAAATCTGCAAGTTCAAAACGTTCCTTGAGAGAATTATTGCAAATACTGGGGAAGCTGTGAGCAAACTTTACAGATTGTATATGATTTCCATAGCTCACCTTGAAAAGAAGAAGAAACGTAAATGCAATCGGAAGCCTGATAAGGTGTGCGAAGATGAAAAACTACCATTCAAGGAGAATCTTCAAGAAGTGGAAAAGGTTAAATCAAACGAACCTAAAAAATGGGAATCAGAAATTTCCCTCATCGAATTAGTTGATTGGGTAATCAAAGACAAAACAAAAATATCTACTGTAGATAGTAAAATTTCTGAGTTCTTACCTATTAAAAACTTTAATGCCTCAGCGCTAGATGTTAAAATTTTAGAGAATGAAATCACACGACCAATTTTAGCTCCTCTGAAGCTTCTTGTTCATTCGCCTGACTCGTTTGATATGCCTGAATCGACAGAGCCAACAAGAATGAAACCATATGATCGTATGTTTTACGAAAACGCGGTTTTTGCTGAACCGATGGAGTTGTTTATCATGGCATGGTCACAGATCTACAATTTACCGATGTGGAGCATACGTACGATTCAAGGTCTTTTCGATGCCTGTATAGATTATATCCTAGATAGCCTATTAGCCGCCGAAGATACGACGAAACTGAAGATGACGGACAATCTACTGACGGAATTCGACATCGCGAATTATAACTTCCGCGTGGTATTTGCCCCGCTGCATATCGGAACGCTGTACGCTATCGAAGGTTGGAACCTGGCCATGTCTCTGGAGAAGATTTTTGACTCGCCAGTATACACGGGCGCCATATTAGTTTGCGAGGGTATGCACATTGGTCTGATGCGGAAGGAGGAAAGATACTATGCCTGGTGGCTGGTCAAGGAGACTAAAAATATTCGAATCATCGTTTCGGAAGACATGAAGGATTACCTAAAACTTTTGGTGAAAGTACGTTTTTAGTTTAATAGACAATTGTTCATGATCTGCAAAATTCAATAAATATATATTTTCTGTTCTTCGGAATCATAAAATTCGTTTAATTTAATAATGGTTTTATTAAAAAGTCGTCGAAAATTTCGTTGAAACTAAAAAACTATGCTTACATATCTTTTAAAAAATGATTCATTATCAATAAAAATTAATTAGTAGTTTTGAATTAATAAGCGTAAATAATACCACAAAATAAATATTAATTTGTAGGAATTAGATCAACCTGGGGAAGCAGGATTCTCGATAAGAATTATTACAATTTCATACGCAAAGATGTTCGGACCAAACTGCAGCGATCTCGAGGGTCTTCACGAATCAATGATGCGATCTACCTCGGTTCCCGAAATTCATAGGAGGATCGAAGATGATTATGAACTTAGTGCTATCTTTCATCTTATTACGAAATCACAAGCACCCTATTTCATCCTGGGTTCCGTTGCACTGAATGAAAGGGACACAGTCATAGAACCGAGGGTAAAGAGATGTTATTTCGCCGCGCTATTCGCTGTGATGTTAAAAAGGGATATTATTCAGAATGCCTTGCCATCGATGATCGATAAAGTTTTAGAATTGGCAGAAAAAACATATAGATTATTAGAACAGCCCAAATATCACACAGAACAAATTCTAAAAGATGTCAGCATGATGGATCGTATGTTTGATTTGCGTGACTGTGCGTCTGCTATTTCTAGCTTGCAGGATGAAAAGCAGAGTTCTGATAAAACGTTCTTTAGTACTATCACTAAAGAACTTAAGCAGTTTTTCAAAAAGCATACAAGTGGTGTTATTCAATTTTCAAACTGTTGCTATGGATTCTGGTACTCTGATGCAACTTGTTGTTATTATTACCTGGATCCTTATTCATGTGATGCTAAGGGCAGACGTAATGATGCTGAAGGAAAAGCCTGTCTCTGTATTTTTTCATCTGTATGCGATATGGTTTCACAAATGTGCCTTAATCGATTTGAGGATACTACGGGAATCTGCATTCATCGAATACACGTGGAATCAGTGAATTCATCCACTTATGAAAAATTCCAAGAGGATCCTATATGGATTTATTTAGATTACCACTGGAGCTATAGACATATTGATAAGCTTAAGAGTTACAAAAATAGAAAGAACCAAGAATATGATATCGATAAGTTGCTGAAGAAAGCAACATGGAAGAACTATCTTATAGAAGTGCCTAATTTAATTTACTCTATATGGGGTACAATAGGCTCCTTTTCCACTAGATTTGGTAAGCAAGTTGGTAAGAATCAAGCAGCTATTGGTATCACTTTATTAGCCATGAAAAATCTTTACCATCCATCAGACTGGTGCTCTGCTGTACTAGATTCGGCGGTCATTTGCGGCGACAGCTACTATAAGGACAGTAAAAAAACTTCAGCGCAATGTTTTAATAGGTTCGGTCTCTTGGAATATCTAAAAGTGTTGCCCTATCAGTGGAGCTTGAAATTTTTACCGAATATTTGCGGCATTATCTACGGCAATGGCGACCAACCTACTCTGTCTGAAGTTGTAGAGCGTGCTTTGGCAACATCACCCTATTTATTACTTCAATGTAAGAAAAAAATCTTGACGATTTTACAAACGGCGGATGCCTTTTACGTAGCAGATTCATCATGGACAGGACCACCATTATTTTCCGAAAATCACGGAGCCATATATGCTATTAGATGCAATAGCACTAACATGTTAGTGTACGTTCTAACGAAAATGTTGAACACAAATCAGAAAGTAGAATTCTCTATAACTCCGGTAAACATTGCTTTCAAGATGGAGACTTGCCAGACTGGCAGAGATTCGAAAATAAAAATAATCTCGAAGAAAATATTGGAGAAGCCAGCCAAGTCGGCTCCTGGAAAGGCGCTTCGTCATCCGCCTCTCGTGTGTGGAAGTATCATTGTGCCAGATGAAGATTCTTACTCATGTTACAGTAGAAATCTGAAGCTAGGATTGTCACATGGGCAAGTATTTGAAGATACTACATACCTGTCCATCGACAAGAGCATGAAACAAGCTAATGCAAGTCTTAAAAAGAAGAACGCTAGTAAGAGAAAGTCGTCGACGAAAGAGTTGAAAGGCAATAAACCATTTCATCTAGGGTCTAGAAAATCTATTTCTGATTTCTTAGATAGAAAAATAACTTACCATAAAGTATTGAATTTACTAACAAAAGGTGCTGACAACTCTATAAAAGTTTCGAATGAGATGTCAAAGGAAATCAAAGAAGTAGTTAAAATCAATTGGGATAAGAAACCATATGACATCAGACGAAGTTTTATCCATAATGAAACACGACAACTATTCTATAAATATAACGCTGATATGAATAAAACCAATTATTCCACTTACAAACATCTCACTGTCAAGGAATGCAGGAATACTCAAGGAAAACGTAAATCAGCAGAGGAAAGCAAACCTAATGTGATAAGTATATCAGTGAAGGAACCTGAAATGGTTTTAAGTGGCGTGTTTTCAACTCACCCAGTGAGTTCTCTGAAACTCAAAGGAGAAGATGATGACGTAAAAAATGAAATACCTTCGGGCGACGAAAATACTTATAGAAGTAGTATACATCTCAATATAAATAACTAGAGTAAAAACCAATACCTGATAAATTTAAAATCAAAATATAAAACATTAAGAAAAGTTTTACTCATTTATTTCATCTCATTTATTTACTAAAATAAAGACATTACAAGTAATAGAATATATTTTAAGGTACACAGAGTGATAATCGGAAAATCTTTTCTGTGTCGCCTATTTAGTTATTTAACAAGATATAAAAAAATGTTCATTTCGCGAATATTGTAATTACATTGTGACAAATGGTTTTCACATAAAAAGTTTACGGTTATAGCAATATAAAGTAATAATATTTTAGGCACGGAAAGAAATTACAGTGATGTATTAAATACAATATAGTGTAAAAGTCATGTAACATCTTCATTCTTAACACTACACTTTGATAGATTACAACATTATTTACATAGGACGAAGACTCGATTTTACACGGAAATATCAATAATTATAATATAGCTAGCTTTATTAAATTATAAATAATTTTTTTCATTTTCAATAAAAATGCAGATGATTTTTGCAATGATTAAATAAAATATATGTCTGTTAAGTATAGTTAATAAAGTAGTTTGATTACATTACATGAATTATACTGAAAAAATTAGCGTACAACCATTTTTCTCTATACATATAAAACCAATACTTTTCTTAGAACAAGAAATTATACTTTATATTCAACTCCGTTAAAAAATTCTCATTCCTCGCATCAGTAAAACATAAAAATTAAAAAATAGATTTTGTCTTACTATAAAAAAAAAAACTAAAAACGCAAAAATAAAGCAAAGAAAAATATCTAAACAAACGGGCTTTGACAGACTACTTCTGAACGCTCTAGAAGCAACACAAAAAGGAATTACATTAAACTTATTAACAATCTATTTAAGTACATAAACCACGCCTATTACTCTTCGCGTAATCGTACGTACCGCAAGGCTTAATTATTCGCCAAGTCGTCGTAGTGCATTATCGTCATTATTGACGCTCTGCGAAGCGTTAAATATAGGCACCATGATCCACTGCATACTCGCACGACAGCAGCGTTTGCAAGACCGAAGAAAAAAAATCGACACCCTCAATTCCATCGCCTGTGCATTCGTCTACAGGGATATGCAAGAATACGGTTTATTGCCGGCTGAGATGGACACAAAAGCACGATTTCTAGTAAATTCTAGTAAACTGCCAATGATGTTAATTACAATCATCTCGATTTTCTATTTTTCTCAATCCACGCTAGCTGTTGGCTAGATATCAGTATCGCATTTTCGAAGAATACGATTAACAAAATAAATAATTCTCAAGAATTTGATCGATACATTTTTATGAAAATCAGTTTATTTCATTTGTGAGAAAAATGTCAATCAATAAATTTTTTCTCAAAACTAAGTTGTTGACAATCAATACAATCATTCACCATATTCTTAGTTCTTTTTTTTCAAAGAAACATACTATGATAAAATCTATAAAATTTATAGCATTTCGAAGAGAAATAAAATATTTAGAGTCATAAAATATTTTCAGCACTTTGTACACGAGAATAAAGTCAATTATATTTGTACTTATATTTGTCAAGTTAGTTTTTTGAATGCACGTATTCTTTTTTTATGCCATAAGTACGCGAATGACTTCTTTTAAGATATATATTCCCAATAAAAATAATAATATTATCTAGTAACTTTAACACTTTCGAGTGTTTTTGTGAGATTTGAAATCATAATACAATTTGCAATATTTAATTTAAAATCATATTGCTTAAATTTTCTTTTAAAATTTGTGTCAATTAAGCAACTTTACTCTTTCGCGAAGTATGACAAGACAAGACATCTCGTTCAAAATACATGATGAAATAAAAATCTCACGAAATTCGTTCCGCCTATTGTGAAAAAGCGTTGTGGGTAAGAAGAGCCGGTCTCGTTCTATATAAACCGAGCTAGTGATTAAAAGTTAAATGACATTGAATTTGGCTGAGGCGAAAAGATACGCACAAGCCGCCGGGACGGATGATGATATTTTGCATTCTCCCTCGAAGAAGACGGAAAGACGTTACTTTGCAGGTATTAGCTCCTGGGCCGTGCCGTCTGGCTTCGTGTACAAAATCTCGGCGTACTCGGTCTTTTCCTCGTTCACGCGTCGCGGTGGCGCCTGCTGCTGGTATGCCAAGTCCAGCTCGGCGTAGACGATGCCACCCTCGCTCGTGGTTATTCGCGGCGTTTCCGTCGTTGTCGTTATCTCGCTAACTGGAACCTGCCAACCAGAGATAAATGCCGCGTTAGTTATACAGATAGTAAGTAATGAAATATTTCATCAATCAAATCAATTGTCTTGAACTTTAGCCAACCTTTTTATCAAAACTTTCATAACATGATTTACTTTGCATTGATAAAAAATTAACGACAAAATAATTGTTCTTACTATATCTGGTATTTTTTCGCATTAATCGAGGAACACTAATGTATGCTAAATGACTTTCATAAAACCGACTTTTCTCGCGAACAACTCTGTGCGATCGATTAGCGCTGAATTTTTTACAACTCGGTGATTACACATCGATCATATCATAGTACGAAATTATTATTCATTACAAATTCATACTGGAATCCGGTCGAGCAGAGATTACGCGTTAAATCCACTGATAAATTGAATTAGAATGTAAATTAATCTTGGGACGCACGTGGTAAGTATGCATCACCTGATAGTTTTCAAATTTAAACATTAAATTTTACAATGGTAAACGTAATGAAAGTCAAGAAAAACTATTTTAAAATATTTTCAATTAAAAAAAAAATGGCGCAGGAAGGCTTGCAGCCACGAGGCAAGCCTCCGGAAAAATCTTACACATACCCGAAAGCGAAAGTGGCAGCTGTTGTATGTATACTATGTGAAAACGTTTTTCGTGCGAGTGAGTTTGCCAAGCAATACAATAAAAGTGAGTGAAGTGTTCGTAATCTGTCCAAATCATGATGATATCGACATAACCTCAATTGAAAGCGCTATGCCAGATGAGGATGAAATAAAAAACGACACAGTAATGAATAATATGAAGACGGAAAATGACTCTCTTGCAACTCTAGTCAAAATAGAAGAACTGAAAACTCAAGTAAATAAGGCATTTAACAGCACTACAGAAGAAGACGGAAATATGCTAAAAAAGCTAAAAAAGCGGGTTTCATTTCAGTCCCTGAGGAGGAACCGGAGCGGGCTCGAAACGTTGGACAATGTGGTGGTGGTGGGCAGTCAGATCGTCCTTTGCTAACAAAGTTTTTTCCAGGTTTTAATTAAGTTTTTATTTTAGATTCTGCGGGGGTGATTATAAACAAGGGCAATCTGACTGCCATAAATATTAATTATTTTAATTTAATTTGTAAGACTGTAAGACCGATAGAAAAATTCTTATCAGTTGATAGTAAATTGCAGTCGACATAAGTAATATTTTTAACACTAAAAAAGCTAAGTATAGAAGTGCAAAACAACAATCGGTTACTAAAACAAATAATTAACAAAGAAAATGACAACAAAGAAAAAAAGACCTTCGCCGAGGCACTAGTAAATGAGAAACCTCTAGTAAAAAGAATACCAAAATTAATAGTAAAGAGAAGAAATATCGATAAAAAAGATGACAAAAAAGAAGAGGAACTAGATATAAAAATGTACATAGCGCACTACATAAACAAAATCCCAACAGTTCAAGCAAAAAACGTGCAAATAAAGAACAGGAATGAAGCAACAATAAGTTTTTTAAATGAGGAAAGTTTATTACAAACTGAAAAAATTTTAAAACAAAAGTACACTGCATTTTTTAAAATTGAAAGAGAACCATTAGTAATCCTAGAATAAAACTAATAGAATTTGACAATTTTGAAAACATGGAAAACGAAGATATAGAACAAAATATAAACCAAAGGAATTATAAACACCCGAGGGGCAAATGTAAAATAATAATACACGTGTTTGAAGATAAAAGAACAAATCTTAACAACATACAATAGAAGAGGTGTCATACCGTATAATACCAAAATCAGTATAATACTCCAAATTTGTCATAAACTGCGGTATTATACTACAAATGGTATTATACCAAAAATGCCTCATACTCTAGTATTATACTAGTAGTATACTACTATGTATGATATCATCTGTGAGGTATAATACCCAAAAATTCTCATAATCAGCAGAATTGAATTTTGAATCTATAATTAAAACTCGTTTAATTAAGAATTACATTTTTAATCTTTCCTTAAACAAGCGTTTAATTGGAGATTACATTTTTAATTCTTAATTAAACGAGTTTTAATTAAAAATTCAAAACTTAATTATTAAATAAAAAATGACTAATTAATATTTTTAGAACCGTGCCTACTGCATGATATTTTGACAAAAATTAAATAATGCGTGGAACTCGCATCCCCCGCCTGCTTGGTATCAAGAATTATTTAAATAATTATTTTGCCATATATACACGTCTGACGCGCTCCCGTATTCGCATGGGACTCGCATCCCCCGCCTACTTGGTGTTAAGAATTATTTTAATAATTATTTTGTCATATATGCACGACTGACGCGCTCCGGTATTCGCGTGGGACTCGCCTCGGGTTAAGAATTATTTAAATAATTATTTTGCCATGTATGCACGTCTGACGCACTCCCGTATTCAGGTAGAACTCGCATTCCCCGCCTGCTTGAGATCAAGAATTATTTAAATAATTATTTTGCCATATATACACGTCTGACGCACTCCCGTATTCGCGTAGATCTCGCATTCCCCGCCTACTTGGGGTTAAGAATTATTTAAATAATTATTTTGCCATGTATACACGTCTGACGCGCTCCCGTATACGCGTGGAACTCGCATCCCCCGCATACTTGGGGTTAAGAATTATTTTAATAATTATTTTGCCATGTATGCACGACTGACGTGCTCCCGTATTCGCGTGGAGCTCGCATCCCCCGCCTGCTTGGGGTTAAGAATTACTTAAATAATTATTTTGCCACGTATACACGTCTGACGCGCTCCCGTATATGCGTGGAATTCGCACCCCCGCCTACTTGGGGTTAAGAATTATTTAAATAATTATTTTGTCATGTATGCACGTCTGACGCGCTCCAGTATACGCGTGATACTCGCATACCCCGCCTACATCGGGTTAAGAATTATTGAAATAATTATTTTGCCATGTATGCACGTCTGACACGCTGCCGTATTCGCGTGGGACTCGTAACCCCCGCTTGCTTGGGGTTAAGAATTATTTAACTGATTAATTTGCCATGTATGCACGACTGACGCGCTCCCGTAATCGCGTGGGACTCTCATCCCCCGCCTACTTGTGGTTAAGAATTATTTAAATAATTATTTCGTTACGTATTCAGGTCTGACGCACTTCGGTTTACGCGTGGAACACGCATCCCCTGCCTGCTTGGAATCAAGAATTATTTAAATAATTATTTTGCCATATATACACGTCTGACGCGCTTCCGTATTCGCGTAGGTCTCGCATCCCCCGCCTACTTGGTGTTAAGAATTATTTTAATAATTATTTTGCTATGTATGCACGACTGACGCGGTCCCGTATTCGCATGGGACTCGCATCCCCCGCCTACTTGGTGTTAAGAATTATTTTAATAATTATTTTACCATATATTCACGTCTGACGCACTCCCGTTTACGCGTGGAACTCGCATCCCCCGCCTGCTTGGGGTTAAGAATTACTTAAATAATTATTTTGCCACGTATACACGTCTGACGCGCTCCCGTATATGCGTGGAATTCGCACCCCCGCCTACTTGGGGTTAAGAATTATTTAAATAATTATTTTGCCATGTATGCACGTCTGACGCACTCCCGTATTCAGGTAGAACTCGCATCCCCCGCCTACTTGGGGTTAAGAATTATTTAAATAATTATTTTGCCATGTATGCGCGTCTGACGCGCTCCCGTATTCGCGTGAGACTCGTATCCCCCGCCTGCTTGGGGTTAAGAATTATTTAAATAATTATTTTGCCATGTATGCACGTCTAACGCGCTCCCGTATTCGCGTGGGACTCGCATCCCCCGCCTGCTTGGAGTTAAGAATTATTTAAATAATTATTTTGTTACGTATTCAGGTCTGACGCACTTCGGTTTACGCGTGGAACACGCATCCCCTGCCTGCTTGGAATCAAGAATTATTTAAATAATTATTTTGCCATATATACACGTCTGACGCGCTTCCGTATTCGCGTAGATCTCGCATCCCCCGCCTACTTGGTGTTAAGAATTATTTAAATAATTATTTTGCCACGTATACACGTCTGCCGCGCTCCCGTATACGCGTGGAACTCGCACCCCCGTCTACTTGGTGTTAAGAATTATTTTAATAATTATTTTGCTATGTATGCACGACTGACGCGGTCCCGTATTCGCATGGGACTCGCATCCCCCGCCTACTTGGTGTTAAGAATTATTTTAATAATTATTTTACCATATATTCACGTCTGACGCACTCCCGTTTACGCGTGGAACTCGCATCCCCCGCCTGCTTGGAATCAAGAATTATTTAAATAATTATTTTGCCATATATGCACGTCTGACGCGCTCCGGTATTCGCGTGGGACTCGCCTCCCCCGCCTGCTTGGGGTTAAGAATTATTTAAATAATTATTTTGCCACGTATACACGTCTGCCGCGCTCCCGTATACGCGTGGAACTCGCACCCCCGTCTACTTGGGGTAAAGAATTATTTAAATAATTATTTTGTCATGTATGCACGGCTGACGCGCTCCCGTATCCGCGTGGGACTCGTATCCCCCGCCTGCTTAGTGTTAAGAATTATTTAAATAATTATTTTGTTACGTATACAGGTCTGACGCACTCCGGTTTACGTGTGGAAGTCGCATCCCCCGCCTGCTTGGGATCAAGAATTATTTAAATAATTTTTTTGCCATGTATACACGTCTGACGCGCTCCCGTATTCGCATAGATCTCGCATCCCCCGCCTACTTGGTTTTAAGAATTATTTAAATAATTATTTTGCCATGTATACACGTCTCACGCACTCTCGTATATGCCTGGAACTCGCATCCCCCGCTTACTTGGGGTTAAGAATTATTTAAATAATTATTTTACCATGTATGCATGTCTGACGCGCTCCCGTATTCGCGTGGGACTCGCATCCCCCGCCTGCTTGGGGTTAAGAATTATTTAAATAATTCTTTTGCCACGTATACAGGTCTGACGCACTCCCGTTTACGCGTGGAACTCGCATCCCCCGCCTGCTTGGGATCAAGAATTATTTAAATAATTATTTTGCCATGTGTGCACGTCTGACGCGCTCCCGTATACGCGTCGAACTCGCATCCCCCGCCGACAAATTTGTACAGGTTTGGGGTTCGCCTTCTAATGTTTTATGCGTATACTCTTGATTTAAATTTAAATACTTTGATAAAATTTGTTTTACGAATTGCTTAGACATATTATTACAAATAAGTTCAGGCGATGTGCAGTTTTTTGTACATGCATGCTACCGGATAAAAAATAGAGAGTAAAAATTTAACTACAAAAAAAAAGTTAAAAAGTTAAAGTTAATATAAAATAATCAACTAGTCCAGTTAAAAGTTAAGATGATTTGAAATTCTCTAAGTTAAGTTAGAAGTTATTAACTTTTTAACTTCCGACTTAAATTTTAACTTTTTAACTAGTTACTACCCAAGCCTGATAATAATTATGATCATTATTTTCATTACTTACATTCCTTCATTTTCTTTACTCAAACGAAGTTACTATTTGAAATTAATAATAATAATAATAATAATAATAATCCCGGGGTCTATCTAGTCATAGATGAGCATTTTTCCATGCTACCGGGCGCGTCCCCAGGTTGCGGATCGGGGAAGGGCCAGCTGGGACTGGTCAGCAGCGAATATATTGAATAAGCAGTCGCGGACAGAGGAACGTGAGAATGGACGAATGAATGGGCACAGTATGAGTGGGCTGCGGCCGACGGTCTGTGGATATTCCGTTCAGACTAGCCAAGGGGAGAGTAGTAAACTCCTCGACCGGGGTGTTGCGTGAAGTTAGTAACTAACCTCTGCATGGAGTAATATTAGGGTGCGTAAGTCTCTGAAATACGGGCGAAAACCTAGTGAAAGTGCATGTTCAATGTGGGAAGAGCAACACGTATCCACCGACTGGAGCCAATGGAAGGGTTGAACCAGGTCAGGCGGGCGCAGGTGTGAAGGATTACATGGTCAATATTTCCTTATACCCGAAGCTGCGTAGGGCAAATCGCACACCGTCTAGCCTGAGGTTTGGGTCAGGTGTTGGGACGGACCCAACATCGCCCACTCGGTAGGGGTGACGTTAAACCTTTTGCTTCATTATGGCGCGGGCCTATCCCGTAACCTTTTTCTGTAGAGTCACTAGGTGCCGATAGGAGTGACCGTCCGACAAACCGCCTCTCGGCTTCGGCACCCATAAATAGGGTTTCTTACAGGCGGGGATAGTAGCCACACCGAGGTGTGGCTCCCATAATAGGCGAACCGTCTTAAAACACAGATTGTATGCATGATGACTCACCTCAAAATCAAAGATATACATGTAGAAATCCAAGGAAGGGAAGGCGGAGCGAACACGCCGACTGACCGCACAGCCCGAACGATCCTGGATGTGGCGAGTGATAGCAGATCCGATGGAACTAGCACATTCGCCCAGGAGATGACGCGGCTGGTAAGTGAGAGTAGAGATCAGCGGAACCAATCGGAGAGAATGAGAGAAATCCTGGACGTCATGAAGCGCCTACTGAGATGCATGCGGGATATGACTTCCAAGCAGAAGAACATCACAATGCCGGTAAAAGATGGGATAATAGTTCTGACCGCGGCGGCCGAGGCTCTAGAGGAAGTCCGCTCAGCCGGGGTACAACCAGCACGTGGAACGGCAGTAGATGAGAGAAATGGGGAAGCACCGGTAATTAGAGAGCGAGCAGCGGGGAAGGCGACTCCGAGCAAAAAGCGTCGATTAAGGGACAGCCCGATGCAGGATTCCCCATGCAAAAGAGGGAGGACGGAGCAGAACGGATTCACCACAGTCACCAGGAAAAAGAAGCCGACGCGGCCAGATAGTGGGAAGATCATGGGTCCTCAACAGCAGCAGCAGGACACGAAGGAGAAGAAGGTAAATCCTCGGCCTCGACGATGCGCAATACACATAACGTCAACCGGGAAGAAGAGCTATGCAGAGATACTTAAGGACCTCACTTCTAAGGTTAAACCTGAGGAAGCGAAGGCTGTCGTGAGAAACACCCGACTGACTAAAAACGGTGGGGTTCTCTTAGAACTGGAGAAGCGATCGGAAGACAAGGAGGCCTTCCAGAGAGTTATCCAGGAAAATCTGAGAAATGAATACCAGGTTAAAGGCCTCACTCCAAGGCTTACACTGGAAATAGGCGGAATGACGTGCGTGACCACCGAAGAACAGGTAAACGCCGCGATTAGGGAGGAGGTAAGCGACATGTGTAGCCTTAGCACCCACGTATTTGACGTAGGGGGAGGAGAGCGGAGGATGGCCATAGTCGAAATGGACGAGACTGCGGCCATGACTCTCCTAAGGATAGGGAGGATTAAAATAGGGTATTTCAGCTACCGAGTTAGAAAGCGAATAGTGGTTCCGCGATGTTTCAGATGCCAAGGCTTTGGGCATCTGAAAAAGGACTGTAAGGACGAGGATCGAAGTGCATTATGCAGGAAATGTGGAAAACCAGATCACGTGGCCAGGGACTGTCGCGCGAGACCGGATGGTCAGGCCTGCTTCTTGTGTAAAAAATGCGGGGTTGCGGCCACTGAGCTAGCGCATTTCCCGGGCACGGGGA
This sequence comes from Torymus aiolomorphi, assembly GCA_036365515.1. Taxonomy (NCBI): domain Eukaryota; kingdom Metazoa; phylum Arthropoda; class Insecta; order Hymenoptera; family Torymidae; genus Torymus; species Torymus aiolomorphi. The sequence goes on from CM070874.1 coordinate 93,954,581, forward strand.
CATGCGTCGCTTTCAGGGATGAGCTAGAAAAGTTAAAGCGGCCTAAAAAATGACGACGGTTCTACAAATAAACACGAACGGCGCCGTACTCGCTGACGACCTGCTCACTAATCGAGTGAGCCAGGGGCTCACGGATGTGTCATTGGTTAGCGAACAGTATAGGCATCGGGCCCGCAATACGACCACGTGGTTCGCGGACGAGACCGACACAGTGGCGGTCTGGATAGCAGGTAGACATAGGTCAAAGATTACCGGACGAGGCAAGGGGGAGGGTCTAGTATGGGCGCGCGTCGGGGATGTTACCTACGTGAGCGTGTATATATCCCCCAACTTACGAAGAAACGAATTTCTTAGGCAGGTTGAACGCATGGAAGACGTATTGCGGAATATCTCTGGCCTCCTACTGGTTGCAGGAGATTTTAACGCAAGGGCGATAGAATGGGGTATGCCAGAGACGAACAGTAGGGGCAGGAATTTACTCGAGATGACCGCTAGATTAGGATTGGAGGTTGCGAACGAGGGCACGGTCACTACTTATCGACGCCCCGGGGTCGGCGAATCCATACCAGACGTCACTTTTGCATCTGAGCAACTAGTACCGAGGATTAGTAACTGGCAGGTCTTAGAGGAAGAGTCAGGCAGTGATCACCAGTACATCATATTTACGGTTTTAGATAGGGTAGGTGTACCCCAAGCGAGCAGACCATTACCGCGGTGGAACGCCCATCGATTAAACGTGGATCGGCTAGTAGAAGTGCTAAGTGTACCACAAAGATCCGACGAAAATGATTTATCAGGCCGGGAGCGTGCGGAAGCCCTGGCGACCAGGGCAACGTCAGCTATAGTAAGAGCATGCGATGCCTCTATGCCGCGAAGCAGAAATGGAAACCGCCGCCAACCAGCGTACTGGTGGACAGAGAAGATCGCGGAGTTACGTAGAGTATGCTTGAGGCTTCGTAGACGGGCACAGCGCGCACGGGAACGACGCGAGGCCACTTTTTAACGCTGAATTTAAACAGGCACAGAAAAGGCTAAGGCTCGCGATTAAATGCAGTAAGCGACGATGCTGGAAAGAGGTGTGCGACGAAGTTAACTCCGACCCGTGGGGACTAGGCTACAAAATCGTAACTCGTAGAATAGGGGCAATGAAGCCACCGGAGATAAAGGAAGCGCGGTTGATAAGTGAGATAGTTGACGAGCTTTTCCCTGAGCATTCGCCGAGGGAAGAGACTCTGTATGAGGATGTGCGACAGGAGGATATACCCTCGTTTACCAAGCCTGAGCTACGGGTAGCGATTAGATCTCTTAAGAGCGGCAAGGCGCCAGGCCCCGATGGGATTCCAGTGGAGGTTTTAAAAGCCATCGCCTCGCGATACCCGGAAACCTTACTGGATACCTACAACTTATGTCTCAGGGAAGGTGTTTTCAGCAGTCGTTGGAAAAGGGCGAAGCTTGTCCTTATCAGCAACGAGAAGGGAGACATGACATCCCCGTCCGCGTATCGGCCGCTTAGCCTATTAGACACGATCGGCAAGGGTATGGAGACGCTATTAAGGAGCAGAATCCAGATCGCGATACAACAGTCAGGGGGTTTATCGGAAAACCAGCATGAATTTAGAAAGGGTTTTTCGACGATAGGCGCGATACGATCGATTACCGCGGCGGTGGGGCGATCAAGGGAACGATGTCACCGAGCGCGACCACTGGTGTTGGTAGCAACGCTGGACGTTAAAAATGTTTTCAATTCGGCACGCTAGGCAGACCTACTCGCAGCGCTGAGGGGCTTCGGGGTCCCACCCTACATACTACGCGTAGCAGAGGACTACTTCCGGCATCGCGAACTCATTATCGAGACGAGCGAAGGGACGGTGGTTAGGGAAATTACGGCAGGTGTTGCACAGGGATCACTGTTGGGCCCCGATTTTTGGATCGCGTCGTACGACGGATTGCTGCGCCTGGACATGCCCAACGGGGCATTTCTCGTAGGATATGCGGACGACGTCGCGGTGGTGGTAGAAGCACGGAACGCGGACTTGGCATCTCGTGGCGACGACCAACTCTATACTCCTCTATGTAGCGGAGATTTGGGCTGATGCCATGGAAGTTATCAAGTACAGGAAGAGAATGGTGGCGGTGCAGCGGCGAGGTGCGCTGAGAGTTGCATGCGCGTATCGGACGGTGTCGGTAGAGGCTGTGGCGGTTATAGCTGGTATGATTCCGATCGACCTGCTCGCACGGGAACGGAAGCAGATCTACGATAGGAGCGCAGAAGTAGAACGGGCAGACGCGGAGGGCGAAGCCCGCCGCCAGACGCTACAAACTTGGCATGAGAGGTGGAGGGCGGGGACGAAGGGTAGATGGACCTACCTATTGATTCAAGACATAACGAGGTGGCTGGGACGGAAGTACGGAGAGGTTAACTTTTACCTTACGCAGTTCCTGACAGGACATGGATACTTTCGATATTACCTATTTAAATTAGGTAAAATAAATACGCCGAAATGTAAATACTGCGGGCACGAGAGAGATGACGCGGAACACACCTTTTTCGCATGTAATAGGTGGGCCGCGGAAAGACAACGATTGGAGGTGATGGTAGGGCGACTCTCGCCCGACGTGGTGACCGAATGCATGCTTTCAGGGAAAGACCGATGGGACGCGATAAATACCTTCATCGAAGGGATACTGCGCGCGAAAAAACGAGACGGATGCTTAATAGATTAGATAGGGCATCGTAGAAAGAAAGAATGTAGGAAGGACGGATGACGCCCTCGAGGGCGGTAGGGCTGCGGCCCGACCTGAAGTAATGCGAAAGCGGTTCCGGGTCGAGGCTGCCGTAGGGATAGGTTTTGGGTATTTAGGGGGTAGAAATCCCTTACACCACGGAGTCCGCTACTCCGTGATGGTCTTAGTGGGCCTCTCTTCTTGCTCCACCTCTAAAGCAAGGACGGGCACCCCGGAAGATTCACCTAGTACCTCGGAAAAAAAAAATTATTATTATTATTATTATTATTATTATTATTATTATTATTATTATTATTATTATTATTATTATTATTATTAAATTCAATTCTCTCTATTTAAACTTACCTGCCTTGGCCGCGACGGCGGAGCACAAACTATAGCTTGCTCTACGCCGCTTTTCACGCTTTTCGCGTGGTAAAACAGAGCGGACAATTTATTATTCTTCCTTACGTAAGAAATTTAATTTTTGTTGTTTATTTCCAATAAAATAATTATGTTTTATCATGAAACAATTACTCGGAACGTTTTAACATTGAAATTTTGCGAAAAACCAAATTATAATCGTCTCCGAGATGAAAATTAAAAAATGCTCAAAACATGAAAAATAAACTTAAAAATTATAATTTTCATTGTAACTTTGTTCAAAATCATGTAATTGAATCAACCGATGCATTAAATTCATTTTTTTTTTGAACTTTCAAATCTTAATTTTTTAGGATTTTTGAACTTCGTGCTCTGATTATGCTCGCGCTGAGACCATTGTACAGGTATTATACTTTCAAACGCGGAGCAAAATCACGACGGTATTATACTATGTATTATACCATTATCGTGTTGTGTATAATACCGCGACATTATACGCGACCAACCCTGCAGATACCCAGCACTGGAAACTCCAGCAAAAGGGAGGGAAATTCAAAAACGAAGCGACTTAGAGGGGGACCTCAGCAATTGATAACTAAAAATGAAAAAAGACAAAATTAACATGAAATATGTACAATCGAGAGTCACCATGCCAAAAAAGCTAGGTCATGTCCTAAAACTAAGGTAAGAGTGCGAAATCTGGAAAATAGTTGAATTAAAAACTATAAACCAGAAAATACTCTTAAGATAAAAATGAAACCCAGATTATCCTACATTATCAAAAATGATAATGAGGAAATCCAAGGACACAAATTTATCAGTCAAAACTATATACAAAGAAACTACATTAAAGCAAAACTCAAATCACATACAGACCAAATGCATTGGTGAACTAAGTCATAATTGCTATAGACTGTACGTCGAACAAGAAAATGAGATGCAAAAACTCAAAATTCGAAAAGTATTATGGCGGAAATATTTCGACCTTGAGTTCTGAACAACTCTAGACTTTCGAGGAGAAGAACATTCACAAACATGGGTCAAATAAATTACAGAGATATATACATAAAGACTACGAGAAGAACTATCCTACAATGTTGACAAACAATACATATACACGTATAGCAAAGGTCACTTTCAAAATTCTCTAATAAGAATTCGGATAAAATTGAGTATACAATTACACTCCTAAATTCCAATGAGCTAAACTAAAATTCAAAATATAAAATTGCGCACGGAAAGCGACAAAGGCTCTGAACCTTCGTTGATCCAAAAACAGATGATATAACATAAAACATAAATGAAAAAAAGTCAAAAATTCCTACGCAATTAAAAGACTGCCACTCCGACAACTGCCGGGTCTCTCACACTATTTAGGAATAAATAATTATTTAACGAAAAGTAAATAATTATTACTACGTATTCGTGGAAGAAGGTTAAAAACACCAACCACCACGGGGTTATCACGAACACACCCCTATATAAGAACAAAAACTCGAAAAATAAGACACAGTCAAAAGAAAATAAATGAAACCATAAAAGGCGGATCTTGAAGTATAAATATACACGAATTCAAAACGAAGAACTAACCACACTACCTAGTAGCCAAGAGAGTCTGCCACACCTCTCCCGGGAAAAGGGTCTGCCACACTCCAGGTTGAGACAATCCGGAAGACTGAGAAGACCATCAACCCCAGATAGCACAGAAAGAATCCACGCTTTGCTTCCGGCCTGGAAACCGACGTGGATGCCGTCTTCAAACTCCTACCCGAACAGCACTGGAGTAAAGGAGAATAGAACAAAGAACACGGAGCGCGGGAATAGACACCACCGCTCGCACCGAAGTCTGAACTCGGAATCCGGCCCCGGCCGTCACTCACGGTTGCGGCAATAATAGTTCGCGCGGTCGCTCATGCACGCGGCGCTAACACCAAGGCGTGGAGACCGCAAAGAATATAGCCAGATAATAGCCAGATTCCCGAATGCCAGTGCCGCACTATAGGTCATATTGCATTTTTGTGATTTAAAATCTAATATAACAAGAAAGAATAGAGATAAGCCAACAAATTTTTTTTTAAAATAAAGTTCAAGTTATGCAGATTAAAGGAAAACATGTAAGAATACCAACATTCCTTATTATAGGGGTTGAAATAAAGGGTGAAGTTGAGCATGTTTAAAAAATCGATGACTTTTTGCTTTTCTTTTTGCTGAATCTCAAAGGGAAATCATGATATGGATACAATTTTTTTGTTAAATTGTAGTAAATGGAATATAGATTAAGGAAAAATTTATTAGGATACCATCAACCCCTAAATTAGGGGTTAAAATAAGGGGTGAGTGGCTAAAACCCTGAAAATTCGCTGAAAAACATTGTAAAGGGTTTTCGTGGGTGGTGAAAACGATTCCAATAATCATTTCTTCATAATCCTCAACTGTATGGATGCTTTCTCGCTACTATTTCCCTTTAGAGGTGGGAATGGACAGTGAGAATCTGAAAACGTGAAAAATCGCCGAATAGAATTAATTGTAAATGGTTTTCGTGGGGGCTGAATATCATTTGGACAACCATTTCTGCATTATTCTCCACTGTGTGGATGGTTCCTCGTTCATCTAACCTAGGGAATATTCGAAGAAGGCGTTCTGAAGGTATTATTATAAAAATGTTATATAAAAAATAATTGTTTATAACTAGTAATTATTTTTCTATTATTAATCTAGTAATCTTTATTCAACTTTTAGAATGCTAATTTTGTTTTGACATAATACTCTTAAACCATTTAAAATTCTATTCGGCGATTTTTCACGTTTTCAGATTCTCACTGTCCATTCCCACCCCTAGAAAGGGAAATAGTAGCGAGAAACCATCCATACAGTTGAGGATTATGAAGAAATGGTTATTGGAATCGTTTTCACAACCCACGAAAACCCTTTACAATGTTTTTCAGCGAATTTTCAGAGTTTTAGCCACTCACCCCATATTTTAACCCCTAATTTAGGGGTTGACGGTATCCTAATAAATTTTTCCTTAATCTATACTCCATTTACTACAATTTAACAAATAAATTGTATCGATATCATGATTTCCCTTTGAGATTCAGCAAAAAGAAAAGCAAAAAGTCATCGATTTTTTAAACATGCTCAACTTCACCCCTTATTTCAACCCCTATAATAAGGAATGTTGGTATTCTTACATGTTTTCCTTTAATCCGCATAACTTGAACTTTATTTAAAAAAAAAATTTGTTGGCTATTCTTTCTTGTTATATTAGATTTTAAATCAGAAAAATGCAATTTGACCTATAGTGTGCCGCCAAGCCTTTTCCTACTCTTCCTCTCTCTTTCGCCGTGTTAGTGCGTGTCCCCTATACCACCCAATATTGGAGCAACATTGCTCCAACATTGCTTTGTCATATTCTCCATATTCGCCAATATTCCCTCAACACTTTTATATATGGATGCTATATGGGAGCAATGTTGCTGCAATCCGTGATTTCCGTTTCACCATTGCTTTTTTAAAATGATGGATCAAGCTCTCTGTCATAGCAATATTGCAGCCATATTTAGCCAATATTTAGCATCATGAAAGGAATATTAATTTTATAATTATATTTTTCTGCTAATTTTTCTGATGATTTAGCAATATTGCAAGAATATTTGTACAATATATATAAACACTGGAAGAATGTTCCCGTTTGGCCACTGATTGTTGGAGCAATATTGCCTCAATTTCCAAAATACATTAGTGAATTTCCCCTTAAGGGGAATGACGCGAATATGTCAAAGCAACGTTGAGGCAATATTGCTCCAACAATCAGTGGACAAACGAGAACATTCTTCCAGTGTTCATATGTATTGTACAAATATTCTTGCAATATTGCAAAGTCATCAGAAAAACCAGCATAAAAATATAATTTTAAAAATAATATTCCTTTCGTGTTGAGAAATATTGGCTCAATATTGCTGCAATATTGCTATAACAGAGAGCCTGACTCATCATTTTAAAAAAGCAATGGTGAAACGGAAATCACGGATTGCAGCAACATTGCTCCCACATAACATCCATATATAAAAGTGTTGAGGGAATATTGGCGAATATGGGGAATATGACAAAGCAATATTGGAGCAATGTTGTTCCAATATTGGGTGCTATAGGGGGTGTGTGTGTGATGTATGTGCGCCGCGAGTAAAGGTGCAATCCCATGGCGTTTCGAAAAATTAGACGGAACCATTTAAGCCTGTGAGAGCGAGAGAGACATTCACGGAAGAACCTCTCTCTCGTACCCTTAGGATGCGATCCCATGGCGTTCCGAAAAATTAGACGGAACCATTTAAGCCCGTGAGTGCGAGAGAGAAGTTTTTCCGTGAATGTCTCTCTCGCTCTCACGGACTTAAATGGTTCTGTCTAATTTTTCGGACCACCATGGGATCGCACCCTAAGTAATTTTTCAAAATCGTAGTGTGCGTAGTATAAATTCGTCAGGGTATGAGAGCCGCGTCAGGGCGCCTGTAGTTTTTTAGTTATAGAAACCTGCAAACATCCTTTTTCCCTGTAGTTAACGTCTCATGCAAAATGTCGCGTGAGCGGCTGACGCTCACCTTTCGTTAAAACTGAATAAAGTTTACCATTGTATTTTTTTATTAATATTCTATCGGAAGTGTTGAAGGTTTTATTACACCCACCCAACCCGACTGCGGATTATAATTTAAGTACTTTTTATACCAAGTTATAAAAATTTGGATAATAAGACTCGGGTGGTGATACTATCAACTTATTTATTCACTAAAATAAATAACGACGTTTCGGCCCGTACAGAACGACGTACGTTACAAGGCCCTCATCAGGTTCTGTTCGGGCCGAAACGTCGTTATTTATTTTAGAGAATAAATAAGTTGATAGTATCACCACCCGAGTCTTATTATCCAAATTAATCTATGGCTATCACTAGAGTCAGTTAATCATCAAGTTATAAAAAAATGATAACTTATTTCGACCTACGTATCTAGGAAAGAAACACAATCGATTTATTTAGGTAGGATTGTATAAACTTTTCATTATTATTTTTAGTTGTATGAATAGTCTAATTCTGTAAAATCGATTTTGAATGCCTAAACATACATAAGCAAGAACTGTGTAAAAGTATACGCATACTTTTTTTTTATTTAACCTTTATTATACAACTATATATATACCGATGATAAAAATTATTGAAACAAAATATCACAAATTTCACAGTTACAGTAAAATTATAATATAAGGTTCTCCTGAGTATTGCGGTCGTGCCTATTATGTAAAATCGAAGTTTTTATATATGGAGGGGAAGGGCGACGAGCGAGGCGAGGAGCAGGTGCGTGTGGGGCGGGGGGGGGGGGGGGTTGGCGTGCTGAAGGCACGCAGGACGGCGCAGCCCCCTAGTTAAGAACAAAATAAAAAACTCTTTTTTAGAAATACAATTCATAAACTTAATTTATTAACATAAACCTTATAATACATTAAAATTACATATAACATTTGACAATATAAGTATTATAATAAATCAGATTAACACAATAATAAAAAATTAATAACATATCTAAATTACTATTTTTTCTCTAATAATGCCATTTTTCTTGCGTAATATTCTTTTTATAATGATTTTCTATTACTTCTAATTTTTTATTTTCTATTTCTTTGAGTGTATTGAAACTGTTTGTTAATTGGATCATTGAATTTATATTTTCTTTTACGGCTTCTAATGTTAATTCAGCTTTTGTTTGTGTTGTATCTATAATATGAAATTCATAAAGTAACTATACAATATGCAAAAAATAAAATGATTATTTTACCTTTCTTTTTACGCTATAAGCTAACATATTGGCTGTAATTTTGACTGTAATTCAAACTATCTTGATTTCTTTGTTGAGTAGACTCTGAGGATGTAGTCATGCAACTCGTAGGAGTTCCAACAGCATTCAGTGGTTTAACTATAAAAAAATTCGTAAATTATTGAATATTAATTATTAGTATCTTACGCAACAAGTGAGCAAAGTACAAGTGCCACACATGCGTTTTGTATACTGCTATTTTTTAAACTTATGTGCAAATTGATTTTCAATAAACTTAGAGGTAGATTTCAATGGTAGATTTCGGTTAGGTACGCGGTTTGTATACGGCAATTCCTTATAAGAAGAATCGTGACCGTCATCAACAAATTTTACTTTAATGTACATTTTTATTTATATTTTTCTTAAAAGCTATATAAATCGCAATACAATAGCAATTACGGTTCAAAAGCATAGACGACAAACAGAAATATTTCAAATGGTTCGTATTATTAAAAAGAATTTAAGTAATTACTTAAATCTTATTTCAATTGAAAAACGGTCAAGTTAAATACCTATACTTTTTGATGATTGCAGCACAGAACCAGAAATAGATGCATTACTACGTGTTTGAATCATATTTTCATAGTTTATTGGAATCATTATTGGTTTCGTAGGTCGATCGGCTAAGAGATGCAATGTAGCCTTATCCTCTGTATTATTCATTATTTCCACATTTGTACTAGACAATGACTTCACTGGATTCATACAGCCCGTGTTTGTTTGATTCTTCGAAAGCACCTCGTACACCACTCTCTACCTTCTATTTTTTTTGAACCTACAGCGATAGTAATAATTATTTTTACATACTAATCTAATTGAAAGGTAAATAAAATTTTTTGCAGATGTATTTTTTTGTTTTATTTTTTTTTTCGTATAATGCAAGTTGTTTACCTATATTTTTTGGTCGAACTACTCCAACTTCTTTTACAATTTCTAAACCATTGCTATGTGAGGTTCCAATAATATTTAGAATATGTTCTAATTGTTCGTTGATCGAAAAATGTTTCTTATCTTCTTGGTTGCCTGTTTCGTATTTTAAAACTTTTTTCTTTTCCGCATTGTATTTTTTGCTTTGCATTTCAAGGTAGTCCAAAACTGTAATTATTATTAAAATATTTAATAAACAATAAAAATATTGTTCGTACCTCAATCCTATGACTTTACACCCTCGTGTTATTGCGCAACACTCGGGCCGACTTCGCCGTGCCTCGCATAGCTTTACGCGCAGTGGCGGATTAAGGTATACGAAGTGATCAAGAGGCGGCAAGATTTCAAAAAAATGATGTATTTTATTGCTTTTGCTAATGTTAAAAAGAAATTTAAAGCGATGAATAAAACGCTATAGTGAAACTTTAAGCTATTTACCGACACGGATGTGCATAACCAAGGGCGGAGTTTAACATTTTTCCTGGCAATAATGATGGCCCCCCCAAGGGAGGGGAAGCAACTGGGACAAACTGCCCCAGGCCCCACGGTAGGTAAGGGCCCTCAAGGAGCCCGAAGCATATTATTTTAAAAATAATTTTTTAAACCCAAGTAGGCGGGGGATATGAGGTCCACGCATGTAAGGGAGTCATGTGGACATGAAAAAATAAGCAAAACGATTATTTAAATAATTTTTTGTACCGCAAGCACAATTTTCACGTTTTTCGAACTTATTAATAGAGCCGAAAGCGACCGCTTGCCGACCAGCGGGCGGTAAAAATCAAAATCGCCCGCTGTCGATTTTAGTACATTAGAACAAAAAAAAGCGAAAATCCATACTTGCATTACAAAAAATATGGTGTGCACGAAGGGCTAAGTGGGTTTTTTGACCTCGTGTGATTGCAGTACTCGTCTTCGGTTCGCAATCGTGCTAGCTAATACATAGTCTAATTGTTCACATTTATGGTGAATTGGGTTAAAACTAACAAAATTATGTAACACATAAATATACAAAATAACTTTTCAGATCTATGAAATGGCCACAGTGGAGATGGGAATAAAGTACTATATGTAACACGGGACTAAAGTCGATCATTCCCTTAGGTGATCACTGTGAACTCACCCCCGGGAACAATCTGCGACTTTAGCCCCTTATTACATAATGTATTATTTAAACCCAAGTAGCCGGGGGACGCGAGTTCCACGCATATAACGAAGTTACGTAGACGTGCGACGTAAGCAAGACTTTTATTTCAAAAACTCTTAACCTCTATAACTTGACTCCCTTATATGCGTGGACCTCGCGGTCCCGGCTACATGGGTTCGAAAGTTATTTAAATAATAGTCTTGCTTATTGTTGCATGTCTACGTGACTCCTTTATATGCTTGGACCTCGCGTCCCCCGGCTACTTGAGTTTAAAAATTATTCAAATAATTGTTTTGCTTATTTTTTTATGTCTACATGATTCCCTTACATGCGTAAACCCCGCGTCCCCAGGCTACTTGAGTTTAAAAATTATTTAAATAATACTCTTGCTTATTAATGCATGTCTACGTGACTCTTATATGCGTGGTCCTCGCGTCCCCAGGCTACTTGGGCTTAAAAATTATTTAAATAATAATAGTGCTTATTGTTGCACGTCTACGTAATTCCCTAATATGCGTGGACCTCCTATCCCTCGGCTACATTTGATTATTACGGCTATCTAGTGCGGATTTCTCACAAATTTTTAGTGGTTAATTTTTTAGTTTATAAGATTCGACGAGAAAAAACTCGGCCACAGACTAACAAGGAGAGTATTGTAAGTACTCTCCTTGTATCTATAACTTTTAAGTTAATTTGTAAGTAAATACACATATATTATTTTATCAATGATTTTATAACTTTCGATACAGACCTATTCATTTGCCGAACAAAAAGCAAGAAAAAATTATTTTAAATTTATTATTTGTAAATGTAGAAATAACAATGTAATTATAATTTTGTAATTAAATGTGTATTAAATTTATTTCAATGAAATTTTTAGTTTTGTGTAAAATCACTGCCCTGAAAGGGGCGGCAGTAACAGAGACGGCGTAGAGCGGCGAATTTCTTAATCCGCCTCTGTTTACGCGACATAGGCTGATTTGTGCACGTGAGAATTGTGCACCGATTTATTGTGCACAGAGAAAAGAAAAGAAAATTTTGTTCACAAAACGTTTTTACTTTTGCACAAAAAATTGTACACTTTACGGAAAAAGATGAAATTCAGTAATGTGCACAAGATTGTTGTGCACAATAACATAAAATAATATTTCAACAAAAAAAAGTATTGCACACTGTGCTTATTTATCGTGCTCGTAACATAGGGCTGGGCGATTGTGCACAAATAAATTCATTAAAAATATTAGACTTTTTTTGGTTGAAATATTATTTTATGTTATTGTGCACAACAATCTTGTGCACATTACTGAATTTCATTTTTTTCCGTAAAGTGCATAATTTTTTGTGCAAAAGTAAAAACGTTTTGTGAACAAAATTTTCTTTTCTCTGTGCACAATAAATCGGTGCACAATTCTCACGTGCACAAATCAGCCTATGTCATTAGACTCAAGAATTATTAATTTTTGAAAATCAATTGAGTTTAGCTATAGTCAAGTGTGTCCATTTATTTCTAATTGTGATTACCTATACTTAAATATTCAAAATTATTGTTAATAATAAATTATTTATATTTTTACTTATATTGTTTTAATAAGTGAACAATATTTTGTGTGCTTAACTGTGCCAAATTCTGTGAATCTGTGCAAAAACTGTGCAAAACCGTGCCACAGTGTGTCAAACTGTGCACTACTGTGCCTGTGCCTAATAATAAACCTAATTTTATTTTTAGTAACTGAAAATTCTTTGTGCCAAACTATGTCAAAATGTTCTAAAGTGTGCCAAAGTGTGCTAAACTATACACAAATGTATCGAAAATCAAATTATATTTATTTTCAACAGCTGAAAATTATTTATGCCAAATTGTGCAAAAGTGTGCCACATTGTACCAAACTGTGCCAATATGTGATAAATCTGTGCAAAATGTCCGAAACCTACCTACTTGGGCACAGTTTGGCACCGTTTTGCACAGTTAAGCACACTTATCCATGATTAGGCACGAAAATTATTTTCACAAATTATTTTTCATACAGTGTTTTGATTTACATTTTTATTTATAATATTAAAATAATATTACAATTAATATTTTCTGTTTACATTTAAAATTAATATAATAAAATATAATATTTAATAATTTGTTAATGCGGTCTTACACCTATAGGCCTTTCTGGCCAAAATTACCTAAAAAATGATAACAAATATTATTATAATAAAATAATGAAAATATATTGTAAATATAACTTATCTTGAATAAAATGAGCATAGGCAGAGGTCCTTAAACTCATTTTATCCTCAGTTACAGCATTTTCAAGAAAAAAAGTTTGTTGTAACTTTTCTCTGAGACCATGTGATGGATTTTCATGGGACAAAGTGCAAATTCACTGAATTACGAGTTCATACATCAACGGCTTTCTCAGCATTTTGAAATTTTACTTTTACTGATTTTCTTTGTTTAACTTGATGCTTTTTCTTCAGAATATTTGCGTTTCTCGTGGTCGGAGCCATTTTTCAAAATTTATCTTATAAAAGCAGATAAATAGAAATTTTAAAGATTTCACAATTATATAAATCATTCATTATTTATATGAATTTACTCAATCTTATACATAATTTATGATTTGAAACTGTATGGAATATCAGTTTTATTATAAGAAATAAAAAAAGTCCGAACACCAAAGATTTCAGTTCAATTAAAAAAGTTTTCAACATTTAATAATGAATTTTAATCTTTTATGGGATGGAACTGACAGGGACGGGACTGACATTTTTAAGTTTAAGAACCTCGCACGTCGCGTATACTCAATATTACCTATTCTTCGCGTAGGTAGTTTTTATATCCACCAAATACTGTAAAAAATGCATTTTACTTACGATTAAACATAATCTAAAGAGCGGATTACACGGGGAAGGAAACTGACTAAAATATTTGTACGCTGTGAACTTAGAAAAAGAAGCAGTTCGCGTTCGCGGATTTTCTAATTTTTAACGGCTTTCCCGCTTCCATCATTCGTCCGTGTGCTTGTAGGCCCCCACCGATAGGTGGCGGCACGTTATAGTCCTAGGAGAGAGAGAGAGCAGCTCATGCTGCGAGCGAGCGCCGCCGATGCCGCCACTTAGTTTCGCTCTGACCTCCGTACGAGGCACTCATGCCGGAGAGAAAGAGAGTCAATAAAGAATTATATTAGTAGGAAAGTCGTCTACTTAAGGGGGCTAGACACCTTTTTTTCTGAAATAAGAAGTCATATTTTAATACATAAATGTAAACTAGTTATTTCATACTTTTTACATATAAAAGTGGGTATATTTACCTTACCTTAAAACTTTCTCCGATAAGCCTTTTATATGGTCCAGAACCATAGTCATCGATGAAAAAAGTTTTTTCACTATCCGTAAGCTTTGAAATTTTCCTGTGGATGAATTTGCTCCAGATTTGAACTAAATTACTTCTGAATAGTATAATTGTCATATGAGTATAGGGATTTAGGATTAAATGTCAGAAAAAATTTTTACATGAGAAAAATTATGAAAATATATAAAAAAATTTTTAAAATTAAAAAAAAATTCTTGAAAAACAGCACAAAATTTTTTTTTCTCATCGGATCAAAAATCCCTACACTCATATGAGAATTATACTATTCAGGAGTAATTTAGTTCAAATCTGGAGCAAATCCATCCACAGGAAAATTTCAAAGCTTACGGATAGTGAAAAAACTTGTTTCATCGATGACTATGGTTCTGGACCATATAAAAAGCTTATCGGAGAAAGTTTTAAGGTAAGGTAAATATAACCACTTTTATATGTAAAAAGTATGAAATAATTAGTTTACATTTATGTATTAAAATATGACCTTTTTATTTCAGAAAAAAAGGTGTCTAGCCCCCTTAATCACGACCTTCACCACCTCTCCTACATTGGTGACCCCGACTAGGACGCATCTCCTTGAAGTGCAACTCTCCGGCAGCGGCAGAACGACCTCCATCACAGGCTCGTTCTCGCGGCGCAGAGCCGGCTTGCTCGCGCCCGCTTATCGCTTTGTGGGCGTGCTGGCACGCCGGCGCACACAAATATACACCTTACATCTACATCTCCTCGCGAGGGGACGTAGATTCACATCAACGCGGGGCCTTCTTCCTCGACGTTCTCCCGTATGCGTGCAGGCACGCCAGCGCATACGAGGAAATTCTGACTTACGCGGTGTGCGTGCTGGCACGCCGGCGCACACGCGCGACTCCAAGAACACGCCGCAACTATACCGGCACATCCCCGCTAACTTATCCTTCGCTGCCGCAGTCAACACCTCGTCGAGTTTTCTCCGAGGTACTTCGGCGACTACTACAGATCTCCAGGTGCGTACTTGCGTGAAGCCACCGTCACCGGCGCCTTCAAACGCATCTGTCGAGCAACGCGTGGACATCAGCCTCTCAGCACATCTTCTCGAAGCAGATCTTCGGGTGCGTCCCTGCGTGAAGCCACCGTCACCGGCGCCTTTCTAACGTACCTGTCGAGCAACTTAAGGCCTTCAGCAGCAGCCTAGACATCGTCTACGAGACACCTCGTCACGCAGCAACGACTTCTTCATTGCGTCAAGGTATGCGTGCGGCATATAAAAATTCAGCAAGCGCGCATTAAACTCACGCATTCAGTACGCGGCAATTGTCGAGTCTATCTAAAGCTAGACTCTGGGAAGTGTTTACTCTCTCCCGGCTTTCCGGGAATTCGCATTGCCCCGTGCACGCTTCCCGCGAACCCTTGTTGCGTCTCTTGCGCCTCGAAGATTGTTGTCGCTCGGCGCACGTTCACGCGCGAGATTTCGAATTCCGCGAATTCGCGCGCAACGGTCACGCGTTCTAAGAAACCGATGGCCATCTTGACTTTCGCGCGCTGTGGTTTTCAACCTCATTCCTGCGCAAGGTTACGTATCATACATTTAGCTTTCGTAAAACACGCGGTCCACATTTATTATAGATTTAAGTTTTAGCATAGGTCTTAGATTTTGTAACCATTGTTTGTGCCTACGAGCACTAACTAGATAGCTTGTGATACGCAACTGGCGTAGGGTAATTTAGGTGTGTCATTAATCCCTACAGAGGGATCTGACTGCTTCCTTTACCTTCTACCCGTGCTCGCGAGTCGCGTAGAAAGTAATTATTACCCACGAGTCTCACGCGCGATAATTTTTAATTTTTACATTGATCTCTTTTACACGGCTACTCATGAGTCGGACAAACAGTGTTTTGCATTCTTATATGTACCTGCGAGTACGCCTATTCTAGTTTTTCTAATACTTTTGTAAGTTTGTCCCGACCAATGATCGTTAGACGTGCCCCTGCATTTTCTCGTAAATGAGTAAACGGAAATTAAAAGCGCTACTGGATTCACGCGTGCAGGACCCTAACCTAGCCTCCCATACTACCCGCAGCTCAAGAAGAGCTCTTCTAGCTGCCAACATAATGGAACACTCCCCCGTCAATAAAACCAGTCAACCGGGCAATCCAAACGACCCTCCAACACAACGACCGGAGCGTCCTTCCCTCCAACTTCAGGGAACCAGCCAGCACCGCCAAACACGTCCTCGATGTTCACCTTTGGCCTACCTAACGTCAGCGACACGACAGCCGGACAGAGGCGGTTCAGCTTTGTCTTCAACCACCCCCCTCCGCACCACGAGCAACGCTGTCGACAGTGACGCCGCTAGTTCGCAACGACTCGGCAACTCCTACACACCCTCCACCAACACAGGCGCCACTCCCAAACAGCCCAACACGGACTTGGGAACGAACGCACCTTCAAACAGCAACCTCGCCATCACAGGAAGTTTAGAAGACCTCTTGAGGCTAAGAGACGAACGAATGGAAGAGAAAATTGACCGCAAATTGGAGGGGCTCGTGAAGCTCATCGAACAATGCTTCACCTCTTCACAAGGAAGACTTCACTCAAGCCTCGCTCTCCAAAGTGAAACTCCCACGACAACGTCTTCTCCTCTCACAATCTCGTCCCAAGCGGTTACAGTTTCAACGACGCATGGCCTGTTCACCACGGCAAACACCAGCTGCAGCAATCTTCTTAGCTGCCCACGAAGTTGGCGTAAAAACGTTCCATCGACAGGTTACAACCCTTCGCATTCTCTAGCGACTGGAACCCCCTTTTCACAGTCATACTCTTGGCCAGCTGTGACCACCAATCCGAGCCTTTCGATCGAATGCACCTGTACACAGTCTCAGAGACTAACCCCTACTGTACAACCTAACCCTGGATTTAACACTTCCACACAATCAAGCACAAGGGGATGCGGCGCACCTTCATCCCTACGGCTCTTCAGGCTTCGCAAGCACCAAACACTTGCAGTTTTGGAATTTTTACAAACACGACCCACAAGGATGGTTCAAACAACTACAGGACGTATTCTTGGCACATAACGTCACCGAAGACGAAGCTAAATTCAATTTTGTAGGCAGATATCTCACACAAGACATTCACCATGATCTACAATACAAACTCAACACTCTCGTCAGAGGACACAAGTACGAATCAATCAAGAAGATCCTGACAGAGAGGTACGCCGAAACACCAGAGCAGCAACTTGGCAGGCTCTGCAAGGGCTTAGAGATGGGCTCCAAACGACCTTCCGACTTTCTGGCCGAAATGTTGAGCTTAGCTCAAGGTTGTGTGCCAAAAGACACTGTAATATTCATGTGGGGAACCCGCCTTCCTGCGCAAATTCAAATCATGATCTTAAACTACAAAGAGGAGGCAGAGCTTCTAAAGAGTGCTGATATGGCTCATGACATCCTTCAGCAGTCTCACAATCTTAACGCGTTGAAATCAACCAACCAGGCTACATCAGCCCCTGAAGACACTATTGCTCAGGCTGTAGCCGCGGCCCTCAAATCGCTGGACAACAAGAACTATAGAAGACGTTCAAGTTCAACTTCTAGAGACAAGCATGACTCTTCGCCCGCAAGATCGTCGTCCGGCTCGCGTGAGAATGACAAAAGCCGTTGCGTATACCGCCGCAGATTCGGCAAGGAAGCGTACAACTACGTTCTTTCCTGCGACTGGAAACGTGGACCCGGTCAAGAGTATAAAATTAAGAATCCTGATACTCCAGACAACCAGGAAAACTAGAGCAACCTACTGTCGTGGAGACTGACAGCCGGTCAGGCGTTACTGCACGTCTCCACGTTAAAGATAAACTTTCCGGTGAAGTTTTCTTAATTGATACTGGTGCCGACATCTCGGTCATTCCGAAACCTGAAGACTGGCGAGGAGGCCCAGCCGAAGTCAAGCTTTACGCTGTCAATGGATCCACAATAGACGTCTTCAGCGTCGCACGCCTTCAAATAGACATAGGCCTACCTTACAGGATCAAGTGGAACTTTACGGTAGCAGATGTTCCTCACTCCATTATTGGAGTGGACCTTCTTACTCACTACCACCTCCTACTTGATCTTAAACTCAAGAGATTGGTAGATGGTAACCAGTTGACTCATGCACCTGCATTTGTCAGAGAAGTGCAATCTTTTCAAATCTCGTTTTTGGCACCGAGTCACAAGTGCGAATACATCATCAACAAACTTCCTAGCGTTTTTGGGCCAGCTCAATTTCGAGCCGTCAAGAAACGGGAAGTATTTCATCACATACTGACGACAGGACCACCAGTCTCGCAGAGCGCTCGACGCCTCTCACCCGCCAAACTCAAGGCAGCTAAGAAAGAGTTCAGCAAATGGTGCGAGCTGGGTATTTGTCGCCCGTCAAACAGTCCTTGGGCCAGTCCATTACACATGGAACCTAAAAAGAATGGTGAATGGCGCCCTTGTGGCGACTATCATGACAAGTGCTTCATGACAAGTGCATCTTCTCGGTTCTTGATTTGCGTCAAGCTTATCACTAGATACCGATAGCTCCAGAGGACGTGCCCAAGACAGCCGTTATCACACCTTTCGGACTCTACGAGTTCCCAGTCATGACATTTGGATTCCGCAACGCTTCGCAGACCTTTCAGCGGTACATTAACTCAGCGCTAGGCGACCTAGATTTTGTGTTCGTCTATTTAGACGACATCCTCATGGCTTCCACTTTGGAAGAAGAATACAAGCAACACCTAGACTTAGTGCTGTCACGTCTCAATGAGTATGAGCTGCAAGTCAACATGGAAAAATGCAGGTTCGGCGTCACAGAACTGGTCTTCTTGGGCCATCTCATCATGCCAAGTGGCTTCAAGCCGAACCCAGAGAAGGTCAAGGCTATTCGAGAATTTCCTCTAACGCAGAGAATTCAAGACCTGCGTTCATTCTTAGGCATTGTGAACAGTTACAGGCGCCTGCTAGCTAACGCAGCTGACACGCAGCGCCCGCTGAACGAATTTTTAAGAGGTGCCAAGAAAAAAGATAAACGCCCAGTTCATTGACATTGTCAATCTCACGTTCTTCGCCTTTCCAAAAAAAAATGCAGAGTTGTGTCACGTCCTAAGACACAACACGACTGGGATTGTTAACTCGATTAAGAGTTACGCTCTCTTTAGGCCGTAGCTGCGTTAGCTAATTAACCTTGGTTGAGCTTTGTGTTGGAAGTATAAGGCGCTTGTAGTGATTTTGAATATTTGTTGGTAGGGAATTTTTGGAAATTTATCAGGACCAACAGGTACGGCACACTTGTCCCTTAAGAACAGTTTTGTTGCACACGTCCCTTGTATGGATAGGATGTAGGTCACGAACCCAGAAGTTTAAGGTTTAGGAGAAAACAAATTTTACCCAATCTCAGGGAAAAATCTCAGGTTCACCCTTCTCTCTCGAGAGCTGGTGCTCATAAGCCACTGTGTATTAATTTAAATTATAAGATAGAGAGTAAACACTTGGGCTCCGAGTTAACAAACTAAGTATCATGAATAATTTTCTTTAATTTCTCAAATTATGTTGAATAAAATTTACTGGAGTTTTCAATGAATTTAATGCGTGTCAGAGAAATCGTATATCTTTGAATTAAATAAATAATTGCTTTTGTCAAGTCAAAATGCATCAGAGTCCTTAAGACGTCTCACTAGATGACTTGTAATTTCGAATAATGATGTCACTTAAAATCCTTAGGACCAAGGCCAAATTTTTATTCGAAATCCAAAGTTAATTATAGATTTATTTTTATTTTTATTTTCTTTATCTTATTCACCTTTTTGTTTGAATTTGAATGTATTATTGAATTCTTGAAATAATTTAGAATTTTGAAATTTGGAAAAATAATTTTAGTAAAACTGAATTTTTGGTAATGTTCGAATATTTATTCTGAATTTTGAAATGAAAAATTTTTTTTTTTTACAAGTCTAAAAGCTTGTGAGGCTTGTGTTGACTGCTTTGGTCAGTTCAGAAAAGCTTGTGAGGCTTGTGGTGAACTGCACACTCAGCAGTGCGCGTTCGGCGTATTTAAATCAGTTGCTCCTCCTCTTCTGTTTCTAAAGCTGCGGTGTCGAATCGGGTGGTTGCGTCATTTTATGATAACGTATTATTGGTGATATATTCGGTGGCGAGGGATGCTTTGCATATCTCGTAATGTTGTGGTGCGGAAAAGCGGTGTCCAATGGTGTGAGGGCGACATCCCTTCCCAACGTTGATTTTCAGTTGCGTGGAAGAAGTCCTATGCTTTAACACAGGGAGCGGTCGCTCATCCCTTCTCTAGGGTTTTCCGGTGGCTCGTATCTTCCTTAAGGAGTGAGAGAGAACGCTATAGGAGTAACAGAGAAAGAGAGAAAAGAGAGACAGAAGATACACCTATCTCCCTCACTCTTCAATCTTTTCACTGACTTTTTCACAGTTTTCTTCACTTTATTTAATATTGTTAGATATCGCAATTTCACAATTTAGTTACTATTTTATTTTAATAGGTATTTTTATAATAAGCTATTACAAATTTGAGCGGTGGTTATACGTTGATTAGAAGTGGAGTTATAGTGAATATAAAAAATCGAAAAATATAATTTTAGTTTTACAGAAAAATAATTAATATAATTTTACAATAATATGAAGTTTCATAAGAAATGGTGAAACTAAACAGTTGTAACGGGAGGCCTGGGGAAATCTTTTGTAATTCCGCGAACCGAACCCTAGAACACGGTGCCGTCGAGTGCTACTTCTACGACGAGTACTCGGGGTTGATGTTCTCTGGATCCCTGTTTACAAATGTCGAGTTCACGATTGAACTCGACTTTTCCGCGTGCCGGAAAGGGTTAATACTCGCGCTAACTAGACGCGAGGCGCGGCCACTCAGAATGATCGTCGTCTCGGTTCGACGATCCCGCGGAGGCGGCGGTATCCGGGAGAAGGTTAGGTGAAGGTTAATAAATAACGAGTGGTCTTGGTTACATTCAAAACTATAACCAGATCTATTCTAAATTATCCTATACAAAATACGCGTCGCTTTGCGCGTTGACAAGAAGGCGGGAGATCCGCCGCTCGGCGCGGGCGGATCGATGTGATTGTTTTTCGCTGGGCCGGCGATCAAGACACCGGCCGCTCGCCGGTGCGAGCCGAAAATACAAATCAATCGCTGCGCGGACAATAGGCGAAGAGTCTTACCGGGAGGGGAGTGCACTCCCCTCGTCGCTCGCTCACGAATCCGCTCCTGCGTCAGGCCTTATCCTCCGGTCGACTTCGGAGTGTTCAGGCCGAGTCTTAACGTCCAGCGTTCACCTACAGACGCTTCGGACCCCAGGAGTGGCTCGGATTGCTCACGTGCGCTGCTCTTCGTGGTCGGTACGTGTACGGGCGCTGCTCTGCCCCGGTGAGGACGCACGATACCGTTTTCTTCGCGGACGATCAAATTAACTCGCGTACGCGCGGTTTGACAGCCCGAGAGAATCTGATTCAAAAAGAATCGGGCGCGACTTAGCAACGGTCAAAGTCGCGCCTGCCCCGCGCGTAGCTAACGCGAATACATCGTCCGAGCGATGTCAATACTCGCTCGAGATATACGAATTCGCGGGAACGAGAGCCTAACGGGTTCGATAGAATACGGAGGACCGAGGTGCTTATCTTCTCCGTATTTTATCTTGGAACCTCGTTATACAGTCAAGCTAAATATTATAAACATGTTTACAAAATTGTCGTAAATATCGCTATTATTTATTTAATTATAATGTTTTACTTAATATTAACGCAGTGAACATAAATGATTCTCTTAGGGTTTACATAGAATGTGTTTTTAGATTATTTCCAATCATAAAATTTATTATTTTTATATTTATTAATCGATTAATTAAGTAATCAGTCTTTCAAGCTTTGGATGTGAATATTTGTAATTGCTAGAAAATGAAATTATTATAAGAATATAAAACTACTAAGTTTCCACAAGAAAAATAATAATAAATCATTGAAATTATAAATAAACAGTTATTTTTAAAGTGTTGTTTGGAGATGGATTTTATATGAAAATGTAAAGAAAAATTATTGCAGCTGAACTGTGTTGTTAGAAATTAAAAATGTAAAATAGTTAAGTAAATATAAGTCTTATAAGTTTCAAGATTGGAAAATAATATTTGTCGCAGGGTAAAGAAACGAAAGGTTTTCTTGAATAAAAATCGTATTTTCGCTGTTTGTATATGCTACGCAGCATCTTAGGGGAAGATAAGAGTTTCCAGATGTGCGAGACTTCCTGTGTAGGACCTTAGTAACGGTTTTCACATGAAATGTATTATTTTATTTAACTAATGAAAGTTCCTATGCAGACTTTATAAAATATTAATTTGTTCATTCTAATTAGAACTCCAATAATTTCGTTAAATTATTTTACTGATTTTATACACTTTTGTGGACTTTTTATTCATTTGAAATATTTGAATTTTAACCGATTACTTATTATAATGTTACGTGAAAAACAAATAAAAAACATGTTACTGTTTATTTAGAATATTTCTATATATATATTTTATAAGGTTTGCATGAACAAAATAGAAATTCTTCATTAATAATACATATATATATATATATATTTAATTATTTAGAATACATACAGGTTATAGTATAATTTTAACCTTGTTATAATTTCATTATTTGATTCCAAAAGAGAGTTTTAGTTAAACTAAACGAGATAATTATTAATCATTACAAAATACAAACAAGAGTAGTGTTTATTAATTTTTCATCTTTATTTATTCTAAATCTATCGTTCGCTATAAATCAAATAATTTTCCTATTTATAATTATTGAGATATTCAATGTTATTCTAAAATAATTTCCTCGTGCTATTGTATGTTGAGGCCCGAAAAGTTGTTGGAAAATGCGTCTCCTCGAAAAAGTTGGGGTGAGCTATTTTTAGTATGGGCCATGTGTACTGTAGCATCGAGATAACGCATCCGCTCGGAAAAAGCGTCCCTTAAAGCTAATTCACACTGTGAAAGAGTATTTTCAATTTTGTATATAGTTATTTTAAACTGAAAAACATTCATTTATTTATTTATTATGTTGTTAAAAATTTATTTATTTATAACAAGAAAATTTTTTATAGTAGCCGAATACCTTGCTATTTGGTGGGCTTTCTTTTATAGAGGTAAAAGAACAAAGATTGAAATGAGTTTTATTACTCAGGTAGAAAAAATAATCCTTCTGGAGTGTGGCTTAAAGTATTACTATAAACTTAAATCTATTTTACAACGTTATATTTTATACACTTTTCATCCCACGCCTGAACGGTTGTTAGTTAATATGTATTGTACTTATTTAACTTAACTTATATATAAAAATACAAAATATTCAGTCAACATATAAAAGTAAAATTATAATTAACAACTCATACTTAAGCTATTATTTAAACATATCTTTGTAGAAAATTGACCATAATTTATAACTAGCGCGTTAATACAACTTAGGTGGTTAAATAAAAATCATAATGCTGAATTATTGTAATTTAACTAAGGGTACTATTACTATTTTTATGTAAATATCATTTTCTTATTCGGATTGTTTCATAATTATGTTGTGTTAATAATTAATTAGTGATGAACAGTTCTCTAGAGTGAATTACTTATTTTGTAATATTTTTCGATAAATGATTTAATACTATATTTTATTACACTCGTGGTCGTAGGTGTAGTTGATTACAATATTTTAGTTTATTGAAAATAATGTTTGTTCTTCGTCAAGAAGAAAAGAAAGTTTACAGTCCGTTTAATATAAAGCCGAAATATAAGGAAAAAGGCAATTATAAGAATTTAAAATTCAAGATTAAGGCATACGCCGCGTCGACGTTTTATGTCAGCTTGTGGAAGCTTCGAGTGGCGCAGCTCACAACTCACAACCCTTGGTACAGTAGTGTCGGTAGGGTAGTAGTGGTTCAGGGTTATGATCGTGATTCATCAAATAGGAAATATTTTTAACTATATCCTAAATAATAGAAAGTAATAAAAAAAAAATTTATTTTATGCAAGATCGTAGACGGTTCCGTCACAGTTGCACCTTGAGACGGATGCCTCAGACAACAAAATGGGAGCAGCCCTCGAACAACGCGCTGGCAATATTTGGCAACCACTAGGATTCTTTTCACAAGTTTTTACACCTGCGCAAAAGAAGTACTACACCTACGACAGGGAACTCACAGCTATTTATGAAGCGATTCGTCACTTCTACTACTACCTAGAAGGCGTGGAATTCAAGATCTACACGGACCATAAGCCGTTAGTCAGCAGAATTCGGACAAGATGCCAGCCATCCGCTCACGCAGGCTATCTTACATCGCCCCGTTCAAAACGGAGATATGCTACATCCCAGGTGAAGAGAATGATGTTGCGGATGCTCTATCCAGAATCAACACTTTCACTTCCCCTACACTCTTCGACTGGAGCGATCCCGAATTGCTAGCGGACCAACAAGTCAGGAAAATCTTGGCAAACATAAACGCTTTCAGACTACCGATGTTCTTCGATCCAACACAGCTGAGTCAAGAACAAGCGAACGATGAACAGCTCAAGGAAATCTTAAGTACCCCGGATCACCCTCTTAAGCTCCGCAGGCTTACATGGGGCCCGGATCATACACCTTTCTACTGCGACTTCTATCAAGACTCCATACGGCCTTACGTGCCGGGAAAATTGCGTAGAATAGTCTTCCATAGTTTTCACTCACTGTATCATCCTGGAGCGAAGGTCTCAACTCGCCTTATCCACCAGCAATACGTCTGGCCGAACATGAGCCGCGATACCGCTGCTTGGTGCAAAACGTGTGCCGCTTGTCAACAATCAAAAGTCACAAAGCACAACAAGTTTTTGCCCAAGCACTTTGTTACTCCAGATGCAAGATTCGACCACTTGCACTTGGACCTCGTTGGACCTTTCGTCAACAGCCAGGGTTACACTCACGTCCTCACCATTATCGATCGTTACTCGAGATGGCCTGAGGCAATCCCAATCCCAAATACCACAGCACCCACAGTGGCTCGTGCTTTCTACAACAACTGGATTTGCCGTTATGACGCACCAACCACGATCACGACGGATCAGGGCGCCGAATTCGAATCCAGACTCTTCGCAGAACTTCTATCGATCTTAGGCATCAATAGAGTCAGGACCACATCATATCACTCGGCATCCAACGGCATGGTGGAACGCCTCCACAGGGACATCACAACAGCCCTCACATGTCATGCATGTCATGGCAACAACCAGGAGTGGCTCTCTCTGTTTAAGGGAAATATTATCTGATTGGTATATACTCTTTAATTTCGTCATCATAAGATTTCTTTAAAATCTGATGTTAACCTATTAACGTGGCATAATGTTGTATATCGACGGTTGAGCGGAGAAGGTATCTCGGCGCGCGGATGAAGAAGAACGTATACCTCGGAGCAAGGATGAAGAAGGACGTACCTTGGTGCTCTTATACACGGCGAGATACGTCCTTCTTCATCCTCACGTCGAGATACGTCATTCTTCATCCATGCACCGAGATAAGACCTTGTTCCGCTCAGCCATGGATATAAGGTAAATGTACCAGTAACTGGACGCTTAGTAGCCTGAGACCAAACAATCCGTCATTCAAAGCTTAAAAATTTTTATTTGATGAATACTTTTTGATTTTTATGTAAAATTAAGCTTCCCTTAACAAAGTGCAATAGAAAAAATATGCATTTAAGTCTTTTTTTCTTCTTAATAATAGAAATATAAGAAAAAGCCCATGTACCAGTACATAGCCACAGAAAATTAGGTTGTCCTGGTGTCTCGATTTTGATGTACCAGTACCTAGCCATAATAAATTTTAGTTAAATAAGCTTAGAAACCAGTCGATTTCTAGTAGTTATCTATTTGTAAATAACTAAATTATTGATATATTTTAAAAAATAACATATAAATAATAAAAATATATCCTTTACATTGTATTTAATTTTACGTGTTTCGTATCTATATGCCTTTACCTACGGCAGCTTTTGAAGATCTTTTATACATACTTACTTCTTTCTCCTTTTTTCTAAATTTAGGCTTTTGGTTGAGTACTTTATGTGAAATTCTAGTTTTTAGTTTAGTTTCTAGCTTAAAAAGAGAATAATTTAGCATTGCTATTGCTTTATTCGTGATTTAGTTGGCAAAAGCATACGTGCTGTTAGTTTACAAAAATAAAGGTCATGCAAAGTTTTACGAATATTACAGCATACGAATGGTGCTTAGAAAAGACTATAAGTATCTTTAAAAAAGAAATAGCAAAATGCTTATTGTAAATTTTTAGGTTAAGAAGTTAGAATTTTTTTCAATCATTATAGTAATTAAAGTATAAACTTACATTAGCGTTAATAAGTTAACAAAAGTAGCTGAAGAAATGTATACGTGTATGCCGTCCAGCAACTGGCCACACAAGCCTTATCGTGTACCGATACATAAACACGTAAAATTAAATTAAAAAATGTATATTTTGCAATAATACACAATTCGTACGTATTCTTTATGTCTTTATTAACATAAAAAAGTTTTTCTCAAGTTGCAAAACATTATAAGAGCATTAATTAGTCAAACCTTAAGACATTCCCGATATCAGTCATAAGGGATCAAACGTCGAACTTAAAGTATTATTTATAATTTGTATAAATAAGATAGGTACGAACAAAAAATTTTATTAAATATTATGATTATTAAATAATTGGAAATTACTCATAATACATTGAAAATTTTATTTCTACATCATAAAAATAATTGTAATATGCTGAAATGTCTAGGTACTGGTACGTGTCCAATTACTGGTACATTTACCTTACCCTAAAAAAGAAATATATTGTTTCGTTTTTTAAAAATTAATATGTAAAATATTTTAATAATTTGACAATTTTACTTCTATATTATTACCTTTAAAAGTCGATGTATTTATCTTTCTGTAAATATTTTAAAAATATTTAAATAATAATTTAAAAATTATTATTCATCTAATAGGAGATAACGGTTATACTCCGTCAGCAATTTTACTAAAAGCCGTCTTAGATGCTGCATCTAATACGCCAGAATTCAGATTCTCCGATTCAGTTCACAGAACTCGATGCGTCATCGAACAGTTGTTCGAAATTTGGAAGGAGATATTTATTGGGACCTTGAATAAGTTCTCGCTGTTTTTTGTGAAAATTGATGCTTTATTTAAAGTACCCATTTTTTGGCATCTTCATAAGAATGGAAGTGCTGCTCAGCCAAGCCATGAGCCATCGACCGGAACAAGTGGTAGTCGGAAGGAGCAATGTCTGGGCTATACGGCGGGTGAGGTAGTACACCCCATTGAAGCGCCTCCAAAGTTTCTTTGACGACTTTTGCAACATGTGGCTGAGCATTGTCATGTAACAAAATCACCTAGTCGTATCTCTGCTCGTACAGCGGCCGTTTTTCCTTTAGGGCTCGGCTCAAACATATCAATTGCAGTCGATAGCCATCTCCCGTGATGGTTTCGTTCGATTTCAGCAGTTCATAATAAATTACATCCTGCTGATCCCACCAAATGCAGAGGAGAAGCTTCGAACCATGGATATTTGGCTTTGAGGACGATGTTGATGCATGGCCGGGCTTACCCCACGATTTTTTATGCTTACGATTATCGTACTGTATCCACTTTTCATCGCCAGTCATGATACGATGCAAAAAACCTTTCCTTTTCTTCCGTTGAAGCAGCACTTCACACGTGAGAAAACGCCGTTCGACGTCTCTCGGCTTCAACTCATACGGCACCCAATGTCCTTGCTTCTGGATCATTCCTAACGTTTTCAAACGTTTCGAAACTGTTGTCTCATCTACTCGTAATGATTTTGCAAGTTCAGCTAGCGTCTGACGTGAGTCTTCTAAATCTTCAAACTTTTTTGGTACACCAGCACGTTTCTTTATCTCCAAGATCAAAATCGTTATTTTTGAAGCGTCGAAACCAGTCTTTGCATGTCGTTTCCGACAGAGCATGGTCACCGTAAGTTTCAACAAGAATCATATGCGCTTCAGCAGCAGGTTTTTTTTTAATAAAATAGTGCAATAAAACTCCTCGCAAATACTCTTTACTAGGCACAAAACCTGACATTTTTAGTAGTAAGAACAAAAAACGCTGTTTACATTATGGCGAACTAACATACACTTAAGTTCAAGCTTACCGACAGCACTTCCTTATAGATGCGTTCAGGGCCGGATTAGCGCCTACGCCAACAATGCCATAGCGTAGGGCGGCAACGTCCTGAGGGGCGGTAGAGCGGGAGTCTTTTTTTTTTACTATGGCTTTGGATACTAGTGAGACTCCGTTGTGCCACAAAAGAGCGGGAGGTTTGGTATGGAGCGCGTTAGAATGTCTGGCGGTGGGGGAGGCGGCAGATTCAAAATGCGCTGCTAACTGGAACGTCAACCTAAATGTTTTAAACCTTTTAAGTACTGAGTACAATGAGCTAAAAAAATATTCCCAACCACTCAAGTGCCTAGAGCGCAGGGAATCAAATAGAATAAATCTTCCTCTTTGAGGCAGCAAAAATACTTACATTCGATGAATTAAATAAGATACATTTTTTACGAGATCCAAAGGCTTATAATTTATTTTTTACAAAGTTATTTACAAAATGACTCTTCGTGTTTTCTTTATCGCAAACTCATCAATAATTGAGTCAAAATTTAACTCCCGGAAAACTTCTGATTCTATGCAAAGTAATGAAAGCGCATTTAGTCTTTTGTTGGTCTGAGTAGCACGTAAATAATTTTTTACCCGGCGCAATATAGAAAACGTTCTCTCGCCACTGCAATTCGTCGACATCATACAAAGCAATATTGTCAAAGCTATATTAACATTTGGATAAACATCCACAAAATTGTTCTCGCAAATTAATTTACATAATAACAGCGCCGACGGTTTTGCAATTTTCATTACTTGTAAATAAGCCCCAAAATGGTGGCATTCGGTAATCAGTTCTTCCTCTAAATCATTAGGATATGAATCTACTAAAGCTTTTGCGTTTTGTGAGATTTCTTCATCACTCAGATCATTTAATTGCATCGGAAATCCAAATTTATTATATAAGCAATCATAACACTTACTCCGCTTCTGTAGATTTACTATGAGAGTGTCTATAATATAAAAAAACGTGTTCACACGCATATCATCTCTGGCAGAAAATGAAGTTTCAGTAGCAGTATTTTGGTCATCTTGCGTTTTTTTTTCGTGAACTACCTGCGTGGTACTGCTCGATCCCAGACTTTTCGATGGCTAGTTTCTCATAGTACTCAAACGCAGATGAAGTACGCATTTTAATAATAAAAAGTTCCAAGGATTTATATAGCTCTACAGCACTTTTTAATTCAAGCGATGCTGATTGTAAAGATTTGTTTACAGCATTAAATCTTTTTAGAATATAATTCCAGAAAAGAGAAATGAAACATGTTTCTAAAGATTGGAGGGAGTTATAAAGTCCCAGAGCTTCAGAACGAGTCTGTGGTTTTTCGTTGCTATTCTCGGAAATGTCGTGCAGGACTAATACTATTTCGGATCGAGATTCGCATAAGCTTTTGCAAGCTTCATGCCTCGCGGACCATCTCGTTTGAGAAAGGCTTTTCACTGTGTGCTCGCCCATTGTTTTCGATGTAAGAAGATCCCATCTGTGCGTAGATGCCGAAAAAAAATTGTACACTCCTTGCAAAATGAAAAAAAAATGCGCAGCAGCCGCACATGATTCAGCAGCGCACGTTCCTACAAGATTCAAAGAATGGGCTGCGCATGGAACAAATTCGGCTAAGGGATTAACTGCTTTAATCCGAGCTTGGAGCCCCGAATACGCTCCAGACATGTTGCTGGCATTGTCGTACGATTGCCCTCTAAATTTGCAATATTCAAATCAAGTACTTCAAATAAAGATAGTATGGCTTCAGCTAGCTCTTCAGACTTATGACCACATTTAGAAATAAATTTAATAAATCTTTCCCTCGGAGTACCTGCTTTATCTACACTACGTATTACTACAGTTAGCTGGTCAGTGTGAGATATATCAGAGCTTGAATCAACCGTAAATGAAAAGTATTTATTAGCTTTAATTTCCGCAATGATTTTGTTCAGCACTATGCCTGCCGTAATTCCAATAAATTCATCGCATATTGTAGATGAAAGGTAGGAAGTAGATCCTTTTCCGGCGTTACCAAAAGTCTCGATATGCTTGGATAATTCAGAGTCGTACTCAGCAATGAGTTCCAAGCACATCATATAATTTCCATTATGAACGGACCCAAAAGACTCATCAGATCCCCTAAATGGCAAACCTCGAGATGCTAGCGATTTTATTACGCTAACGACACGTTTTAAAATATTTCGCCAATACTGAATTTCTTTCTTGGTTTGATCTTCTAGAGTTGCGTTTATAGTTTTGGCGAATCTACATTGTTCTAAATACGTTAAAATACTCGTTTTATGAGCATTAGAATTTTCATGCTCCTTCACACGCTGATGAACATTACTCCAATCACTATAACCCGTTGTTGTCAAAGGTTGAGCTTGACCAAAGAGCTTACACGGCCCGCAAAATATTGCTTTTGCATTTTTTGAATATATTAACCAGGCACGAAGTTGAACTTGGCCGTTAACGAGGGTTCTGTAAAACACAGATTTACTCATGTACCTATTGCGGCCACTTATCAAACGTTTCGATGAAGAAAAATCGGCATCAACGTTTTGTGCGAATCCCTTTTTTAATATCGCACTTACGTGCGTTTCATCAATGACCCACAATGCAGGATCGTCACTTATTTCGGTTTGTTCTTGACAGTATTCTGGAGTTCTAAATACATGACTTGCAATATTTATAGAATTTTCTTCAATTTTTTCTTTGTTAAAATCAGACGATTCTAAACGTGCGTTCAAAGGAGAAATCGTTTGAGATAGATTTGTAGTATGTGCGTTGGTATCTGGACTGATGATTTCAATGTTAGCAGTTGGATGATCTGAAATAATCCAAAAAATGATCTTACTAATATATTAATATTTTTGAATCACTGAGTATATATTTTTTGAAACGTTAAACATTATAAAACACGAGTATTTTTATTTTTACAATACAATTTCATTAGAAGTAGGGTTCGGTGGATTTGAAAAAGGTTACGTCATTTCAAAAATTTAATATGTTGCTCTTCGATTAATTTTCTATTAGTTTGTGAAATTTCAGATCGTTTGTCAAATCGGTTATGAAATTATTCAACTTCAAAGTTCAACTCTTATACACGGGTTCTTATGGAAGTACCTTTGTAAAACATAAAACACTTTGTAAATCATAAAAGGATGTGATTCTTAAAAAAAGGTTACAATGAACCAAATAACTACTGGCAATATAACAAATATACGGAAGTCCTTGGGTTCATATATAGGGCTGCCACTCGTACGTCAATACAATGTACTATACGTTATTTTGAGTTAATGTACGCTAAACTTTTAAACAACAATAACGTACGCTAATGTACGTTATTTTCGGCGTTTTCAACAAAATATTTCTTATATTCTCTTTTATACAAAAATGATGAGCTTAAAGCGAGCGGGCGCACGCGACGGCGAGGGGCTTGGCCAGTGTTGCCAGATGGTTTCAAACTCCCTCTCTAGGTGACGCTCGATTTCCCTCTAGAATACCTTTATATACAATATAAAAATCCCCTAGAAATCCATTTAAACATTTAAACCTCAAAATCCAAAATCTAATTACCCCACATAGAGTGCGTTTATGATACAAAATTAAAACCACATACCCTTAACCTCTAAACCGACCTACCCCAAGCACAGCAAGTCCAACTATACTACACCAACCTACTCCTCGCTCATCGGTTTAAAATTCGCGCACTTCTTTATAATATAAATAAATCTTTATAATACAATATAATTATGTAAATAATTCTTAACCCCAAGGAGGCGGGGGATGCGAGTTCCACGCGTAATAATTATTTAAATAATTCTTTAAATAATTCTTAACCCCAAGTAGGCGGAAGGTGCAAGTTCCACGCGTATATGGGAGCGCGTCAGACGTATATACATGGCAAAATAATTATATATTTAAATAATTCTTAACCCAAAATAGGCGGGGGATGCGAGTTCCACGCGTATACGGGAGCGGGTCAGACGTGCATACATGGCAAAATAATTATGTAAATAATTCTTAACCCCAAGAAGACGGGGGATGCGAGTTCCACGCGTAATAATTATTTAAATAATTCTTTAAATAATTCTTAACCCCAAGTAGGCGGAAGGTGCAAGTTCCACGCGTATACGGGAGCGTGTCAGACGTATATACATGGCAAAATAATTATATATTTAAATAATTCTTAACCCAAAGTAGGCGGGGGATGCGAGTTCCACGCGTATACGGGAGCGTGTCAGACGTATATACATGGCAAAATAATTATATATTTAAATAATTCTTAACCCAAAGTAGGCGGGGGATGCGAGTTCCACGTGTATACGGGAGCGAGTCAGACGGGCATACATGGCAAAATAATTATGTAAATAATTCTTAACCCCAATTAGGCAGGCGATACGAGTTCCACGCGTATACGGGAATAAGGCAGACGTGTATATATAGAAAAATAATATAGAAAAAAATGAGCGAGGATACTTATATATACCTACGCTGAAAAACCGGGCGCGACGAAATTCGTCGAAGTAATGAAAATCATGAATGGATTCGTGAGGCTCTCGAGTTCATCAAAATAGTACATTTCGACTCGGGTGCGCATGTGACGTTTTTCGCACGAGCGAAGCGAGTGAGAAAAGTCACATGAGCTAAAAAACTTCTTACGCACCAGTTTCGAACCGTATTTTATACCACGAGAGCCGAATATAATCATATTAAAGTTATGATTTTTAAGTTATAGAGTAGTATAAAAGAATAAGTATTTCAATACCGGATCCGAAAAATCGTACGGTCACATTAACAGATGTAGTTAGTAAATTAATAATAATTCTATATCAGGTTAATTACATTCTTGTGAAGGTAACCGTGGCTGATCTATCTCAATACTTGATATTTCCTCATCCGATCTTACATTTCTACTGGTATTTTTCGGAAAAAAAGATTCTAATTTTGGAGTCGAAGCAATGACTTTTTTCTCTTTATTCAACTTGTCTTTTGAATGTTCTCTATTTTGACATCCGCTCAACCTTTGCCGTTGATAGCTCATTATGATCTAAAATTTATTTATTATTTAATAGCAGAAAGATTTTCATCTTTTGAGGGAGAGAAACATCACCCAGAATGCTTACACTTACAAAAGTTATATAAGAAATTTTATACTGTACTTTTAACCTTCAAACTGTAAACCTTTCTCAAAATGACACAACATAAATTATGCGACAAAGTGCATAAAAATTATAATAGCAAACTTATAAAGAAAAATACTTCTAAGGTTTATTTGTGAATCAAACAGCACTACCATTTATAAAATCAACATAGCCATGAACATGGTATACTCTGTTCATGTTGATGTTTTGGTGTCGCTCTTGATACAGTTGGCAGTCATAGAGGGCAGAAAAGCGTATGCGCAGACGCACAGGTGAACTTGATGCTCATTGGTTAATACAAAAAGTGCGCAGCAGGATTTGAAATTTAAAAGCAGCTTTGTGTATTTATCTTTTCCTTCATTTGTAATAATATAGAGTTATCAGGTATTGAAGAAACATGAAAACCGCAACCGTCATGTATTGTAAAGATAAAATATAACTATTTTTTTATTTTAAAAGTTTGGGGAATTAGTCGAGCCCGACTTTTTCTCCGAACATCACGAACGTTTATGTACTCCGCGGGCTTCGGAGAAGTTCGTGTCGCAACTCTACCTTCGGTCTCGAGGATAGGGGAGCGAGCGGTCCGCAACCCTAGTAGCAGCCTATCTGCTGACCCTTGCCGAGGTATTTTGCTCGACTCCTCGAAATTTCGGAGCACACTCGCCCTCCACGTTCCACCGGAGACGGACCTCCTGGTCCGCCAGGCTCTCGCCTCCTCGCCAACAGCAATTCCATCGTTATAGGCATGGAGTGCCGTGACCCTCGCCGAGTGCCGCTACTCACGCCGCTCAGGCTAAAGAAGAGTGGCGCCTGCCGAGCCACGCTCGGTATCACCAGAGCAGGCCAGGATCGACCTGGAGAGATTCTCGTGTGACCGCGTAATGCCATATACTTGTCATTTCTTTATTTAATTTTTTTTTTATAATCTCACTTCTATTTTAATCTGCACTACCGTACTTTGAAATGTTTATTTAAATTTAATCTCGCTGTACATATTTTTTTAATAACCTAAACCTAATCCTATCATTTCTCATGCTCTCCGACCGCGACGCTGAGTTTATGTCACTATGTTTTGAATAATTACAGTAATTTTCAGATTTATAGGTAAAATACATGCTTCGTCAATTTCTTAATTTTTATATAATAATATAAGGTACTTTTCCTATTTCTGCTCGTCTTACAAGGGGCGGCACGGATTTTCGGCGTAGGGCGGCAAAATCCGTAATCTGGCCCTGGATGCGTTAGCATCTGAAATTACATACACTTAGTCCTGGTAACGCCATCTGTTAGGAAATAGCGAGAACTTATTCAAGGACCCAATAGATGTCTAAATAGCGATCGTACACTGCACTATAAACCGCAATTTGCAGCGCAAATTATCCTTGCTTGTGCTCTATTGTACAACTTCTTGAAGCACAATGGGTAGGTTTTGAAACGATTTAATCTTAAATTTAAGAAATTTTTTTTATTGAATGCTTATGCACGTGCGATAATGCATGAGTGAATGCATGTAAAACTGTGTTACGACATTTTTCCTATTTAATTTTTTTCAAAATTGGTTCTGATTAATTTTTTATTTAGTGTTCCAGTGCCAGTGCCTCTGCATCATCAAGATATTCCTGAGCAAAACCCTCAACCGGAGATAGATCAAGATTACATAGAAGGACTGAGAGAACAAGAAATAATAAATAATTATTTTCTTTAATTTAATGTAACTTTAATGTTTTAAAAGGTTTATATCACAAAATAAAGTTTATGAATTGTATTTATAAAAAAAGACTTTTTTATTTTGTTCTTAAATAAACACCCACTATTACGTACAATTGCGGCATAAAAAGAAAAAAAAAATGCATGTACAAAGGATATAAAAAATAATCAATATATTTTAGAATTATGGAAATTAAAACTATTAATGACTGTAAATCTAAAAAACAATAACAAAATTACCGGCATTCAATATATAAAAATAACATTTTGAATTATATGCCAACAAAAACGAACTGTCACAACCAAGTCAGGTTACGTCAATAATATTCGTCACTGACGGTAACTATCGAAAATTTCATAATCTGTTTCGATAGATACCGCTGATATTCTGCACGTACAAGTTTTACACCTAAGTTTTACACATAGAAACTTCTACAGCATTAAATTATACACAATTATTTACACAAGTTGTTGTACACCAAGCGATTTTAGACGATTGATTTATATACTGTCATAATTAGTACGTAGTGTAAAATTAATAAGTATAGGTTTAAATGGTGCATAAATAATAAATCATCAGTGCAAGACTTTCTAGTGTAAAATATATTAGTGTATGTTTAATTAATTCTTGTGTATACATTGCGAATGTTTAAATAATATTATATATGTGTATACAGCACCCGTGTCAAAGTAGACAGTATACAAAATTTATACAAATTATTCGTGTAAAAATTGTATTATATGCAATGCCAACGGTGGCAGTGATTATTACTCGCAAGAACAAAATCCACTGCATGCAAGGTTAAAACTTCCAGTAAAATTTCCCCGATTCTTGATGATGTGCTTAAGTCTTATTTTGTTATAGTCGGAGCTCTCGAGAAATAGTTAATCCTTTTTAAGTCTCATTCTCGAGGTCTATAGTCAAATGTATAACTGCACCTACGCGCTCAGAAAACGATTTTTGCGCAAGTCATAGCGTTTAGCAAGAATTTTAGGGTATCTAGTGGGGTTTTCGCGCCGCTTAGCTCGTAGTCCAATGTCTAATTCTCGAAAATATCGAATTTTTAGTGCGCGGGAGATAGAAATCAGAGAATAGAATTATTATAGGTGTACAAAAGAGTTCTACCCGTTTGTAAGAGATGGCGCTGTCTTGAGAACAGATGCTTACTGGTTTCATATCTTTATGCTAGTGTATACTGCAGATCCTATTCTTCAAATAGACTGCGTATGCAAGTATTCATTGCGAATATAATTCTGTCTTTAACATAAATAAAAATGGAAGTAGATACTGTGCATATCCGACATTGCTTACTTTACAAATTCCATCAAGATAAAACTGACGCTGAAGCTCATCAATCGATCGGTGCTACTTATGGAGAAAAAGTTCTTGATGAGAGTACATGTCGCAGATGGTTTCGAAAATTTAAAGACGGAGATTTTGACTTGAGTGACAAACCACGCTGTGGTAGGCCTCAAAAGATGAGTGATGAGAAATTGCAGGAGCTACTGGATGAAGACTCGGTACAAACGCAACATCAGCTCGCTGAAAAATTAGGTGTTACCCAACAAGCTATTTCTGAGAGGATAAGTGCGTTGGGAAAAATTCAAAAATGTGGAAAATGGGTACCTCATGAATTGACCGAGGAGCAACGTGAAAGGCGACTCGAGACATGTCTCTCATTGCTTTCAAGAACAAAAAAAAAGAAGAATTTTCTGTAGAAATTAGTGACTGGTGATGAAAAGTGGATCTATTAAGAGAATCCTAAACGTCAAAAACATTGGGTAGATCGAGGACAGCCACAACATCCACTCCAAAACGCAACGTCTTTGGGAAAACGTTGCTGCTCTGTATTTGGTGGGACGAATGGGGCGTGCTATATTACGAGCTTCTCAAATCCGGAGAAACTGTTACTGGTGAACGATACTCTTCTCAATTAAACCGTTTAGCGGAAAAAATCCAAGAAAAGAGGCCGTATTCTGGGCATGGGCGAAGACCAGTAATTTTGCAGCATGATAACGCTAGGCCACACAGAAGTTCCACGGTACGTCAAACCATAGAAGAATTACAATGGGAAATTTTACCGCATCCGGCGTATTCTCCTGACATTGCACCATGCGATTACTATTTACCTCTTTCGCTCATTACAAAACAGCTTAGCAGAGCAGCATTTTCAGAATGAAGATGAAGTACGAAAAATGGTTGATGATTTCATAAAGTCAAAAGATGAAGCCTTTTTTCGCCACGGAATACAGCAGCTGCGTAGGCGTTGGCAAAGGGTAGTAGAAGCCGACGGTGCCTATATTGATTAAACTTTGTGTTTTGTTTGAGTTTTTTAAATAAAAAAAAAGTTGCTGAAAACGGGTAGAATTTATTTGTACCCCTAAGCTTCCCGGTTTGTCGCGATTTGCTGAATTCATTTAGCCATGTAAAAATATAATTTAATAAAAAAATAAGTTTATAAAATACTTTTCCATAACGTGGTGAAAGATTTCTGTACGCAAAAATATAGTTTGCACAACCACATATGAGCGACGTATAACCTATAACAAAGGTGCTGTTTACGCTCTATTGGCACACACAAACATGTACAAGTGCTGATTTCGTGCGGTATTAGTGTACAAAGTCATTTAAAATATGAAAAATATCTTAAAATCTTTTTATAAATGGTTAATGGGTAAGTTAAAGTAGTTTTATAACAAGGTAACAACTTTTTATACTTCAATTTACTATTATACATTATTTTTTCTTACAAAAAAGATGGTCGTTTCTTAGCACCTTCGAATGAGGAAGAGTAATGAATCTTTTCAAATCACATATTGTACCATTTTAAAGCATTATTGCAATCTTAGTACTGACTAAAAAAGTTTGACATTTAAATCTTATAAAAGCTAAATAGTTTAATTTTTTTTAAATAGTACATTATGACACTGGTGTGGAAGGTTATTATTTACCGCATGAGACGTTTTTCGCACGAACGAAGCTAGTGAGGAAAGTCGAATGCGATAAAAATCACCTTACACACCTATGTAATATTACACACCTGTGTACTAATACAGTATTTTATACCACGAGAGCTTAAAAATCATGTCAAAGTTGCGATTTTTAGGTTAGAGTGGTATAAAAATTGATTTGATTGAAGTTTTCACCCTCTATATGTGTTATTATTACGATTTGAAAAAAAAAATTACGATTTGAAAAAAAGGTTAAAAAAATTTTAACCTTAAATGTTTCTGAAATTTCTGGACTAATTATTATGCCCAAAGAACTCGACCGAAAGCTATCCAAAATCTACCTCTACAAGGAATTTCGAAGCGAATAAGTCAATTTTACTCCCGTAATCGTTGGACATACAAAACTCATTTTTTTTATTATTTTTCTCGATCAAGCGAGGGTTATGTGTGAAATAAAAGTCTTGGTTTTTATTTCACACATTACCCCCGCTTAATCGAGAAAAATACTTATAATATGGTATAAAAATTATTTCAATACTGTCTTTGTATCTACTTATTTGTATGACGCGTTTAAATAACGATTTGTGAGCACACAAATCGGGACAACAGCCTATGTGCGAAAAATAACAAAAAAAGATAAAAATCTTAAGAATTATGGCCGAATCCATCTCAAATCAGGTGGACCGCGTATGCCTATGTCACCAATCATTTTGGAATTAAAGTATTCATGTTCTTCTCCAAAAATTATTTCACCCGTATATTTTTATTTTTTTGTTGCATCAAAATTTCATGCGCTACTGCTTCACCAGTTTTTCAAGCTTTTTAGCATGGAATACATAATTTCACTAAGGTTTGAGCGCTTTTTCACATTCTTTATGATATTTAAAAAAAAAAAAAAAATGCACGAGTTATGCACTTTTTAATGAAAAATGCAGTTTTTAGAAAAGTGCATTTTTCTCGAAAAAGCCTATTTTTTTAGGCCTATTTTTTTATACGACCGCTACTCGGGAGAGCCTTATAATTTCACCATAGCGAAAACTGTCTGACTTCAAAAACTAACAATTTAATATATATAAAGTATTTTCCACCCAAAATGAGTGCGTTTTAAGCGTTTTCTGAGATGTATGTATGTCTGTACGTCCGTATGTAATCAAGTTTCCAGATTATCTCAATGAATTTTCGATCAATTTCATGGGGATTCCGGGAAAATACTCCTCTAATTATACCTAAGTGCTGGTTCTCTATTGAGAAAGATCGATGAAAAACTCTCAAAATGAGAGCAAAAAGAAACATTTCAAAAAATCGATTTTTAAGCTTAATGCCTAGAAAAATTAATTTTAAGCTAGTGTCTACAGGCCTATCTCCTAAAACTAATTAAAATACACCTTTTTCTATTGGACACTTTTTTCTACGAGCAATATTTGCCAAGATAACTGCAAAAACGGCAAAAAAGGTCAAAAATGGACGATTTTCGGCTGTAACTTGACAGGATTTGATTTTACATAAAAATGTTAAATATAAAAGTTGTAGATAATGTTTAAACAAAACTTTTTCCTATTTAACATTTTTGTATAAAATCAATTCCTGACGAGTTAGACTCATAAAAACAATTTTAAACGCCAAAATATACATAAAATAGACGATTTTCGGCTATAACTTGACAGAATTTGATTTTACATAAAAATTTTAAATACAAAAGTTGTAGATAATATTAAAACAAAACTTTTTCCTATTTAACATTTTTGTGTAAACTCAATTCCTAATAAGCTAATCGGATAAAAATGATTTTAAATGCTAAAATATACATAAAATGGACAATTTTCGGCTATAACTTGATAGGATTTGATTTTACACAAAAATGTTAAATACAAAAGTTGTAGATAATATTTAAAAAACTTTTTTCCATTTAACATTTTCCTATAAAATGGATTCTTGACCTGTTAGACCTATAAAATCGATTCTTAATGCCTAAATACACCTAAAATAGTCGATTTTCGCTTATCGTACAAGGATTTGACTTTCAATAAAACTGTTAAATACAAAGCATATAGATAACGTTTAAACAAACCTTATTCCCAATTAACATTTTTATGTCCAATCACTTCCGGATCATCTAAACCTATAAACACGATTTTTAATGTTTCAATACACCTCGTATAGTGAATTTTCGCGTATTATTTAACAGAATTTGATTTGACAAAGAAATGTTCGATACAATAGCAATAAATAAGTTCGGAGAAATTGATATAACATTCGAAAGATAATATGATTACAAAAACATAATAATAAGATACAAAATTACATTTAATTACAATATTCAATGGGATAAAAACATTGGAAGAATAATTAAAGAACGAAATATCTATTTTCCTGTTTTCTACAAAAAGATAAATACTATGCAAACTAAAACATTGTTGACATTATATTATGCTCTTTTTAATAGTATTAAAAATTATGGGATAATAGCTTTGGGTGCTTTATACCTATGTGAATAGTCTAACACCATTAAATAATCTACAAAAAAAATCTTTAAAATTAAATAAAAAAATAATTTTGTGATTGAAGGATGCCCTATAAATATTAAATAATTATTTTCTTTTCAGTCCGTTTTCTATCATTGCGAGAAACTAAATATCAGAGAAAAACAATTAATACAAGAAATAGAAGTGTACAGATACCAAAAAAAAAAACTAAAACAATAACTAACAAAAACTGTTACATAGAAGCTATCAAAACTTATAATTTCTTGTCAAATGATCTAGAGAGCTTAGAATGTAGTAGAATTAAAATTAGAAAAATGTATAAAAGTTGGGTTGGTAAAAATATACAATTATATTATCTTACTGTTTTGATAACAAATTTAACAAATTTAATATAAGATTATACAGCTTAACCTATTAATTATGTTCCCAGGATCTAAGCGATTGAACTAAAAAAATCAAAATTGTGTAATATTATATAAGTCATGTTAAAGTAATATCATATTTACAAAAAAAACTTTTGTGCAATGTATGTGCTATAAATTTTGTAATATGGTAAATTTCAATGCATAAAGAATGCAATATTCTAGCTGACTTTGTCAGTCTTACAGTACGTAAAAAACTATTAAATAGGCAAGTCTCATTGGGTAGAAGTCTGCGAAATACAGAATGATGTATTTTAATACAACAGATACCCTGAAACGAGTTCTTACACCCTGACTAAACTTAGAAATTAACTAAACGAGCTAATATTACCAGGGACAACTACCTACCCGTATCGCATTTAACTACGCGCACATCACTTTTATAATATCCCCCAGTTCCTATTACCTATCCCCTCACACTCTAAAGCACTAACACTCGAAGATCACTTAGAGCTACAGAAGCAGCAAAATAGGGCTGGACGGTCTAGGCTAGCACTACTCCATGGATGCCAGTCTGCTGAGAATCATCTAACAGTGATCCACTACGTAACTAACCACACCACCTGGGAGGAAGGTACTGACAGAGACCTTCAATTGTGTCTCAATATCAGGGACTACCTCAGCCTAGGGATCAACAAAGCACATGAACAGCAGATCAGTCCCTATTCTGGGGGACAACCGAGGAGAGTTGAGGTTCTAAAAATCACATATGACTTGTGACGAGGAGCACGCTTAACAGCAGTGCCCTCGTCGCGTCGCATTTCTCGGCGCCCGCGTTGGCAGAGCCCGTGTATGTACGCAGCGTTGCTGCTACATACTAATACGGCTTTTCCATTTTCGAGGATTCGACAACGCAGCGTGAAGGAGAGCGCGGTCCGAGAGGTGCGAAGTACGCACACACACGGACACACACGCGCAGGCAAGAAGACAGCGAAAGAGGGGAGCGACGCTAGAGAGCGTGTCTAATTGCCGCGACGGCAATGAGTCTCAGCTGAGTAACCAGCACGCGCGCCAGCACTTTTGATTATTCGATTCGCACGCCACGCATCTCACGGGATCAAGAGAGAGAGAGAGAGAGAGAGAGCTTGCGTCCGGTGAGACGTGCGCCGAGGCGCATGTCTTCCAGTATGCTCGAGATCGTACAAGAAGAAGTATGAAGGGTGTTGACGGAGAGTCTGATTGAGCCGTCGGCGAGTGATTGGTGTAGCGCACCGGTGATAGTAAAGAAGGCGAGTGGCGGGCACCGATTCTGCATCGACTTTCGCGAGTTGAATAAAGTCGCGCGCCCTGAAGCATACCCATTGCCGAGCGTCGATGCGATCCTAGATCGGCTGCGCGACGCGCGGTATATCAGTAAAGTAGACCTGCGCCAAGCTTATTTTCAGGTATTACTCGACGAGGCGAGTAGAAAGTATACGGCGTTCGCGGTGCAGGGCTCGGGGCGGTGGCAGTTTCGACGCATGGCCTTTGGTTTAATTAACGGACCTGCGACTTTTTCGAGATTAACTGACGCGTTGTTTGGACCGGAATGTCAGCCGCACGTGTTCGGGTACTTAGATGACGCAATTATTATTACAAGGACGTTCGAGGAACATTTATATTGGTTACAATTCGTGCTACGGCGTATTGTGGACGCGGGGCTCGCGATTAGTTTCGAAAAATCGGAGTTTTGTTACCAACAGGTTGCCTATCTAGGCTATTTACTAGATGCGGAGGGGCTGCGCCCGAATCCAGAACACGTCGCGCCGTTGCTGAATTACCCCGCGCCTAGTAATGTCAAACAGTTGAGGAGGTTTCTAGGGATGGTAGGCTGGTATTCGCGATTTATTCGGGGCGAAAGTGAAATTAAATTGCCGCTCACGAAGCTGCTCCGCAAGGAACAGGGGTGTGAGTGGGGAGAGCATGAACAGGAAGCTTTCAAAAAATTAAAAGATGCATTAGCAACGGCGCCAGTCCTCGCGCGGCCGAATTTTAGTCGAACAGCTTGCGTACAGACGGATGCAAGTTCACACGCGGTGAGGGCGGTTCTGACTATGAACTTTGAGGACGGGGAACACTCTATTACGTATGCAAATCGTGTGCTGAGCCCGGCTGAAGTCAATTACACCGTGACGGAGAAAGAATGTCTAGCGTTATTATTTGCGATCCGTAAATTTCGGTCTTACTTGGAGGGGTATAAATTTGATAAGAATTTTTCCATCGGTCTTACAGTCTTACAAATTAAATTAAAATAATTAATATTTATGGCAGTCAGTTTGCCCTTGTTTATAATCACCCCCGCAGAATCTGAATTAAAAATTTAATTAAAACCTGGAAAAAACTTTGTTAGCAAAGGACAATCTGACTGCCCTCCACCACCAAATTGCCCAACGTTTCAAGCCCGTTTCGGCTCCTCCTCAGGGACTGAAATGAAACCCGCGATACACCTCCTTATATACCCCCATACCCCCTTCTTTTCTCTTACCCCCACCACCATCCACTTTCCCCTCTCCAACTTTCCATTCTCACTTAAATTAATAAAGAATGATAAATGTTATCTAATTTACTTGACTCTATCATTAAATTTACATTATTCCGATTTCTTAGAATGTAAATACTTTCAAGGCTTTCCCTCTTATATTTATTCTTAATCCCCTGTTCCAAAATATGGTGGTGGGGGTAAGAGAAAAGAAGAGGGTATGGGGGTATATA
The DNA here is from genome assembly GCA_036365515.1 of Torymus aiolomorphi. Classification (NCBI taxonomy): domain Eukaryota; kingdom Metazoa; phylum Arthropoda; class Insecta; order Hymenoptera; family Torymidae; genus Torymus; species Torymus aiolomorphi. The sequence goes on from CM070874.1 coordinate 93,998,577, forward strand.
AGGAGGTGTATCGCGGGTTTCATTTCAGTCCCTGAGGAGGAGCCGGAGCGGGCTCGAAACGTTGGGCAATTTGGTGGTGGGGGGCAGTCAGATCGTCCTTTGCTAACAAAGTTTTTTCCAGGTTTTAATTAAGTTTTTATTTCAGATTCTGCGGGGGTGATTATAAACAAGGGCAAGCTGACTGCCATAAATATTAATTATTTTAATTTAATTTGTAAGACTGTAAGACCGATGGAAAAATTCTTATCAGTCGATAGTAAATTGCAGTCGACATAAGTGATATTTTTAATAAGGGGTATAAATTTGTCGCGATAACCGATCATAGCGCGCTCACTTGGTTACGAAATAGAAAGGAGCCGACGGGGAGACTTGCGCACTGGGTATTAGAAATACAGCAGTGGGATTTTGAAATTATTCATAAGAAAGGAGCGCTGAACCATGTCCCCGACGCGCTCTCTCGCGATTTGGAGGAGTGCAAAGTCGTGAGTTTTTCTGTCACGAGCGATGCTTGGTATACGAAACGAATCGCAGAGGTAGGTGCGCGACCAGAAAAATTCCCTAAATGGCGAGTTGAGGACGATATGCTCTATAAATATACGAGCGATCGTCTCCTCGATCCGATTAGTAATTGCGAGGAGTGCTGGCGCCTAGTGGTGCCTGTAGATTATAGAGAGCGGGTACTGAGGGATTCCTATAGAGAGGCGTCTTCGGGACACTTCGGTGTTACGAAGACGTATAACAGAGTCGCGCGTGTGTACTATTGGCCCAGCGTGTGGCATGACTTTGTGTGGTGCTGTGATGAGTGTCAGCATTATAAGTCGGTGCAATCTGCACCGCAAGGACTGATGGGAAAGCGCGTGGTATAGAGGCCCTGGGCGGTCGTCGCAGCGAACATGATAGAGCTTCCGCGCAGTAAGAACCAATTCAAATATTTACTGGTGTTCCAAGACCTTTTTACTCGCTGGGTAGCACTCAAACCGCTCCGTTCAGCCGACGCGAGGGCCGTCTCGAGTGCTATGGAGGAGTTGATTTTGTTCAGGTGGGAAACTCTGGACTACTTCCTGACAGATAATGGGAAGGAGTTTGTGAATAAACACCTTGACAAGGTCCTCATAGAGTACGGGATCAAACATATCACGACGCCCTTGTATCACCCGCAGAGCGACCCGGTCGAGCGCACGAACCGCACATTGAAAACGATGATAGCGACCTTTGTGGATTTGGACCACAAGAACTGGGATAAGAATTTGCACGCATTTAGACACACGATTAATACCGCAACACAGGCGACAATGAAAATGTCCCCCGCGTTCTTGAATTTTGGTAGGCAGCCAAAACCAGTAAAAATGTTAAGGAGGGAGGTTGAATCGAGAGTGGGAGTAGTAAAGATAGACCCCGTGGAATGGCAGGAACGATTGAAAAGGCTAGACGCGCTCCGAGATCTGGTGACAAGGCATATAGATATCGAGCAAGAGCGGCAGAAAAGGTACTATGATAAAAGGAGGCCGCACGTGGAATTCCACGTTAGCGATTTGGTGTTGCGAAAGCAGCATTCATTATCGAACGCCGCGCGCGCTTTCTCCGCGAAACTGGATGTTAAATATGCCGGGCCCTTTAAGATCTTGGAAGTACTCTCGCCAGAAGTATATATATTAAAAACTAGCTCAAAAAACCAAACAGCGAAGGCGCATGTTTCGGAGTTAAGAAGGTGGATACCACTGAGATGTATGAAATAGAAAAAGAAAAACAAAATGGTTGCGTTTTTTTGTATAAGTGCATGTGAAGTGGTGGTGGTGGTAACAAGTTTTGTGTGTTATATGTTGAAAAAGTGTAGATGAGGTGATGCGACGAGAGGAAATTTTATTTTGTTACAGGTGTAGGTTCACTGCTGTTGGAGGAGAGAGAGGGGAGGAGCGTGATGCACGCAAGTAGAGAGCCGGAGGGGCCCCGGGAAGCCCCAACGGGTAGAGAGTCAGGGGAGCGCCGCAGAGTTGCGACGGTGGGTGCAACCGCCGTCGCAACGAGCGTTGCAGCCCCCTGTTTGCGAGCTGTTGAGGAGGACGTGTTCGTCCTCCCCGACGGGGTGAGAGAACAGCCGCTTCTCGGCTGGTAGTGCTTTTGCCGGCAATTCCCGAGGAAGAGGAGGACCGCCTGTCGATCGATGTGGCGGAGGAGTCCATGGATGCCGAGACTGAGGTACGCTTGCTAAGAGAACCCCCGCACAACGCTGGCCCTACCGCCGCTGATGCTATGGAGACCCTGCAGGTCCAGAGCGAGGCGGCGGTGGATGCGCAGAGCGAAGGGATTGCGGGCCAGGAAGCGGAGGAAGGCACATGACTCCGGGCCGCATCGAGCGATAGGCCGGAGCCGCTCGGCCGAGACGAAACATTGGAGGTTATGGACCCGGACCCGCAGCCTCTGATGCTTCCAGGGATTGTCGGCATCGAAGGAGGTGAGGCCGCCGCTGGCCCCATGGACTGGGACATGACGCCAGTCTCCTCGGCGAGGCTGTTCGAGCGCCTTCGAGATCCGGCAGTGATGCGCGGTGTGCAGCGAGCAGAGCGTATACAAAGCGCTTGCGCTCGCACGAACATCGCGCCGGTCGGATTCTTGGAGGATGAACGTCACCGGGAGGACGAGGAGTGAGCTGGCACGGGGAGAAGGAGCAGGAAGAAGAAATCCAAGGTCCCCAGCTTCCAGAAGGAGAACATCGTATCGATGCTATTTAGCGCCGACGACGTAGAGAGGCAGGTGAGCCCGGAGGACAGAGCGCGGGAGGGGCTAGAGAGAGGTGCGAATCTTTCGAGAGCTTCAACCGCTGTGCTTCCTCTGGAGCGCCCTGTGTTGCGAACCGCGCGAGGCGAGGAGCGACGGGCAGAGAGGCAGGCGCGGAGCGCACCTCGAAACCCGCCGTACATTCCAGCCCGGCGCGGGAAGAAGCGCCAGGAGGAGAGCCGGCCGTCGGGAGACAACAGTGGCAGGCGACGGCAGAGCGGAAAACGCGAGGGGACGCCCGAGCCGGCGAGAAAATTGAGACGTAAATGGCTCGGGCGAGATGGGTGCCGAGTAAGAGGCGCCCAGTTTGGAGGCCTGACCCACGTTCCAGTGGACCATCGCGTGGACTCGAAGCCGTTCGCATGTTTCAACTGTCGCCTCCCTGGGTATCGCATGGCAGAGTGCGGGCAGCCACGTAACCAGTTCGTCTGCTTTAACTGCGGATCGGTTGTCTGTCACGATGGAAACCTCTGTTGACTGGCCTATTATAATTGTTCAGAATATTTTTTCTAGTAAAAGATTGATCGTATTTTAATGTATGTTTATACATTTCTGTCGATTTTGCCTTAAAAAAAAAATTAAAAAATTTGGGATTAAATTAGCCGAATTAACCACACATAACGAGACATAGTTAATGTGAAGTTGAAGTGAAGTCAATGTTACTTCTAGGACATCCTCAATATTTTATTTCGTAGAAGATGTACTGCGCCCTCACCAGTTACTGCATTTTTGCACGCATTCGAATGTCCAGTAACTGAAACTTATCGTCTGCTTACGGGGCACAGTAACTGGCACACTTACCCTAGATATATTTTGATGTCTAACAGTTTGTTTTTAAACATGCTTGCAGGAACATGCAAACAAATTTTTCGCTTAAGGTGGCAGATTTACCTCGAGTTATGTTATCTATTGAGTAATTTTACCCTTTTAATGAATAATTATTCTAAATTTATGAAACATGAAAAAGTTCTACATGATTTTAAGTACACGTCCTTATAATTTTTGAATAAGTATTTTCTTACCTTCTCGTCGTTCATCGTGACGACGGTTCGTACCGTATCGGTGTCGGCGCCTGACACCTTGTCCTTGTTACGCTTGAAGAGCTGAGAAAAGCTGATTTTTGGCCGGCCGCTCGTCTTGCCGACATCTACTTCTGATCTCGAGTGTCTTCCTGTGCTCTCGGTGTCGCTCCTGTGAGTGAATAAAATATTTCATTGTTACATTAGGGTATACGTAAGTTTAGTTAAATGGGATGATGAAAGCCTTTGAAAAATTATTTGAATTCGGACTTTCCGGGCAATGCAAAATCGGTCTGCCAATGTGGTAACGACTTTTGCAAAAGTTAATTGCGGTAATTAAGTAGGTTTGTTTGTTAGTCACTATAGCTTCATCGAATGAGAACTTTGTTAAAACAACGATTTGTTCTGCATAATAGTCGTGTAACTGTTTCATTTTTTAGAGAAATCGATGAATATATTGAGGTTGTATGTACTTAATAATGTGTGAGTCATGCGTTTTGATACATAGAAAAGTTTAACATGCAAATTATAGCAATTTTCATATTTAATTATAATTTCTTTGATTGATGATTTATCATTTACAGTTTTCTTTTAAATTTGCACCCTAAATATTGCTCAGCATTTTTTCTAACATCACACTTTTGTCTCATAAATAAAATTCAATAGACAAATCTGTAAACAACACTGCTGTGTACTAAAAAAAATATTAATGGCCTTTTTGAATCAACTCAATATTTCTTGATCCTCGATTTCCGATCAGGGCGATGGACATTTAAAATTATTTAAGGGGGTGCCATAGTCGTACCATTACCGACTAAGCAATTCACACAGTTTCAAGCTGATTAAAAATAAAATACCTCGAATCACAAATAATCAAGACAACACTCTTCTGTGTGTTTTTAACGTCTACCACCCAGTCAAAGTGTGGAGTCGAAATATCAAGTCGTTTTTGCTCTTGATTTTTTGTGATTCGACGTATTTTATTTTTAATCAGCTTGAAACTGTGTGAATTGCTCGGTCGATAATGGTAGGACTATGGAACCCCGTTAAGATGGTTCTTCCACGACTTTTTTTAACAAAATGTCGATATTCTAGAATAGTTCATTACGCAACTAGTGCGCAAAATAGGTCATTCCCGCACGAGTTGAGTTTGTCGCCCTCGCTGCGCTCGGGAGGCGCAAACGCGACGAACTCAACTATGACCTATTTTGTGCACTAGTTATGTAATGTACTATTTTTCACTTGGCTATAACTTTCTATTTTGAATTTTTTCATTGGCAAGTCCCTATAAAATTACTTGAGGAACAAAATGAGACCTTTAAAACTAAAATTGGTTGAGAAACAAAAAAGATTCCAGTGATTTTACCGGTAATTGTTTGTAGTAACAATATCTACGTTCTCGAACATCGACATTTTGTGAAAAACGTTATCTTATAAGGAGAGGGTCTAACTGCGGGAAACGGATTTTAGCGGGCATTGAAGAGTCGATTTCAGGTACCTAAAAATGAAGCCCAGTGCTGACAATTTCATCCAATGGGCCCTTTGTCTTGAGATATGGGCAATTTAATCTCAAATATCCTCTATTTCATTAAAAATTATGTCTCTTCTATTGAGTGTCACATTGCAAATATTTATGATATGAAAACGATCAAAAATGATTATAAAAAAAGACAGTAAAAGCTAAAATTTAAGCCGTGATTCGTTAAAAAATACTGATTTTTCAGGAAGTTACAAGCAATCAAACATAGCGTACGAACATGTTTAAAAATTTGTCTTCATTTTTAATCATTTTCGTACGCTATCTTTGATTGCTTGTAACTTCCTGAAAAATCAATATTTTTTAACAAATCAGGGCTTAAAGTTTCTCTACTGAAAAATCTCAAGTGAAATCTCAGATGAGATCTCATCTTTTTTCTGGTGTAAATTTCTCATAGACCTTAGTAAACAAATTTAAGCTGACATCTCACGTAAGAATCTCACGTGAGATTTAAGAACTACAGTATTTTTTAATTTTGGAATTTTTTAAACTCCATTAGGATGAGAATACACCTGAGTTTTAAGAACTTGCATTTTATACTTTTCTAAAATTTTAAACTCGATTCAGATGAGAATGTATCTGAGAATCTCGCGTAGGTTTTAGGAACTTGTATTTTTTTACTTTTGTAAAATTTCAAACGCGATTGATGAGAATACACGTGAGAATCTCACGCGAGTTTTAGCAACTTGTATTTTTTTACTTTTCTAAAATTTCTAAACTCGATTCAGATGAGAATACACGTGAGAATCTCACATGAGTTTTAGGAATTTGTATTTTTTTACTTTTGTAAAATTTCAAACGCGATTGATGAGAATACACGTGAGAATCTCACGCGAGTTTTAGCAACTTGTATTTTTTTACTTTTCTAAAATTTCTAAACTCGATTCAGATGAGAATACACGTGAGAATCTCACATGAGTTTTAGGAATTTGTATGTTTTTACTTTTGTAAAATTTCAAACTCGATTCAGATGAGAATACACGTGAGAATCTCACGTGAGTTTTAGCAACTTGTATTTTTTAGGCACAACCGCTACTCGGGAGAGCCTTATAATTTCACCAGAGTGAAAATTGTAAGAATTCAAATACTGAAAATTTAATGTGTAATAGTATATTATGTACCAAGGGAATAAAGTGGGCTGTGTGCTCCAAACGCGCAGGTTCGCACAACCAACTGTATTCACGAGTGCAATATACGACTTTTTAACACAACTATCATAAAGTTCGTACTCGTTTCCCGCTGAAAAGGGAAAAAAATACTGCATTTTGATTCCCTAACCTCACTCCCGTTTCCAGCGCAACGCACTGTTTGTGCCCGAGCCGAAGGCGAGGGCACATGTGCGTGGCGCTGGGGACTAGAGTGGGGGTAGGAAATGAACGTAGCTCTTTTTTCCCACTTCGGCGGGAATAAAGTACGAACTTTATGATGGGGTGTGTTAAAAAAACCATTTTCCACTCAGAATGAGTGCGTTTAAAGCGTTTTCTGTGATGTATGTATGTCTGTACGCCCGTATATACGCATGTTGCTCGATTATCTCAATGAATTTTCGACCGATTGATTCGGGATTCCGGCAAAATACCCGTCTAATTACACCTAAGTTCTGGTTCTCTAGCGAGAACGATCGATAGAAAATTTTCAAAATGCCAGCACAAAGAAAAATTTCAAAAAATCGATTTTAACCCTTATGTCTAGAAAAATTAATTTTAAGCTATTATGTACAGATCTATCTACTAAAACTAATTAAAATACACCTTTTTTATGTTGAACACTTTTTTGTACGAGAAATGTTTGCCAAGATAACTGCGAAAAACGGCAAAAAATGGTCAAAAATGAATGATTTTCGGCTATAACTTCTCAGGATTTGATTTTACAAAAAAATGTTAAATATAAAAGTTGTAGATAATATAGAAACAAAACTTTTTCCTATTTGATATTATTTTTTAACATCAACTCCTGACGAGTTAGACTTATAAAAACGATTTTAAACGCCAAAATACACATAAAATGAACGATTTTCGGCTATAACTTATCAGGATCTGATTTTTCACAAAAATGTTAAATACAAAAGTTGTAGATAATATTGAAACAAAACTTTATCCCATTTAACATTTTTTTGTAAAATCAACTCCTGACAAGTTAGACTTATAAAAACGATTTTAAACGCCAAAATACACATAAAATGTACGATTTTCGGCTATAACTTGTCAGGATTTAATTTTACACAAAAATATTCAATACATAAGTTATAGATAATAGTTAAACAAAACTTTTTCCCATTTAAGATTTTCATGTAAAATAAATTTCTGACGAGTTAAATCTATAAAAACAACTTTAAACGCCAAAATATACATAAAATAGACAATTTTTACTTATCGTACGAAGAATTGATTTCCAATAGAACTCTTAAATACAAAGGATATAGATATCGTTTAAATACCAATAAAATAACTAAAACAATAACTAACAAAAACTGTTATATAAAAGCTGTCAAAACTTACAATTTCTTGTCATGATCTAGAGAACTTAGTATATAGTAAAATCAAAATTACAAAAATGTTTAAAAATTGCGTTGTTAAAAATCTATAATTATGTTATCTTACTGTTTTGATAACAAATAGAAATTTCATATAAAATTACACAGCTTAACCTGTTAATTATCTTCACAGAACCTAAGCGGTTGAACTAAGAGAATCAAAATTGTCTAATATTATAGAAGTACATGTTAAAGTAATATCATATTACACAAAAAAACTCTAGTGTAATGTATGTGTTATAGATTTTGTAGTTAGTAAAGTTCAATATGTATAAAGAATTAAAATGAAAACTATTAAATAGGCAAGACTCACTCATATGTACAATAGATACCTTGAAATGAGTTCTCATACCCTGACTAAACTTAGAAATTAACTAGATGAGCTAATATGACCAGCGACAACTGTTTACCCGTATCGCATCTAACCACACACACAGCACTTTTATGATATCCCCCAGTTCCTAATTATCTACCCTCTCACATTCTAAAGCACTAACACTTGAAGATCATTGTAGAGCTGGAGAAGCTGGAAAATGGGGCTGGATGGCCCAGGGCGAGCACTACTCCATGGATGCCAGTCTGCTCAGAATTATCTAATAGCCATCTGAGAGGAAAATACTATATAGACCGACATGCGTGTCTCAATCTCAAGGACTGCCTCACCGTAGGAATGAACAAAACACATGACTAGATCAGTCACTGGTCTAGGAGACAAGCGAGGAGAGTTGAGCACCTAAAAACCACATATGACTAATGAATAGATGACACAAAAAACATTACCATATAAAAGAAAATACTGTAGCAATGGGGGGAAAGACTGGTGGAACCTTCACTTGTTGTTTCATTGCTCAAAACACCTCCATCCTGAGAGTTGCTGAAGGCACTAGCAGCAGATTAACTGTACACAGAGCCACTAGTATAAGAGTCAAACACACACATGGAAAGTTGAGTATCTGAAAACCACATATGACTAATAAATAAATGAGCCAAGCAACATTACCACACTCAAGAAAGATTCTGCAGCAGTGCCCAACGTTTACACTACTCTCGTCGCCAGATACTTGCAACAAGAGAAAGTACCATCAGCTTACCTATCAGAGAGGTTAGGAACGAGAAAGGGCTTACGAAATTTGCTCTCGCCGTCGACACGCTGCCTTCCTGTCTCTGAGGAATATCATCAGCAACCAGTAAACACGATGAAAGGGACGATATTCTCCAGGGCGGCGTATTGCAGCAGCCAGCGTCATCACTGGGAACGCCGGGAGCCAGACGATGCGATTGTTGAGATAACATCACACCATGGACATACGCGCGCGCACGCCACCGTAGAGCCGCAGTCAATCAACAGAGACTCACTAGGGCTAGTAGCAGAAAGCGCGCGCGCGATCCATATATATATATATATATATATATATATCATATCTTTTGTACAGGGAGCGCTCACGGTCACGTGGATCGCATGCGTTTTTCCGCTGGTGCGAACGCACTATGCGCAGGCTATAGTCGAGATGGCCGTTACGGCTGATGTACTCTATACGCACGCAGCACCAAGCCAGATTACCATTGACGAATGCACCAGTGTTGAGTTCTCTATTTTGTTTTTCTCCTATTCGCGGTATTAGTGTATGGGTGCATGTGTATATATGTATAAGTTATACGAACATCAGTGAGCGATTAGTCTACAGTTTTCGTTAAACTGTGTAAAATTTAACTTTATATTTTTGTATTAATCGGGAGGAATGAAACGGTATTTTTCCTTATGCCCTACTGAAAAAGGCCACATGGGACCCACATGGGACGCATGTGGGAACTATGTGGGAACCATGTGGGACCCTTGCGGGTCCTAGTGGGAACCATGTGGAAACCATGTGGGACCCATGTGAGAAATTGCTGCGGGATCCCATTGGGAACCATGTGGAACCCATGTGGGAAACACATGGGAACCATGTGGGTCCCATGTGGGTCCCACATGATCAAGGTAAAAAAAAATTAGAATTAAATTTTTATTATTACAATAAGAATATTGCATCATTAATTATAATTATAAAAATATGTAACTTTATTATTAAAAATACATAGTTTATTTACAAATTGTCGTTATCAGTATAAAAAAATAAAGCATATATGACTAGTGAAAACATTTCTGTTTCAAGACTTAATAATGATACATATTTGGCAATTCTGAAATATAAGATAAACCTTTAGTTTTCATAAATACACAAAGTTTTTTAATCTCTTTCGTATTTATTGCAATAATACCTTGTCCAATATGATCTACTATATAAATGCAATTTGCAATTTTAGATGTAACGTAGACTTTGTTACACAGAGTTATTTCGTTTTTTGTTGCGGTGTCTACTAGAAAGTAGTGAATCCTTATAAAAATATCATTTGCTATTTTACAATAACTACCATCAGATCGCGCATTTTTACCACTTACAGTTGTATAAACATATAGAAAAAGCAGCTTAAAAGAACATAGGAATTTAAAACTTTTGTTAATACCAATACTACTATTTAATAATGATATTAAAAATATACTGTAATAAACTGTCATAACGTTATCACATTATGTAATTATTAACTGTACAAATAATAATGTTGTTGATATAAAACTTTCTGCGAAGTTATAAAATAAGGCAAGTACAGACATTTTTTCTGTATAATCTACTCTCCCTTCGTCTCTTCTCACCTCTCTCTCGCCCTCTATTTCTCCCGCTCTCTTCCCTCTCTCTTTCTCTCTCAACATCCGTCAAACTCTGTACCAAAAACTTTAATAAGAGTTTAAAAAATTTTTTTTAAATAATCAACACGTTTTAAAAAAAAAAAATTTTTTATTTACGTTTTAACAATACAATTTATCTAGTCCTTTAATTTCTTCTAATCTCATCTATTTAATAAGCACTCTCTACAAATGGTAATAATTTTTTTCATGACTGTACAAATAAAAACTTTCTATAAAAATAAAAAGAATTATGTTTTTTTCTTCATATGATTTTACAATTAATAATATTGTTAATTTATCATCATACCTAAGAAAATACATGTTTGATTAAATTATTTAAAAAAATTTAACTAATATAATCATTTTATAGAGCTCCTTGAAGAAAAATTTGACTGTTTCTTCAAATTTAAAAATTTTATGAATAACAATACAGCCATTTAATAATGATATTAAAAATATACTATAATAAACTCTCATAACGTTATCACATTATGTAATTATTATTTTCTCTTAAAAAGTTGTGAAATCTATCTAAAAAGAAATATTACAAAAGTTTAAACTAAGGCAAATACCTATTAGTCTCTCTCCCACTCTATCTCTCCCTCCCTCTCTTTCCGACCTCTCTCTCTCTCTCTCTCGCTCTCTCTCTCCCTCTCTCTGGCTCTCTCTCTCTCTATCTCTCCTTCTCCCTCAACATCCGGTAAACTGAGTACCAAAAACTTTAATGAGTGCTTAAATATTTTTTTAGAAGAATCAACACGTTTTTTAAAAGCTAATTTTTTAATAAAACTTTCTACGAAAGTATAAAATAAGGCAAGTATAGACGTTTTTTCTGGATAATCTATAAAAAACAACACAATTTATCTAGTCCTTTTATTTCTTCGAATCTCATCTATTCAATAAACACTCTCTACAAATGGTAATAATTTTTTTCATGATTGTACAAATAATCTATAAAATAATAATATTTATGATTTTGTAAAAGAAATCAAATAAATACGAATGAAAATAGTACATTTCGATACTAGTGCGAGGATTTGATTTTCCCCTCGTGTGAGTGTTTGCACCCGAGCGAAGCGAGGGTGAAAAGGTCACACGAGGAGAAAATCAACTTCTCACACAAGTGTCGAACCGTATTTTTTGACACGACGTGCGAGAAGTGAGATTTTTGCACGCATCGTTTAACGCAGCGTGCGAGAAATCGAACTTCTCGCACGGAGTTTCAAAAAAGACTTTTTGAAACTCCGCTTCGCTCGGGTGCAAACAGTCACACGAGGGGAAAATCAAATCCTCGCACTAGTATCGAAATGTACAATTAATTCTTTGAGTCATTGTATGCTGAACAAATTATATGTAAGTACATTCAAAAAATTGTTCACTGCAAATCAAACAAACGAAAGTTGTGAAATCAATTATCGATAGTCAAGTAATGCAAACAACTCTCGGAAACTACTGTATGACTGTTCTCAGAAATATATTCAAATTTGTTCATCTTTCTGAGCTATAGAAATTAAACACAAGAAAGTACTGAAATCAATTTATTGTAGTCAAGTACCGGCCATAAGTTAACTTGACTGACATAATAGAACTTTTCGTATCTAGCGTGTAAAATTACATTTTACGCCCACGTTGTAACTTCAAAATTATTCAGCCAGCGGGCATAAAATACTACTTAGCGCCCAAGAGGCCCAATAGCTCACATACTCTTACAAAACTTTATAGAACCTACGCACTTTACGCCCGTATTGGCGAAAATTATTTTAATTATATAACTATAATGCCTTCTCTTTATTTCTAAAATTCATAAGAATTTTTTTAGATATTTACGAAAAGTCAAAGCCTATATAAAAAAATTACATAGTTACCAACACATCACTATTTTTCATGATTCTTTCTCAATTTTGAACTTTCTATAATATTACGCACCTTGGGAGGAAAAGAGAAGTCTAGAGCTGCTCTAGCAGGGGTGGTCCTCTGATCTCCCATACATACTTGGCGGGCCCAACGATTTGCAGTTCAAGGTGTAAGACATGGTCATTTTCATATAACTATTCATATGTTTAAAGATCAGATAAAATGTATAAATGGGTTGCTTCTAGATATTAACTACTGATTCGTAAATCTATCACTCTGTTTTTAAATAGAAAGTGCAAACCCGCCTGAAAGTATCATATGAAATCTCATATGTAATCCATAATATATAAAATTGCAGATGACATCGCATATGAGATCTGATACGAGATATGCGATGCCTGAAATTCTCATATGAGATCTTATATGATATTTACACGCGGGAAAAGGATACACAATAGGTTGCTTATAAAACGGTTAGTAAAATGTAAAGCACTTTTAAGTAGACTATAAATTTATATGAATATTTTATTTTATTCTCGTTTAAAAAGGACGGACACAAAGAAAAATATTGTGGGTAATAAAAGTAAATCATGATTCTGCACATATAGGGATGTTGTACTTAACGGTACCAATTAAAAATTAAAGCCAATGTAATTATTTATAGTAGACTTATAGGTATAAATATTGTTAATGAATTTATGTAAAAATTTTGTATTCTATATTTAAGTAGCCCACCGGTAAACTGCAAATCGTCGGGCCCGCCAAGTATATATGGGAGATCGGAGGACCACCCCTGCTAGAGCAGCTCTAGACTTCTCTTTTCCTCCCAAGGTGCGTAATATTATAGAAAGTTCAAAATTGAGAAAGAATCATGAAAAATAGTGATGTGTTGGTAACTACGTAATTTTTTTATATAGGCTTTGACTTTTCGTAAATATCTAAAAAAATTCTTATGAATTTTAGAAATAAAGAGAAGGCATTATAGTTATATAATTAAAATAATTTTCGCCAACACGGGCGTAAAGTGCGTAGGTTCTATAAAGTTTTGTAAAAGTATGTGAGCTATTGGGCCTCTTGGGCGCTAAGTAGTATTTTATGCCCGCTGGCTGAATAATTTTGAAGTTACAACGTGGGCGTAAAATGTAATTTTACACGCTAGATACGAAAAGTTCTATTATGTCAGTCACGTTAACTTATGGCCGGTACTTGACTACAATAAATTGATTTCAGTACTTTCTTGTGTTTAATTTCTATAGCTCAGAAAGATGAATAAATTTGAATATACTTCTGAGAACAGTCATACAGTAGTTTCCGAGAGTTGTTTGCATTACTTGACTATCGATAATTGATTTCACAACTTTCGTTTCTTTGATTTGCAGTGAACAATTTTTTGAATGTACTTACATATAATTTGTTCAGCATACAATGACTCAAAGAATTAAAAGACTTTTTCATTCGTATTTATTTGATTTCTTTTACAAAATCATAAATATTATTATTTTATAGATTATTTGTACAGTCATAAAAAAAATTATTACCATTTGTAGAGAGTGTTTATTGAATAGATGAGATTCGAAGAAATAAAAGGACTAGATAAATTGTGTTGTTTTTTATAGATTATCCAGAAAAAACGTCTATACTTGCCTTATTTTATACTTTCGTAGAAAGTTTTATTAAAAAATTAGCTTTTAAAAAACGTGTTGATTCTTCTAAAAAAATATTTAAACACTCATTACAGTTTTTGGTACTCAGTTTGCCGGATGTTGAGGGAGAGGGAGAGATAGAGAGAGAGCCAGAGAGAGAGAGAGAGAGCGAGAGAGAGAGAGGTCGGAAAGAGAGCGAGGGAGAGATAGGGTGGGAGAGAGAATAGATGAGATTAGAAGAAATTAAAGGACTAGATAAATTGTGTTGTTAAAACGTAAATACAATTTTTATTTTTAAAACGTGTTGATTATTTAAAAAAAAAATTTTTAAACTCTTATTAAAGTTTTTGGTACAGAGTTTGACGGATGTTGAGAGAGAAAGAGAGAGAGAAGAGAGCGGGAGAAATAGAGAGCGAGAGTGAGGAGAGAAGAGACGGAGGGAGAGTAGATTATACAGAAAAAATGCCTGTACTTGCCTTATTTTATAACTTCACAGAAAGTTTTATATCAACAACATTATTATTTGTACAGTTAATAATTACATAATGTGATAACGTTATGACAGTTTATTACAGTATATTTTTAATATTATTATTAAATAGTAGTATTGGTATTAACAAAAGTTTTAAATTCGAATGTTCTTTTAAGCTGCTTTTTCTATAGAATGTCTTGTGGGTTCTTTAAATTTGACAGACGCGTAATTTATGTATTTGTTAACAATTCTACTTATAAACTGTTCAATCAAGATCTTCTTATCCATATGATTCATACGTTCTGATACTCTGTAAAAATAAAAACAAAATTTCACAAAGTAACAATACTTATTATTATATTAATAACAGTTTTCTACTATATAAAAGTTTGCTACTTATCAGAATATTTATATTTTCATTTCAAAGTACAAATATACTTCTGATCTTGCATGTAATAACCACTGTCGAAGAAAATGAACCTACTATGGAGCGCATCACCTAGACCTCGTCAAAGGCTACCTCGAACACCTGGACCTACTATTACATGCACCCTGACATCTAAATGCAAAAAACTATGGAGCGCAACACCTAGACATCGTCATTGGCTACCTCGAACACCTGCACCTCCTATTACATTCGCCCTGACATCTAAATGCAAAAAACTACGTAGCGCACCACCTAGACATCGTCATCGGCTACCTGGAATACCTGGACTTCCTATAAAATGCGCACTGAAAAATAAATGCAAAAAACTACGGTGCGCACCACCTAGACATCATCCTCGGCTACCCCGAACACTTGGACTTCCTGTAAAATGCGCTCTGACATATAAATGCAAAAAACTACGGTGCGCACCACCTAGGCATCATCCTCGGCTACCCCGAACACCTGGAACTCCTATTAGATGCGCCCTGACATCTAAATGCAAAAAACTACGGAGCGCACCACCTAGACATCGGCATCGGCTACCTGGAACACCCGGACTTCCTATAAAATGTGCCCTGACATATAAATGCAAAAAGCTACGGTGCGCACCTCATCGACTACCCAGAACACCTGGACCACGTATTAGATGCACCCTGAGATCTAATCGCAAAAAATTACGGAGCGCACAACCTAGACTCCATTATCGGCCACCCCAAAGACCTACACCACGCATTCGATGCGTTCCAATACCTAGAAGTAAAAAAACTACGAAGCGCACCACCTAGACATCGTCATCGGCTACCTCGAACACCTAGAATTCCTGTAAAATGCGCACTGACATATAAATGCAAAAAACTACGGTGCGCACAACCTAGACATCATCCTCGGCTACCCCGAACACCTGGACTTCCTGTAAAATGCGCGCTGACATATAAATGCAAAAAACTACGGTGCGCACCACCTAGGCATCATCCTCGGCTACCACGAACACCTGGACCTCCTATTAGATGCACCCTGAGATCTAATCGCAAAAACCTACGGAGCGCACAACCTAGACTCCATCATCGGCCACCCCAAAGACCTAGACCACGGATTCGATGCGTTCCAATACCTAGAGGTAAAAAACTACGAAGCGCACCACCTAGACATCGTCATCGGCTACCTCGAACACCTAGACTTCCTGTAAAATGCGCGCTAACATATAAATGCAAAAAACTACGGTGCTCACCACCTAGACATCATCCCCGGCTACCTCGAACACCTGGACCTCCTATTAGATCCGCCGTGACATCTAAATGCAAAAAGCTACGGAGCGGACCACCTAGACATCGTTATCGGCTACCTCGAACACCTGGACCTCCTATTACATTCGCCCTGATATCTAAATGCAAAAAACTACGGAGCGCACCACCTAGACATCGTCATCGGCTATCTGGAACACCTGGACTTCCTATAAAATGCGCCCTGACATATAAATGCAAAAAGCTACGGTGCGCACCACCTAGACATCATCATCGGCTACACCGAAAACCTGGACCACGTATTAGATGCACCCTGAGATCTAATCGCCAAAAACTACGGAGCGCACAACCTAGACTCCGTCATCGGCCACCCCAAAGACCTAGACCACGCATTCGATGCGTTCCAATACCTAGAGGTAAAAAACTACGAAGCGCACCACCTAGACATCGTCATCGGCTACCTCGAACACCTAGACTTCCTGTAAAATGCGCGCTGACATATAAATGCAGAAAGCTACGGTGCGCACCACCTAGACATCATCATCGGCTACCCCGAACACCTGGACCACGTATTAGATGCATCCTGAGATCTAATCGCAAAAAACTATGGAGCGCACAACCTAGACTCCATCATCGGCCACCCCAAAGACCTAGACCATGCATTCGATGCGTTCCAATACCTGGAGGTAAAAAACTACGAAGCGCACCACCTAGACGTCATCATCGGCTACCCCGAACACCTGGACCACGTATTAGATGCACCCTGAGATCGATTCACAAAAAGCTACGGAGCGCACTACCTAGACTCCATGATCGGCCACCTCAAAGACCTAGACCACGCATTCGATGCGTTCCAATACCTAGAGGTAAAACGCTACGGAGCGCATCACCTAGACATCATCTTCGGCTACCCCGAAGGCTTTACCTTGAGTTCCTCGGGTACAGTTCGGATGAGCCTCGAATTCACCTGAAGCTAGCCGCGGGTTTGCCTCGGATTAGCCTCGGCAGCACCTCGGCTGTAACTCGGCTCGAGCCGCGGCAAATCCGGGGCTGGAGCCGAGGTCCGAGCCGAGGTCCCAGCCGAGGTAAAGCCGAGGTCCGAGCCGAGTTCTAGCCGAGGCTCGACCGAGGTCCGAGCCGAGGTAAAGCCGAGGTCCAAGCCGAGGTCCCAGCCGAGGTAAAGCCGAGGTCTGAGCCGAGTACTCTATACCTTTGTAAAAGTCTACATTGTTATGACTCATCTCGCGCAATTCGATCTTACATATGAAGTGTCATGACAGAAATTTTAAAACGTCGATTTCTCGAAAACACGTACAAGTGGGTTAGGTCGTTATTCCGGGAAGCCACAGATATTATGTTCATGTTTATATGTATGTGTATATACATATATTGAGGTATATACATAGAGAGAGGTTATGTACTAATAAACATATATACTGTATATAATAAAAAGATACATATGTTTATGTCTCTTCTTCTCTCCCTCTCTCTCTATCTATATTTTTACTTTCTCTTTCTCTTGTCTTTCTTTATTATTATACGGCCATTATCACTGCTTAACTCTTCATAGCCATTAATTCCTGGTAATTGTATGTGTGTATATATACACAACATATATGACGTCACAGGAAGTCGGGAAAAACCGGATGCGAGGTTGAATACCATGGAGAAAGTTAAGAAATCGGAAAGCCGACAAAAAATAATTCAGTCCCTTATATCTTTTGAATGAGATAATCTTTTTAAATAATATCTTTTGATTTGAATAGAGCAATGAAATGGCTTTCGATTAAGAGGGATATGTTATATAGTTAAAACTAGCGCAATAGGTGTATAAGTTCATAGAATTTCTCGTACATCCATTTCAATGTATATCATCACGCGGTCGTCCTAAGGCTCTTCTATACTTGCCTTCGGAACGCTCCCGCGTTCCTTGATCACGCGGTCGTCCTAAGGCTCTTCTATACTTGCCTTCGGAACGCTCCGCGTTCCTTGATTTGTTTATTGCAGCCCTACTATATATGACTGTAGATTCAAGTGACATATCTAATGCTTGCAATACTGCATCATTAATTATCAATGTATTACCCAAATACCTTACATCGGATATTTTCAAGTTTTTCTTAATTGTTGAATCAGAAAGATCTTCACAGAAGTGTATAACTGATGAAGAGACGTAAGGATAAATATAATTTTCCAAGATCTTCGCACATCTCTGAAAATTAATGTATCGCACAATTTGCAAATTAACGCCTTTTGCACAGGGAATCGCTTGCAGCATGTGGTGATTCGCAGTTTCAAATGGATATGTTGAATGGGCCCAAAGGGAGCCTCAATCAAGAACACTGGTTGAAAGGTGCAATAACTGATGAATATTGAACATCATTCCTCTTTTAGTAAATAATTCTTCGGTTTTAAGGTTAAATTTATGCATCATTTCATCCGCTTCATTTAACTCTGAACCAGTTATATTCTCTTTTAAGAGGATGTGTAAACTATTGACAAATAAAGTCCAATATTCAAATAATTCTTCTTCTAGAACTACTTTAAAAAGAGGTGTACTATAATGCAATATGAAATTCTCCCATTCCTTAGTCTTCCAATCGCTTCTCTCAGTGATAGATTTTGTTAAGCGTGCTAACTGTCGAGGGACCTTAATATTTGTGAGTAACTTATCAAATAATTTGATTGCAGGTGCAGAAAGACTATTCAAAAGATACCCTGTTATCTGTTTTCCTACACCAGCTAAAGCACAGTGCATAAAATCAGGCACGAAGCCTTTAACGATATCAAATCCTTTCAGATTTATGAATGGGGATACGTTGTTTACTCCATAGAAGTCTTCTAATCCATTACTATTTGTTAACGTTTGCATGAACTGAACAGTTGACTCCATCGTTCTTATTTCTGGATGTTGTGGGAGAATAATATATCTCATACTTCCCTCAAACCATTCACCTGGGTGAAGGCACCAATTGCAACCGTATTTACCATTAAACTGTTTCACTCCTTGCATAGGAGCTGTGGCAATGGAATCAACACATGCAAGTATAACATACAACTTTATTACACGCAGTTCATTTATTATTTTGCATTGAATTCCATTTGTCGATAACTCGTTTAACTTTCTTATTAGTGGTTCAAGAAAAGCAGTCATCGGCGGTTTATTCTTCCCAAACCACATACCGCATGGGATAACGCCTTTTAGTCTTACCTCAACTGGTATCTCATTTATGGCCAAATATACTGGCCATATTGAATATCTAGAGCTTTCAAATCTGGGTGCGCCATCTGTATTTAAGATTGCGGTTACATATCTTGATCTTTCTTCAGCGGGGAAACTATTTACAAATGATCGATAACACTGTCCATCAAATATGTTTTTGATTGTGCCATCAAATTTTCTTCTTTTCATGATAAAATCATAATAATTTTCTTCACTATTTATTAAAGCTGCAATTGGTTCTGATGGATCAATTATAAGAAAAACATTTTCTAAAGACGGTTTTGATAAATCTATATCTTTTAAACAGATATCGCATGTAAGAAATACTTTTCCATCTTCTAACTTTCCAACATATTTATTGCAATTCGGACAAATTCCATGAAATTCTACATTATCATTTGGATTTAAAATTTTATCAATCATGTATGCAGTTTCCGGTAGGACTGGATTTCTAAACATAGTATTTACCATGTGAAACATAGTACTGAATGTACTCAATGCAAATTTACGTGATAATCCAAATTTCAAATGAATTAGGAAGATTTCTCCTGAATTTTTATTAACTGGTGTCGATATAGGGTTGAGAAAAGATTCGTGATGCATAAAACTTTCTAAATGTTTGGTTGAATAAGGTTGTCATGATTATTACTTTCATTATCATCTCCATCTTCAAATATGTCCCATTCAGTAGATAAATCATTAATGAGACGAATCTAAATTAAAAATTTATAAGCTTTTTTAGAGAACTTTACACTTACATTATAGAATAACAAGCTATTTTAAACTTGTAACGGGGTGAATTTAAAAGAGGGTATTAATCCCTCTCTGGGATGCGCGAGGTAATATACGGGCGTCTACTACGCTCGGAGTAGCGCGCCGTTGTGGACGGACCCGTAGGCCGGCCGGAGCGCGTTGGCGCAGGCTCCGAACAAGCGTGCACGGCTTTCATTGTAGAAAGCTTAGGCCGCTTTCTACTAGAACCGAGGCTCCGCCCTGCCGCTGCTACCAACCTCGGCGCACGAATCACCGGCGGCTAGCTATGAACTAGCCTTGCCTACACTCGCCGGTGTTCCCGTACAACGCCGCTCAGGTTAACCTGAGCGACTTTAACTTACAATTTCCCCGTCAACGTTGCTCCTCTAGGAGGTGATGCCTCCGACTAGCTGCAGCTGCTGAAAAGGTAGAGGGCAGCATTCGGGGAGATAGGGAACGGTTACTCGCAAAATAAAGAACGCGTGACTCCAGTACTTAGAATAAAAGGTTTAATTAACCAGAAGGAAATTTCGCACTAAGGGGCGCGATGCCGGCGTCACCGCGCCGCGAGACGCCACAAAATGGCCGCCGCATGCTCGTACACGAGGCCGCTCGCCTCTACGCAAGCGGCGTCGAATAGCCGCGAAACAAGTTACTCCCGAGGCCGCTCGCACGCAAAACCTACGCAGCAAATATAAAAGGGCTCGACTTACTTTTGAGCTGGCCAGCTCGCGCACCGAGATCCTCTCTCTCTCTCTCTCACTCTCGCCTCCTCGCTTCGAGGCGTCGGGCCTCGTGGCTGCTCGAGCCTCTGCTGCCGCTGGCTCTCCCTCTCGTTCTCTCTCTCTCGCTCTCTTCTCCTGGCTGGCGGAGTGGCCGGGCTAGCGGAGGCAGCCGGCGTTGCGTCGCTGCTGGACCGGTGGCGGCTCGGAAGCGCGGAGGGCACCGGGGCGCGAAGCGTGATGCGGCACTGGCGGGGCACGTGCGCACCTGTTGCGCGGCAGGAGCAGACTGAGGAAAATGGCCGCGGCGTCGCTTCAGCGGCGCGTCAGCGTCTTCTTCTTCTTCTCGCTCCGCCTCTCGCGCGTCCCGCTTGGCGCGCGGCGAGTCGCTATACGTGCAAGCGCGCGAGATTCAAATCTCGCTGCGCTGTATACGCGACCACCTTTACTTTTATTCATGCGCCCGTTACATCCCCACCCAGATTTAGCGTATCCTGGACGTAATATCGGGGAAAGGAAGGGCGCAGAAATAAGGTGAAAACAACGCGTCAGGTGGAGGCTCTTCCCTTTATTGTAGCCTCTGGGGCATTATTCACCTGTTTACCTCGGTACAACAGAATAGTATATACAAAAAAAACCAGATACAAAATATTTACAAAAAAAAATGTACAAGTTCTTCGGTTCGGGGCTCTCGACCCCTAAGTCAACCCCTCCCCGGGCTAGCCACGGGGAGGCGCATCCGGCTTGGGTGGATGGGCCGCCGCGTTCGGACACTTTCGGGGCACCCTGACGCCCGGCCACCGGCAGACGTGGCAGTAGCGGGTGCGACCTGATCCAGGGTCGCTCCTCCGCGATTCCCAGCCCGACTGCCGCCCATTCTTCGGCCTGCCGCGCTTCTTCCCACCTGGCGCGGGCGGCTTGCATCGTGACTTCCTCAGTACGGCGTCTGTCGCGCGCCTCCTCCAGCTCCTGCGCCAGCTGGGCGCGGACGCGCTCCTCCTCAGCCTCCTGCTCGCGCTGGAGACGGGCGCGTCGGTCGGCCTTCCAGGCTGAGACCACCTCTTCCTCCTCCCGCTTGGCCGCGATAAGGCCCTGCCAGTAGGCGGCGGAGGCGTGGGACCGGGCGCACGTGCCCTGGTAACGCTCAAAGGCCTCGAAGGTCTCCGTGCGGCGCTGGCGGGCGGCGTAATCGAGCGCCCTGGCTTCCAGGAGGCCGCTCTCCAACTCCTCCCAGCTGGGTCTGGCCGGCAATGGGGCCGGGCCAGCCTGGACGCCCACGTCTCGCGTCACCCTAGGGGCTGGAGCCGGGATGGCGCCGGCTGGTGGGGCCGCGAGTCTCTCTCGGGGGGCGGTGCGGGGCACCCCGGGGCTGGAGCGGGCCTGGTCGATCTCCGTGTCGTCCGTCTCCTCAATATAGGGCGGCTCGCGGAGCCGCTCGAGGGCCTCCTCTTCTCTGCGTCGGCGTTGTTGCCGGAGGAGGTGAAGCGCGGCCAGCGCTACGCCCTCCACGGGCTTGCCCAGGCCGAGGTCGATGAGGCCGGCCATGGCCCGCTCGAACGCGTCCTCAGGAATCTCCAGCATCTGAAAAGGAGATCTCAGGTTAGGCCAGTTTTAACGGTATCCGCGCGTAGCTTATCGCAAGTCTTGGGGGGAGGGAAGAAGCGCTAAGCTCGCAACGCTACGGAGGCTTGCGGGGACGACCGCGTCCCCTGCGAGGAGCGTTCGGGGCTCTCTGTCCTACCGAAGGTGGTTCGGCAGGACCCGCAGTTGCGCCGCGCGCTCTCAGCGGTCTCCCCCGCGTACTTTCGGGGGGCGCCCCTGTTCCCTGGGAGGCGGGTAATTCGCCCGCCGGCGTTACCCCTGAGTCGCCTTCCGTGTCGACTTCATTCGACTCAGGCGACTCGCTGTGATAAGGCTTAAGCTGGTCAGCGGCCACTATCTCCTCAATTTGCCCCCCCTCACCTACCAATCTGTAGATGTTGGACCCTAGCACGGCCGTAATTCAATACGGCCCTTCAAACCTAGGGGCTAGTTTCGCCGCGATGCCCTTCGCGGCCGAGGAGAGTGTGTGGCTGCGCTTCCAGACCCTGTCTCCCGGCTTGAAGTCTGGCTCTCACCTGCCGGCGTCATAATAGCTGGCTTGGCGATCTTGAGCGGCTCTCGCCTGAGAGGCGGCTCGTTGATGTAGGTTTGGAAGGGCGTCAAGCCGCTCCTTCCAGCGAGCTAAACTTTCTTCTTGCGCTGGTGTCTCTGCCGCGACCTCTTGCAGCCTACGCTGCGTACCGGGGGACTCTGGCTGCCTACCGTAAAGCAACATGGCGGGGCTGACTCCGGTAGAGCTGTGCACAGCCGTGTTCATGGCGAAAAGAAGTTCTGGAAGCTTCTCGTTCCATGTGGTGTGTCGCTCCTTAAGGTAAGACGCGACCATCGTTTTGAAGGTATGATTGGCACACTCCACCGGATTAGCCTGTGGGTGGTAGGTGGGGGTATTGGTGTGATGCACACCTCGCTCCCTAAGGAAGTCCTCTACGACACGGTTCTTGAACTCGGTGCCGTTATCAGAGAGGAACACTTCCGGGCAACCGAATCGGAGGAGAACCTTCCGATCCAATTCTCCTACCACCACCTTGGCGTTAGCTTTACGTATCGGCGAGGCCTCCGCCCACCTGGAGAAAAGGTCTTGAAACACCACAATGTATTCAAACCCTTTAGAGGTGCGAGGCAGCGGTCCGATTATGTCTCCAGCGACGACCTGCCAGGGTCTGTCGACGATTCGTCGACCCATGAGGCCGGCTGGAGCTCGTTGTTCCACCTTAAACCGCTGGCACGTTTCGCAGTTGCGCACAT
Source organism: Torymus aiolomorphi (assembly GCA_036365515.1). Taxonomy (NCBI): domain Eukaryota; kingdom Metazoa; phylum Arthropoda; class Insecta; order Hymenoptera; family Torymidae; genus Torymus; species Torymus aiolomorphi. The sequence continues at coordinate 94,022,348 of CM070874.1, forward strand.
ACTCTTGCGTTTCCGCGTAGTAACGTGGCCAGTAGTAGCGCAGGGCTACTCTGGCAAACGTCTTTTCTCGTCCAAGATGACCAGCGGTGGCGTCGTCATGGCACTCTTGCAGCACCTCGCGGCGATGCTCTTCTGGTACGACCAGCTTCCAGGCATCCTCATCGTCGCCGAGGGTCGCGTCTACGTCCGGGTTCGGTCGATAGCGGTAAAGGTTGCCCGCGACGAGCCTGTAGGTTGGAAAATCGTTGGGTTGCTCCCGGACCTTGGCGCTCCACTCTCGATACCACGTGTCCTCGGTATTCGTTGACCAGGACACCGCAGCCACCTCCGGACCTTCCTCATCCTCGTACATCCGAGAGAGGGCGTCGGCCACGTGGTTCAAGGCGCCTTTTCGATGCTCAATCGAAAACTTGTGACCTTACAACTCCAACGCCCACCGAGCGAGCCTGCTCGTGGGGTTTTTCATCTGACAGAGCCACCGCAGACTGCTGTGGTCTGTCACAACCTTAAACTCGTAGCCCTCGATGTAAGGGCGAAACTTCTGTATCGCCCAGACAACCGCAAGGCACTCCCTTTCCGTGACGCTATAGTTTCGCTCCGCCGGGGTTAACACCCGGCTAGCGAACTCGATTACTCGCTCTTGTGCCTCTACTTCCTGTAGCAGCACCGCGCCAAGGCCTACATCGCTCGCATCTGTCTGCACGATGAAAAGACCGTTTGGGTCAGGGCGATAATCATCGCCTTCAACAGCTCGAAGGCGCTTTGCTGCTCATCGAGCCACTCGTACTTCTGGTTCTTCTTTGTCAGACTCGTGAGTGGCTAGGCGATCGTGGCATAGTTCGGAATGAACTTCCTATACCACGATGAATTACCCAGGAATCGGCCCAGCTGCCTCAGATTCTGCGGCTGCGGAAAATTCTTGATTGGCTCAATCTTGGCCGGGTTCGGCCTCGTGTCGTCCCGGTTAACCAAGAAGCCCAAATATGCTACCTCTTACTTGCAGAAAACACATTTTTCTGCGTTGAGAGTTAATCCAGCGGCGACGAGCCTTTCCAACACCATTTTCAAGCACTTCTTATGCTCCTCGAACGTTTCTGCGACTACGATGATGTCGTCGAGGTAGGCGTAGACGTAAGGCTCCAGCTCGGGTCCGAGCACTTGGTCAATGAGCCGCTGGAAGGTAGCCGGCGCGTTCGTCAGTCCGTACGGCATCCGCCGGAACTGGAACAGGCCCAGCCCCGGCACCGTGAAAGCGGTGATGGGCCGCGCCTCCTCCGCTAACAGTATCTGATGATACGCGCTCTTGAGGTCAAGCGTGGAGATAAACTTCGCCTTCCTCAATTTCCGCAGAATATCTTGCATATTCGGCAGGAGGTAGGCGTCGGGTTCGGTGACTGCATTCACCTTCCGCAGGTCGTTGCAGAACCGTCGTATGCCGTCGCTCTTCGGCGTCATCACGACGGGGCTCGACCAACCACTCTTGGAGGGCTCGATGATGCCTTGGTTCAGCATTTCGCAGACCTGGCGATGCATCTCCTCCTGCACCTTATCCGACACTGGATAATGGCGCTGCTTGATTGGTCGAGCGTTTCCGACGTGAATCTCATGCTCCACGCCTGACGCAACCTAGTCCTGGCGGGAGCTTGCCTAGGACCTCGTCCACAATGACCTTCAGCTCCTCTCGCCGAAGGTCTATAGTGTCCTCGAGCCCAATTGCCGCTACCGAGCTAGGATCGGGGGTCAAGCTGGCTACTTCCAGCTCGACATAGGCTTCCGTCTCCTTACAGAATAGCCTATCCGTATCCGGGTCTAGTACGGCCCTGAACGCTCGTACAAAATTGACCCCTAAGTAGCAGTCGGCATCTAAATTCGGCATTATGGCGACTCGGATATCGCGAGTGAGGCCAGCCACAGTGATGGGCAGCATCACGTGGCCTAGCAAGGGGCTGCGGCTTTCATCCGCCAACCTTACCCCTCTCTTCTCAGATGCTACAAACTCTCGGTCCAGCGCTGTGGCTAGTTGGAGCCCGACAGAGCCCATCACCGTCGTGAATGCTCCCGGACCCAACAGCGCGCGGAGATTAAACTCGCCGACCTCAATTTGCAGCCACCACCTTGTTTCTGCGTCGGTCGGTTGCTTCGCCGAGGCCTCTCCTCGGTTCGCAGCTGGCGAGGGTGCCGCGGACTCTTTCGCGGTAGGGCGGCTATCGCACGCGACCAAAACATCTTCGGCTTTGGGGACCTCTTCGGGGAGGGGGGCGGTAGTGATCCCCTCTACGCTCTCCCTTTCCCGTTTCCCGCGCAATTAGGGCAGTAGCGCGCTATATAGCCGACAAGGCCGCATGAGTAGCAACTCAGCGGCAGCCTTGGCCCTTTTGGAGGGCTACCCTCGGGGCTTGCGGAGGGCACGGAGCCGTTTGGTGGGCTCGTCGCCTTCGCCTCCTGCCTCTGTTCTGGGGGCCTCCTTGCCCCGCCACGCCCAGATGGCTGGTTACCGCGCCCTCTGCGCGTTCCAGGGGGGCGTATTTCGTCCGGAGCGCTCTCCTCCAGAGCCTCGCCGGTCGGAAAGACGCTCGCTCAGCACTCGCCGAAGCATTTCCTCCAAGCCCTCCAGCTTGGTGTCCTTCTCGGCGACCGCGACAGCCACTTTGCCTTCCTTGGCATCGCCTTTAGGCTTTCGTGGCGCGTCGGTGTTTGCCGGCGGTTTATACACCATTTCAGGCAGTAGCGCCGCTGTTGGCGGTGGGGGAGGTCGGAACGTCTTTGAGTTCTCCAAAGTTTGCTCCGCGTCCACTGCCAACTCCAGTAGCTCCTCTACTGTGCTGAAGTCTGACCTACGGACCATCGCTTGCAGCTGTGGCCGTAGGTTTCGGTGCAGCTGGTGCAGCTGTTGCTCCGAGCTGGGAGGCGGCGATATTTTCCTCACTATCGCGATGAGGCACGTGATATAGTCTCTCACGGCCTCGTTCGCCCCTTGGGTTCGGTTGTTCGCCTCTGCTATCAACCGCTGCTGGTACCTCTTCGTCGTCCCGTACCAGCGTTTCGCTGCAGTTACGAAATCTTGCCACGTGGCCCATTTCTCCTTCTCGTTACGATACCACGTGGCCGCCGTGTCAGTGAACAGCTCTGACAGCGACGACAACACCTCTTCTTCGGAGAGGTTTGCCAGAACTCGACAGTCCTCAAGCCTCGCTAGGAATACGTCGATACTCTGGCTCTTAGCACCAGAGAATCGAATTTGCCATTTCCTCACGATTTGGCCTATATCTCGCGAGTGGAACATACTCGACCTCGAGAAGTTTCCTGTCGCGCCTGGCGCGCCATATGTCGGCCAGCTCGAGCCTCTCGCTGAACCTCGGCGGTCACCCCCCACCCAGGCTGTGTTTACTCCTTGTAAACCAGCCTGATCATCCCGCCGAGCTGGCGGTGGTGTCGATGGCGAACCGATCCACGCATCGTTGCCGTTGACGATGTATGTGTCGTCGAATTGCACGTTGTGACCTTGCCGGGGTTCCGCGATGTGCGTGCTGGAAGCGGCGTGTCGCTGTTGGTTCACAACCAGATCCTCCAGTGACCTGACTTTCGCTATTAGTTCCTCTAATAGCGAGCCGATTTCCCGAGGAATGTAAAACTCGGAGCCGTCCTTTGCCAGGAGGCGAAGCATCTCTCCTGGCTGCGCTTGCTGTTCATCGCTGTCGTCGTCGTTTTCGTCGCTCTGATGTTGTAGGGGTTGTTGCGTGCGTTGTTCCTTGCGTTGTTGCGTGTCTTCAGTGTTCCTATTACTAGCTGTGGCGTTTGGGTGTGGTGAGTGCTGGGTATTGGACACGGTCTCCGCCGTCGTCCTACGCAGTATCTCTAGTATCTGCTCGCTTTTGAGTACTACGTCCAGGGGGTGTAGATCCCAACTGGACGTTTCAACGAAGGAGCCGTCGTCTTCTGCCAGGATTTTTCGCAAGAGGTTTTCTCTTAGCTCCATCCACCGGGGAATTACATCTCCCGGCCCTTCCGGCTCCTCGAACTCTTGGGGCGCATAATTACCCAGCACCTACTGGCTTAGCCTGTGTATTCTCAAGAATGTAGAGTCTTGTCGCCTCAATTGCAACTCAGACAGGTGGCTGTCGATCTCCCTTGGAGAGATCGACCACACCCAATCCTCCACAGCTTCCTGGATGTTGTACGACATCGTTCGCTGATTGTGTGTGTGCAAGGAGATTCCTCTTCAATCCCATAAATTTAAAATGCTTTCGCACGGCCAGTGATATCCTTCACAAGGTACCTACTGGATTACCACTGGCTCAGGAAATAACGATCTTCCCAACTGATGGTTTGGTTTTCGAACGCTAGGCCGGGGTAAATTCGCTTTTACCCGCCCGCTTGGGGGTTATGTCGCTTATTGCGTAATGCGCGAGCAATTCCGCGTTCAAAAATAAAATTTTAAATTTTCGACCGTTTGCGCATGCGCAACACCGAAATTACTGAATGCACCCACCTCCCCGTGAGATGGGCAATCGAAATCGCGATAGTGATTTTTCACTTTTTATTTTCGGTTTTGCGCATGCGCGGATCCCAAAATTACTATGCGCGCGCTCTAAACTAATTCCCGCGTAAGCCTTTACGCGGGTTAACCCTTTAAATAAAAAAAAACGTCGAAATCCTCCAATTCACCAATCGGGTGTGAAATCCGTTACTTTACTCCCCGGCGTGCACGTGTGTTGACGCGCAAAGAGATAAAACGCTAAACCTATTTTAATCCCTAATATAATGAATAATTAATAAATAATTAATTGCTAACTAATCTCTTTGCTGTCCTCCCTATGTACTTCAACAAATGCTCGGCCTTCACAAGCAATGTTCCTCACTAAGTACATGCAGGCCGGATTATTTCCTCCAAGTCGGGTTATAACCATCAGTTGGTTACCCTTGCACACACTATACAGTTTTATAATAATTAATTATCACCGCGATAATTAATTATTCGCAACGCGCGTCTCGACCTGTTTCGAAAATTAGCTAACTACTATAAAATTCGCCGTTCCCTAATCTAATGTGCTGCAACACATTAATGGGCGCCAGTTGTAATGGAGTGAATTTAAAAGAGGGTATTAATCCCTCTCTGGGATGCGCGAGGTAATATACGTGCGCCTACTACGCCCGGAGCAGCGCGCCGTTGTGGACGGACCCGTAGGCCGGCCAGAGCGCGTTGGCGCAGGCTCCGAACGAGCGCGCACGGCTTTCACTGTAGAAAGCTTAGGCCGCTTTCTACTAGAACCGAGGCTCCGCTCTGCCGCTGCTACCAACCTCGGCGCACGAATCACCAGCGGCTAGCTATGAACTAGCCTTGCCTACACTCGCCGGTGTTCCCGTACAACGCCGCTCAGGTTAACCTGAGCGACTTTAACTTACAATTTCCCCGTCGATGTTGCTCCTCTAGGAGGTGATGCCTCCGACTAGCTGCAGCTGCTGAAAAGGTAGAGGGCGGTATTCGGGGAGATAGGGAACGGTTACTCGCAAAATAAAGAAAGCGTGACTCCAGTACTTAGAATAAAAGGTTTAATTAACCAGAAGGAAATTTCGCGCTAAGGGGCGCGATGCCCGAACATCATCTACAAAATCTAACGCGCAGGCCGAGACTTACGCGGAGCCGGCCGGTCGCACGGCCAGCGTCACCGCGCCGCGAGACGCCACAAAATGGCCGCCTCACGCTCGTACACGAGGCCGCTCGCCTCTACGCAAGCGGCGTCGAATAGCCGCGAAACAAGTCACTCGCGAGGCCGCTCGCACGTAAAACCTACGCGGCAAATATAAAAGGGCTCGACTTACTTTTGAGCTGGCCAGCTCGCGCACCGAGATCCTCTCTCTCTCTCTCACTCTCGCCTCCTCGCTTCGAGACGTCGGGCCTCGTGGCTGCTCGAGCCTCTGCTGCCGCTGGCTCTCCCTCTCGTTCTCTCTCTCGCTCTCTTCTCCTGGCTGGCGGAGTGGCCGGGCTAGCGGAGGCAGCCGGCGTTGCGTCGCTGCTGGACCGGTGGCGGCTCGGAGGAGCGGAGGGCACCGGGGCGCGAAGCGTGATGCGGCACTGGCGGGGCACGTGCGCACCTGTTGCGCGGCAGGATCAGACTGAGGAAAATGGCCGCGGCGTCGCTTCAGCGGCGCGTCGGCGTCTTCTTCTTCTTCTCGCTCCGCCTCTCGCGCGTCCCACTTGGCGCGCGGCGAGTCGCTATACGTGCAAGCGCGCGAGATTCAAATCTCGCTGCGCTGTATACGCGACCACCTTTACTTTTATTCATGCGCCCGTTACAAACTATAATATTTGAAAGTTTTCCTTAACATAGTTTGGAATAATAAATAAAAAAATATTTTTACTTCTTAACATTTTTAACACCCAGGTAAAAATATTATGTAAGATCTTACGTAAGTTCTAATATCAGTTCCTACGTAGATTCTTACGTAAGATCTTACGTAAGTTCTTACGTACGTTCTAACGTAAATTCTTACGTAAGTTCTTACGTATATTCTTACGTAATAGAATCGAACTAATTCTTACGTAAGAACTTACGTAAGAACTTACGTAAGAAATAACAAGAGAACTTACTTACCAATTTTTAATATAAAAAAAATGTTAAACTTTTCATTCTTAATGTAAATTGTTTTATTTTGAATGCACAATAATTTTAAATGAAATGAAAATGTAACTAATATTATTTTTCGTGTAAATAAGTTCATATTGTATAAGGAATCAAATATGAATTATGTTGGATTTTTTATATAAAATTTATTTATTTATTTACATAAATTTACATTTTATAAAATAATTATTTATTTATTTACATTTTCAATATAATATAAATTTAATTACTGTTACGTGTGAGCCTTTTTTGGATCAGGTACGTAAGAAGGGTTTGAGGTGTTCGTGTCGTTCCGAGTGGGTACTCGAAACGATGCAGTGAAATACAACTAGAGTTAAAGTATAACTGGTGTTAGTTATTGAAATACTAGTTCGCGAGAGAGAGATGTCCTAACACGCGTTCGCGACGCTACCGATCGACGTCTCCTCGTTGGTCACTGGCTCTCCTCGACTCGACCTGTCCTAGCTGTCGTTCTCTCTCTTTCTGTCCTCTCTGCTGACTCGCCTTCGACATTCGACGTCCTCTGACTATGCCTGGCACATTGCTGATCCGAGGTTCTTTGCTACTTGCATATGTTTTTCGCTTCATGGCCATATGCTATTGCTTTCTGGAAGCTACCATTCGTAACATTACATTAAAATCAATAATAATATAAATTAGGGAGCGAACATATAAATTTATTATGTTCTATTTCAAAAAATACGCACACTGATCTTATTTGAGCTGTTTCTATCACTTCTAAGTTTTCATAGTTTATAATAGATACAGTCTTTAATAATTCTAAAGATATGTCACAGATAGAGTCAGTTGATACTGTTACAGCATGGCATAAAGTTAGTTCTTGTTTTTTTTCGGTATCTACAATGAACTTTACAATTTTAATATACCTTCCATCAAATAATTCTGCCATTGAATTGTCTGAACACTTGTTGATTTTTAGACAGGACATGAAGAGACACTGGTCTTTAACCATACGAAGATATGTTTTGCAGTTTTCTGATAAGTTTAATTTATTTTTTAATGAATTTTCAATAGGTTTGCCTTTACCAAAATAAGTTATAGAAGTCATTTTAATATATTTCTTTACCTTAGTTGTGAGAACGTTTTTACAGTATTCTTTTGCTATTTCAGAAGTTTGCTTAAAAATACATTTTTGCAGAATCGAAATACTGTGGTTGATATTGATGTACCTCATAATTTGAAGAATGATACCTTTACCACAGTGTATAGCTTGCATTAACTCGTGGTTTCCATTTTCAAACGAAAATGCGGAATGTGCCCACAGTGGACCCCAATTTTCAACGCTTTCACAAATGTGAACCAGTTGGTGAACATTGAAAGTCATAGCCTTCGCTTTGAAGTATTCTTCTGTTTGTCCAACAAAGACATACAGCATAGAATTTGCTTTGTTTAATTGTTCGTATGTTATGTCCGTTTTTAAGAGAATGTACAAACTCTCCACTAGCAATGACCAATAGTTCAGATATTTTTTAGATAATTTAAAAGAAAAAATTGGTTTACTATAATACAAAATCCAATTTTCCCATTCTTTGGCCTTCCAATAACGTCTGTCTGACATCGGTCGAGTTAATCTGCAAATCTGATGTGGGACCTTGATTTTGTTAATAATGCTCTGGTAAAAGTTGATATCCTCTGGTTTAATTAAATATTCTGTTATTTGCTTAGCAACGCCAACTAATATGCAATGCATATAGTCCGGAACGAAGCCTTTAACAATATCGAAGCTCTGAAGATTTATAAGAGGCGATACCTTTTTTACTCCAAAAATCGGCTTATTATTACTATTCCATAATTGTCTCATATGTTCAATGGTGTTATCTGCTGTTCTATTTTCTGGTACGTAATCTAAGAGTGGATATTTTGTGCTGCCAACCCATTTTGTTGGGTGTAAACACCAATTGCACCCGTACTTCCCATTAAACTGTGTTAACTCTTGCATAGGTGATCTTGCGATAGTGTCAACACAACATGTCAACGCATATAATTTAATATTTCTCTTTTCATTGTTTATTACACACTTTATGCCTTGTGTTGATAATTTGTTTATAATATCGACAAAAGCATCAAGAAAAACCGACATATTTGGCTTTTCTCTGTTAAACCACAAAGCACATGGAATTAAATTATTGAATCTTATTTGAACTGGCAATTCATTTATCATGAGGTATATCGGCCATACGGATAATGGAGATGACTTGAATGGTGCTGCACCGTCACTATTGAATACTGCAGTTACATATTGAAATTTATCTTCTACAGGTAAAGAGGATACGAATTGCTGATACATTTTGCCATCGTAGATGTCACGAATGTGATTTTTTTCATGTTTATATTCTGTTATAATTTTTTCGTAATCTTTACTATGTATATTAATTAAACTCGCAATGGCATTTGATGGATCAATAATGGCAAATAAATTTTTTGCGGATGGATCCGATAAATTAAATTTACTGTTACAAATATCACATTTAACTTCAGGATCTAAATTTTCTAAATTTCCAACATATGTTCCACACACAGGGCACGTTACATGGAAGGTTGCGTTTTCATTTACATTAAAGAATTTATCGATCATATAACTTGATTGGGGTAAAATAGGTTTCATAAATATAGAATTAACTAGTGCCAGTAATTGAGACATGTGCGTTACTGCTAATTTGTTCTTGGTACAATATTTTAAGATCATGAATAAAAGTTCTCCTTTGCTAACATTTACTGGTGTTTGAATCTTATCAAAAAACCCTTCACTTTGTATCAAATCTTGTAAAGTTTCAGGCTTTCGTTTTATCCTGAATATTTCAGAATCATCTTCATTTTCATCATCATCATCATCATCGCTGCTAAATATATCATTTGGTACATAGCTTTCTGATGATAATAAATCTTCTTCATTAAATAAATCAACCTGAAACAATATATATTTATTTAAAGTACTGCTTCCTTCTATTAGATGAAGCTTTGTAATAAGAAAATTTTATGTTTTGTTAAAAATGTGATAGAAATATGTTTGAGGTCTGAGGAATTAAAATAAACCATTTTTGAAACTGTGTGTGTGTGTGTGTGTATGTGTGTGTGTGTGTGTGTGTGTGTGTGTGTGTGTGTGTGTGCGCGCGCGCGCATGTGTGTGTGCGTGCGTGCGTACGTGCGTGCGTGTGCGTGCGTGCGTGTGCGTGCGTGTGTGTGTGGGTGGGTGAGTGGCGCTGAACTTAAACGAGTATAATATAACTAGTATAATATACATTACTTTTAGGTCCGTTACACGATAAAAGGAACAGGGAACACATACAGGATACAAGGAACAGATACAAAATTTAACACGGGTTAGTATATCTATAGATATGAAGAACAGCGAGCTGTTCCCCGTGTATCGGTATGTGGCGACATCCATGAGCCACGGCGCGCAAGCGCAGCGACACCGGAAGCAGTCACTAACACCACGTGACTGGGCATGAACAAGTCCTCAAGAAGGTTTCCGTTCGACAGAATGGCTACACACGCCGAGCGAAGCACACGCGCTACTTACCTCCTTAGTTCTCATTGTAACTACCTTTGTATTTTAGAGTAATAAATTATCTAGTCTTGTACAGTAATCGTCACAGTTTACCACCTTTCTTATATACAACCAAAGTGGTGACCCCGACGTGATCTTCTGGTGGATTATGTGACGGCAGCCTGGCCAACGAACAAGAACTCTGCCCGACGCCATTGTCGACACGACCCAAATTGCCACCACGCGGCCACCGTGCCCCGGACGCAGTGTACAACATACATCGACTCTTCGGCCGCCCGAGCGACATGGCAAACGGGGACGACGACCAGCAGCAGAACGCCCAGGGAGTACCGCAGCAGAACGCCCAGGGAGCACAGCAGCAGCAGGGAGGAATTGAGAGCGTGCACTCATGCAAACTTCCGTCTTTTTGGAGAGCATCTCCCGAGGCCTGGTTTATACAGGTCGAGGCAGCGCTAGCAGGAAATCAAATAAGAAATGACAATACGCGGTATAACCTCGCGCTAGCCAAACTAGACGGCGATACAGTGCACGACCTGCTCGATGTGCTTCGTCAAGTGCCTCCCACCGGCAAGTATGACTACCTAAAAGAAAACGTCATCAAGCGCTTTGGTGACACTCTGGAGGAATGCCTCAACAAGCTCCTCTCTACGGTAGGCACAGAGGGACGCAAGCCGACGCAGCTCTTGCGCCACATGAAGCAGCTAGCCGGCGACAGAGCTACCGATGACCTTCTAAAAGTTAAGTGGCTCAGCGCACTACCTAATGCGGCTCGCGGTGTTTTAGCCGCGCTGGACACCACCTCGCTTGATAAGCTTGCGGAGGCAGCGGACAGACTCGTCGACACCATGTCACTCACGTGCGCAGTCTCTCCGGCGGGCAACGCCAGAAACGCTTCACCAGGAAGGGGCGCAACAGGTGAGCCTTCCTCTCGACGAGACCACGGCAACATGGCGTCGATTCCCGCGCAAACAAGCGGCGCTCTTGACGTCATGGCCGCTGAGATGGCAGCACTGCGCGGCAGCATGACACAATTGCTCGCCATCAGTCAACTCATGCTCGACCGTCTTCCGCCCGCTGAACAAGAGCAGCGACAGCGCAACAATCGCGGACGCAGTCGCTCACGCACGCAAAAGCGCAATGACACCTCGACAAACAGAATTTGCTTTTACCATCGCAAATTTGGAGCGGCCGCACGCAGTTGTGAAGCACCCTGCAGTTTCAACGCCGCCCAGCCGGGAAACTAAATGGGCTGCCGCCAGTGCAGGCGACATACGGCAGCCATCCACCCTCAGAGAATCGCCTATACGCAGCAGACCATACCACGGGTCTCAGATTTCTCGTCGATTCGGGCTCGAGCGTATCTCTTTTACCTCGCTCGTCCGTGCCAGGTAAATTGACCGAGCAGCCACTGCTTCTGTCAGCTGCTAATCTGTCGCCCATCCGTACATATGGCCAACGCATGGTCACGCTTGACCTCGGGCTCAGACGACCTTTTTCCTGGCCCTTAATTGTTGCAGATGTCAAGGACGCAATTCTGGGTGCAGATTTTTTGGCTCGCACCGGACTCCTCATAGACATGCAGCAGCAACGCTTAATCGACTCGTGCACCTCGCAAAGCGTGCCCGCCCAGGTGCAGTCGACATCAGTCTACAGCATTGCTGCACAAGGCCTCTCGCAACACGACATCCACACCAGGAGGGCGTACGACGAGTTACTCGCAGAGTTTGCGGACGTAACCAAACCCAGGAAGCAGGCTGCTACCTTGCACGGCGCACCAGTGAAGCATTTCATTCACACAACGGGACCGCCAGTATTTGAGCGTCCTCGTCGTCTCCAGGGCGATCGATTTCACGCAGCCAAAGATTTTTTCAAGATGCTGCAGAACCGAGGCATTGTCAGACCTTCATCCAGCCAGTGGGCCAGTCCACTGCACTTGGTGAGCCGCAAAGAAGGTGGGTACCGAGCAACCGGCGACTATCGCCGACTCAACGCCTGCACCCAGCCAGATCGTTACCCAATTCCCATTGTGGAAGACATTCTACATGAGTGCGCTGGTGCCTCTGTATTTTCCACCATTGATTTGGAAAAAGCATTCTATCAAATACTAATGGCGGAGGAGGATATCTGCAAAACGGCCTTAACCACTCCCTTTGGTATGTTTGAGTTCACTCGCATGCCAATGGGGCTTCGCAACGCTACACAAACTCTTCAACGATTCATGGATTCGCTGTTAAGAGACTTGCCATTCGCAAGGTGCTATCTGGATGACATAATCGTCAAATCTAGCAATCACCAGCAACATCTACAGCACTTGCGCACTCTGCTGCAAGTTCTTCTTCAAGCCGGACTCGTTATCAGGTTGGACAAATGTGTCTGGGGACAGCAAGAAGTGGACTTCCTCGGCTTCACCGTCTCTAGCAAGGGTTTTTGTCCGCCGCCTCGCAAAGTAGAGGCTGTGATAGATTTCCCCAAGCCAATCAACAGCACACAGCTGCGCAGGTTCTTGGGAGTGATCAATCACTACCGTCACAGCATTCCAAGATTAGCTCGCATCCAGGCTCTACTCAACAGCCTTCTCACTGGCAGAGGACAGGTCAAGCGCTTCCCCATCGTCTGGAACTCCAACGCTGAAGACGCTTTCCAAGCCTGCAAGGAAGCTCTGCGGGATGCAACCATCAACACCTTTTTCTCACCGACAGCGCCACTTGCGCTGCTCACCGATGCTTCAGGCACTGACATTGGAGGAGCATTACAACAACTCCAAAATGGCATTTGGCATCCCATTTCCTTCTTCTCCAGAGGGCTCTCGCCTGCAGAGCGTAAGTACAGTACTTACGACCGAGAACTGCTTGCAGCATTTGCAGCAGTGAAGTTCTTTAAACGCTTCTTGGAAGGTCGCAGTTTCACTCTCCACACGGACCACAAACCTCTCACCACTGCTGGTCAGCAGCCATCGGACAAGGCCTCACCCAGGCAGCAGAGGCAACTGGATTACCTACTGCAGCACAACATCAACTTCAATTTCATCAAAGAAGAGCATAACGTCGTGGCCGACGCCCTCTCTCGCTCATGTTCGATCAGCATGCCATCTGGCTTATTAGCCGCCGATATCCATGAAGCTCAGCAGCAGGACACAGAACTTCAACACCTGCTCGCCAAGAATTTGCTGGACCTACAGCTCCTCACCATCGACGGCACGCAAATCGCATGCAACACGGCTGACAATATCGTCAAGCCTTACTTGCCAAGCAGCCTACGTCGCAAGGCCTTCGATGTTCTCCATTCACCAGCACACCCAGGCCCCCGCGCGACCTGCAAGCTCATTGCTCAGAAGTTTGCCTGGCCAGGTATTAAAAAAGATGCCTACCGCTGGGCGCGCAACTGTGAACCGTGCCAGCGTGCCAAGGTCGGCAGACACAACCGAGCTCTTCTCAGCTCCTTTGACTCGCCAGACAACAGATTCGAGCACATACACATCGATATAATCATCTTGCCACCGGCAGGCAGCTACCGCTACTGCCTAACAATCATAGACCGCTTCACCAGGTGGCCCCTGGCAATTCCACTAGCAGACATGAAGGCTGACACGATAGCATCAGCACTCTTCACGCACTGGATAGCGCACTATGGCTGCCCTCTTACCATAACCTCGGACCAAGGCACACAATTTGAGGCGACTCTCTTTAAACAACTAGCTAGGCTGGTAGGAGCTCAACACATACACACCACTCCTTACCACCCTCAAGCTAACGGCATTGTCGAGCGATTTCATCGCACATTAAAAGCAGCTCTCATTTGCGAGCCCCGCTCGCTCTGGCCTGACCGACTACCAATCACACTCCTAGGATTACGCAACTGTTGGAAAGAGGATTTACAAGCTTCACCAGCTGAAATGCTCTACGGTACCTCGCTAAGGTTACCGGGGGAATTTTTCGTACCACAGAGCATCCAGAGCAACCCGACGGCCTTCGTCGCCAAACTCCGAGCTCTTTTTCAAGACGTCCGAGCAGTTCCAGCTTCCAGGCACGCAAAGTACCACGCCTTTCAACATGGTCAATTGGACACATGCACACATGTCTTTCTACGCACGGACTCCATTCGCAAACCACTTCAACCGCCCTATACGGGCCCCCACGAAGTCATCAAGAGAATTAGTCACAAAGTATTTGTGATCCGAATCAACGGAGTAGAAAGAAGCGTCTCCACTGACGGCCTGAAGCCAGCATATCTGGATGCAACAGACGAGCCTTCCAGCTCGCCACCAGACACCCAACAACCACCGCTGGAACCATCGTCGCCGCCAATCACCCAGAAGCCAACGCTTGAAGCGCCCACAGCTCAACCACCGGCGCAATCGCCGCAAAGGTCGTCACCCGACCAAACGCAGCAGCCCCAACAGCTGGCTCCAACGCAACCAGCAACACCGCCTACAGATGAAGCTGCTCCCCAGCCCAGCATTCGTCCAGCCTTACCAGGCATCCTAAAAAAGAAAATATCGTTTCCTTCGCACCTCACGAAGGACACTCAGGGGGGAGTACCTGTGGCGACATCCATGAGCCACGGCGCGCAAGCGCAGCGACGCCGGAAGCAGTCACTAACACCACGTGACTGGGCATGAACAAGTCCTCAAGAAGGTTTCCGTTCGACAGAATGGCTACACACGCCGAGCGAAGCACACGCGCTACTTACCTCCTTAGTTCTCATTGTAACTACCTTTGTATTTTAGAGTAATAAATTATCTAGTCTTGTACAGTAATCGTCACAGTTTACCACCTTTCTTATATACAACCAAAGGTATCTGTTCCTCATCTATATAGATATACCAAACAATGTTAAATTTAGTATCTGTTCCTTAAGCTGCCTCTACACGGCGTGCCGCGAGCCGCGAGCCGCAGCCTTAGACAAAGACAGATATACGAAATCCTATAGGAATCGTATATCTGTCTTTGTCTAGGGCACGCGGCTCGCGGCACGCCGTGTAGAGGCAGCTTTATATCCTGTATCTATTTCATGTTCCTTTTAGCGTGTAACGGGCCATAGGTCACTATAGATATATAGGTATAGGTCGATGCAATACAGCACACAGCTGTTTTTATCAGACTGCATCAGTTAATTATAATGTCAGTCATTCAGTGAATCAGCCAGTATCCAGTAAACAGTTAAAAAGTAAACACTAATAATTATAATTTTTTTTGTCACAAGTAACTGTACAAGTCATTATTATTGTTATTACAAGTCAAGGATAAATACGAGCACCACCGGATCAGTATTTTTCAGATAAGTATGAGTAACCTCAACAATTTTTTGGGGAAACTTATTTAATATACAATAACTGATCTTTAATTTTAAAAATAGATTCTTTGTGTGTTTGTTTTTTTTTCTTTTCAGAATGTAAAAGGATAATTAATCTCATCTGGATATTAATAGTACGGAAATTACATTAAAAAATTTTTTAAGAAAAAGAAGATTATGGGATTTGGAGAATTAATCCTATATATTTATTATTATCAACATGCTCCTGTCTTAAATGTAAAGTGGAATACATGCAAAAATTGCATGCTTAATAACCTTAGTATAAATAAAAAAAGAAGTTCTGTGATTTTATTTAATATTGGAGGAAAAAAATACACAAATAATGCCAATATCGCAACAAATTGAATATATTAAGGTAATATAAATTTTTGTATTGAATAATTTGACTTGATTCTCTACATTTATCATAATTTATGTATATTTTAAAGCCGTTAGGGTCTATAATTCCAGAGATCATCGTGTTGTATTACAAAAAATCTTTCTGAGTCCTGGGAAAATTAGAGTTCTTGAGGTCTGAGCCTCTAATAATGTGTTGTACATTATCAGTGACTTATTTTAATTAATTAAATGTTATTATTGTCATAATAACAATGTGAGTAGGTACAGGGAACTGAGTTTCAAGAAGGAGAAGAAATGGGAAATCCGATGGCTGATAATTTTTGAAGTTTCATCGACTGATTTCATTTATTTTTCTTTAAAGCCTTATTTATCAAAATATAATATTTTGGACTTTAGCGTCACTTTTCTTGGCAGCTGATAGTAAGTATTCTTTTAATTGAGAAAACTATAAAAATTCATAAAAAGCAACAAAATTAAGGAAAAAAAAGGAGTTTTTTCCAATGGGTTTGAAGTTTGCAACGTTGGAATGCAACGAAATAATTTTTTATGATTGAGTAGAGTTTGTAAATAATGGAAATTTTATCTAAATCTTTGCTATAAAGTTATTTTATACTATAAAACACTAAATCTACACGTTAAATAAATAACATTAGTTCAAAAATTAAGTAAAATGAATAATTTTTTTTATTTCGTTGCACTCCAACGTTGCAAACTTCAGTAACTTTTTTTCCATCGAAAAAATACTAAGACATCAAACTTTTTGATTCCAGAGCTTTGTGCTAAAGTTTGATGTACAAGAAAATTTTTACCTTTCCCATCAAAATCCATCGACCAGTTGCCAAGATAAGTGATACAGAAGCTTTTTTTTTCTTAAATACCATAATTCACCATAATGAAAGTTTAGAGACCTTTTCCAAGCAGATTTGTATAAAAATGAGTTATATTAATAATATATACATGGTATAAGACCACTTTAATAATTGTGATGTTTACAAGAACTAATGAGTATATAGTATTATTTTTCAGTGTAATGTAAACGAATATACTTATCTTGCCGAATATTTTTATAGAAAGTTTGATATTACTTTGAGAATTTTTTTCTTTAACAATAGTATATTTATTACAAGAATTATCTAAGAAAATTATTTATTATATTTTAAAAAAATATTAAGTTTTAATTAAATATTAATAAAAAATTATATACGTATTACATATAAATAATTTTGAAATATTTTAATTAGTTAATTTTATTCAATCTATTTTTTAAATACTGCATTAACGTATTCCATATTTGTACTATATACTATAAATATAGAAACGTAAATTAGCTTGGAAGAAGCTACGTGCCAATGAATTGGCAGCAGTTTTATACTATAAAGTTTATTCTCATATCAAAGTACTGAACCCTTCAGCTATATATACTTGTTATTCTATTTTATATCATTATTTTTTTTATCTTCAATTAAAATCTTTAGTTATACTTTAACTTTGGAACGTTAGTAATAGTTAATTCTGTAAATAAATATGTAAAGCAACTTAACAACTACCTGGCAATATCTTTATTATTATTACCTACATATTCTAACTGTTACACTATTTAATAACTACTTTCTTTATATTAGTTTTTGAAAAATTCTAGGCTATTTCGTCTCTTAAAAAAAATTTAACAATTCAAACATTTTTCAATAAATATGTTGAGACTTTTCTAATAATAACAAAATGTATTTTCAATAATTATTGAACTTCTTACCTCATCTTCATTTTGTAATTTATGTGCATCGGTTTCTTCAAAAAGATTGATTTTACAGCTTACTAAGTCAGTATATTCTCTATTAGTATCTGTACTACTTAAATTATATTCGTTGTTTCTTTCTTGAACAACATCCAATTCAGTAATTTCATTACTTTCAATAGGTGCAGGTACATCAACATATTCATCAGAATCTTTAGAATTATAACAACGATCTTGTCCTGACTCGTCCAATATATCATTTATAGATTGCTGTAACAAATTCTTTTTTGAAATTGTTATACATAAAATAAAATATTAAAATTTTCAAGAATTGTAAGGTTTGCTCAGTTCTTAATTTCACTGCTATGTAAATGTAAGAAATTTATAGACAATTCATGAATTATGTATACCTCATGTTATAGTAGACTGAACATGCTAATTAACAGAACAGAAGTAACATGTAATTCAATGCAATATTGATTTAATGCTAAAAAAGGATATGTTGAGAAAACAATTGTAAAAATGAAAGTGTAACACAAATTGAAGGTTAGGTTTAACGTATATATAAGTAAACCTATCTACTGCAATCTGTCGTACATCCAACAAAGGCCTTTTTTAACTGAGCATTCCTAATATTTATATTTTAGTTAATATTTATTACAATTTTGAATTATGTACTTACATCTGTATTAGCGGCCTGGATGCTTGAGGATTGGGCATTGTCGCTGTTGTTGATATTTTTTCGTTTTTTTTTACAATTTAAAATCGCATAGCGAGTTAAGTACTCCTTACTTCGACGTTTGCAATATTTTTTTTTATATTCTCTTATTATACGTATCATGTTTTGATTTATGATTTAATAAGTTTATTTAAAAGACAAAAGAGAATATAAAATATTACAGTTCACAGCTGAAGAAAACAGGAGTTAAACAATCGAAACGGGAGATTTCATACACTCTACATGCAGCGCTACACCATCACTCAGTCATTATACTTATTGACTTTATCGCTGATTGGTGGAATTTAAATATTAGCTAATCGGTTTTTTTTTATTTCTATACTAAAGAAATAATCCAAATCAAATAAAAATATGCGTCTAGTGTTTCAATTTTCTCAATTTTGTTCAACCAACCAGTTACTTTCTATTTTTTTACTATTAATGTTTATGTTCGCACGATTTAAATATTGATCAATTGTGAACGAACAAATGACATTCAGCACAACTTTTTTTGTTTTTTTTTTTTTTTTTTTTTCTTCCAATATGAGGTATTCTAGCACCAAGCCAGGTCCTCGGAACTTTTTTTGTCTGTAGGAAGATTATTTTTTAGAAAAAAAAAACGAAAAAATTGCCTCGACAGGGGTAGCGGTGCTCAATTGTGGTCTCTGAGAGGCACACACGTGTCTTGCACCTTTATTGCGTCTTGCACCTCGCGAAAAAAGTCGTCCGATATCTATAGTATACTCGTGACCCATGGCGGCCGTAGAAGTGTGTGTTTTTCGTGAGGCAAGGCACGAGAGCTTCGTATCTAGTCAGTCTCTAAGGTGTTGTGAAACTTATAAACCGAGTTTGCGTATTGCGTTATCGAAGCAATCATTATCATTGCAATTCCCGTAAGAAATGAATTTTCGCGGACTCGGCGGACTGCTTAGATGATCATATTTGTCTTCATATATACAGTCCCATACATAACCTAAGTAATGTTTATCGCCGGTAATAACGCCTTATACCTATAAATGTGATAGAAGACCGTTGACAGTTATTTGTCCGAAGACTTCTCAAGTCCAAACATTTAAGAGCGTAGTTATTCCAAATATTAGTGATGTTCTTAAAAGGGTAGTTCTTTATTAGTTGTATAAATTGTGAAAATGGTGAAAATAAAAGTGGCTTTAATTAGATTTTCCAAGGAAACTAAAAACTATGTGGTTCCAGTGTCAGACATTAAATTTAAAATTTGTGGCAAAAGTAATAATAAGGACTTGCAGAAGTTTGAGCCACAGGATTATGATGATTTCAATAAGAACAAGTGGTATTTCGTTAAATGGAAGTGTAATAATTCTAAGTGCGAGAAAGGTAATGATGAACATTTTCACTGGTGGTCAGCTATAATCTTGGGCTTAGGAGGTAAGATACTTATCATAACATATATTTAACCATGACATATCAATAATAGTTACAGTAATTAGTTACTGAACATGTAACTGTAATTAGTTTACTGAAACATTTATTGTTAATAAACAGAATAATTTTAATGAAACAAAAGATTCATTTTGACTTTTTAAAATTAATTCAACATATATTCATGGTCTTGCTTCAATTTAGATAAATATGACTAATTATTTTTTACTTTTTATAATATATTGTCTAAAATAATAATATCACGTATATACTATGAATTACTTTTTAATCAAGTGTTGAAAAAATACCAGAATTATAGACTGAAACGCAATTATAAAATTATTGTTGTTACAAAGTTTGACCAATTATATATTTAATTTAAACAAAACTATATAAAGTATAAATAAACTTCTATTAACGTATATTAGAAGTTTAGTTAGACTATTTTCATAAATCTTTTATTTATAATATATAAGCATCCTGCTATTTGAATAATTATTTATATGTTGTTACCATATAGTTGATGAAGATGACGCGAACAAAAGATGTGGAGTACGCAGACTAAAGTATCCAAAATTAGATTCAACATCAAATGTATCTGATTCTGATGATTCTGAAGAGAGTACATCCTATGAAACTAGTGTACGTATATCTTTTAGCTACATATGAAAGTACATTTTCGAAATTTAAATTTATTGTTCGCTATAATAATATTAAATGTTATTTAAAATATCAAGTGTTAACGTAAAACGTTGTTAAATTTCAGGATCTTAAATTACTCAAAAGAAAATGTAATGAGAAAACAAATGAATCTCTTTTGCTAAAAAATAAGCAGAAGCTAATGTTGGATAACAGAAAGAGAATTATTTACTCTGATGATTCAGAGGGCAATGAAGGGGAAGAATCTTTTTCAAAAGTTACAGATGCTCCTTCAGAACTATTTTGTAAAGTTGGAGATAATAGTGATTCAAAAGAACTTAATAATGAACTTTTATTAAGCACAAAAAACAGTATTAGACCATGTACTAGCAAGTCTTCAGAAATGATACAACACAAGAGTGACGATGATAGGCTATTGCATAATATTTTCTTAAAAAAGCTTGTTGTACTGAAAATAACAGTAATTTGATTAGCAAGCAAATTCTGTCAATAAGTAATCCAAACAATGAAACTGCAGCACGAACTAGAAGATATTCAAAAATTGCACAGCATAGAGCTATGCCACATCTGCCTGTGCAAAAAGTACCTGTTATTATAGGTTAGTGTAATTATTATTTATAGCTATTTACAGTTTTCAGAATTTTATTTCAGAATTTTATTATAAATAAAAAGGTGTATGGTTTGATGTTCAAATTTGAATAATTATTTATAGAAATAATTTTAATTTTTGTTATATCTTTTTACATTAATTTTTAGAAACAAGTCCATCACCTATACAGTCAGATTCTCTTTACACTAAGGACGTTGTGCAGCAATATAATGATGATAATAATGATTTAGAAGAAACAGACGAACACTCGGATGATGATGATGATTTAGCGGATCAAGAAGAGGTTGATGAAAGAGAAGATGTGAATAATTTAATTGATAACTGTATAATGAAAAATCAAAATGGAAATGAAAATCAAGATGTAAATGGAAATCCAAATCAAGATGGAAATGCAAATCCAAATCAAAATGGAAGAAATAATCCCAGGGCAGGATTGCTCAGATCCATAAAAAAGAAATACAGAAAGGAAAATGGTATTGCAAATTTATAAATATTAGTGTATTCTATTAATTTATTATTTAAAATAATTCCACATTTTATGATTTTTATAGTTGAAATATTTAAATTAGATGTTGAAGCAAAACGATATAAAATTAATGCGAATGGACTCGTAAGTGTACTGCTTGTCATTTCTCTATTAATGTGCGTGTCTGTGTATATATATGTGTGTATTTAATGGTTTAGATTTATCTTGGACTCGACGTTTGGATCGACGAAGAAACATGGAATGTTATGCAATTACAAGAGAATCCATTTATATACCTACGAGATCTGGCAGATACATTATGGACACCCGAGAAGCTGGTTAACAGATGCTTTAAAGTAGGTGCTATTACGGTTAAAAATATAAATCCATCGTCCCCGAGAAAGCAGATAGAAAAAAATCGCTGGCAATTACTGGAAGGTAAATTACTTATAAACTTTTTAAATGTACAATAGTACATTTCGACACGGGTGGGGACTCGCTTCGCTCGTGCAAAAAGTCACACCAGCTAAATAATCGACTTGCGCACTAGTTTCGAACGGTATTTTATACCACGAGCGCCGAAAAATCACATCAAAGTTGCGATTTTGAGGTTAGAGTGGTATAAAAAATATTTATAGCACTGTCTGACCTAAGTCCGCACTTAGGTCACGTCTATCCGGGATCTAAGCAGTACTTTTTTGCACCGGGTTTATCACACTCGCTGCGCTCGTGCGCTAACCTCACGGTGCAATAAAGTACAACTTAGCGTACGGATAGGCGTGACAGCGGGCTTAGGTAGACAGTGCTATAAAATTCTGAACGATACTTGTGACCTAAGTAGCACTTTTTTGCACGGCGTGAGGTTAGGGCCCGAGCGTAGCGAGGTCACATATATCGTAATGTACTATTAAAATATGTGCTACATTTATGAAATAAAAATGGTAAATTAATTAATAATTATTTATTTTCAGAACTTTTCGACGATTACTTAAAAAAAAAAAGGAAGAGACCCCAGGAAATAGCATACTATAAAAGTAAAATGAGGGACAAAATAAGACAAAAAATCCAGGATCTGAGGACTTACTTTAAAGAACGTAGTAATTAATAACGTTTATACTGATGTAATAAGATAAGTGTTAAATGGAAAAATTTTGAATTTTATTTGTTGCTATAAGAGCCTTTTAGAGATTACAAAGTATTATGTTATTAAAGTATTGTATTAGATTTTGTTACAACTTAGTTGTAAAAACTAAAATAATAAATGATTATCAGAATTTGTAATTATTGTCCTTGTCTTTCAAATTTCCAAAGTCGATAATATAATTAAATTGAACATTTTAAATAATTTATACTTAGAAGAAAAATACTTGCAAGAAAAATTTGTATTAATCAATTGGTACGTAAGTTCTGACGTTATTTCTTACGTAAGTTCTTACGTAAGAATTAGTTCGATTCTATTACGTAAGAATATACGTAAGAACTTACGTAAGAATTTACGTTAGAACGTACGTAAGAACTTACGTAAGATCTTACGTAAGAATCTACGCAGGAACTGATATTAGGACTTACGTAAGATCTTACATAATATTTTTACCTGGGCATACCTATAGGTAGTATACTAAAAAACGTACCAGTCTTTGAGATTTTAAGTGATGTGAAATAGTGGTTAAGTTTTTATAAACGTTTAAAAAAAACGTTAGATAATATTATTGTATGATAGTTATTAATTTAATATATTACGAGAAAAAAAGATTCAAAATGAAATCAAGTTGTTAAACAACCCATTTTCTTTTAAATTCAAATATTAGTAACTTATACTTATGATGTTTTACTTTCTTGAATTTTTTTTTAACTTTAATGGATAATTACACAAACTGCCAGATATATATTTAAAAAAATTTATGTTATTATTGTTATGTCTAAGACTATCAAACATTGAATGAAAGAAAATTGTTAATAAACAAGAAAAGCTATATAAAAATTTATGAAATACCTCATCGCTTTCCATGGAATTAGTTCATCAATATTATGATTCATTGGAGAAGACTGTCGTTGAATATTTATTAACGAATTTTGTTCCTCAATATTTGTTGGCAAGTGTGGATACCCAACATCGCTGGTTTCAATATCTTCCAACATTTCATCATTTATCAAACTTTGATGTAATTCTGTCTCATTTCTCTCATCATTGTCTTCGTGATTCTGTTGTGAAATCTGAAAAATATAAATTATAACAATGTTTTTATTAATTTACAATTTTAATATAAAATATACTTTAAAGTTATAAGACACTATCTAAACATATTAAAATATATCTTTTATTGCTATGATATTTTTATAAAAGAAAATATTGATGAGTAAACTTATTTAAAAATTTTTATCAGACAACATTATTAATAATAAAATACTTTAAAAGCTCTTTTAGTATTAGAATCATGACAAAAACAAAATAAAACAAGAAAAAAGAATTGGTTTATTTCATGTCACTCAATATTTATCGTACACAATTTTATTTAATAATAAAAAGAATTAATAGAATTAATAGAATAACAATTAAAAACATACCATTACATTTTTGCAGCTGCGCTTCATTTTTTTTCTAGTTCTTCTAACCGTATCTTCTGAATCATCTTCCATTTTACCAGAGCTTCAATATTTTTTGTAGGAATTATCACTCATATCTCTCACAATAAAGCAACAGTTGTTGTAATTCTTGATTATAGTAGCTTTCTTATTATACAAAATAAGTATAAACGTTAAAGAAGCATATGAAATGAAAAGTTCGGTTAGGAATAAGTGGAAACAACAACAAACGTAAAAGCTATAGTATACCTATATACATGAAAGTATTTCTGTAGGTACGTTCAACCAATAGGAGACAAGCTTTATAAAGACGTGTTTCTATTTGTTCTTCTTTTGGCTATGAAAGCTTATTATTAAGGCCAGGGCCACATAAGCGCGTACGACCGCGTTCGACTGCGTTCGACCGCAGTCAGACGCACGCGCTCGCTTCTCTCATTGGTTCTCTCATTGCTCCCAACCAATGAGAGAAGCGAGCGCGTGCGCCTGACCGCGGTCGAACGCAGTCGAACGCGCTTATGTGGCCCTGGCCTAGCCTAATGCAAACTAAGAATCAACCTAACCTTCCTTCACTTCCGACTTCCGAGAGCTCGCGGAACGGCGGAAGCAGAATGTTATCTATGCTTTTTGTTAAGAGGTTATCGACTCGTGATAGTGAAAAATTGTGATACCAATTCGTTTACATAGAAAAATCATGACTTCGATTATGTTCGCTTGCGTTCGTTTCCGTGACAATCTACAAAAAAATGTGTTTATACCAATACACTACATAAAATACAATGCCAACGATGATATACATATTTCTCCGAAAAATGAGAATGATTTTGATACCCGACATGTGTATGATGTATTATGGTGCGAGTGTGGTCAAGATGAATGTATAGACGAAGCAGGAGATATATGTTACTTCTATGCAGCCTTTATCATACATGTTGGTGGTAAGTAGTTTTATTTATCAGTTATTTTTATATATATCATAGTTTCACATTTTCAGATTACTTGAAAAACTAGATATGTACCTATACAGAATTTTAAAAACAAATTTTTTTAATGCACCTTTTGAAACATTTTTTCAATTGTCAAAATACAAATTTAATTAAGTTCTGATTTATCTTTAGGTTTAAATGTAAGAAATTTAATGTCATTCTACTTATATTAATTAGTCAGTATTATTATACAAAATAAAATATTTTTACTTGTAATTGTAATAATTTTTACTACAGCGTTAACAAAAAAGATAATTTTAAAATTTTCAGTTATCGTTTTAACATTTTTCACATGTTTTATGTGATTTTTTATTAATGAATAATATACTAATCGACTGAAATGTATAAATTAAATAAAAAATGTTACACATTTTTCACTGAATTTCCTTAATTACACAGCGATATTTGAAATTTACAGAAACTTTAGCTGATGTTAAGAGTAAATGCAAAAGTACTCGAATAAAAATTCCAAAAAAACCATTTTCTCCAAGTGAAACCAATATGGGATCGTCTCAACAACTTGAATCTCAAAAATCTCAAACTTTTTGTAATGCAGACAAGCGAATCTTGAAAGATGCTAATGTGAGTACATTCTATAAATATATTTTGTATTGCACATATGTCATATGTTATTACTATAAATAAATATTTATTTCAGGCAAACCATGCAAATGTTATTAAAAAGGCCAAAAAAAGTAGTGCCAAAGAGCAATTGGAAATGTTTGCCAAAAAAAATTTTTTGAAGTCTCGATCAAAATTAATAATTAATGTTAATGAAGACCATGATGGACCAAACTTTCAGAATAATAATGTTAATGAAAACCATGATGGACCAAACTCTCAGAATAATAATGTTGTTCATGAAGACCATGATGCGCCAAACTCTCAGAATAATAATAGTTCTATCTTAGCAAACGGATCTAGTACTAACAACATCGCATTGGAAACAAATTCGAAATCAGTAAGAAAGAGAATCAATCAAATTATATCAAGCAACTCTGGAAGTGAAAGTGATGCTGAAAATGATATTTCCAATGAGAAAACGTATGTGCCCTCAGTACGTAAGAATTTGTTCTCTGATAAAAATGGTAAGACGCATTAAGTTTTGTTATTATATTAATATTTCATTGGTATTAGTTATCGCAGTTTAAGTTTATAAATTTTGCATATGTATTTTTTTTTAAACTGATAATTCAGTAGGTCCTGCAAACAATTTTGATGATGAATTTCCATCTACCAGTGGTCAAAATGGATTGGATGATGGAAACTCAATCACCCCTTCTTTTCAAGCTTCACCATCCATAATACGTAATAATAATTCTAGATTCAATAAAATAAATTATAATTGAGAGATGCAGGTGACATATCGAGAAAAAACACCAGGTAAATATTTATCACAAGGATAGTTTTTTTTTTATAGTGAAAAAATTGATTAAGTATATTTAAATTTATTCTAATTTATTTTTTATTTTAGAGTTTCAAATAAATATGGAAGAGAATGATTTGTATGTCACACCGACAGCTAGCTCAAGATGTTGACCCCAATGGAAAAGTCAAGTACCAGGAATTGGGGGAGATGGTAATAATATAATAATAATTTTTATTATTTTATTCTTCAACTTATAATTCGAGAGTAACCCATGTTTAATTTTTCTTTTTTTTTCTTAAATAGAAATAAAAATTGAAAACTAATAATGATCATTTTCTTCTAGTGTTAATAATACTAATTAAGAATAAAATTTTATTTTAGATTTATTTAGACAATGAAAAGTCTGTCGAAAAACGTTTCTGGGATTTTTTAAAAGTTAGGGGAGAGTGGATTTTCCTTCGAGAGACGACTGAGCTTATCTGCGGGAAGCGGTATTTGATTAATGCTTGCATAAAACCGAGTAAGACGTCAGTACGACTACAGGGAAGAAGCCCTCGTAAAATGATATCACCACGGAAGCTCAAACTTATCAGAGGTGATTAATATTAAACTAAATTGATATAATTTGCTACATTAGGTTTTGTAAATAAATAACATTTTTATTGCACTTTTTAGAATTGTTCCTAGACTTATGTGACGAAAGGAATTACGAAGCTGATAAAAAAAATAGACTGCTAAGAAGAGTGAATCGACACATTGGCTACAAGATAAAAGATTTAAGAAAATCCGCGTGTCATAGGCTTGATTAGATTGTTGATATACAACATGTTCTTTATATATCTTCTATGTTCGTTAATTTAAATTACTTATTTTTGTATTTCTAAGAAAGATAATTTATTTTTCAATTGACTTAATTATTGAAAAAAATGTATTATTTAAATCTGAAAGACTGATAAAAAGTGTACCAAAAAGTCTTTGACAAATTACTAGTGAAGTTTACGTTTTAAGTTAATTTATAAAAATTAGGTACACTACAAATAATGGTTCATTGCCAATAATAGATTTAAAATTAATATAAATGAATCAATAATTTAAAAAACTGTTATTTTTGTTTCTTGAAGTTTATGTAATAAATTTAATAATATCTATAATTACAAAAATTTATCAATAAAGAATAATTTTCTATATTACTCATACGTCTATGATCTTTCGTAATGAAACTAATTAAAAATTTATTTTTCATCAGAGTAGGCGTAAAGTACCTACTTTACGTTTACTATCACGGAAAATAGTATATGCACCACGGGAGAAGAGAGGACCAGTCCAATGCACATGGTTGAAACACTCGCCTTCGGCTCGGGTGCCCATTTCCGCATACTCTGGACTGGTGTTCTCTTTCACTCCCTAGGTGTATAATCTACTATTTATGAATATGAATAACTATAAATATAAATGTAATATAAATAGTAACACTTTTATACAAATTTTTTACCTTAGTCATGTGGGACCCACATGGGACCCACATGGTTCCCATGCGTTTCCCACATGGGTCCCACATGGTTCCTAATGGGATCCCGCAGCAATTTCTCACATGGTTCCCACTAGGACCCACAAGAGTTCCACATGGATCCCACATAGTTCCCACATGCGTCCCATGTGGGTCCCATGTGGGCTTTTTCAGTAGGGTGTTATTCAAAAGCATTTTACTTAACACAAAAATTTCAAATACAAAAGTTGTTGATAACATTGAAATAAAACTTTTTTTCTATTCAACATTTGCATAAATAAAAATAAAAACTATTATTATAATTCAAACAGAAATAATGAAAACAATGTTTTTAATTTTAAATATAATTGCAATCATAGTACTTATATATTTAATATTCCTATGTATACTTTAATCATATCAATTAATAATACTTAATTAATTTATATGAATCATAGACTATTTGAAAAGATTTCTGCATACATCTATATTTGTAGAATTATAAGGCAAAATTTCTACAAAAAAATAATAAATATGTAATAGTAAATGCATAATTTCCATTTAAATTTTACTGCAGAGATGTATTTATGTGTATTCTAATGATAATAACGATGAAAATAAGTATTACAATTAATGCAATAATAAAATTATAAGGTTTTTCTGAGCATTGCGGTCGTGCCTATTATGTAAAAACGAAGTTTTTACATAGGGAGGGGGGGGGGGGGGCGACGAGCGAAGCGAGGAGCAGGTGTCTGTGGGGGCGGAGGGGTTGGCGTGTCGACCGCAGCGAGACACGCAGGGGGACTCGGCTCCCCTATTTTACTTTTGTAAAATTTCAAACGCGATGCAGATGAGAATATAATACGTAAGTTTTATGAACTTGTATTTTTTTACTTTTGTAAAATTTCAAACTTAATTTAGATGAGAACACACCTGAGAATCTCACGTGAGTTTTAGATTCTCTTACTTTTGTGAAATTTGAAACTCGATTCAGATAAGAATACACGTGAGAATTTTGCGTGCGTCTTTGGAACTTGCGGAAAAATAACATTTTACATTCAGTTCTCCAATTACAAATTTTACAATAAGCTACACAAAATTAAGAAATTGTTTACAGTCCGCAGTAGTCCTCGCTATCCCCCAGACGACTCCGGGTCCACGGAGAGTGAGAGAGAGATAGACAGAGATGGGGAGAATGAGAGGAAGGGGAGAGAGAGAAAGAGATAGAGTGAGGGAGAATGACAGGGAGAGAGCGAGAGAGACCTGTGGTAGGAGCGGCCATCGCCGTAGATGCGAGCAGAGCGACGGCAGATTTGCGGCATTGGCAACCGCAGCCGGCAGGAGCCCGGCCAGGGACAGCACCGCGTAGCGTCGTAGCAGCGACTACCGGATCGACGAGTGGAGCAACAGCGGAGTTACGAGCATTTCGGCGTCCCGGAGTTCTCCTGTGATTCATCTCGAGTGTGGTGCTGTACACATCCGGAAGTCCAGTGATCTTAATATCTAAAAAAGAACTAGGGGGCCGAGCCCCCCTGCGTGCCTCGCTGCGCTCGACACGCCAACCCCCCGGCCCCCATACACACCTGCTCCTCGCTTCGCTCGTCGCCCACTCCCTCCCTATGTAAAATAGTATATTACGATACGTGGGCCGGAAATTGGATTTCCGGGGCGTCATGACGCACGCCCAGGGCATCCAATTTCCGGTCCAAGTATTGTATACTATTTTTCTTACTCCCCGGCCGAAAGTACGTTATGTAATTGTTAAATAATTAATAAAATTGCGTTGTCGTCTGCTAGCTGTGTTTGAGTGTTAGTTTTTCTTTCGGCCCGCTCGATAGTAATGCCTCTCTCGGCCGCTTTGGGTAGCTCGGTCGATATTACCTACTGTTTTTTCTTTTGACCCGGCGTGGAGAGCTGGTTTTTTGGGCGTCTGCTACTGTCGCTGTTGCAGAGATTGTTTGATGCCCGCCCGACATTTGCAAGACCGAGGCGAAGCCGAGGTTTTGCTGGTCGGTGCGGGCATCAGAAACACATTCATTAAAAAAAGAAAGAAATAAGGTGATGAAATAAGTACATTAAAGTTTGATCAACTAACTCTTTTTTCTCGTCACCCGTGCACTTTTCTCCGTCTATTTCGTACACCCAATGGACATTGATTCGTGTCGAACGTGCCCGTTAGTGACCGTCACGCATAACCTTTTAAACGTTAACATACATAAGAAATGAGAAAACAATTAAAAAGGTTATGCATGACGGTCACTAACGACACGAATCAATGTCCATTGGGTGTACGTGTCTAACCTTCACACCGCACAAACATCTTTTCCTCGGACGCTCCCGTCCGCACGTTTACTTAATTGTTTCTACACGACTCGTAAGTACGTTTAGAAAACAAACGAAAAAAACAATGACCACGATCAAATAACACCACTTTTTATTTCAACTAACTCTTTTTTCTCGTCACCCGTGCGCATGAGACAGAGTGGCTCATGCGCGCGGGCGCTCAAGCGCAGCGGGTCGGAAAATTTCGGCAGCCAATCAGAGCGCGCAGTTGGTCTAAAATAGGGTGTGAAAGTTAACTTTCGGCTCGGAGATGTGGGCCGAAAGTACGTACTTTCGGATGGGGGAGTAAGAAAAAGTCTATTATGTATATAAATTTAATAAGTACTAATTGGTATGATTAAAGTGCACATAGGAATATTGAATATAAATACCATGATTGCAGTTATATTTCAAATTAAAAACATTATTTTCATAATTTGTATGATAATTATAATAATCGTTTTCATTTCTATTTATGAAAATGTTATATGGAAAAAAAATTTTGTTTTAATGTTATCCATAACTGTTGTATTTGATAAAAAAATATAGTTCAATTTTATACTATTTTAATGAAAGGTGAAGACTATAAGCTGCTCATGGACTGATGGGTGTTCCAAACTACATATACCTACATAATCTTAATTACAAAAAAAATACTCGCGACACATATGCATATATACACTAATACAGCGAAAAGGAGCAAAACAAAACTGATGCATTCAATACTGATGCATTCGGTAACGGCAACCTGACTTAGCCCTACGATCTGCGTCCATGAATACTAGAATACTACTACAGCAGTCGTAACGGCTACCTCGACTAGGCTGTGTTCGCACACCAAGTACAGCGGAAAAACACATGCGACGATGCGACTCGCGCGATGCGACCGCTAGCGCTGCCTGTGTATAACATATATCTATATGTATGGATCGCGGGCGTGTCGCGTTCTGCTACTGCTCTATATGTTGAGTAGTACGGCGTGCCGTTGCGCACGTGTAGTCATGGTGTGTGATAACAACAATCGCATCGTCTGGCTCCCGGCGTTCCCAGTGATGACAGTCGCTGCTGTAGTATGCCGCCATGGTGAATGTCGTCCCTTAAATCGTGTTCGCCGATTAGCGATGCTTCGTTGGAGATGGGAAGGCAGTGTGTCAACGGTGAGAGCAGATTTAGTAAGTCCTTTCTCGTTCCTAACCTTTTTGATGTGTGAGCTGATGGTACTTTCTCTTGTTCCAGGTATCTGTGGCAGCGAGAGTAGTGTAAACAACGGGCACTGCTGCAGACTGTTTCCTGAGCGTAGAAATGTTGTCTGGGTCATCTATTTATTAATTATATGTGGTTTTTAGGGGCTCAACTTTCCTTGCTTGGCTCTTATACTAGTGACTATATGCATAGTTAATCTGCTGCTTGCGTCTTCAGCGACTCTCAGGCTGGAGCTGTTCCCAGCAGTGAAATAATGGTTAAAGGTCTCCACCAGTCCTTCCCCTCTAGTTGTTATAGGTAGCTAGTACAGCGAGTGAACAACAGCCATTGCTGCAGACTTTTCTTTTGTATGGTATGTTTTTTTTTTTTTTTTTGTCATCTATTTATTAGTCATATGTGGTTTTTAGGTGTTCAACTATTTTCGCCCCCAAAATAGGGACTGATCTGCTGCTAATGTGCTTTGTTGATCCCTTGGCGGAGGTTGTCCCTGACATTGAGATACAATTGACGGCCTCTGTCAGTACTTTCCTCCCAGCTGGTCTGATTACTGACATAGTGGATCGTTATTAGATGATTCTCAGCAGACTGGCATCCATGGAGCAGTGCCAGCCTACACCGTCAAGCCCTATTCTGCTTCTTCTGTAGCTCTAAGTGATTTTCGAGTGTTAGTGCTTTAGAGTGTGAGGGGATAGGTGATAGAAACTGGAGGATATCATAATAAGTGCTGTGTGTATGGTTAAATGTGATACGGGTAGGTAGTTGTCCCTGGTAATATTAGTTTGTCTAATTAATTTCTAAGTTTAGTCTGCGTGTAAGAACTTGCTTCAGGGTATCTGTTGTTTTAAAATACATCATTGTGTATTTTGCAAACATCTACCCAGTGAGACTTGCCTATTTAATAGTCTTCTACACACTGTAAGACTGACAAAGTCAGCTAGCACATTGCATTCATTATGCATTGAAATTTACCATATTGCAAAATTTATAGCTCCTACATTACACAATAGTTTTTTTTTATAAATATGATATTACTTTAACATGTACTTATATAATATTACACAATTTTGATTCTTTTAGTTCAATCGCTTAGGTCCTGGGAACATAGTTAACAGGTTAAGCTGTGTAATCTTATATTAAAGGACCCCGCACACAATGTATGGGAAAAAATCATTCGATCAAATTGAACGAAATTGAAAAAAGATAGATTTCTTCAGGACCTCAAAATCTATTTTTTTCCAAAGTTTCGTTCAATTTGACCGGATGATTTTTTCCCATACATTGTGTGCGAGGTCCTTTCTCAAATTTGTTATCAAAACAGTAAGATAACATAATTATATATTTTTTCCAACCCACTTTTTATACATTTTTCTAATTTTAATCCTACTACATTCTAGGTTCTCTAGATCATTCGACAAGGAATTATAAGTTCTGACAGCTTCTATGTAACAGTTTTTGTTAGTTATTGTATTAATTGTTTATCTCTGATGTTTAGTTTCTCATAATGATAGAAAACGGACTCAAAACAAAATAATTATTTAATATTTAAATATTGTAATCAAATGTAATTTTGTATCTTATTATTATATTTCTGTAATTATATTATCTTTGGAATGTTATATCGATTTTTTTGATCTTATTTATAGCTATTTATTGCTATTTATATCGAATATTTTTGTGTCAAATCGAGTCCTGTTAAATAATAAGCGAAAATTCACTATACGAAGTGTATTGAGGCATTAACAATCGTGTTTATACGTTTAGACGATTCAGAAATGGTTACACATAAAAATGTTAATCGGAAATAAGTTTTGTTTAAACGTTATCTATATGCTTTGTATTTAACAGTTTTGTGTAAAGGCAAATCTTTGAACAATAAGCGAAAATAGACTATTTCAGGTGTATTTAGGCATTGAAAATCGTTTTTAAAAGTAGAACTCGTCAGAAAATGATTGTACATGAAAATCTTAAATGAGAAAAAGTTTTGTTTTATTATAACAACTTTTGTACTCAACATTTTTGTATTAAATCAAATCCTGTCATGTTATAGCCGAAAATCGTCTATTTTATGTATATTAGGCGTTCAAAATCATTTTTATATAGGTCTAACTGGTCAGGCATTGATTGTACATGAAAATGTTAAATGGAAAAAGGGTTTGTTTTATTATAATCTACAACTTTTATATTCAACATTTTTGTATTAAATCAAATCCTGTCAAGTTATAGCGGAAAATCATCTATTTTATGTATATTTAGGCGTTTAAAATCGTTTTTATAGGCCTAACTCGTCAGGTATTGATTTTACATGAAAATGTTAAATGGAAAAAAGTTTTGTTTAAATATTATCTACAACTTTTGTATTTAACATTTTTATGTAAAATCAAATCCTGTCAAGTTATAGTAGAAAATCGTCCATTTTTGACCTTTTTTGCAATTTTTCGCAGTTATCTTGGTAAATATTGCTCGTAAAAAAAAGTGTCCAACAGAAAAAAGATGTATTTTAATTAGTTTTAGCAGATAGATCTATAGATATTAGTTTAAAATTAATTTTTCTAGACATTAGGCTTAAAGATCGATTTTTTGAGATATTGCTTTGTACTCGCATTTTAAAATTTTTTCATCGATCTTTTTCTTAATAGAGAACCAGTACCTAGGTATAATTAGAGGAGTATTTTTCCGAAATCCCGAAGGAATTGGTCGAAAATTCCTTGAGATAATTGAGCAACATGCGTACATACGGGCGTATATATACGCATATTTATGTCGTTTCGCGGTTTTGACGAGTTTTTCGAGATATCATATACCGGTTTTGAAGAGCCTCTTCACACCGGCAAAGATATATATGACCGGATTTGGAGAGTTGTCGGCCCTTTTCTAGAGTCTATAACCCCAGGGTCATTATTTCTTTAGTCACGTTAACATAGACAACTCTGAGAAAAAGAACTATACCTCTCCAAAACCGGTTCACCCACATACTTATATATATGTATGTCTACAGACATACATACATCACAGAAAACGCTTAAAATGCACTCATTTTGGGTGAAAAAGACTTTTCTTGTATTAAATTGTCAGTTTTTGAAGTCAGATAATTTTCGCTATGGTGAAATTATAAGGCTCTCCCGAGTAGCGGTCGTACAAATATTTGTTCGCTTGTTACGTTATTCGAAATATGTTTGGAGTACATGATTCTTATCGTCTAAAAATAATGCAAGTAAAAGGCATAAAAGTAGAACAATGTAGAGGTTAAGATGTATCTGGGTTTCATTAGTAAGAAAAAACTACTTATCTGAAACGGGTGACTGCAACTCCGTACATCTCTTATTGTACTACAGCAGTTATTGATTGTACCTGCTATAATAGTAAAGAAACGTAAATTGCGTAAAAAATACAAGTCAATTAAAAATTCAGCTAAGCACATAAGTAATGCTATCACTTGAAATTTCTCAGCAGTTCAAGTTTGTTACCATAACAACGACTATTGATTGACTGTCCTTCTCTACACATAGAATCTTGATGTTTAACAAACAGAAAATTTTCTAGTTTCCACTTTTGAATATGTGTAATATAAAAACAACAACGAATTAGGGAAATTCTGATCCATGAAAGATGTCAATGCTGCTAATTTGCGGAGTCGCAGGTACCTGTTTCAGATAGGTAGTTTTTCCTACTAAAGAAACCCACATTCATCTTAACCTTCTCACGGCTCTACTTTATACCTTTTACTTGCATTATTTTTAGACGACCAAATACTTTGTGGTTTTTTAATTTTTCTTTTTGAGATATTAAGATCACTGGACTTCCCGATGTGTACAGCACCACACTCGAGACGAATCGCAGGAGAACTCCGGGACGTCGAAATGCTCGGAACTCCGCTGTTTCTCCACTCGTCGATCCGGTAGTCGCTGCTACGTCACTACGCGGTGCTGTCCTTGGCCGGGCTCCTGCCGGCTGCGGTTGCCGATGCCACAAATCTGCCTTCGCTCTGTTCGCATCTACGACGATGGCCGCTCCTATCACAGGTCTCTCTATCCCTCTCATTCTCCCTCACTCTCTCTATCTTTTTCTCTCTCCCCTCCCTCTTATTCTCCCCATCTCTGTCTATCTCTCTCTCATTCTCGGTGGACCCGGAGTCGTCTGGCAGATGTCGGAGACTACTACGGACTGTAAACCATTTCTTAATTTTGTGTAGGTTAATGTAAAATTTGTAATTTAAGAACTGAATGTAAAATGTTATTTTTCCGCAAGTACAAAAGATACAAGTTCCTAAAACTCATGCGAAATTCTCACGTCTATTCTCATCTGAATCAAGTTTGAAATTTTACAAAAGTAAAAAAATACAAGTAAGTAGAAGTCACGTGTATTCTCATCTGTATCGTGTTTGAAATTTTACAAAAGTAAAAAAATACAAGTTCTAAAACTCACGTGAGATTCTCATGTGTATTCTCATCTGAATCAAGTTTGTAATTTCACGAAAGTAAAAAAATATAAGTTCCTTGAACTCATGTGAGATTCTCACGTGTATTCACATCTGAATCGAGTTTGAAATTTTACAAAAGAAATAATACAAGTTCGTAAAACTTACGTATATTCTCATCCGTATCGCGTTTGAAATTTTACAAAAGTAAAAAAATACAAGTTCCTTAAACTCACGTGAGATTCTCACGTGTATTCACATCTGAATCGAGATTGAAATTTTACGAAAGTAAAAAAATACAAGTTCTAAAACTCACGTGAGATTCTCACGTATATTCTCATCTGAATCGAGTTTGAAATTTTACAAAAGTAAAAAAATACAAGTTCTAAAACTCACGTGAGATTCTCATGTGTATTCTCATCTGAATCAAGTTTGTAATTTCACGAAAGTAAAAAAATATAAGTTCCTTAAACTCATGTGAGATTCTCACGTGTATTCACATCTGAATCGAGTTTGAAATTTTACAAACGAAATAATACAAGTTCGTAAAACTTACGTATATTCTCATCCGTATCGCGTTTGAAATTTTACAAAAGTAAAAAAATACAAGTTCCTTAAACTCACGTGAGATTCTCATGTGTATTCTCATCTGAATCAAGTTTGTAATTTCACGAAAGTAAAAAAATATAAGTTCCTTAAACTCACGTGAGATTCTCACGTGTATTCACATTTGAATCGAGATTGAAATTTTACAAAAGTAAAAAAATACAAGTTCTAAAACTCACGTGAGATTCTCACGTATATTCTCATCTGAATCGAGTTTGAAATTTTACAAAAGTAAAAAAATACAAGTTCTAAAACTCACGTGAGATTCTCACGTATATTCTCATCTGAATCGAGTTTGAAATTTTACAAAAGTAAAAAAATACAAGTTCTAAAACTCACGTGAGATTCTCATGTGTATTCTCATCTGAATCAAGTTTGTAATTTCACGAAAGTAAAAAAATATAAGTTCCTTAAACTCATGTGAGATTCTCACGTGTATTCACATCTGAATCGAGTTTGAAATTTTACAAAAGAAATAATACAAGTTCGTAAAACTTACGTATATTCTCATCCGTATCGCGTTTGAAATTTTACAAAAGTAAAAAAATACAAGTTCCTTAAACTCACGTGAGATTCTCACGTGTATTCACATCTGAATCGAGATTGAAATTTTACAAAAGTAAAAAAATACAAGTTCTAAAACTCACGTGAGATTCTCACGTATATTCTCATCTGGATCGAGTTTAAATTTTACAAAAGTAAAAAAATACAAGTTCTAAAACTCACGTGAGATTCTCACGTATATTCTCATCTGAATCGAGTTTGAAATTTTACAAAAGTAAAAAAATACAAGTTCTAAAACTCACGTGAGATTCTCACGTATATTCTCATCTGAATCGAGTTTGAAATTTTACAAAAGTAAAAAAATACAAGTTCTAAAACTCACGTGAGATTCTCATGTGTATTCTCATCTGAATCAAGTTTGTAATTTCACGAAAGTAAAAAAATATAAGTTCCTTGAACTCATGTGAGATTCTCACGTGTATTCACATCTGAATCGAGTTTGAAATTTTACAAAAGAAATAATACAAGTTCGTAAAACTTACGTATATTCTCATCCGTATCGCGTTTGAAATTTTACAAAAGTAAAAAAATACAAGTTCCTTAAACTCACGTGAGATTCTCACGTGTATTCACATCTGAATCGAGATTGAAATTTTACGAAAGTAAAAAAATACAAGTTCTAAAACTCACGTGAGATTCTCACGTATATTCTCATCTGAATCGAGTTTGAAATTTTACAAAAGTAAAAAAATACAAGTTCTAAAACTCACGTGAGATTCTCATGTGTATTCTCATCTGAATCAAGTTTGTAATTTCACGAAAGTAAAAAAATATAAGTTCCTTAAACTCATGTGAGATTCTCACGTGTATTCACATCTGAATCGAGTTTGAAATTTTACAAACGAAATAATACAAGTTCGTAAAACTTACGTATATTCTCATCCGTATCGCGTTTGAAATTTTACAAAAGTAAAAAAATACAAGTTCCTTAAACTCACGTGAGATTCTCATGTGTATTCTCATCTGAATCAAGTTTGTAATTTCACGAAAGTAAAAAAATATAAGTTCCTTAAACTCACGTGAGATTCTCACGTGTATTCACATTTGAATCGAGATTGAAATTTTACAAAAGTAAAAAAATACAAGTTCTAAAACTCACGTGAGATTCTCACGTATATTCTCATCTGAATCGAGTTTGAAATTTTACAAAAGTAAAAAAATACAAGTTCTAAAACTCACGTGAGATTCTCACGTATATTCTCATCTGAATCGAGTTTGAAATTTTACAAAAGTAAAAAAATACAAGTTCTAAAACTCACGTGAGATTCTCATGTGTATTCTCATCTGAATCAAGTTTGTAATTTCACGAAAGTAAAAAAATATAAGTTCCTTAAACTCATGTGAGATTCTCACGTGTATTCACATCTGAATCGAGTTTGAAATTTTACAAAAGAAATAATACAAGTTCGTAAAACTTACGTATATTCTCATCCGTATCGCGTTTGAAATTTTACAAAAGTAAAAAAATACAAGTTCCTTAAACTCACGTGAGATTCTCACGTGTATTCACATCTGAATCGAGATTGAAATTTTACAAAAGTAAAAAAATACAAGTTCTAAAACTCACGTGAGATTCTCACGTATATTCTCATCTGGATCGAGTTTAAATTTTACAAAAGTAAAAAAATACAAGTTGCTAAAACTCACGTGAGATTCTCACGTGTATTCTCATCTGAATCGAGTTTGAAATTTTACAAAAGTAAAAAAATATAAGTTCGTAAAACTTAGGTGTATTCTCATCTGAATCGAGTTAAAAAAATTACAAATAGTAAAAAAAAAACGTGAGTTGCTAAATCTCACGTGAGAATCTCACGTGAGATGTTAGCTTAAAATTTTTTTACTAAGGTCACATGAGAATTTGACACCAGAAAGAAGATGAGATCTCACCTGAGATCTCATCTGAGATCTCACTTGAGATTTTTCAGTAAGGTTAGCTTTTACTCTCTACTTTTATAACCTTCTTTGCTCGTTTTCGTATCATAAATATTTGCAATGTGACATTCAATAGACGAGACATCATTTTTTAACGAAATAGACGATATTTGAGATTAAATTGCCCATATCTCAAGAAAAAAGGTCTATTCGATGAAACTGTCAGCACTGGGCTTCATTACCAGAAATCGACTCTCCAATGCCCGCTAAAATCCGTTTCCCGCAGGTTAGACCCTCTCCTTGTTAGTCATGTTAACACTTTATTTATAATACATTGACTATCCCTATCATTTTATATAAATAAATCACATTACAACTATGATTTTTTTAAATTTTAGGGAACCTAAAATATTTAGCACTGCTTTGATTGGAGTCGCGGAAGAACCACCATAATAGCAATTATTGGAAATTATAATAAAACCCACTTTGATCATCAAAATTATATTAATTTTTCTCGAGTATATAGCGGGAAATCTATTTTATACTATCGAAAAAATATTTTTGTTATAAGAAAAATCACGAATGGTGAGTTTTGGAAATGACGTGACGTATTATATAATATATGAGGAAATCAATTTGTAGACTTTAATAATGGAAATATCGAAAAAGTGATCCGACAAAATTGTTCCTTCTGTAATTTCCTTTCGATCTGTGAGAGCCAATTTTTGACCTCTGTTATTTTAAAACACGAAAATATGGGTAATTGTTTTAATTCTGTGATAGGTATGTCCTTCGATATTCGATACTTTTATCTATGATTTGGAATCGATTGTATATATTATAACATCCACATATACGCACACATACACGCACACGCATACGAACACAGTCACACACATACGCACATCCACACACACCCACACGCCCACAACCACACACCGATGCACATACAACCCCACAACTACACAACCACGCACCCACACACATACAAAAAATCGATTTTCTCAGCAATTAATAGTCTTTGTGCTAAAGGTCTTAAAAAATCGTGAAATGTTTTCATTTCACTAATACTTTCTTTTTGAGGAAGCAATAGCTAGGAATGATAAAATATTTTATTGCAAATACATGTAAAGTAAATTATCCTTTATTATATTAATGAGAGAGTCGATTTTTTATATTTGACCTCTGTTATTTTTTTAATTACAGAAAAACATGAATGTATAGGTCATTATTTGAGATCTGTCGCAGGTTTGTACCTTGGGTTTGCGATACCTTTTTTTATGATTTGGAATCGATTTTTCGCGCAAAAATAGGCATAAAACTTTTTAATAACTCGAAACTTTAATAAAGGACGATAAATGTTTGAAGTTAAAAGAAAATTAAAAGCTTAGGTAAAAGAAACATAATTCGTTCATGTAAAAATGCTCAGCTCTTTAATGAATATGTTTTTCTAGTTCAACAAATTTATAAACACAAGACTCATAAACCCGAAACCTATAAACTCATAACACAGGCCTGCGAATAAAGCATAAACGTTGTTGGGTAACTGGGAGTCATTTTCGAAGTAAATTTAGAGTAAGTACTTAGGTATGTAGGTGGGTGGGTAGGTACTTTGGTAGGTAGGAGGGTGGATAAGTAGGTACGTGAGTGCCCGACACACAATGAGCAACGTGAAACACTATACACCTACTTACTTTCCTACCCGCCAACTTACTTATGAACTCCACCAACCACTGACCTACCTCCTCACCCATCCATCTACTTGCTTACCTACCTACCTATCACTCTACCTACCAACGTACTTACCCCCCCCCCCCTATCTACCTACCTACCTATCTATTCACCCACCCACTTACTTACACATACCTAAGATTTACGTACAAAACTCTTATAAATTTCAGATTATTAATTTATCAAGATCTTACATAAGAACTTAGACAAGAACTTTCGTAAGATCTAATATCAGAATTCACCTACCTACCTACCTTTAAGATTTTAATATAATAAAGAATTATTTAGATATAACCTTTTTAAAAATAAGAAGTATACCTACCAACCAATCCAGCTACTTACCTTTATATAGTGTGTGTGTGTGTGGGTGCGTGTCTGTGTGCGTATGTATGTGTGCGTGTGTGTGGAGGTGCGTGTGTGCGCGTGTGGATGGGTGTGTGCGTATGCGGATGTGTGCGTGTGCGCGTGTGGATGGATGTGTGCGTGCGTGTGTGTTGTGTGTGGGTATTAGGGGCGTAACAACCGGGGGTGTCGGGGATGTCCGAACACCCCCTGAAGTTGAATGGACACTCCCAACTGAGGGGGGCAACTGAAGTGCACGATTTCAAAGTGTACAACCGATATACATGATGGGTAGAAAATTCATGCGAAAACTCTTGTTGAAAATAGTTCATCTTAGCTATTTGTGTTTTATATATAGTTATAAGTACAAAGATTCGCTAAATACCCGGAGACGATTAATCTAATTTGTAACGAGGCCGATCCTGCCTTGTTACTAACCTGCAATTACACGCCGCAATCCGCGCACCAAAATAGGTGAGATCCGCGCCTCGTGCTCCGTTTGTCCACGAACATGCGCGCGCGTGCTCACGCCGCTTCATGTAAGTTCGCTTTGTCCACGAACGTGCGCACGCGCGCACTCACGCCGCTCCATGTAAAGTCGCCTTGTCCCGAGATTGCCGCGACTCGACACCAGCGCGCGCACACCGCGACCGACGCGACTTCATACCGTCGCACGCATTTTATCACCGAATCTACCCTATATAAGCAGCTCATACACCGGCGACAGACAGACCGTGACCGACCGTCCAATAGACTGGACCAACCGCCTTCCACTCGTGAGCACACGGAGGGAATTCGGTATTGCCAGCCGTCGGACACCACCGATCACCAGGACACTTGCTGTTACTATCGTCGTGGGCACACGAGGTAGTCACAGGCCGTGTACCCGGAACCGCTGTTCCTTAGTCGTCGTGCGCACACGTGACTAGGGGAACACGAACTACCGCGTCCTCGCATACTGACCCCCGGCACACCTGCTGTTACTACCGTCGTGGGCACACGAGGTAGTCACAGGCCGTGTACCCGGAACCGTTGTTCCTTAGTCGTCGTGCACACACGTGACTAGAGGAACACGAACTACTCCTGCCTGTGCCTGAAATAATGGAACACCCCCGCCTCTACCGTCGTGAGCAGACGAGGTAGCCGCGAGGCGTGTTTCTGGAGTCGCTGGGCCCCCAGTCTGCGTGAGCACACGTGACTAGCGGAACGCGGACTAATTGGACCTGTGCCAGGAAAACCGGAACGAGCCCTAGTTCTACCGTCGTGAGCGCACGAGATAGACACAGACCGCGTGCCCGAAGCTACCGCTGCCTTAGTCGGCGTGGGCACACGTGACTAAAAAAAGGAGG
Organism: Torymus aiolomorphi; assembly: GCA_036365515.1. Taxonomy (NCBI): domain Eukaryota; kingdom Metazoa; phylum Arthropoda; class Insecta; order Hymenoptera; family Torymidae; genus Torymus; species Torymus aiolomorphi. The sequence continues at coordinate 94,064,563 of CM070874.1, forward strand.
GCATTCACGGACCGTAGATACCGGAACAGGAATCAGAACGAGCCCTGATCCTACCATCGTGAGCCCACGAGGTAGGCCCATACCGAGTCCCCAAAGCTACCATCCTCTTAATCGGCGTGTGCATACGTGACTAAGGGTAAGGGGGCATTCACGTACCATAGATACCGGAACAGGACCCCGGACTTTACGACTTTGACGCCGACTCACCGCACCGACGCCACCATGACTCGACGTACGCGTTGTATCAAGGTTTAGCATAACCGAGGCCCTTCTGCGAGAGGGCGCTGCGATAGGATTTAGTCTTTAAGTTCCGCGGACTTGGTCGTACGCCGAAGTAAGCACGTTTGTTTTTGGTTTACATGTTTCAGGTGGCGAACTAAGGCGAATACAGCCAATTGGTGGAGAACCTTTGTTATTGAGTTTATTTTCATCACATGTTAGTTAGCGTACTTTCACCACTATTATTTAGTTTAATAAATAGCCTTTCTATATTCAAATCTATATCTATGCATTTTGTCTGTTAAGCCACCTGACACTCCTATCCCCACTTTCCACACCCTGGTAAACTCCTGAGCGTCCGGCAGGGGAGGAGCAACCGTTACAAATTTAAAAATTCTTAATTTTTGAAATGTGCTAGTTGCAGAATTATCCACACATATGAAGCGTAACAGGGACCGTACTCTTTCACCTATTTAAAATTCTCTATTTTCGCTTATTTTTAACGAATTCTCCTTTTCACCCCTAAAACCAGAAATTTCCCTCTATTTGCCCTATAATTGATAATTGGCGAATTCCGAAATGCATACTAAACACACGAGAAATTCTATCGGATATGAGTTTACTCTTAGTATCTTTCGTGAACACTCTAGCACGCGGTTGAGATGCATTGCGGGATACGTCCACGGCTGGACAAGTTGTATTGTAAATATACACTTATAGAAAAGTACGCAGTGTCGTCTGTTGTATTACGATCTGTTGCATTACGATCCGTAAAACCCAAATAGCCAGGAGAAGCGAGGTTAACGCATATAAGGGAGTTACGTAGACGTGCGACACTAATAAGACGATTACTTATATAATTTTTAAACCCAAGTAGCCGATAGACGCGAGGTCCACGCATATAAAGGAGTTAAATAGACGTGCGACCCTAAGCAAGACGATTATTTAAATAATTTTTATATTCAAATAGCTGGGGGATATAAGGTCCACGTAAATAAGGGAGTTGCGTAGACGTGCAACACCAAGCAAGGTAATTATTTAAACTATTTTTAAACCCCAGTAGCCGGGGGACGCGAGATCCACGCATACAAAAGATTTACGTAGACATGCTACGCTAAGCAAGATGATTATTTAAATAATTTTGAAACCCAAGTAGCTGAGGCACGCGAGGTCCACGCATATAAAGGAGTTACGTAGACGTGTGACAATAAGCAAAACGATAATTAGTACTATGTGCAACAAGTGGAGAAAATGAACTATTTCAAGGGAGGATGAGGTGGTCAGTAGGAGTTGGAGTCGAGGGCTCCCGAGACGGAGACGAGTTCTGAAGACACCTCACCCGAGTCTGAAATAGCTCTTCTTCTCGTGTTACATACCGTATTTTTTTCAACGAGTGCATGAAAGGGCCTTTTTATATACCTAAAAGTTGGGTAGGTGATCTTGCATTTCGAGTCGTGCACAACATAGTTAAAAATGATTCTATTGTTAATATTTTATTTCAAATATGCACGCTCTTTTTATATCAATTATATCTAAATTGTAAATATTCATTATTTTGTGATTTAACTTTGTTTTTTGTAGTGATGAGGATCGTGGACTGGAGAGGCTCTAAATTAATAAGACTTTCGTGTAGAGATTAAGTGTAGATTTAATGTAGAAGTCCGTTGTGCCTCTTAGCGTACAGTAGGTTGCGGTCTCTTCTGCCGTCGCGCACGAACTGCCGCCGGCCGGCGTCGAGAAGTGCCGTCGACGTGCCTTGGTAGTTGGGGGGGGGGGGGGGCGCGTGGAGAGCCCTGACTGGTTGCGCGTGGTCGAGCCGTACATCGCCTTATAAAGAGCGATGATATCAACGTCTCGATGGTTCGAGGAGTTGAATCGTCAACAAACTTTAAATGCTCTCAATATCCTTCTAAATAGGCCAAGAAGCTTTAAAATGCATGAAGTTGATAATAAAGCACGAATCCACAAAATTTCTTCGTAGTGGGGAAAAAAACTTTTTTCCTCGCTCCAAGAGGGGAATAGTACATTGTGCAACAAGGGAAGAAATGAGCTATTTCTAACGAGGGTGAGGTGTTTTGCACGAGACAGAGACGAGTGCTGAAAACACCTTATCCGAGTCTGAAATAGCTTTTCCTCCCGAGTTACACACCGTATTTTTTTTTAACGAAGGCATGACAGGAACTTTTTTAGGTGTATGAATCGGAGAGAGGATTGGGCATTTCGAGACGCACACAAGACAGTTGGTAATCAAAATAATTTGAAATGTATACGCAATTAACTATACAAGAAAGGCAGAAATTTTCATTCTCACCTGTTTTATGATAGAAATATTCATTTCTCACCTGTTTTAAGGTAGAAATAGCCATTTCTCACCAGTTTTTCATTTCTCACCTGTTTTAGGGTAGGAATAGCCATTTCTCACAAGTTTTTCATTTCTCATCTGTTTTACGGTAGAAATGGATATTTCTTACCACTTTCATGAAATGCAATCGAAATGCGAAATTTTCTCTCCTACTTTTACAAGTGAAAAAGGCCCTATTTCATGCCTGAGATGAGAAAAAAGAAAAATTTTCCTGCTAAACTCAGAAAAAATGGATTTTTTCATTCTTTCCTAAATCACGCTCGGAATGCGCGATTTTCTACACGGCTCTCAGGCATGAAAAAAGGTCGGTTTCATGCACGTGTTGAAAAAAATTCTTTAACCTGAGTAGGTGGGGAATGCTTGGTCCACGTAAATAAGGTAATTACGTAGATGTGCATCAGTACACCAAAGTATTATTAAAAAATTCTTAAACTCTTTTACTCTCGTATTTGCATGGAGCTCGCGTTCCCGGCTACTTGGGTTACAGAATTTTTTAAACAATTGTCTTGCTTACTGTCGCACGTCTACGTAACTTTCTTATTTACGTGGATCTTGCATTTCCCGGCTATTTAGGTTGAAGAATTTTTTAAATAATCTTCTTGCTTAGTGTCGCACGTCTACGTAACTTCCATATATGCGTGGACTTCGCGTCCATCGGCTACTTGGGTTTAGGAATTATTTGAATAATCGTCTTGCTTAGTGCCGCTTGCCTACGTAACTCGAATGCTTTGAGTGGACCTCGCGACCCACGGCTACATGGGTTTAAAAATTATTTAATTGATCTCCTCTTACTTTCGCGCGTCTACGTAACTCCCTCAGATGCGTGAACCTCGCGTTCCCCGGCTACTTGCGTTTAAAAATCATTTAATAATCGTCTTACTTAGTGCCGCGCGTCTGCGTAACTCCCTTATATACGTGAACCTCGCATTCCCCAACTACTTGGGTTTAAAAAGTATTTAAATAATCAGGTAGCATGTCTACGTAATTCCCTTATATGCGTCGACCTCGCGTCCCCCGGCTACTTGGGTTTAAAAATTATTTAAATAATCGACTTGTTTAGTGTCGCACGTGTATATGTAACTCCAATGTTTTTAGTGGATCTCGCGTCTCCCAGCTATTTGGATTTAGAAGTTATTTAATTATTCAACTTCCTTACTTTCGCATGTCTACGTAACTCCTTAGATGGGTGGACCTCGCGTGCCCTGGCTACTTGGGTTTAAAAATCGTTTAATCGTGTCGCTTAGTGCCGCGTGTCTACGTAACTCCCTTAGATGCGTGGACCTCGCGTACCCTGGATACTTGGGTTTAAAAATCATTTAAATAATCGTGTTGCTTAGTGCCGCGTGTCTACGTAACTCCCTTAGATGCGTTGACCTCGCGTCCTCCGTTCCTCCGTCTACTTGGGTTTAAAAATTATTTAAATAATCGTATTGCACTTCTACGTAATTCCCTAATATGCGTAGAGCTCGTATCCCCCGGCTACTTGGGTTTAAAAATTATTTAAATAATCGTTTTGCTTATAGTGTCGCACGTATACGTAACTCTAATGTTTTGAGTGGACCTCGCGTCCCCCGGCTATTTGAGTTTTAGACTTTTTTAAATAATGTACTTAATACGTACCCCCCCCCCCCCCCCCCCATCCCCGCTTTTCGTAGACCATGGGACTGGATACTCCCTGAAGTTTCGTAGTTGTTGCACCCTTGGTGGGAATATATGTGTGTGTGCGCGGGTGCGTGTGCATGTGTGTGTGGGTGTGTATGGTGGGTGTGTATGTTTGTGCGTGTGTGTGCGTGTGTATGTGGTTGTCTGTGCGTGTGTGTGTGGGTGTTATTATATATATATATAATCGATTCGAAATCATAGATAAAGGTAACGAATATCGAAGGTACATACCTATCATTTTACACATTTTTTGTGTAATTTAAAAAATAACAGAGGTTAAAATTAAAAATCGACTTGCACAGATCGAAAGGAAATTTTACATAGGGAACAATTTTGTCTGATCACTTTTTCCATATCTCCATTATTAAAGTCTACAAATTGATTTGCTTATATACTTCGTATTTCGCCACTGTGCGATGTAATGGCAAAAGAAATGGCGCTCATCTTACCTTAATTACACTTCATTTGAATTTTTTCTGGACGATTTGATTTATAGTATACTTAATTACAGGTATAGCGTACAACGTGTCGCATTAATAATAATTACGGATTCGTGGGTATATGGTGAAAAACGGATTTCCCTCACTATTGTAATTTACACTGAGAAGAAAAATTACTATATTTTGTAGCAAAGTTTGGACCCACTGCAATTGTAATAATTTTTGCTATCCAATACAGTCATTTTTATAAGCGATGTGAAATTAGCGCCCTAGCGCAGCGAGGGTGATAATTTAAGTCGTACAGTAAACCACTGAAGGCACTAGTGTCGTACGATATTTTATAGCACATTTACCTAAGTCCACTATCACGCCTATTCGTGCCTTAAGCAGTCCATTTTTGCACCGTGAGGTTAGCGCACAAGCGTAGCGAGTGCGATAAACACGGCGCAATAATCGACTACTTAAGTCACGGATAGGTGCGACCTAAGTGCGGACTTAGGTCACACCGTGCTATAAATAATATTTTTAGATCATAAAGGAGAACGTCCTTAAGGTGATGCGATACCCACGCTATTACTCAAAATTGGGTTCCCGTTATTCTCATTCAATTTTTAATTTTAAGGAAAAAACTCTTTGATACGTTATAGTTCTTTATTAAACTTAAAACGTGTCAAAGAGTTTTTTTCAGCATGTTTAAAATTGAAGGAGAAAAACGGGAACCCAGAATTGAGTAATAGCCTGGATATCGCATCACCTTAAGCCAATTTAATCTAGATAAATTAACGAGGCTTGTGCGCAAAAGTGCATCCTGTAGATAAAAATCACATAAGCAAGAAAGCGACCCGGGAAAATTTTTCAAATATTTTGTGCTCAAAGCCTTATGACATTATCAAACGACGCACGTCACCACGCAGCTTGGCTGAAAATGTAGCTAATGAAAATGTGTTATACTTTACAATGCCTTTTTCAAAATATAGTTTTAAGTTAAATACAAGTCAGATCGATGTATGCAAAGAAATAGGTGCTTCTTGCCTTCGCGCGGTGGTATCATCTGTTTTCGGTTTGACGAGACGCAGTAGATTAACGCTCTCCGCCGGTTCCGCTAAGTCTCTGTAAAATGTGCGAGTCATACGAACAAATCATATAACTACGTATTTTGTTTTTTCTACTCCACCTCTCTTTCGCTTTATACATCGCGTTTAATCTTCTTTTTTGCGAAGCAAGAAAAGTGTTCAATAAGAAAGAAATCAAAAAGAAATCATAGTTATTAACACATATCAAAGTTGCTACTTTATATATTCGGGCAAGTGAGTATAAGAGAAAAATATCTATAATACATTAGTTACAAGAGAGAAATTCGTACGGTATCATCCAAATTTACATTAAAAAAATTATGAGTTGTACTTACGATTCGCCAATGTTTCTTTTACCCGATCCACCTGAAATAAATAACAAAAAATTAAACGATTATCAATGAACATTTTTACGATCTAGACGAATTTATGTATATTTATAAATAGTACTATTAATTAAAAGTAACAAAATTACACTACTGTGAAAGATCAATATTAAAATAATAAATTGCACTTTTGGATGCTGTTTAAACTAAAGCTTAATTGCAATTTTAAAGTTTTTAAGTTAGAAAAAGAATCGAGGGGCTATTCAGTCTGAGAAATCAGCTAACCCTACCATTCGTAATCAGTTTGAAATCATGAAATCACAGTGAAATCAGTGAAATCACCCGAAATTAATGAAATCATCTAAAATTTCTTTTGCAAAAAGTTTGATTGAATACATGCGCAATCATATATTAATTTATATGAAATCATTGAAATCACTGAAATCAATCGAAATCCTTAAATCGAAACCAAAACAAATATTGCGCATCCGTCGGTGCATACAACACGGGTTGTGGCATCTCGCGGCGCGTGAAAGTCTTTTGTATGTCGTTTGTTTATAGAGGTTTGGACGTGTCGAAGCCGGCACCCTTAGCACACGCATTACTTCGAGAGCTCGTCATTTATTCGCAGCTTCTCAAGCAGTGCGGAAGTTTTTTGAAAAACGTACATACATAAACTAACCTAGATCAATTTTGCAATACGTAAGTACATCGACATATATTTTTGCATGAATATAGATATAGTTATTGCTTATGTATTCTAAAAATAATACATTTCGACACTAGTGTAAAGAAGTGACGTATGGACGTTTGCGCCCGAGCGAAGCAAGAGTGAAATGGTCACACGAGCTTGCACACGAGGTTAGAATCATCATCTCACTCACGTATGGAACCGTATCTTTTATATGAAGTTTCATTCTTATTGCACGCTTTTTTATTGAACTCCGCGCGAAATCGAGCTTTGCATACGGAGTATTAAAAATACATAAAGTTAGTTTCGAGAAGAGACAGACAGAAACGAGGACAGAAACTAGAGTTATGTGACTTTTACGCTCGTAGGTTATGGTAATTTCTATACGACCGATATCTTAACTTATTTTTTGTCAGTGTAACTTCGCTAAGGGCCCGTCTACACGGCTTAGCGCGCGGATATGTATTTTTGTACACCTTATATCTATATATAATACATATATACGATGTGCACAAACGTATCTGTGCGCGTACTCGCATGTGAATGCTATTCAGCGTGGGTGTGCGCGTCCTTTCAGTGCGCTGCATATAGTGCCCCGGTCTTTTTGTGTAATTAAAAAGATATGAAATACTAAACAGACAACTAGATTGTTGTAACTGTTTATTAAAAAATAACATCAAAGCTAGAAATTTCAATTATTATACGTAATTGGGCATTTATTATATACGAACTTTCATTTATAAAAGAATATTTTCCATAAGATTGTGTATTTGTAAACCATGTTTATTTCTATTAAATTATCTAAAAATATCTACACGGAGAGAAATTTTGTAGTGAAAATTACAAATATTCGAGACAAAATTACCAGTTTCTATGGTAATGGATGGACAGACTGACAATTTCAAACTTTTTACCAAAGTGCCTTGGTAAAATTTTTTTAGTTAATTTAAATTAAATAAATTAACTTTTTTTATCCATATTGATGGATATATAGTATTTTAATATAGAAATAGAAACAGAAACAAGGATGAAAAAACATTAAACTGAAAAAAAATTTTTACGGAAGCGGGATTCGATCCGACGATCTTTGGGTTGAGAGTCCGACGTTCTACCGACTGCGCCATGGAAGCTGTTACCAACAGTCATTTGAATCGCCGTTATTACGTACTGAAAATATGTGTATTGTTTTCATTTTAACGTCGCGCACGCCTCTAGTATCAATCTTCTGAAACACAATAATGCGCAGTGCGCATGCGCGAGTACACAAATACCAGGTTATTTGGTAAAATTTATCAGTTTTCTTAGTAAAAATTCTTAGGTTACCTTGTAAAAATGACTACACCTCAATTTTTACCAGTGTGTCTGGTAATTTTTATTCAGATAATTTGGTATTTTTTTTAAGTGGTTATGGTAGTTTTTCCTGGGAAACTTATAAATTGTATTAGAAACCTGGGAATATCACGGCTTTTGACAGTCTATCCATGCGCTACCAAGGCACCTTGGTAATTTTTACTCTAAAATTTCTCTCCGTGTACATTTTTGATTGTTTAGGTATTTTGTAACATATTAAGAAAATGGAAGGCACTTCAAAAACCGAATCGAAAACTGAAAGAATGAATTCAACTTCTATCAATTTTTGGAATATTTTAGAAGCTAAGGAAAATTTAATAGTGCCCATTTATGTGAAAAATATTTTTAAAATGGCAAACCTTGATAATCACACAGCATTTAAATGTGTGACCGACGAAGCTTTAAAGGAACTAGAAATTTATGTACGAGAAGAAATGAAAGATATTTTAGATGAGGATGAAAATCTTAAAGATTATTATGGACCGTATTATAAGAAGCCAGAAAAATTTTCTTTTGCGATGGGTGACAAATTTGTGATTCGAAAATTAGTTCTATTTGCTCAAAGAGCAGGAGACGAATTATGGAATTTGAAAACGGGGTCAGAAAAAACTAAAATAAATGAACAAGCAACATCGACAACAAATTCCAAAGAGAAGTTATTAACAAATATCAAACCAAATTTAGATATCATCGAAGAACGTAAAAACCTACTTAAAGCCGTAAAAACTGTAGTTGAAAAATCTATTTTAATGGAAGCTGATACTAAAGAGAAAAAAATGTGCTTGACAAAGTTGAAGTTACGATTTCTGTAGCTGAAATTTATGAAAGTGAAGGTTTGCCAAAATCTTATACCTATAACGCTAAAATAAAATGCCCTTGTTGTTTAGAAGTATCAACATTAAAAAAATGTGGCGATGTCGACACTAAAGGCTCAAGATGGGTAATTTCAAATTTTAAAAGGCATTTACATAAAAATGTTAGTCGCAAGAAAGATCAGTCTAATTCTGCGAAATCAAAATTGATGAAATACTCGTATGTAAATGATGAAAATGTTGCAAAAACAACTACAACAAATGACCTTTTCGAGAAGTCTCTTTCGGATATTGAAACAGAAGTATCATCTTTAATAAATAACGATACTGTCGATTATACGACTTCTAACTCTCTCGATGTTACCAGTTCTACAGGAGACGCATATTCTTCGAGTTCACCTTTAAAAGAAATTTCACAAAATGTGTTAAGCGATCCTGGAAATCATGATAACACCTCAAGTTTAATTTCAACACCCACATTGCAATCGTCATTTAATGATGATACTCCAAGTTTAACTATTACTTCCACATTAATGCAATCATCATTAGACATTATTCAAGATAATCAGGAGGAATACTAAAGCGGAAGGATTATAATCGAACGAACCCTTCCGTGAGTAGCAATTTGAAAAATGTTCGACCTATTTCAGAAAATTTTGTCAAGACTGAACGTCGTATGAAAAAAATGTACTCATCTGTCGTTTCAAATCAACCCCGTATTACCGCTTATTTTCCTATTCTTGACGAATTGCAAAAACAAATTAACGATAATAAAGACTTAAGAGAAAAATTAAAATATTTTTTGGAGCATAACTTTAACGAGCAAATAAACATAGATAACAATGATAATTTTAAACTGTTTTTAAAAAAATTACACGAAAGTGCAATCGTGAATTCTAATAGGAAAAGAAGTGGTAATAGATATGATAATGCATTAAAACTTTTTGCGACTTACCTATATACTATAGGAGGTAGGATGTTATACGAAACATTGTATGCCAATTTGCCACTTCCATTTTTAACAACTGTAAGTCGCACTATCAATCAATATAATTATTTTATTAGAGAAGGACAATGTAGAGCAAAAGAGCTCAAGGAATTTTTAATATCTCGAAATTTGCCGTTAATTGTATGGCTTAGTGAAGATGCTACTCGCATAACTGGTCGTGTTCAATACGACAAGGAAACAAACCAACTTATTGGGTTTGTTCTCCCGTTTGATTCGAATGGAATGCCTATTGCTAACATCTATAGTGCGACCTCAGTAAACAAAATGGAAGAAAGTTTCAAGAATGGTACTATAACTAAATTAATTTATGTTATCATTACGCAACCTTTAGTTGAAAGAGGACCTCCATTTTGTCTATGTCTGTTTGGTACTGATAACAAATTTACGCATATAGATGTGACTAAACGTTGGACATACATATTAAATTGTTTAAAATCTGAAGGAATAAGTGTACTAGGTATTTCTTCCGATGGAGATACGCGACTTTTAAAATCAATGCGTTTACATGCAAAATTGCAAACTCGGGTAGATGACAAAAATATACATATACGATATTTTTGTGCTGATTGCAAGTCCGACAATTTTATAGTTATACAAGATATTATACATGTGGGGGCTAAATTAAGAACGCGTTTTCTCAAAACATCTATTGTTTTAAGTAAGTTAGGAAGCTGATGGTTCTACTGCCTAGGTAGTAATTAAATAAAAACAAAAGTTTTTAAAAAATTTATTCCGACGTTTCGGACGGTTTATTTCCGTCCCTTTTCAAGGTCAAAAAACTATATATACAAATATAAATAAGTGGACACAATAAGAGACCACTAGTCAAAGTACTTTGACTAGTGGTCTCTTATTGTGTCCACTTATTTATATTTGTATATATAGTTTTTTGACCTTGAAAAGGGACGGAAATAAACCGTCCGAAACGTCGGAATAAATTTTTTAAAAACTTTTGTTTTTATTTAATTACTACCTAGGCAGTAGAACCATCAGCTTCCTAACTTACTTAAAACAATAGATGTTTTGAGAAAACGCGTTCTTAATTTAGCCCCCACATGTATAATATCTTGTATAACTATAACTACGGTTGTATAACTACGGTTTATTTCCGTCCCTTTTCAAGGTCAAAAAACTATATATACAAATATAAATAAGTGGACACAATAAGAGACCACTAGTCAAAGTACTTTGACTAGTGGTCTCTTATTGTGTCCACTTATTTATATTTGTATATATAGTTTTTTGACCTTGAAAAGGGACGGAAATAAACCGTCCGAAACGTCGGAATAAATTTTTTAAAAACTTTTGTTTTTATTTAATTACTACCTAGGCAGTAGAACCATCAGCTTCCTAACTTACTTAACTTTCTACTATGACTGCCATTTGCGACAATTAACTACATCTATTGTTTTACCTTTTGGTAATTATTTAGCATCGGCAAATCATTTACAGACAATCATAGACACAGTATCAAAAGACAAACATTGTCTTAATTTAAAAGATTTATCTTTAAAGGACAAAATGAACTACGCGTCCGTTGAAAAAATCAGCGACAACAAAATCATTGATTTACTTATCCAAAAAATTCCTGGAAGTAAAGGAACGGTACTTTACTTAAAAATTATAAATTTATTTACAGATGCTTTTCTGAGTAAAGATCTTGAACCGTTATTACGCATATACAAAGCATGGTTTTGTATTTTCGTGTTAAGACTTTGGCGAGCTTGGTTAAAAAAATCTAATTATTCATTAACCAATAATTTTATTACTTTAAATGCATATGTTTGCATGGAAATAAATGCACATGGACTGATAAATGTCATTTTAAAGTTAAAAAGAGAAGAATCCGAACATTTCTTTCTACCGTGGCTGTATTCTAGTCAAGCTTGCGAAAGTTTTTTTCGGAGATTAAGATCGATGAGTACTACTTACTCGACTGTCGTTAATTCTAGTCTCTTAGAAACAATTCATCGTATCCAAAGAATACAGTTGCAAAGTGACATTTCAAGTAGTAGTTTTGAAGACTCTACCAAAGTATTCCGTTTTCCTCGATTTGAATCTAGCAATACCGATAGAAAAAAATGTTTATCTAATTCTCCACTACCTGATTGCAATAATATTATAAAAATACTCGATAAAGCAAAAAACGATGCGTTTTCGGAAATCACTTCTGTTGGAATTGAAATTGACATAACATCGTGTGAAAATATTTTAATTGAGTCGAATGATATAAATGTTGCTGAAGATATAGACGATACTGACATGGATAATGATCTCTTAACCTCTCCAGATGAATCCTCAATGAATTCACGTGATATTTCGCCAAATATTGATACGCGTGATCAAAATGAAACTAATGATTTAGTTAAAGATTTGAACATTTTATCTAATGTGACTGATAGTTTGGAATTGAAAAATTATGAAAAAAATAAAACAGAACTTAGTCCTACTAGCGAATTCGTACTTGTAAGAGATAAAATGAATAAGGAGTCAATCGTTAGAAAATCTTCGATCTGTTGGTTATTAAGCTAAAACGATTTTAATCTCAGTAGTGATAGATTACAGAGAGTACGAGACTGCGAGTTAAATAAATCTAATAAAAATAAATGTAAAAATAACAGTACTAACCAAATAGTATTTAAAAAGAAATGCGACGAAATTGCTGTAGGCGATTGGTGCCTTTTCCAAAGACTAGACTGTAAGAAATGCTATTTAGGGCACGTTCTTAGCTTCAGGTATTTAAGTGGCCCTACGAATAAAAGTTTAGAATATTCAAGCAACTATGCCAGGATTTCTAATAATAATAAGGAAATAGGTGTGTTACGTCATTGGTACGAACCGGAGAATCCGAAAAATATCTTTAATATGGTACCTATGGATCGGCATGGTTTTATAAATATAAAAAAATATATATGTACGATTTCGCAACCCGAATTCGTTGATAATGGAATTGTATTAGATTTAATTATTTTTAAGCAAATAAAGTATTTATTTAACTAAATTTCTCTTTTCTACATTTTAACCCTTCAAAATAAGAAAAATATATCGTATAGTATGGCCATAAATGAATTATTGAATTGCATATATAATCGTTTTTATTAAAAAAAAAAAAGAAAAAAAGGCATGAGATTTGAACCCTCAACTGGGAGTTTAAAATTCATGATTGATTTCATCTTGATTTCGGAATCATTGGAAATCATTTGAATTATTTGAAATCATTATTATCCTTAAAAAGATTACAAAGCTTTGTTTTAAATAATTCAACTTTGCAATCACTGAAACTATGGAATGAAATCATCTGAAATCCGTAATCACCTCTACCCTAGGTTTTTATATGAATAGCCCCTCGAAAAGAATAGTTTTTTAAATTAAGGGGGTGTCAAACTCAATTTTTACCGACCGAGCAAAAACCATCTTGTTTTTAGTAGAAAAAAAAAATATAACGATATATGAAAAATAATGAGTGTATTGCCCTCCGTAATAACATCATTAATCATTCTACAAAATCCCAAGTCAATATTCGGAAGCGTTTAAGAATGGCATTTGAACGAAAATTTCGTTCAAATGCCATTCTTAGATGCCTTAAAATATCGACGTGAAACATTGCAGAATGATTAATAATGTGATTACGGAGGGCAATACACTCATGGTTTTGCATAATATTTAAAAAAAAATAGTTTTTGTTATCATGCGGTAAATAGTAAAGTTAATAAGCGAAAAATTTACCGTCTAAAAGACATTAGTGACCGCCTCTTACGGACATGTTACCGCGCAATGGTCATAGTCATATTGTTCGTGTATGATATATTAGATACGTGTGATGTTTATCGTGCATGACAGCATGACGCTGAGCACTGCCGGGTGTCGAGCCGCGACGCACCCCCGCAGCCCCCGCTGAAGTGACAACAATGCGAGCTGATCACCGACCACGACGACGACGAGGTACGGTACCTATACCCTGGTTCGCACCGCGTGCAGAGCACACCCACGAGGCGGACGCCGCGTACTGTACAGCCATAACCTCACTTTGACGGGTCGCAGCTCCGTTATCGCGAGACGCATTCACGCATGTGTTAGGTGAAGGTGTCTCGGACTCTCGGCTGCAAGCGAGCGGGTACGTACGAGGTACGCTGTGATTGTGTGCAAGTGAAGTGAGATAACTGCTGAGAAGAGGTAGTGAACCTGCAGCAGCAGCAACAGGGGGCTCAAGAAGGAAGGATACACCATATAAAGAAGTTTGAAATCACCAGTACTTGCTATATGTTGACAGCTGTGTTTATATTGCTGCTAGCAGTCAGTTAAGTGTAGGTATTGTAATTTATGGTTATGGTACCTGTACATAGTCCGATACTACAAACATTTGCAACCTATCTTAACATTTAAATATTTTGTAGAAATAGTGCTAGATTTTCCCACCCATAGGTAACAGTGTGATAATTTATTCTAAGTAAAATTTTGTAAAAGATATTATTGATAATCCATTTCTTTAGTTTTTTTTTTCTGTAATGTAATTATTTTTCATATTGAATCCAAAAAATTTCTATTTTTGTTTTCCCTTTTCTTTTCTACACGTGTCAGGGTATTCAAATCTAAAATAACAACCGTTATTTACTAAACCAAATTTTTTTCCCAGTACAGTTCTTCAGCATCTATTGGAAGTTATAATGGACTCTCGATATGACTATTAATATGACCATCATAAGGCAGGAGACTTTTAAGAAAATAGCACCAAATTGGGAACTGCAACTTTGAAAAAACTACACAGTGGCATTACAGTGGGCAACCTTAAGTGAAGGGCTTCCTGATACATCCATCTGACAGCTTCATCTTCCAGATTATCCATGGAACCAGATCTAGTCTGTAAGTATTTTAATACTCTAGGACCACTTTGTGGTCTCCTTTAACATATTTGATATTTACTTTGAGGTTACGTGTTTTCGAACTTAATTTAAAACAGAATAAGAATGATAGAAATCTGCTTCTTAATGCACTGCATGGCATCATTTTTAAGCTGATTTTATCTTTTTGTAAGTAGGTATAATTTAATAAAAAAAAGAATGAAGTTATGCAATTTTTCAGATTTAGTAATAAGGAACTGCTTGTTTATTTTTTAGAACTGTCAAACTGAAAAGTTACATATTTTCATTTTATTATTTAATTATGTTTAATAAAAACATAGACTAGTACTCTCAGAAAGATAAAGTCAACTCAGATATACATGAGATGTCTGAGATGCATTACTGGAGCGCATTACTATCATTCTTATACTCTTATGAATTAAGTACGGTAACATGACCTCAAAGTCAATATCGATCAGCAAGTGTTGAGTTATTGCCTTTTTTGTTTGTTTTTCAGAAAATTTTCAAGAAAAAAAGTTATTTCCCCTACACTGGCTGATTGAAAAGGTCTTAAATTGGATATACAATCCCTCAGCATGTATTGCATTGTGTGAGGACATTTTGGTAAACTTTGAGCAAGGGTCTGGTGGTTTTAGTTGGAAATGCACATGCGTCTTTTCGACTTTTGAGTTCAAAAGATACATTGCCATTCCCTCAACATATTTCTAACTTTACACACACCATGCAATACATACTGAGGGATTGTATATCGGATTTGAGATCTAAATATTCAGCAAGTGTTGAGTTAATGCCTTTTTTGTGTGTTTTTTAGGAAATTTTCAAGAAAAAAAGTTATTACCCAAAACTGGCTGATTGAAAAGGTCTGAAATTGGATATACAATCTCTCAGCATGTATTGCATTGTGTGAGGACATTTTGGTAAACTTTGAGCAAGGGTCTGGTGGTTTTAGTTGGAAATGCACATGCGCCTTTTCGACCTTTCAGTCCAAAAGATACATTGCCATTCTTTAAAACATATTTCTAACTTTACACACACCATGCAATACATGCTAAGGGATTGTATATCGAATTTGAGATCTAAACGATCATCAAGTGTTGAGTTATTGCCTTTTTTGTGTGTTTTTTAGGAAATTTTCAAGAAAAAAGGTTATTTCCCAAAACTGGCTGATCGAAAAGGTCTAAAATTGGATATACAATCCCTCAGTATGTATTGCATTGTGTGAGGAAATTTTGGTAAACTTTGAGCAAGGGTCTGGTGGTTTTAGTTGGAAATGCACAAGCGCCTTTTCGACTTTTGACTCCAAAAGATACATTGCCATTCTCTCAACATATTTTTAACATTACATACACCATGCAATACATGCTAAGGGATTGTATATCGAATTTGAGATCTAAATTTTCTGCAAGTGTTGTGTTATTGCCTTTTTTGTGTGTTTTTTAGGAAATTTTGAAGAAAAAAGTTGTTTCCCAAAACTGGCTGATCGAAAAGGTCTGAAATTGGATATACAATCCCTCAGCATGTATTGCATTGTGAGAGGACATTTTGGTAAACTTTGAGCAAGGATCTGGTGGTTTTAGTTCGAAATGCACATGCGCCTTTTCGACTTTTGAGTTCAAAAGATACATTGCCATTCTCTCAACATATTTCTAACTTTACACACACCATGCAACACATACTGAGGGATTGTACATCGAATTTGAGATCTAAATATTCAGCAAGTGTTGAGTTAATGCCTTTTTTGTGTGTTTTTTAGGAAATTTTCAAGAAGAAAAGTTATTACCCAAAACTGGCTGATTGAGAAGGTCTGAAATTGGATATACAATCTCTCAGCATGTATTGCATTGTGTGAGGACATTTTGGTAAACTTTGAGCAAGGGTCTGGTGGTTTTAGTTGGAAATGCACATGCGCCTTTTCGACTTTTCAGTCCAAAAGATACATTGCCATTCTCTAAACATATTTCTAACTTTACACACTCCATGCAATATATGCTGAGGGATTGTATATCGAATTTGAGATCTAAATAATTATCAAGTGTTGAGTTATTGCCTTTTTTGTGTGTTTTTTAGGAAATTTTCAAGAAAAAAAGTTATTTCCCAAAACTGGCTAATCGAAAAGGTCTGAAATTGGATATACAATCCTTCAGCATGTATTGCATTATGAGAGGACATTTTGATAAACTTTGAGGAAGGGTCTGGTGGTTTTAGTTGGAAATGCACATGCGCCTTTTCGACTTTTGAGTCAAAAAGATACATTGCCATTCTTTAAAACATATTTCTAACTTTACACACGCCATGCAATACATGCTAAGGGATTGTATATCGAATTTGAGATCTAAATTTTCTGGAAGTGTTGTGTTATTGCCTTGTTTGTGTGTTTTTTAGGAAATTTTGAAGAAAAAAAGTTGTTTCCCAAAACTGGCTGATCGAAAAGGTTTGAAATTGGATATACAATCCCTCAGCATGTATTGCATTGTGTGAGGACATTTTGGTAAACTTTGAGCAAGGGTCTGGTGGTTTTAGTTGGAAATGCACATGCGCTTTTTCGACTTTTGAGTTCAAAAGATACATTGCCATTCTCTCAACATATTTCTAACTTTACACACACCATGCAATACATGCTCACTCACGGAAGCAAGTGAGAGAGAGCATCATGGCCGATACTCGCAGGAGCGAGAGAGAGAGAGAGAGCGAGAGAGAGAGAGAGAGAGAGAGGCGAGGCCCGTAGGAGCGAAGGAGAGAGAGAGAGACACAGCGGCGCGCTGCAGCAGGCACCGTCGAGCGCGTTCAACCGCGCCTTCTCGCTGCAACTGAGGTAAGTCCTGGCCAGGCGAACACGCGCTCTCCCCGCGGATGACGTACATCAAAAACCAACCTTTCAAAAGATTTGCAATAGAGTCCCTCCTGGAGCAGCAGCGCCGGCTGCACGAGGAGCGTATGTGCATGTGCTTCAGGCTGCAGAACACCTACGTCGTCGATGTAACACAAATAGAGGATGCACTTGCATTATGGGAGAAATTAAAAACAGTGCAAAGAAGACACCAGATCAAGGAGAAGAGGTCGAGGACTCACTAGGCAATGTTGTAAATAGGAAAACATGAGGATTCAGAGACGAGGTCTTCTGTAAAAGGGTTTTTATTTTTTTTATTCCTTTATAGTTTATGAATATTATGGAGTCTTAATTTGTAATCTTACAAAATACTTTTTGTGCATGAAATTGAAAAAAACTAAAAATATAGTTTTTGTAAAGTATGGTTATGTTTACAAAATAAGTCTCCTTTCAATAGGGATTCTAGAATTATCATTCTGATAAAGAAACTTATAAAATTGTTTTTGGGAAGGCATTTTGTACACTTTTGAATTTTTTTAATTCAAATGTGAAAAATAACATGGTGCGATTACTAATTTTTTTGGTGCGAACTTAATTTTTTATCTTGAGTTATCTAGATCAAGAAGCAATGTACACTTATAAATAGATTTCTCACTTTTGACAGCTTCTTTTTACACTATGTATTTAGTATGAAATTTCTAGTAGAGCTAGCCTCACCTTAAGCAGTGTCTTTATTCATCAATAAATTTTTTGTATGGTAAGTCGGATATCTGAAATTGATTGAGAAACCCCATATAAAGAAGTTTGAAATCATGGTTACTACTTATGTGATGACAGCTGTGTTAATATTGATGCTAGCATTCAGTTATGTATAGATATTATTTATATATAGTTTATGGTTATGGTATCTGTACATAGTTTCGTTTCTATTTTTGTCGTAATTTCTATTTTTGTCTTGTTTTCCCGGCAAAAGATACCAGGTTGATAGAAAATTTTCTGATTTTCCTTTTTTTCCTACACTTGTCAGTGTGTTCAAATATAAAATAACCACCATAATTTACTAAACCAAATTTTTTTTCTCAGTACAGTTCTTCATCATCCAATAAAACAGGAGCTATTTTAATTAAATAGCACCAAATGGGGAACTACAATTTTCAACAACGGCATCACAGTGGGTAACCTTGAGTAAAGGGCTTCCTGAGACACGCAGCTTGACAGTGTCATCTTCTTGCAGATTATCCATGGAACCTGATCTGTAGTAGGTATTTATTTTAATATACTGTAACGACTTTGTGGCCTGTTGTTAGAGAAATTGTTTTTTCAGTAATCTACCTTTCGACAATTGCTACAACTTCATTTTTTTTGTTTCAGGGTTTTCATTATCCTTCGAGAAAAAGCAGCACCTATATAGAGCCCACCTGTCAGATTTAACAGGTGTACTCATTATTCAGTGTTGTTGATGTTTATTTTGAGGTGCTGTGTTTTAGTACTTAATTTAAAAACGAATGAGAATCATAGAAATCCGCTTCTATAATGCATTTCAGACATCGCATGTCTAAAGCTGATTTCATCTTTCTGTAAGTAGGAATAATTTAATGAAAAAAAAATTTAGTTATGCAATTTTTAGGATTTAGTTGAGGCACTGTTTGTGTATTTCTTAGAATTGTCAGACTGAAAAGTTACATATTTTCATTTTTTTATAAATTATATTATGTATATTTTCAGAAAGATAATCAACTAAAAAATACATGCGATGTCTGCGATGCATTAATGAAGCGGATTTTTATCATTCTTACAGTCTTTTCGATTAAGTACGAACACATCATCTGAAAGTAAATATTGATTACATTGAATGGCCAATACACCTGCTATATCTGATAAGTGGCTTTTTTATCGTAGGAACAAAATGACTTTTCTTTTCGAGTTCTAAATTTTGGCCTTATAGTGTAGTGTAGTGTAGTGAGTGTTGTCAAAAGATCTATAAATCTATGGTCAAGCCTGCTGTAACAGATATGTTCACAAAATGCAAGGCATCCAATATTTAAATTAAGATTGCATAGTTGAGCAATAAATCTAAGAACAGGTACAAATTGTGAAAAAGTTATTTTAACCTGTGAAATTCAGTTTGACTTGTAGTAATTAATGAATAATGAGGTGGCTTACCTATTATCAACTACCACCAAGTTCAGATTTCATAAGAGAAAATACATTTAATTAAATTTGCTGAATTTACAACTTGAAAAGAGAAATTAATCCTGTTCCTATAATATAAAAGCCACCAGTTAGATTTAGTAGGTGAACTCATTATTCAGTGTAGTTGATATTTACTGTAAGGTGCTGTGTTTTACTACTTCATTAAAAAAAGTATGAGAATGATAGAAATACGCTTCTATAATGCATTTCAGGCATCGCATGTATTTTTAAGCTGATTTCATCTTTCTGTAGTAGGTATATAATTTAATGAAAAAAAATTTAGTTATGCAATTTTCCAGATTTAGTTGATGCACTGCTTGTGTATTCCTTAGAAGTGGCAGATTGAAAAGTTACATATTTTCATTTTTTTATTAAATTATATTATGTATACTTTAAAAAAGATAAAGTCAACTAAAAAATTTCTCTGTCCTTTGACAGGAACGTAGCTTCTCTGTTCTCTCTCCGCTACCAATTTATTCATGTTTTAATTCTTCTTTATATTGCCTAGGACGAAGAGCTCCTGTAGACGATATCACGACGTCTTGAGCTGT
Organism: Torymus aiolomorphi; assembly: GCA_036365515.1. Lineage (NCBI taxonomy): Eukaryota > Metazoa > Arthropoda > Insecta > Hymenoptera > Torymidae > Torymus > Torymus aiolomorphi. The sequence goes on from CM070874.1 coordinate 94,084,937, forward strand.
GGTTGTTACCGGATTTTTTTTATTGGGACCACGTGGATGGGGTATGTTTTTTACATGGACATCGGCAACCTCTGAAGTTTTTGAAAAAATTTTCCGGTGAGTAGTTTCCTATAAGAAGGTTTACCGGTTTAGTTTACAGCTAGCATCTATCCTGCAACTATTCCCTTCCCTTTCACGGGAGCGTGGCTTCTCTGTGCTTCTTCCGCTACTAATTTATTCATGTTTTAATTCTGCTTTATTTTGCCTAGGGCGAAGAGCTCCTGTAGACGACATCACGACGCCTCAAACTGTTGCTGTTACCGGATTTTTTTTTTTTTTTTTTTTTTTATTGGGATCAGGTGGTGGAGGCATCTTTTTTATCTGGACATGGGCAACCTCTGAAGATTTTGGAAATATTTTCTGGTGAGTAGTTTGCTGTAAAAAGGTTTTCATCATACCCCGGCCGAAAGTGCTCCAAAACATGCGCGTTTTGCGGCCGGGAAGTTGCACATTACAGTCACATGTTTTTAGCATACGACGTGACTATAACCTGCAAATTTCCGGCTGCAAAACATACATATTTCGGCGCCCTTTCGAGCCAGGGTATGATGAAAAATAGTATACGCACCTCGGCCGGAAAGTAGAATATCATATTCGCGTATTTGCCGTCCTCGACTTCGCCTCGGACGGCAATCTACACGCGAATGTAATATCCTACTTCCCGGCCTAGGAACGTAATATACTATTACTGCTTTACTTTACAGTTGGTATCTATCCTGCCACTATTCCCTTCCCTTTCACAGGAGCGTGGCTTCTCTATGCTCCTTCCGCTACTCATTTATTCATGTTTTAATTCTTCTTTATATTGCCTAGGGCGAAGAGCTCCTGTAGACGACATCACGACGTCTTGAGCTGTTATTGTTACCGGATTCTTTTTACTGGGATCAGATGGTGGAGGTATGTGTTTTATGTGGACATCGGCAACCTCTGAAGTTTTTGGAAAAATTTTCTGGTGAGTAGTTTGCTGTAAGAAGGTTTACGCTTTACTTTATAGCTGGCATCTATCCTGCAACTATTCCCTTCCTTTTCACGGGAGCGTGGCTTCTCTGTGCTTCTTCCGCTACTAATTTATTCATGTTTTAATTCTGCTTTATTTTGCCTAGGGCGAAAATCCCCACTATACCACATCACGACGTCTTGAGCTGTTGCTATCGCGGTTTTGCTATATCATCGGCCGCGTTCACTTGCCGCTTTCTATAGTAAGGAGGTGGGATTCTGTGAGGGGTACGGCACATTCTTCAAGTACGAAATTAATTAGTCGCATCTTGTCACAAAAACCAACGGAGCGCATCATCTAGACTCCATTATCAGTCACCTGGAACGCGAAGACCTCACATCCGATCTGTGCCGATACCTGGACACAAAAATCTACAGAGCGCATCACCTACACCATCATCAGCCGCCTGGAACAGCTAGACCTGGTAATCGAGCTGTCCCGTCACCTGGCCACAAAAACCTACGGAGCGCGCACTACCCGAACTCCATAATAAGACGCCTGGAAAAGCTAGAACTCGTAATCGAGCCGTCCTGACATCTGCATACAAATATCTACGAAGCGTATCTCCTACACTCATCGGCCACCTACTATCACCTACTATCATCTTCCACCTGGAATAGCTAGAACTCGCAATCAAGCTGTCCGTCGCCTGGGCACAAAAACCTACGGAGCGCATCATGTATACTCCATCGGCCACCTTGAACCCCTAGACTTCGCATCCGATCTGTGCCGACACCTGGAAAAATCTACAGAGCGCATCAGCTACACTCCATCATCAGCTGCCTGGAACAGCTAGACCTGGTAATCGAGCTATCCCGTCACCTGGCCACAAAAACCTACGGAGCGCACTACCCAGACTCCATAATAAGACGCCTGGAAAAGCTAGAACTCGCAATCGAGCCGTCATGACACCTGGACACAAAATTCTACGGAGCGCATCACCTACACTCTATCATCGGCGACCTGGAACAGCTGACCTCGCAATCGAGCCGTCCCGTCATCTGGGCATCAAAACCTACGGAGCGCACTACCAGGACTCAATCATCAGCCGCCTGAAAAAGCTAAACTTGGTAATCGAGCAGCCACGTCACCTGAACATAAAAATCTACGCAGCGCTTCATATAGACTCCATCATCGGCCAACTTGAACGCGTAGACCTCGCATCCGATCTGTGAAACCTACGAAGCGCACAATAAACGATATCGCGACGCCTTCAGTTGCTGCTGTCGCTGTTCTGCTGTGTACATAATCGGCCGCGTTCACTTGTTGCTCTCTATGGTAAACAGTTACCAGTCTTCGAAAAATAAGGCAGATTCGAGTAAGTTGATAATCTGTCACAATTGTCTTGCTCGTTTTGTACTATGGAACAAGCTCACTTTTTTACGGGTATCCATTTTTAGGATTGCAGTTGCAATCGTGAATAAATTGACTAACCTGCATCTCACTATAATAAGACATGTGTATAGGCGAAATATGCATGTCTTTATAATAGAACGTGTGTATAGGCGAAATACACAAAATTATTTATTATAAAATGCGTATAGGCGAAATGCGTACAATTAGTAACACTGAAAAGTGCGTATAAGCAAAATACGCATATGTCTTTATAATAGAACATGTGTATAGGCGAAATACACAAAATTATTTATTATAAAATGCGTATAGGCGAAATGCGCAGGATTACTAACACTGAAAAGTGCGTATAAGCGAAATACGCATAATTATTTATAAAAGAAATACACAAAATTTTTTATAAAAGACAATGCGTATAGGTGAAATACGCACAATTATTTGTAATAAAAATGCGTATAAACGAAATACGCATAATTATTTATAAAAGAAATACACACAAAATTTGTTATACAAGACGATGCGTATAGGCAAAATACGCACAATTATTTGTAATAAAAATGCGTATATGTGAAATACGCACTATTAATAACAATAAAAAATTCGTATATGCAAAATACGCATCATTATTTATAATAGGAAATACGTATACGCGAAATACGTACAATTGTTTATAATAAAAAATGCGTATAGGCGAAATACGTAAATACTGATTTGAACAATAGAAAATACAGATAGATGTGTATTATTATTACAGTATAATAATACTACAGATGTTTAATATTCTTGAAATATGTAGCGCCATCTATGTTAAAATCTATTACGATTTTCCAGAGATGGCGCTTGTGTCATATTTCATGAATAGTATGTACTTCCTACTTTACCGACCTATGGGTCGGTCAAATCGCAGAATTGAGTTTGACACCCCCTTAAACGTCGAGACTGAAAAATATCGAACCTCATTTTCTTCCCCTTATCAATTCACGCAGTAGATTCATCTATCAGCAGATATGGTCTATGCTTGGATTCTCCAATTTCATTTGCAGCGATAAAATCACGAATGATATAGTTTTTTGATAACTCTATAGATTTCTTTTTTCTCGTTCAATCGTAGATCATTATATTTTTAGTGATACATAATAGTACTTTTCGACATTTTTCGAGCGAAAAATCAGATAAGGTAAATAATCTACTTACGTACTATAGTCTCGAACCGTATTTTATACCACGAGCGCCGAAAAATCATATCAAAGTTGTAATTTTGAGGTTAAAGTGGTATAAAAAATCATAATAATCGGTTGGAAAATTACAGATAAGTGATTTCAATAACTTACATTTTTAAGAGCTCTCTCTACCTAAACCCCAACTCCGGAATAGATCGCAGCGCCCCCATGACTTCATCTACGTATTTTCATTAATTTAGGTGTACCTATAAATTTTAAATTCATCAAAACTCAGTTTTCGCATGTGTAGAAGTTAATAAGGATTACGTTTAAGGCCGAATCCATCTCAAATCGAACAGCCAGAGTATGCCTACCACACCGATCATTTTGGAATCAAAGTATTGCTGTTCTTCTCGAAAAATGATTCGACACGTATTTTTTCATTTTTCGATTGCACTAAAATGACATCCGGTTGGCAATGTCAAAAATTTTTTACAAAATCCTAACTTTCAAATTTTATTTTTCAAGATCATTTTCAAACAGCTGTCAATTTACGAGTTTTTTAAGTTTTTGAGTAAACTATACGCGATCTTACTCAGATTAGCGCTTTCTTTCATGTCCTGCATGACATTTGCATAAAAATAAAAAAATGCATAAGTTATGCAGTTTTTACTAAAAAATGCACGTTTTGGAAAAATGCATTTTTTTCAAAAACCCCATGTTTTTTTTATGAAAATTTAGATGAAGGTAGGAGGTGTTAATACCTACCAAATCGCGTGTGTCGGATATTGTATTTTTTCCCATAGAATGAGAAAAAAAAAATAAAATAAAATACAATTAATCAAGATGGCGTCGGAAGGCAGGCTGCCTTCCGGAGAGCCTCCTGATAAAAATCTAGAATTAGTATAAATGCCACCCAAAAAGGAAAGTGTCACTTGTAGTTTGCATAGTGTGTGAAAACGTGTATCATAAAAGTGATTATGAAAAGTGTAAAGACAAAAAATATATAAGTAATCTATTAGTGATATGTCCAGACCACGTGGAGCTTAATATAACCTTAAAAAATCAAGAAACTAAACTCTGTGAAGCAGCTAAAATATTAATTGCGCAAATTAAAAGTGAAAAGGAGGAATAAATAAAACAAAATATTAAATGAAATATCTATTATCTCTGATAGTGTACATAAATCAGTAGATAATGAAAAACTACTAAACGTTATAATGCTAACTGAAAATGCTGAACTGGAAAATCAACATATTAAAATTCAACTACTAAGACAATTAAATCAAGAACTAATGGAAAAAACGATATATTGAAGCAATTAATAAAAAAGGATAAAAATGGCCAGGAGATGGAAATAAAGCAACATAACCAAAAAACATATGCAGAAGTAGCAACTAACAAACTAGCAATTAAAAACAAAAGAATACCGAAAATAATTGTGAAAAATCTTAAAAAAGACATTAAAAATCCACACGACTTTAAGAAAAAGGTATGTGACGTTTTAATAAAAAAAAAAAAGATATACAGATGAAACAACTAAAAGTAGTGAACGACAATGAAATTGAGATGAAAAGTATGAATGAAAAAAGTGCTAAAGTAACAATTGAATTACTCTCAAAAAACTTTCTAACAATTATAAAACATTTATTGAAAAAATTGAATCCCCGAAGATGAAAATAGTTGGTGTAGACAACTATACTAATATGAATATAGAAGAGAATTTTATTGAATATCAAGATAAGTGTCAGATACTAAATATAGACAAAAATAAAATTACAAACAAGACAACCATAATAATTGAAGTTCCGAGAGAGCTATATAAACATATTAGTGACAATCAAAATAGAATCTTCATTGGATATCAAAGCTGTAAGGTATGGGATTTAATAAACATCAAGCCCTGCTTAAACTGTGGAAGATTTGGACATAACACATTGAAATGCAAAAACACTTTATGCTGCTTAAAATGTGTAGGTCCGCATAAGACTTTGCAATGTGATAATAACTCATCCAACATTACATGTGTCAATTGTTTTTACAGCAACTCGAAATATAACACAAATTTCGAGGTTAAACATATGGCTAATGACACAGAGAAATGTACAATATTTAAGAATAAGCTCAATAGATATATAGATATGACTGATTATCCGATAAGACCTACTATACCAAGATACTTAGGTAAAGTAGGAAACAGCAATCAAGCTACTACGATGACCAGCTCGACTAGCGCAACTATGCTGACTTCGCCGTTTAGAGCCAGCACCGCCTCCCTAACACATACGACACCAAGGAAACAGCAAACTACATAATGGAGCAACACGTCGATCTCATTGAAGAATTGCAAAAAGAAGTAATACAAGAAGAAACGTCATTTCTGGATCTTAAAACTCTCAATAAAAATATAAGTAAAAAAGATAGTTTGATACTACAGGTCAATATTCGAAATCTAAATCACAATTATACGAAACTGAATATTCTTATTAAGAGCTTGAAAATCAAACCATATATAATTGTAAGTACAGAAACATGGAATTTACCCAATCCTCACTTTTTTGCAATACAGGGATATAAATTGTATTATAATAACGGTAACTTAAATCAAAATGATGGTGTTGTTGTATATATAAAAGATTATGTATCAGAAATTACTGAAACAATCGAAATTGGTAGACTCAAAGTATTAAACTCACGAATAAGTCTAAATAACAACAGTAATCTTGAATTTTCCGCATTATATCGATGTCATGATTTACTGCGCCTTGAATTTATTTTGAATGTAAAATCATTTATCAATAGCAAAAGAAATATAAAAAACCACCTGATTATTGGTGATTTTAGTAGATAAGCAACAGGGCTTCAGGATCCCCCCACCACTCGCCCACTGACTCAGAGAAGCGCTCTGATTGGTCGAGACGGACAGGTGCGAATTAATTACAGGTGAGACAGTGACGTCATCGAACCTTCTCGAAGATTGCATGCTCTTACGTAATAGCATCCAAAACGTTTTGAAACGTTTGCGTATGATGTCAAATATGCGATGATGGGTGTCAAATTACAGAATCCAAGAAATAGCAGTTCAAGGTTAGGATATCAAATCTCCTCTAATTATTTGTAATTCAACACCTTCGTGCCCCCATCCCCCATCCCCCATCCCTGCATCGATGATGCAATTGCGTGAACGCATCCCCCATCCGCATCCTTGATTTGCGATGACGTCATTAAATATTACGCCACCCTATTAAATATTGCAAAATATTATGCCATATACACCTATGCATGTGTGTCTGTGAATGTGTACACATTAACTTCTAATGAACATATATTGATGCCCACGTATATGCAATGCCCCATCCCCCATCCCCGATTTGCAATGACATCATTAAATATTACGCTTAAATATTGCAAAATATTACACCATATGTGTGTAAAAGAATGTATGATCATTTTGATACATACTAGCGAACGTGTATTGATGCCCACGTACATGCGTTATCTATCGCACCTCCTCTTTGTTCCGATATTCGCACCGCGCGATTCTTGGAACTGGAGAGTATTTCAATTGCGCTCTCCTTATCCACTCTCTTTCGTTTTGTCTTATAAAATTTAGGATTATTAATTTGTTAATAAAAATTTTATTTAACAATGTCAATGGGTAGAAGGCCCGATAATCACGTCTCATGAGGAACCAAAAATTTCATTATTTTTTCGATATCTTGAGCCGTTTACGAGATATAGAATAAAATTGATTTTAGCATGAGTTTATTGCTGAGATTTAAAATAATTTACTATACATTGAGACATAAATGAAATTTTATAACGGTAAGAATGTGGCATATCGAAAGGGTATCAAATTACAGCCTTTTCTTGTCAACAAGTCTTTGGAAAGAATTTTTGCGGTATATCAAAGGGTAAACGCTTTTGTCAACAGTTCGAATGATGAACAAGTGTGTCATATTGAAGAGGTATAAAATTACAGCCATTTCCTGTCAACAACTCCTCTGTAAGAATTTTTATGTGTTTGCGGTGTAGGGTATAAAGCAGTCTTCATCAACACTTCTTAGAATTTGAATTGAAATAATAATGTCTTGTATGCAAAGAATATCAAATTAAAAGGGGATCTTGTAAACAGTTTATGTGAAGGTTCTAGAACGAGATTATCAGAGATTCCAATCAATTTTTGCGTCATAAACACCTTATAAATACGACGTTGCTGCTGCTATTCCTTCAGTATAAAGCGGAATCTCTAAGTGATCACTATGTCTGCAAACGACTGTAAGAACGTTGTCAATATAATGTTGGAAGCCTATAGGCTTCTAGCATATACACAAGTTAATCCTGAGGAAGTTATCGAGTGGATTAAACTTGGAAATAAGAATTTAAGACTCTTGAGGTTGCTTTTGCGTAAAAATGCAACAAGTGTCGCTGAAAAACAAAAATTTATATCCACTATTGGTCTACTCAAAGGTGTACAAGACAGACTAAAGTGTTTATTAAAGAGTGGTGCAGGTTTGCGTGAAAGACTTAGTGATAGAGTAAGATGGCAAGATGTGGAGTGTGCCTTTAATGAACGGCTTCGATCTGGGGTCATCACAAATTTAAAAAACTTGGATATTACTGCATTCATGAAAGATGCTACAGCATTGTTTAAATCTAGAATAAATAATGCTTTAAAAAAGAAAAAGGCTCTTAAAGTGTATACTGTGTTATCAGCTGAATATGTTATAAAAAAAGCGGATGAAGAGACAGTAGAAATCAAGTATTTCAATACCAAGGCTGAATCGATTTTACCAACAACAGATTTGAAACAGTGGTTCACCGATAATGTACAACAGCCCATTCAGAGAGACATGGAGGAGTTTCAAGAGAGAGACTCTGGCTGGACACTTCGTGAAATTCTTAATTTATCTGTGAATATCAACAAGTATATTCCGATGCGAGGTAGCTCATACGTTAGTCTACCCCCACAAATACAAGCAAAACATGCATGTGTTAATGTACACAATTTTGAAGATGAATGTTTCACGTGGGCTATACTATCAGCTTTACATCCAGTACACCTTAATGCAAATAGAGTATCATCGTACAAAGCGTATGAAAATGACTTGAATTTTAGAGGAATCGACTTTCCTATGAGACCAAAACAAATTCCAAAATTTGAAAAACAAAATAACATATCTATTAATGTTTATATATTGAAAAAGTGTAATGGAAAATTCAAAGTTGTACCACTTCATATACCATGTAAGAAAGAAATCCATGTTAACCTTCTTTTAATACAAAATAATTATGTAGATGAGGAGGAGGAAGAGCTGGAGGAAGATAATTCAGTTATATCTCACTATATTTGGATCAAAGACTTATCTCGCTTAATATCGAGACAAGTATCACAGTATAAAGTTAAAAAATATATTTGTGATAGATGTTTACATTATTTTGATAGTAAAATTAAATTAGAACTACATGAACAAGATTATGCACAAATCAACAAGTGTAAAGTTAATCTACCTACACCAAGAGATCGAATTTTAAAATTTAAAAATTATAATAATAAAGAGAAAGTACCATTTGTCATTTATGCAGATTTTGAGTGTCTCTTGAAACCTATACAAGATGGAAACGCCTATCAAAAGCACGAGGCATTCAGTGTGGGATATTACTTAAAATGTAGCTATGATAATTCTTTATCATATTATCGTAGCTATAGAGGACCAAATCCTGCTGAATGGTTTGCAAAGGAATTGCAAGATTTAGCTGAAAATGTAGAGACTGCATTCAAATGTGCATTACCAATGGAACCATTAACTTTGGAGCAAAAACATGCTTTTCAAAATACAAAAATTTGTCACATGTGTGGGGAACCCTTAGGTGAGAAGCGTATTCGAGATCATTGTCATCTCACTGGAAGGTAAGATTAATATATATCGCGCGCGCACGCACACACACATACACATACACACACACACACACACACACACACACACACACACACACACACACATACACACACATACATACACACACACACATCGCACGCACAAATAAACACTATACAGTCAATGTGTATTTTATGTTTCAGATATCGAGGTGCTGCTCACGAAGATTGTAATCTAAATTATAAAGATTCACGCAGCATTCCAGTTATTTTTCACAATTTAACAGGCTATGATTCTCACTTTCTCATTAAAGATATTTCTCAAAGCTTTCCCGGACGAGTAGATTTGTTACCTTTAAACAAAGAGCGCTTCATCTCATTCACGAAACACATTGATGGTAGTGATATTAACTTTAGATTTATTGATTCCTTTCGATTCATGGCTTCATCATTGGACAAACTGTCATCTTATCTTGACGAAACTGATATTTTGCGGCAAGAGTTTTCTCAAGATGAACCGCTAATCGAACAGAAATTTCAATTACTCAAACGAAAAGGAGTATTTCCTTATGATTATTTAGACTCTGAAGAAAAACTTAATGTTTCAAAACTACCATTGAAAGATGAATTCTATAGTAAATTGAATATCTGTCACATATCAGATGAAGATTATGAACATGCAAAAAATGTTTGGACAGCATTTAATATATAAAATTTAGGTGAATATTCAGATTTATACTTAAAAACAGATGTATTACTCTTAGCGGAAGTATTCGAAAATTTTCGCAATAGCTGTCTTAAAGCTTATGGTTTGGATCCAGCACACTATTATACAACTCCAGGTCTAACTTGGGACGCCATGCTCAAGTATACCAAAATACAGCTTGAGTTGCTCACTGATATTGATCAAGTTATGTTCATTGAGCGTGGAATACGAGGTGGGGTAAGTCAATGTTCAAATCGCTATGCCCGAGCTAATAATAAATACCTGGGTAGTGACTATGATGCAGAAAAGGACTCCAAATATCTCATGTATTTCGATGTAAACAATCTTTACGGCTGGGCTATGCAACAGTCATTGCCATATGGTGGCTTTCGATGGATTGAAGATGTAGAGCATATAAATTTTAATATTTCAGATGATGCTCCAATAGGCTATATACTTGAAGTCGATTTGGAATATCCAGAAAATTTACATGATGCGCACAAAGACTTACCATTTTGTCCGGAACATAAAAAACCACCAGGCTCCTCACAAGCTAAATTGCTTACAACTGTTGAACCAAAATCGCGATACGTACTTCATTATCGTAACTTAAAGCAAGCTTTAGCCAATGGATTAAAACTTACAAAAATTCACAGAGTATTACAGTTTAATCAGAGACCTTGGCTTAAAGAATACATTGATTTAAATAGTAAAATGAGACAAGAAGCTAAAAATGACTTCGAGAAAAATCTTTACAAGCTAATGAATAATGCCGTTTTCGGTAAGACTATGGAAAACGTAAGAAAAAGAGTTAATGTTAAATTACTGACCAAATGGGAAGGCCGATATGGAGCAGAAGCTCTTATTGCGCGACCAGAATTCCATAGCCGTACAATCATCGATGAAAACCTTGTTCTCATAGAATTAGAGAAGACAGAAGTATACATGAATAAGCCAATTTATGTAGGTCTTTGTGTATTGGATTTATCAAAGACTTTAGTATATGATTTTCACTACAACTACATGAAGAAGCAATTCGAGGATAGCTGCAAACTGTTGTATACCGATACTGATAGTTTAATATATGAAATAAATGATGAAGATATATATAAAGTGATAAAACGTGACATTTCAAATTTTGATACTTCTGACTACCCAGTTGATAACATTTTTGGAATTCCTCAAGTCAATAAGAAAGTTGTAGGCCTAATGAAAGATGGATGCAATGGTCAAATTATGACTGAATTTGTTGGATTGCGTAGTAAAATGTACAGCATTCGTGTAAATGGACAAGATCATGTTAAAAAAGTTAAAGGTGTTAAAACTGGAGTTGTTGATAGAACCATTACTTTTGATGACTATATTGATTGTTTATTAAATTTGTCAACACAACACAGAGAGCAGTGTGTAATACAATCTAAAGCACATGTAGTACAAACTGTAAAACAAAAAAAGTTAGCTTTAAGTCCCTACGATGATAAGCGATACTTAATACCTGGAGAAACAGATACTTTAACTTGGGGGCATTATAAAACTATTGAAATTAATGAAGATTGATTGTAAATGAAAGTTTATAAATAAAAGAATTTATCTTATATATACATCACATGTTTATTTATTTAACCTTTACATATCTGATTTGCTTATCCAACTATTGTGTGAGTTATCAAACCCTAACCATTTAACATAAATCTTATTTCCACGCTTCTTCAACACCTTCTCCACAAGATAGACGTCTGGATATTTAGCTTTGAGCAGTTCTTGTTCATAGAAACCACCGGCAATGGGTTGATCTTGATAGTCTTTTAGCTTGTAGGTAACTGGATTAGTAGCCATCACTTGATTTATTGTAAAAATTTCTGTTGACCAATTAGGTGTATAACCCTTCTCAAATACTTGCTTTATCTTACTAACTCTTACTATATCTCCAATCTTAAATTTTGGCTTTCTTACTATTTTCGCCTGTTGAGCAAACTTCGCAAGTACTCTTGCCTCATTGGTCAATGTTATATCTTTAGGCTTCATTCCAATGGCACGATGTTTGCTGTTATTATACTCCTTTAGCAAATTGGGTAAGATATCAAGCCACTTATATTTTCCACGCAAGCTGAATTGCATCAGTGGCAGTTTTTGCTTTATAGGAACAGCCCATGCATACTTGGAGAATACATCGATAACAGTGAGCATATATCTATAGCCATTGTTTTCTCGAGCATAAGGCTGCATCTCCACTAAATCAGCTTGCCATGTTTCATCCAAGCCACGTACAATAAACTTACGTCGTCGGTAATTTCGACGGGCAGGTGTATGAAGCTCCTTAACCACTTGCTGCTGCATGTCCTTCATCCTGAATTATTGAAATCTCTTGTAATTTTGTCGTTCAGGCAAGGAAAAAGTATTCGAAGAAAATTTATTCATAAAATTTTTCCACTGTGATTCGCTCTTTTGTTTATCCTTTTGACTGTTGTCAGAAAGTTTTGTGTATGGTATATTACTGTTAGCAGCACTATTTGATTTATCCATTCTCAACGAGTGGTTGAACGATACTGCGATAAATTTATAATTGAAGAGCTATTTATAAGATCTACATTGACTTGTTTGATAATATATAATTGCGTATATAAGCTTCTTGACTATCTGCTTTCACATCTTCTATATTCTGAATTGATGACTGCAATTTTAAGACTTTCGTATCAATTTCATTTTTTTGAGCCTCAACAATAACGTCTAAATTATCCAAGTCTCCGCGTAATTTCGCAGTTACTTCATACAAGCTTCTGATTTCCATTTTAACTATGCGCTGTACAGTATCCAAATTAACAGCATCACCTGGTTGGGTAGGCTCAGCAATGTTACATAACCTCTTGCTGTCAATGTCGTATTGTCCGTCAGAAGTTACTTTGAATCCAACACCTGGAGGACCACGACTGCCTCCACCTCGCTCGAGGTTACGTCCGAATACATCAACACTCATATTGCAACTGACTGCAATACCATCGAGTTCAATCAATTTATACTGAAATATGTATTATATTTATGTACGAGCACAGGCGTAATAATTCCAGATAATCTTTGAATTCGCATTCGAAAACGCTCTCGATCACGTGCTATCTGTTCCCATTCTCCGTGACGTGCAGCTCGACTGGCATAGGACCACACATGCATCACATGAATAACTGGTTTAGCATCAAAGTGAACTCTCTTCGAAGACATCTTAATGTATGTAACCTGCTTCTTTGAGTTCTTCAATGATTGAATGAATCTCATTTGTGTGGCTCTGATTGCTAGCTTTCAGTTCAGCCAAGAGTAAGCGAAGACGATCAACTAATTCGTTAGGATCATCCCAGTATACATAGTCCATACGCATATCTTTTCTTGCAATCTTATATTTAGGTAAGAGGCCTGAGCCACTAACACTTCTGTTTATTGATTTATCGAAATAGGGACCTATGAAGTCTTTATATTTGTTACTGTTACTCTTACGCAGAGGCTGAGTTTCACTATAATTTCTTCTAAAAGCATTCGTTACTTCTACGATTTTTCGATAATTTTCAATATCATTGGAACCTATGTGCATCAAGTCAGGTTGCTTCTGAAAGAGCAATTGAAGTAAACCTGCTGTTTTTGGATAGTTTACATTTTGAACTTTCACATATGTTTTTGTAAAATCTATAGGTGAGTCACCAATTTTCATTACATTATCTTCTATTCGTACCCCATAGATATTATCGAGTGAGTTGGGGCGTTTTTCTAAGGTCTGTAGGTAAGTTTTTTTAACAAATTCTGTTTCTTCATCATCATCATCCTGTCCGCTTTCAGCTGTTTCAAATGATTTGTCTACTCTTTTAGTCTTTACAGTTTCATCAAGATCACTTTGTGATTCCTCTTCATCTTCATTATCTGAGCTAAGTTCTTGAACATAACTTGGTTCTTGCTCCTCTTCGGTCTTTTTTTTAATTACTTTCTTTTTCTCTGTTTGTGCAGCATCAACGAGTTTTTCAAGTGGACTTACAATAGGCTTATATGTTTCCCCCAACACCTTTTCTACATCTGTTTTATCTTTCCTCAACTGCTTGTACTTTCGCTTAATTGCTTCTCTCGATTTTACAATTTGATTGAGAACGTTTTCCTCTTGCTTGAGGTGTGCCATATTGTCTGATGAACAATTGAAATCATACTAATCGGTTTTGCTTTGGGGCAGCTATATTTATAAGAAATTGATCGAACCCCTTTCTATATCGACCACTACCAAGTGCCCTCTCTTTGTCGATAACAAGGAATCCGTACTTATCATTATTCCAACAACTTGAACACAAATCTCTAAATTGAGCATATGACATATCTGTGTTTACGTGATCATTATATACATGCTTTAAATTCATATTATCTTGTCGAAATAATACTAATAAATTAACATTATCTCGTATTAGATGCTTTGGAATGTGAGCATAAGATTGACATAGATAGAAGCAGTCTACATTTTTGTGCCTTCCCATACAAAAGAAATATTTAATGTTTTCTTGTTTTTCACATGCTACATCATCAAATATGATAATTGAATTTGGAAGTACATCTTCTATTGATATTACTTCATCATGATCCTTGAATGGGAAATACTTAATTCCATTTATAGGCTTGAAGAGAAGCTTGAGAAATTTGTACTTGGGCTGTTCCAGTGATTTTGAGTAAACATATACATTTTCAAATTTTAATCCACTAGGATGAGTAATGAGTGAGAGTAAAGCGTTTGTTTTGCCACAGTTTGATGGACCACAGAATACAGCTCTAATATTATTGGGAAGTAATTCTCCATGACGTCTTTTTGATTTTTGTTGCGTCATTAATTTATCAAAATTCACAACAGGTAGTTTAACGTGTTGCTCCTTAAACTCCATGTTCAATGTTTGACGTCTCAAAGAAAACTAACCTTGAACGTATATATACATCATACTTATATACATTTCCAGTTAGTATGTATTTATCCTCCGAGGTGTTAACATCATGATTGAGCATAAGCAGCGTAAACGCAATACGCGTAAAGGTCGAGGCTTAGTCAATACAGTCATCAATAAGCTTCCATTTGAATTACATCTGCCTGGCTATCAATACTGCGGACCTGGGACTAAGCTTGCAAAGCGTCTTGCTCGAGTTGACCCTAGAATTAATCCGTTAGACCAAGCTTGTAAAGAACAGGACATTGCCTACTCACGGAATCGAGAGAGTGTTGAGGCTAGAAATGCTGCTGATAGAGTATTAGTAAATAAAGCCTGGAAACGTGTTTTCGCTAAAGACGCAAGTATTGGTGAGAAAGCAGCAGCTTATACTGTAACAAACGCTATGAAATTAAAATCAAAGTTCGGTATGGGGCTGAAAAAGAGTCCAACCACTACACTCGCTAAAGTAGTTAAAGCAGCCTCAAAACCGATTTCCCATAGTAGTGATTCACACAAGGTAATTCAAGCTGCATTGAAAAGTGCTCGAGATGCTGTAAAGGAGGCTGGTGGTAAAGCCAAAGTACGCATTCCTCGTGTACTACCAGTTCCACGAAAAATCGGTGGATTTCTACCTTTTCTGATTCAAATAAAAGATACGTTCTAGGATTGGTTGAACTTTTAACCTTCAATTCAATACCCAATATTGATATTGGAAATAACAAGTTTTACGTCGGAGAAGAGATAGTGACATTACCGACAGGTAGCTGGGAGATTGAAGACATTGAGCGCCATCTACAGGAAATACTTACACCTAAAGGCATAGTACTCAGCCTTAAACCTAATAATAATACTCTTCGCAGTACTATAAAGTGCAGTCATACGATAGATTTTCAACCGCAAGATTCTATTGGAAGATTATTAGGTTTTACACAGCGTACTCTTTCAGCAAATATCACTCACGAATCAGATTTACCTGTAGCTATTCTCAAGGTTAACGCTTTGCGAGTTGAGTGCAACATTACAGCTGGAGCCTATATAAACGGACAGAAAGTACATACGATACATGAATTTTTTCCAGCTGTTCCTCCAGGCTATAAGCTCATTGAAATTCCAACACAAGTTATTTATTTACCAATTACAGCTCATACTATCGATAATATACAGTTGCGCATTGTCGATCAAGACGGAAACTTTGTGAATTTTCGTGGAGAAATTATAACAATCAGACTACACATCAAAGCAGCATCATAATCATGGGAATCGTATATAACCGCAAAAGCTATATTAAGACCAAACCATGTCTCCAGAAGATCAGTCATCATCGAGCAGTGAAAGAGCTAACACCACAGAGTATTCGCTTCCTAAGAAGCCTAGGCCTCCAGGTCAGAAGAAACGTTGGAAAAAAATAAGTTGTCTGTTTTTCTGCTGTTTCAAAGATGGAAGACATATTGAACGTACAATCACCCGTGGAATTCGACAAATCTGTCGCTCATTATGAAGTGCATGCACATCAGCCTCACACTTCATCCGCTTTCAATAACAGCGATGAAATTCGTATCGCCATACAACATCAAGATCTCTGTCTACTACCTTCACGTAGTTCATTACATATTCATGGTCGATTAACTAAGGCAGATGGTACAGCTGCAGTCAACACAAAGCTCGTAAATAATGCTCTCTGTCATCTTTTCGAAGAAATCCGATATGAAATTAATGCTGTAGAGATTGATAAATGCAAAAACGTTGGCTTGACAAGTCTAATGAAAGGTTTGGTATCGTTCAATCCTACACAAAACTTGGAAAACACAGACTGGATTGATATTGGAGAAACTCAACAAATCACCAATAATGCTGGCTACTTCGATGTGTCCATGCCGCTAAGTATGATTCTAGGTTTTGCGGAAGACTATCGTAAAATTATAGTCAATTGCAAACATGAGCTTGTTCTAACAAGATCCAAAACTGATGTAAATGCTATCGTGCAAACGCAAGCAGAAGAGTTTAAAATTAATCTAATTAAAATTGAATGGTTAATGCCGTATGTGGTATTATCTGACAAGCATAAAATGCGTCTCCTTCATTACCTACAGAAGGAAAAATCGATTGCTATGAGTTTCCGGAGTTGGGAACTATACGAGTATCCGTTACTCCCAACTACATCGAAGCATGTTTGGACTGTAAAGACATCGAATCAGCTGGAAAAATCACGATTCGTCATTCTAGGCTTTCAGACTAATCGTAAAGGACAAAGTGGATCTAATGCTAGCCGCTTTGATCATTGCAATATAAGTAATGTGAAATTATTTCTCAATTCACAATACTATCCTTATGGAAATCTCAGTCTTAACATTGATCAAAATCAATTCGCTTTATTATATGATATGTATGTAAGCTTTCAAAGTGTGTATTATGGAAAAGAGGCAGCAGAACCTATGGTCAAGAAAGGAGAGTATATACAGCATGCTCCTCTAATTGTCATCGATTGTTCAAAGCAGAATGAGTCGTTGAAGCAGGCTCCAGTTGACGTTCGTCTTGAATTCGAAGCTAAAGAAAATTTTCTAGCACAGACATCAGCTTACTGCTTGATATTACACGATCGTATTATTGAATATAATCCCATGAGTGGGGATATTAAGAAATTAGTCTAAGGAGGGGGTGAAGGTATAAAAGACCCTGAAAAGCCATCTGATCAGTCAGTCAACATGGAGTACATGCTGGATGTGCAAGGGTTCAAGTAACCTATCAATGAATTTGTTGTCAAAGAATTAGCCATTGTGTCTCTGAGTGGAAACGTGAAACCAGCGGTGTTTACCTTCAAGCCACCCACACCGTGGTGTAGACTTTCAGCAAAATATAAGAGTCAAAACTGCTGGTTGGAGCGTAATTATCACGGTTTATCATGGAGCTCTGGCGAATTGCCATATGAAGAACTCGAAAATGTGCTACGCAACAGTCTACATGATACAAGTGTTGTTTATGTTAAAGGCCTGGAGAAAAAACAATGGCTTGAACAATATAACCTCAACGCATATGATATGAGTAACATGCGCTGTCCATCACTACAGAGACTCAAGTTTGATTTGTTGGAGCAGCTATGCCCACATCATAGACTTGCTTATAAGGCAAATTGTGCATATAAGAATGTACTATTGCTCAGAAAATTTTATCATAATAATACTCCATCACTAGAAAGATCGCTCAAGATATTTTTTCACACTGAACATTTGTCGTTTATGAGTCCTACAGATATTGCTCAGTTGCCTAAGGCATTTCTCACAACGTTCGGAGCAAATAGTCTCGAGCAGGCGTGGGATAAGCTGCCTGAAGATTTAAAAAGTGATGAAGAAATTTTAAAATGTCTACGTTGTCGAGAGCACAATTACATGGAAACTGTAAAGAAGTGTTGATGAAGACTGCTTTATACCCTACACCGCAAACACATAAAAATTCTTACAGAGGAGTTGTTGACAGGAAATGGCTGTAATTTTATACCTCTTCAATATGACACACTTGTTCATCATTCGAACTGTTGACAAAAGCGTTTACCCTTTGATATACCGCAAAAATTCTTTCCAAAGACTTGTTGACAAGAAAAGGCTGTAATTTGATACCCTTTCGATATGCCACATTCTTACCGTTATAAAATTTCATTTATGTCTCAATGTATAGTAAATTATTTTAAATCTCAGCAATAAACTCATGCTAAAATCAATTTTATTCTATATCTCGTAAACGGCTCAAGATATCGAAAAAATAATGAAATTTTTGGTTCCTCATGAGACGTGATTATCGGGCCTTCTACCCATTGACATTGTTAAATAAAATTTTTATTAACAAATTAATAATCCTAAATTTTATAAGACAAAACGAAAGAGAGTGGATAAGGAGAGCGCAATTGAAATACTCTCCAGTTCCAAGAATCGCGCGGTGCGAATATCGGAACAAAGAGGAGGTGCGATAGATAACGCATGTACGTGGGCATCAATACACGTTCGCTAGTATATATCAAAATGATCATACATTCTTTTACACACATATGGTGTAATATTTTGCAATATTTAAGCGTAATATTTAATGATGTCATTGCAAATCGGGGATGGGGGATGGGGCATTGCATATACGTGGGCATCAATATATGTTCATTAGAAGTTAATGTGTACACATTCACAGACACACATGCATAGGTGTATATGGCATAATATTTTGCAATATTTAATAGGGTGGCGTAATATTTAATGACGTCATCGCAAATCAAGGATGGGGATGGGGGATGCGTTCACGCAATTGCATCATCGATGCAGGGATGGGGGATGGGGGATGGGGGCACGAAGGTGTTGAATTACAAATAATTAGAGGAGATTTGATATCCTAACCTTGAACTGCTATTTCTTGGATTCTGTAATTTGACACCCATCATCGCATATTTGACATCATACGCAAACGTTTCAAAACGTTTTGGATGCTATTACGTAAGAGCATGCAATCTTCGAGAAGGTTCGATGACGTCACTGTCTCACCTGTAATTAATTCGCACCTGTCCGTCTCGACCAATCAGAGCGCTTCTCTGAGTCAGTGGGCGAGTGGTGGGGGATCCAGAAGCCCTGTTGCTTATCTACTGATTTTAACATCGACATTATGAAAGAAGATGAACATAGCTTAGAATTATTAGACAATATGATGGAAAAGGGTTTGCTCCCGGGTTTTATACATACAACTAGACCAAATGATAGTGGCGGAAGCGGTACATGCATTAACAACATGTACATAAAAGCTACATCTATAGACACTAAAACTTTTAAACTCTCGATTCCTTTTACTGATCATTACCCACTTTTCTTGAAACTGAATAAGCTACCAAAATTAAAACAAGAAAATATCCAGTATCACTATAATTACTATAAACTTTCAAGTATAGCTATTACAAAAAATTGGAATGTTATACAGGCAATGCATGATCCCGATGAAGCTACCGCATTCTTAATAACTGAAATACAAGACTGCTTAGAAAAGTCTAAAGAAGCGCATAAAACAAAAAATAACAAGAGATATCCAAGGAAGGATTGGATGTCTAAAGCAATAATGATCTCGTGTGAAAAGAAAGAACAACTATATATTAAAATACGCAATGAACCAAATAATAATCTAATAAAATTAGAATATAAGAATTACACAAAGAGGCTAGACAAAGTTATTAATGAGGCAAAAATGAAACATGAAAGAAATTTAATTAAGAACAATATCAATAATTCCAAGCAACTTTGGAAATACATAAACAAAAAAATGGGAATTAACTTGAAAAAGAATAACACAATAAATAAGATCATTTTAAATAACAATTGCACAATAGAGGATCAGATGCAAATTGCCAATCATATGAATTCGTACTTTTGTAGAATTGGAAAAGATCTAACTAACACCATTGTAAAACCCCAGGGTAAGCAATTACAATTACCAGCAATGAACATGAATACAATTTACATTAAACCGACTAATAACGAGGAAATTCTTCAAATAATTGATAACATGAAAATAAAAAAAATGGTGGGATAGATAACATTACTACCAAAACACTAAAAATACTATCATATCAAATTGTTAATGCACTAACACGTATCTTTAATCTTTGTATTGAAAAATCAACATGGCCTCAAGCGGTTAAAACAGCTGAGGTAGTTCCTATTTTTAAATCTGGTAGTAAAATGGATACATCAAACTATAGACCGATATCTCTAATTTCTAACGTAGCAAAGATATTTGAAAAAATTGTATATGTTCGTTTACAATCATTTTTGGACAGTAATAATTTGTTAGCGCAGAATCAATTTGTATTTATAAAAAAGAAAGGTACCAAAGATGCTCTTAGTTACTTAATGAACATAATCTATAAGAAATTAGACAAAAGTAAACCAATAGCTATTGCATTTTTAGATCTAGCAAAAGCTTTTGATACCGTCAACCATGCTATTCTTTTAGACAAATTATATAATTATGGAATAAGAGGTAAAGCGCATGCACTTATATCGAACTATCTTAGTAGCAGAAAACAAAAAGTAAGAATAGGAACAACTGAAAGCTATTATGAAACGATGACTACAGGTGTGCCGCAAGGTACTATACTAGGGCCACTCTTATTCATAATTTACGTAAACGATTTACTAACAAACAGAACAGATAGTACCATCTCATATGCGGATGATACAGCTATTATTTCAACAGATGATAACTGGGAGAAAGTTGGAAATAAAATGAACAAGTACTTAGAAGATATAAATATTTGGCTAGCACTTAACAAACTGTCACTAAATATAAAGAAAACTGTGTACATAACTTTTGGTAACTATTGTGATAGTGTTCCCGAAGATATGAACATACACATACAGGGTACTAAATTGAGCAGGGTAGAATACTGTAAATACCTAGGTATAATTATTGATTATAGGCTAAAGTGGGATAAACATATTGAATATATAATAAAAAAAAACTAAATATATAATATATATATACTGTACAAATTATCAACATATATGCAATCTGACACACTTAAGACAATATATTATGCATTTTTTCATAGTGTAATTAGCTATGAAAATATTGCATGGGGTGGTGCATATAAAAACAACTTAAAATTACTACAAAACATCCAAAATAGGATTTTAAAAATTGTAAACAAAAATATTTTCAATCGAGATAACCCTTTAAATCTAAAACAAATTTTTTATTACGAATGTGTAACGTATCATTATAATGAACTTAAGAATTTATACTTAACATCGACTAGCAAAACTAGAAATAAACTTATAATACCACCAAAGTGTTCGAAAACTGTTAGTGATAAAGATAATTATGTCAGAGCGATACAAGTATTTAATTGTCTTCCGAAATCTAATCCAAATCTTAAAGTTCTAGATATCGCAAAAAATTATAATAAGAAAAAGCTAAAAATTTGGATTGGTACTAATATGTTCTAGAATTTAAATAAAAAAAAAAATAAAATAAATAAATAAATAAATAAAAATTTAACTTTCCAGTATGGGTGAAATAATCAACTGTGGACCAAATATATTATTTATAGTGAAATCTTTGATTCCATGCCTAGTTTATAAGTTACTTAAGTTTTTTTAGTTTTAAGTACACCGGACCTATGTACAGGTAGCTATGTCTACCTCTATAGGATGTTTGTTGCTTCAGACATGTAACTATGTCCTGAAGTAAGCAATAACATGTAATACAACATGTACTACTCTGGTTTAAATAAATAAATAAATCAACAATAAAATTTTATTAATTCAATATAAACGGATATTTATATATATGTAAAGTAATACACACACACTCACACGCGTAGGCAGTATACAGTATAGGCGGTATACAGAATCATATGTGCGTGCTTGTATGAGCTTATTATGTACTTATAAATTTGTACGCTAGATGGCGAACGTTGAGCTTAACACTTGCCAATAATTGTATGGTTTTAGCTATATATAACTGTAGTATTTTTAATACAATACACAGTTTTTTAAAATTTATTACATATCTCTATTATATTAAAACAACGACTATGTCTGAGTATTTTTCAAAAGATAGAATTAAATGTCCCAATTTCTTTGGGAGACATAAGAAAGCCTACTATCTATCGAATAAAACACGATTCAAGCATTTGGGTGATCTTGGTCATCCACTGAAATTGTCGCTATCCTAATTTACTTTTGACACCGTCTGCAAGTATATGTAACAATTGTTATAAGTTTGCTTTAAAATTGGTGGATGGGACTAACGATGAATTTGCCGATATCGTAGTCGATGTAGCAACTGAGAATGAAGTTGGCGATATTGAAGTTGATATAGACGAAGATTTTTTACCAAGTACTCCAGAACGCATCGAAGAATTTAATAATGAAATGAGTACATCATTTTTAGGCTCTGTGTCACCACTTAAAAGAAAAAACCTTATACGTGAAAAGTCTACTGAAAATTACGTGAACCAAAAGAAAACAAAACTAATTTCAACATTTTCTAGTACCCTCGATGTTAAGTTAAAGACACTCTATGACGTTACTGTTGAATCAAATGAATCAATCACAGCTCTATGTCATTGTACGGAATGGGTACAAAATATTGGATTAGCCCTACAAAAATGTTCTACGGTATCAGAAAAAATAAAAATTCTGACTTTGCTACCTTCATCCTTTACAAAACATGAAATTTTATTTTTATTTCCAGAAATAACAATGTATATGATCAACAAATCGAGAAATCTTGCTAAAGAAAAAGGAATTTATTCAGAACCAGATGCATATTCAGGTCATCCAATAGATGAAAACATGGAAAAAATTGTTATGGAATATTATATAAATGATGATTTTAATTGTTCAAGACAAAGTCCTTATAAATGTGACGTTGTTACAATTAAAGTTAACAATAAAAAAGAGAAAAAAGTTAAGCGTTTTCTTACTCGAAGTTTAAAAGAGACGTATATAGTATTTAAAAATGATAATCCACAATTGAGAATTGGAAAATCGAAATTTGATAGTTTGCGACCAAAATATGTCTTACTTAGCCCCATCAAAGAAGTTTGTCTCTGAGTAACGTCACAGAGTTGGATGAAAGTTGGTCACAAATAATAAATGCAACAATGTGTTCTGAGCCATCTGATTTATGTTATTTACAAGAATGTAAAATATGTCCAGGAATTAAGGGTAATTAAGTTTCATGTTTTAAAACTACAAGATGTAGAAGGCACAGAAGAAATTACATATGCTTCGGGGGATAATGGAAACTTGATTAGAAAGACACTATCAATTTCTGCTTTTAAAAATGAACTTTCGGTTTGGACCATGAAGGTTAGTACTCATATGCATGTAAAAAATATACAACGCAAAGCTATAAAAGCAGAAAGAGAAAGTGCTAAAAAAGACTCACATCATTTAGTTCTTCACATAGACTTCACTGAAAACTGGGCTGTGATTCATAATAAAGCTGTTCAAGGAAATCATTGGGTTAATGATCAAATTTCTATTTTCACAGCAGTGTCTTATCAAAGGGATTCGACACAAAGTTTCACAGTCATAAGTAATGACCGAAAACATGATTCAGCGTATGCTTTGCTAGTAGTAGAAAAAATTATAACTTACTTATGTTGTGAACTGCGTTCGCACGGACGAGTAGCAGAATATTTGGGAGCGATTCTACAATGGTCATTTGAAACTTGAGGAATTAAAATTAGATAGCAAACGTAATTATACGTATTCGATCAATTGATAATAAACGCGGACATAGGTATTCAATAAGAGATCAATTAAATAATAAATATAATTAATTGGATAATAAACGTGGTTTAAACGATTAAAACGTAATTAAACGATTAATTGAATGATAAACGTAATCAAACGTATTCCCATAAATTAAAACTCAATAAAGATTTTATTGTTAAAATCTTTATCTTTAATCACATAAATTATTTCAACCGTTCCGTAAATAAATAATAATAAATAATAATCAAGAATTTACGATAACCCGATAATAAATAATAATTTAGCGATAGATAATTTGATGATTAATAAACAATTTCGTTAATAATAAAACCCCAAATAAACAAATAATTAGCAGATTGCGATTCCGGTAGAAATAAGTCAATAACAATTAATTTAGCCGTTAATAATAATTAAGAAATAGATTATAACAGGATAAAACTCGCTCAGGGAAACGCTCTTCTCTTTTCTAGGAAATAGTTATCATCTTTAATTCCAGGAATTGTTTACTACATTTTTTCCAAGAAATCATCAACGGAGGGATAAAGAATTCGGAGAAATTTCTATAAATAGCCTTCAAGGACGAAGTTATGGGAAAACAAGGAAACTGGATTAAACTACATTCTTCAGCGGGCTATCCTCACTCTCGAAGATGAAAGCAGATATTTTAAGGGGAAAACCCGGTTCAAACCAGAAAACCTAGAATTCTCTAGCGAAGCCACTTCCACTAGAGAGGGGGAAGCGGCTCTGATTGGTCTTTACTCCCACTACTGGATCTTCTCGAGGACTATAAAATGGAGAGGGATTAAGCTCTAGATCTCAGTTGCACTAGTGCAAGCGCCTTGACTACATCTTAGAGTCAATCGAAATTTCCATAAATAAAAAGCCACTTTGAATTATATAGAGTCACGGTCGAAAGTCTAATTATTGTCAAGGTTCTGAAATTATTTAATTATTTGAATAAATTCCAAAGTTCAAGTTGATTTTCTCGTCTGTGAGTTTTATTTGGAGGTTTCCCGCAATTTCTTGTGCTTTAGCGCTTCATCGAACAACGAATTCCACAAATCTATTTGGTCAACTCGGCGACCATTGCAGAAGCACCCTTCTGCTCGAAGACCCCGACTCGGGTCGTAACACTTAAAAGAAAATTGTTGTGATTAATAAACAAAATTACCATTATATCAGACTGCGCCGCTAGCCACTTTAAAAATTGCTTTCAATTATATGAAATAAAACGAGCACCATATGATATAAAATGGTTGTTCTCTGATACTGGGCACGGGAAAGGAGCTGTAGATGGTATGGGTGGACTTACAAAGCATTATGCTACTTCACATAATCTTCGAGAGTCCCACGAAAAATCTATTCAAAATGCTAATGATTTCGTAGAGCATGTTCAAAAATATACTGATGCAATTAAAATAATACATTTACAAGATGTTGAAATAGAATAATTCAGGAAAGCAAAAATATTGATTGGCTTACAACTCCAAAGTATCCTGGAATTCAAAAAACTCATTTATGGGTTAAAGAAACATGTAATAATAAAACACATTGTTGTACAGCAAAAACTGCCGATCATTTACTAACAAAAGTTAAAACAAAACAAAATAAAAACAAAGGTAGTCATAAAAATAAAAAATACAGAAAATTGAAAATGAAAAATTGAAAAACAGCTATAGCGTGTAATTTACAAATGTGTATATGTATATTACTTAGATATGTACAAACATTCGTTAATATTAATTATTATTGACTATCATCGTAATAAATGAAAATTTTATTGTATTTTATTTTATTTTTTTTCTCATTCTATGGGCAAAAATACAATATCCGACACACACGATTTGGTAGGTATTAACACCCCCTATCTTCATCTAAATTTTCATAAAAAAAAACATGAGTTTTTTGAAAAAATGCATTTTTCCAAAAAGTGCATTTTTTAGTAAAAACTGTATAACTTATGCATTTTTTTATTTTTATGCAAATGTCATGCAGGAAATGAAAGAAGGCGCTAATCTGAGTAATATCACATATAGTTTACTCAAAAACTTAAAAAACTCGTAAATTGGCAGCTGTTTGAAAATGACCTTGAAAAATAAAATTTGAAAGTTAGGATTTTGTAAAAAATTTTTGATATTGCCAACCGGATGTCATTTTAGTGCAATCGAAAAATAAAAAAATACGTATCGAATCATTTTTCGAGAAGAACGGCAATACTTTGATTCCAAAATGATCGGTGTGGTAGGCATACTGTTCGATTTGAGATGGATTCGGCCTTAAACAAGTTTCATGAATTTAGATGAATAAATGAACTTGTATTTTGTAGAGAAAAATCAACGTCCAGTGGACGTTACGGTAAGCTGCTCCCCACTTTTCTCTATACAAAATATGCATTTATTAATTGACTTTAGTTTGTAAAAACTGTTCTGTTTTCTTTAATACCTAATACACGTGCGAAAACTCGAATTTTATATTATAATTGCCCCAAATTATTTTAATTGACAAAAAACACTTTTAACACTCGGTGGTGTTGCGATCGGGCTAGACAGCACTCTTAAGGACGTTCTCCGAGAAAACGATTTTCTTGTGATTTTCCTGAAACTTACAGAGAACGTTTGATTTTGTGTGCTTAGTAC
Source organism: Torymus aiolomorphi (assembly GCA_036365515.1). Taxonomy (NCBI): domain Eukaryota; kingdom Metazoa; phylum Arthropoda; class Insecta; order Hymenoptera; family Torymidae; genus Torymus; species Torymus aiolomorphi. The sequence continues at coordinate 94,111,891 of CM070874.1, forward strand.
ATGCTTGAAAGCCCCAGGTCCATAGCGGTATTCAAAATAGAAATATTTAACTTCAAAGTTTTTATGTTAACACGGGATCCCTATCTGAGCTAGTTTTAAAATTACGTTTTAATTTACTATAAAAAAAGTTTTCTTTGTGTTTCTTTTTCAACCGTAAGCCATAAAACTAGAAATCGAGAGGAATAATATGGTATAATTTTCAATATAGCAAGCGATATTAATTTCAGAGATATAGCAACGTAAACAAAAACTCCCATGTTATTTATATATCTATATATAGTCACCCTATGTAAGTGCTATTTATTTAAATATCATATTGACACCTTTTATCTTACACTGACATTTTTTTTTATTTTTGGAGTAATGTATAGAGACTCATGAAGGGTTTTCATTGTAAATAATATTTTTAAATCACAATTTTCGCGATATTAATGAATTTGAGTTGGAGAACGTCCTTCAGGTGATGTCGGAACCACGCTGATTGGTTGAAATTTTCCTAACCTCAAAAACATAATATCATAAATAAAAAAAAGTATACAATCGTAAAACACAAAAATGCGATGATCGCGTGTTCTTGTTATAATAAAGAATGTTTATGAACGTTATGCAGCGTTTAATAATTTTTAGTTAAGACAAATAATGGGAAATATGATGCGAGGTGAGGATGCTGTTTCACATAGAAAATTGTAAGATGACCGTCACTTTTACGTAATTACACGCGTCAATTTTAAGAATATTGCATTATATAAATTATTGAACATTTTGATTATTGAAAATGTTGTGATTCTGCATTCTTTACATGATAACAAATCGTTAGCAACTTAATTTTCAATATCACGAAGTAAATTTCGCGTGAACAATGGGAAATACGGCTCGAGGTGGAGGTCACCATCGGTAAAATTCGCTCCTACATCCCCTTAAGAGTGCTCTCTACTGTAGGGACTGCGGTCTTCCCTCTCGCTCTCTCTGCGAGAGTGGGGGAAGCGACCATGTTGCGTGTGGCGAGAAGCCGCCTGCGAGCGGCAGTCGTTGCTCGAGTCCACGAGCGTGCGGACGTAATCCGCTGTACACCTTTGTACTCTCCTTCAATAAACCTCGTTACCGTTTACTCCTCGACTCATTATTCTCTCTCCTCTCCCCTTCCTTTCCTGGAACTAGGAGAGCCGTGGGGCTAGGATCCCCACATTGGTGACCCCGACTATCAGCCGAGGAGAAGGCAAGTCGGCGCCTGCCGCGGCGTGTTCTCGCCGCCACTGCCTTCGCCCGTGGCACGTGCATCCAGTGCCGCACCACAAGCCTCGGCGAGTCTTGCGGCACTTCGCCGCACAGGAGAATTTTTCTCTCGCCCCTATGCGTGCTGGCACGCCGGCGCATACGGGAAACCTCGACGTGTGCGTGCTGGCACGCCGGCGCACACGTGAAAAATCAACGGCCTAGAGCCTTTAGCGCAACTGCGCAATTATCGTCTCGTCGAGTTCTCTCCGAGGCATCTCAGCTTTCAACGGCAGATCTCCAGGTGCGTACTTGCGTGAAGCCACCGTCACCGGCGCCTTCAAACGCACCTGTTGAGCAACGCAAAGCAGATCTCCAGGTGCGGCTTTGCGTGAAGCCACCGTCACCGGCGCCTTTTTACCGCACCTGTCGAGCACCGGGAAGTCAACTATTGCAGCATCTCGTCGAGTCTTCTCCGAGGCGGCCAACCTTCAGACTTCAATAATTGCGTCGAGGTATGCGTGCGGTGAATTAGGGTGCGTGACCTACGAAATTAAGAAACTCGCGCGTGCGTGTGCTTTCGTATTCCGCGAACTGTTGTCGCGCGCCGCGCGCTTGCTCGCGAGCTTTGAATTCGCGGAATTCGTGCGCAACGGTCGCGCGTTCTGAGAACTGAGCAGCCGTCTTGATATTTTTTTTGTGTGCTATTGCATTCTCAAGCTCGCGCTTTTGCAAGGTGACACGAAAAACCTTTTAGTATCTTTGAGTCACGCAAATTACATTTTTTCAATTTTATTGAATTCATGCGTTTCTTAGTCACATGCGTTAATAAAATTTCTTAAAAATTTTTTTTAAAAAAAAACGGGAAAGTGATCTTTTAGCTTTTTACGCGGTTTCTGATAATTTTAATACCTAGCTTTAAGGTAATGTGTACTTACTGACAAATTTTAGAACATATATATCTTTTGCAAATAATAATAGAATTACTAAAAAAAAAAATTGTGTATAGTATTTATACATACGGAGCGCCTGACAGAGCTGTTTTTCCAAAAATCTACTCAGAATTTATTTAATTAAATAAAAGCCGCAATGTCGATAAGTAGGGATCTGTAATACTTCGAATTTTGCCAGTTTTAAAACGAGCGTATCTCATGGAAATGCTGATAGAATCGCACAAAAAAAAATCTGAGCATAGTATTTACATACACGGAGCGCCTGACAGAATTGTTTTTCCAAATAAACGTTCGAATGTTTATTAATTAAATAATGAAATTGGGTTGATTTTGAGGTTCACATCGCCTTAAGTGTAATAGCATAGGTCTAAATTTTTGAAATTTTTGTCGGTGCCTGCGAGCACCAACTAGGGAGCTTGTGATACGCATTGCGGCGTAAGGCAATTTAGGCATTCTCTCTATTCTCCGCGTGTACTTTCGAGTCGCGCGGGAATAGCTTTATACGCTCCACGTTTTAGGCTCGCGCACACTCTTATCGCCAAAATGCCTGTAGACGACGAAACCTTTGCAGCCCTGCAACAGCAGATGCAACAGCTGCACCAGCATTTCGACCGCCAAAACGAGCCGCCTGCGCAAGCGCCCAATCGCGTTGAAGGCGCGCGTATGCCGAAAATCCCGCCGTTCATTCAAACCGACCCCGACCTATGGTTCATGCAGGCAGAGGCTGCATTCCGGCATTCGCAGATCACTGCAGATACAACCAAAGCCGATTATCTCTGTTTATCGTTAGGTTCGGAAGGTATGTCAGCCATTACGGACATTCTTAAAACTAATCCCACACCACCGGGCTATTACAAACTCATAAAAGACCGTCTTATCGCGACCTTTGCCAGTTCCGCGGAGCATAACTTGCGCAAATTATTAAAGGGGGAAGTGTTGACCGATGGCAAGCCCACGAGAGTCCTTCAGAGGCTTCGTGCTCTTAACCAAGGCTCTTGTGACGACAAAATCATCGAGACTGTTTTTCTTGATCAACTTCCGCCACATCATCGTTCGATTCTTGTGGCCACGGGCGGCACTGACCTCAATAAATTAGCCGAAGCAGCTGATAGACTTGCTGAAACTTCTGGCGCGACTGACTCCCAAATTCACGCTGTTTCTTCAAATCAGTCGACTCCGGCTTCCCTTGAAGCTCTTGTCAAGCGTTTTAATCGCTTCGAAAAAAAGTTTGAGGCACTTGCTAGAAAGGTAGATGACATCTCAGGATCTTCAAAAGATTCACCCCGCTCTGAATCCAAGGGCAGGTCTAGGCGCGATCGCTCTTCCAGTCGTGACTCTTCAGGCTTATGCCTCGCGCATAGGAAATATCCCAACAGCCCGCGCTCATGCAGGGATTGGTGTTCCAAATTTTCTGATTGGCAAAAACAAAATCCAAAAAACTAACTCAACCTTCTGTTGAGGAGACGTCTTCAGAAGGCCCGCGTTTATCCAAACGTCTTCATGTGCGTGATCGTATTTCGGGCAAGTCGTTCCTTATCGACACTGGTGCGGACATTTCGCTCGTCCCAGCAAATCCTAAGGCATGCGGCAAGCCCAGCTCCTTCAAGCTTTTTGCAGCGAATAATTCATTAATTAGTACCTACGGCGAATCGATGCTCACGCTTAATCTGGGCATTCGACGCCCCGTTCGCTGGAGCTTTTGCATCGCGGATGTTCCTCATCCCATCATCGGTGCCGATCTATTATCTCACTATGGCCTTCTCGTCGACCTAAAGAGAAATCGTCTTGTCGATCCGGCCACGAATGTGTACTCTCTGGCGGTTGTAAAAGACGTTTCATTTGACTCTGTATTTGCAGTTGTTCCGGGCTCAGAGTGTGCTAAGATTCTTGCTGATTTTCCGGAGATCACGGGCGTTTCTAAACCCACAGTCCCCAGAAATAGCGATGTTTTTCATCATATCTTAACCTCTGGCCCCCCGGTCTCGGAGCGTCCTCGTAGACTTGCTCCGGACAAGTTGAAAGCGGCGAAAGCCGAATTTGATGCCTGGATTGAGGCTGGCATCTGCCGCCCCTCCAGCAGCCCTTGGGCAAGTCCCCTCCATATGGAGTTGAAAAAGGACAACAGTTGGAGACCCTGTGGTGACTATAGGCGCTTAAACGCTGCCACAGTCCCAGATAAGTACCCAACTGCTCATATTCACGATTGTAACAGTAACCTTCATGGTAAGAAGATATTCTCGGCGCTTGATCTTCACCAAGCGTTCAATCAGATTCCTGTTGCCCCTGAAGACATACCGAAAACGGCCATTATAACCCCGTTCGGTCTTTTTGAATTTATGTATATGACATTTGGTCTCCGAAATGCCAGTCAGACCTTTCAGCGTTATATTAATAGCGCGCTAGGTGACCTGGACTTTGTATATCTTTACATTGACGATATACTCATCGCCTCGTTTTCCCTTGAAGAACACTATGCTCATCTTCGCATGGTCTTTGAACGACTTAAGAAGTTCCATCTTCGTCTCAATGTCGAAAAATGCACCTTTGCTGTTGAAGAAATTGAGTTTTTAGACTACCTGGTGAATGGTGAAGGTGTTCGCCCCATCCCCAGTAGGGTTGAAGCTATCTTAAACTTCCCCAAACCTCAAACTATAGCAGAACTTCGCAGGTTTGTCGGCACCGTAAATTTTTACCGCCGCAACATACCGCGCGCCGCCACTTCGCAGGCTCCCCTCAACGCGCTCTTTACTGATTCGCGAAAAAATGATAAGCGCCCGGTCCTTTGGACGTCTGAGGTAGAGGAAGCTTTCACTCGTGTGAAAGAGGAATTAGCTGCAGCGGCTCTGCTTGTACACCCCCGCGTTGGTGCGGAAATACGCATCGTCTCTGATGCCTCCGATTCTGGAATGGGTGCTGCTCTCGAACAGCTTTCCCTCACCGGAATTTCGGAACCTTTAGCTTTCTTTTCGAAAAAGCTCTCTCCTTCTCAGCGGAAGTACAGTGCATATGACCGCGAGCTCACGGCCATATACGAAGCTGTAAAATACTTCTCGTTTTTGATTGAAGGCAGAGACTTCAAGATCTTAACAGATCATAAACCCCTCATTTATGCTTTCATGCAAAAATCGGATAAGGCGTCACCGCGTCAAACGCGTCAGTTGTCCCTTATCGCTCAATATACCACTCGAATTGAGTATATTAAAGGCACTGAAAACACAGTTGCCGACTCACTCTCTCGGGTAGAGTCCATCCGACTCCCCGTGGAGATTAACCTCAACGAGCTTGCTGAGAAACAGGAAGCTGATGAGCAGCTTAAGGCCATTCGCGAGTCTTCTGACTACCCGCTTTCTCTAAAGCGCATTCAATGGGGCCCTGCTCACACCACTATCTTTTGCGAAATCACTGGTGAAGCCATCCGTCCATACATCCCTGAGTCCCTTCGTGAAACGGTGTTTAACATGTTTCATAAGCCTGCTCATCCAGGCCCTAAAGTCACCGATCGACTTATTCGGCAACGTTACGTATGGCCTAACATCCACCGTGACATACCGCGTTTTTGTAAAAATTGTCTAGACTGTCAACAGTCAAAAATTTCGCGTCATGTGAAACTTGTACCTGACAAATTTGTCGCACCCGATGGTCGTTTCGACCACGTACACATTGATCTAGTCGGTCCTCTCCCTAATCGAAATGGTTTTGAGTATGTACTCACCATGATCGATCGCTTTTCGCGCTGGATTGAGGCGGTTCCGCTACGCGAAATGTCAGCGCAGACAGTTGCCAGGGCATTTTATGACACCTGGGTCTCGCGCTATGGTGCCCCAAAGGTCATCACTTCCGATCAGGGTTCGCAATTCGAATCGCGCGTATTTACGGCTCTTTTGTCCCTAATAGGTTGCGAGCGTATCCGCACTACCGCGTATCACCCTGCGGCGAATGGCCTCATCGAGCGCTGGCACCGTACATTTAAAGCGGCGATTATGTGTCACGTGGACAAGGACTGGACCCGTACCTTAAGTACAGTATTATTAGGATTACGTAGTCATCTTCGTCAGGACACGAATGCGTCTCCTGCGGAGTTTGTGTTTGGTACTACCTTGCGTCTTCCAGGTGAGTTTTTCCTCCCTGAAGACTTCACTCCGGATCCAAATTTCTTTATAGAAGAGTTCCGTGAGTATATGCGTCAAATCCGTCCAGTCCCTGTCGCACACAATTATAAGAAGCGTGCATTTTGTTTTAAGGATTTATATACCTGTACTCATGTATTCATGCGTAACATGACCAAAAAGTCACTAGAAAGGCCATATACGGGCCCATATAAAGTATTAAAGCGTCCCTCCGATCGCGTTTTTGATGTGGAAGTCAACGGCGCGTCACGCAGTGTATCCATTGAACTTCTTAAACCCGCGTATATGATCTCTGATAGTCTTCCCAATGTGCCTTCCGATGGTGATTTAAAAGGCAATCAGCCTACCACCGCAGATCAACCAGTATTAAAGACGTACGCCAGGAAGAAAGTATCCTTTGCTCCTGCGTCTAAACCGTAATGCAACTGTGATTACCCGGTTGTAAGTGCTATCGAGCACAGTATAATAATTTATATCTATTTATATTTATGTATTGCGTTGTCACTCGGGGGGGAGTGTGTAGGGACTGCGGTCTTCCCTCTCGCTCTCTCTGCGAGAGTGGGGGAAGCGGCCATGTTGCGTGTGGCGAGAAGCCGCCTGCGAGCGGCAGTCGTTGCTCGAGTCCACGAGCGTGCGGACGTAATCCGCTGTACACCTTTGTACTCTCCTTCAATAAACCTCGTTACCGTTTACTCCTCCACTCATTATTCTCTCTCCTCTCCCCTTCCTTTCCTGGAACTAGGAGAGCCGTGGGGCTAGGATCCCCACACTACCCCGATTGGAACGCCACCTACTGTCAAAAGTGTTTTTTGTTAATTAAAAAAATTTGAGGCAATATTAACGTAAAAATAAAGTTTTCCCACGTGTAATTAGTATTAAAGATACGATTACAAGAGTTTTCCTAAATTAAATTCCATTAATAAATCTGTATTTTGTAGAGAAAAATTTGGAGTCATTTTCAGAAATGTCCACTGAACGTTTGAATTTTCTCTACAAAATACAAGTTCATTTATTCATTTAAATTCATGAAACTTGTTTAAAAGTAATCCTTATTAACTTTTACACGTGGGAAAACTAAGTTATGATTAATTTAAAATTTATAAGTACACTTAAATTAATGAAAATACGTAAATGAAGTTATGGGGGCGCTGCGATCTATTCCGGAGTTAGGGTTTAGGTAGAGAGCACTCTTAATAGAAAAATATAAGGTAACTATACCATAATTAGACCACCCGCAAGCCAAAATTTTTTGTATCTTTCGAATGAAATACTTTCTAGGCTTAAAATATTTTCAAAAAGTAAAGTTCCCTTGTGTTAAGGCTCCGATGGTTCAAGATTTAATAAAAATTATTTCAATAACATAAAAAGTAAAAATTAATTTTTAATGATATGCTAGTAGGTATTAAAAATATTACTAAATCTATAGTATATTTAAAACAAATGTTTTATTTTAAAAATCATATGGTTCCTAAGTATAATATCATAGCGATGAATAAACTTATAATTAATATTACATACAGCTTTTCTATATATTAATTTCATTTTAATCCTTAATAATTTTAATCATTAACCGATTTACGCCTTATCGCAATTGTACCTACAAATACAGATACAAAATTTTTTTTTTATCATTTGCTCTTCTTTCCCTAATAGTTTTACATTTGTGTCACTTTCTCTCTGCTGCCCCGTAACATTTAGATTTAGATTTTTGTATCTTATTTATCCATAATTGCAAAGTAGCGATCTCTGAAACTGCTTGTAATCCTAGGATGAACAGTGCTTCGAAAATTATAAATTGATGTATTGATAAAAGTCTACTTTAAAACTAAGCGATAATGATATTATAGTCTATTAAAATAACATATAAAATGTATAAAAAGTCAGCGAAATTCGAATAACGATTGGTTATTTATACATTCAAAACGGTATTTTATAAGTTCATCGAAAAACATGCTCGAAATGGTGGTAAAAATTTAGTATTAAAAATTTGTCTTTTTCAGAGAACGCCGATTTTAAGTAATGATAATAACTGTTCTCATTTTTGTTGTTATAATATCTAAAACTATATATATGTGTGTGTGTGTGTGTGTGTGTGTGTGTGTGTGTGTGTGTGTGTGTGTGTGTGTGTGTGTGTGTGTGTGTGTGTGTGTGTGTGTGTGTGTGTGTGTGTGTGTGTGTGTGTGTGTGTGTGTGTGTGTGTGTGTGTGTGTGTGTGTGTGTGTGTGTGTGTGTGTGTGTGTGTGTGTGTGTGTGTGTGTGTGTGTGTGTGTGTGTGTGTGTGTGTGTGTGTGTGTGTGTGTGTGTGTGTGTGTGTGTGTGTGTGTGTGTGTGTGTGTGTGTGTGTGTGTGTGTGTGTGTGTGTGTGTGTGTGTGTGTGTATAAATATATATTCATATATATATTCAAAACGGTATTTTATAAGTTCATCGAAAAACATGCTCGAAATGGTGGTAAAAATTTAGTATTGAAAATTTGTCTTTATATAGTTTTAGATATTATAACGACAAAAATGAGAACATTTATTATCATTACTTAAAATCGGCGTTCTCTGAAAAAGACAAATTTTTAATACTAAATTTTTACCACCATTTCGAGCATGTATATATATAGTTTTAGATATTATAACGACAAAAATGAGAACAGTTATTATCATTACTTAAAATCGGTGTTCTCTGAAAAAGACAAATTTTTAATACTAAATTTTTACCACCATTTCGAGCATGTTTTTCGATGAACTTATAAAATACCGTTTTGAATATATATATATATATATATATATATATATATATATATATATATATATATATATATATATATATATATATATATATATATATATATATATATATATATATATATATATATATATATATATATATATATATATATATATCTCGCAAACGTCGTTTGTGAACGTTACATTTTGAATTGATGCAGTATAAAAAAAAAAGCAAACAAACTCGCGGCTTGTAATTTAAACTGTAGCTTTTATGACCATCAAGAGTCTTAAGTAAGTTAGCATTTTCGTTACCGTTGAACTTTACAGTAAAATAATTCTTAAAAATAAGTGTCATGCCTGATAGAAATGTTAACCAGAAGCTAGCTATTTTTCAGTTAACTTTATGGCTAAAACCTAATATTGCTTGTATTTCATAATTATGTACTAATCCGAATTAAATTATGGCATTTGCACTTCATAAAATATGTATTTTAAGTAATAGTAAAACTTTTAGATGAATTATATTATTTTTGCATTATGATTTTTGCTAAAAATGCTTCTATTTAATTAACACGTTAGCTATAAAATATGGTTAATTTTCTACCAGGGACAATGCATCATAATATAATTTATGTAATGTACCACAAAAACATTTACATTGAAAACGCGTGTACAGCTTCTCGCGATACCTAAAATTAATGTTACAACTGCTCTTACAATTCTCACATGAATTCGTGTAATTGTCTCCTTGCCTGGAACGCTTTCGAAGCTTATAATATTTTCACGTCGACAATTTCGAACTCTCTTACTCATCTCCTTCCTACTATAGGATTTTACCTTCACCTCATCGAGAAAAACGTATTTTCGTCCTTACTTTTTCTTATACTCGCACGTACGCCTATTCCATCGAAAAGTATATCCTTGTCAAAGATCGGAATAAAAAATTACGATTCTGCATAGGTGAAACGTAAAATACGATGACGGAAAATGAAAAAATGGCTTGCGTTAAAGGGGAGTAGTGCGACCTGTGCCTGTAATGGAGCGGTGAAACGCGAAGACGCGTTACCAATGGTCGAAGTGTTATCAGTCCCGTGTTATACGGCTGGCTGAGTTATTTTTATATTTTTTTACGGCAGTGACCTCAGTTTCAATACGTTCTCATTTGCTATGTTTTCCTTTTTCCGGCTATGCACATACCTCGATATGCCTCACAAAATGCGAATCGCTGTTTACCCTCCAGGTGCAAATTGTATAAACAGCTACAGCTTAGTTATCAAAATTAAAAACACTGAACCAATCTTGTATCAGTTTCTACGGTTATGCATGTAAAAAATCGTCGTATCAGTTTCTAAGGTTATGCGATATAAAAAATCTTCGTATCAGTTTTCCATTTATCTTCTTTTCTCTCCTTCGTCTTCATTACTTTTGTAACTCTCTAATAGTTTAAGGATAGTGTAATGGATAAAATGACATCGAGTCGAAAATTGTATCGCAGTGTTTGCTGTCTGCCGTGCGTACACATTGACGTATTATGCATTGTGTATGTCTATATAACTTTGAATTCTTTTATGTTTAATACGCGCTTTCATTTTATTTTAAATCTTACCTTAGTTAAAGTGATTAAAAGACAAACTCACCGAATGACTTTGAAAAATCGCTCGCTCACAAAACTGAAGTGCCATGAAATTTTATACAGTTTTAAAAAGACTAAGAATTGAAGAAGGGAAAAGAAGGATTAAATATTACGCATTTTCATATTTAATTATCGCGCAGATATTTTGCATCGATGATTATGTTGAATAGACCAAGGCCAGAGCAATTTTCCAATATCACGCGGTGATTCTGTATTCTTAAACATCAAGTAAAACATTACTCTGCCATTTATAACACTTGGTTTTCTTCCGATATGAATAATAACTATGGGTCATCGGCAATTGGAGTGCAAGTTTACGTTGAGCGACCCAAGGCCGCCATTTCGTTCATTTGCAAGCCAAGTGCCTCGACACTTCTCTCAACGTAATAGTTAGCTATATAATTCAATCTCGTTACAGTAATATTTATAATATGTATATTTATATATTCTTTTTCTTTCTTGTCTCTTCAATATATATACAATGCGTGTGCGGGTAATTCGAGGCGGGCTGCCGACAAATTAGTGAATGCTTCGTTAAAAATTCTTTCTTCCCTTAAAGTTCTCCCTTTTTGCCGTCTCTCCCCACTCAAGCTCTTTTTGATTCTTTTTTCGCGCCTACTTTTTTAGCTTTTTCATCTACGACTTTCGCGTGATAGTGTAGGCAGTGTATTCTCTTCTCTTCTTGGCTCGAAAAGAAGCATAAATGAATCTTTTAAATATTTTGCGTACATTTATGCTGTAAAATTACTTGATTATCTAGATTCTTTTGATTTTCCACATTTTTGTGATCGTTACACTTGAGACGCTCGATATTAGACATTCCGTTATTTGTTATTTAAACTGTTGAATTATTTTTTCAAAATTTTATACTCTTTTCTAAATGTTATAATTTACAAAAGAAAAAATATTCCGAAAAGACAGCAAGCTTAAAGGTCTACAAAAGTCTGATGATGTGTTTTTATTGGCATACAGTCCTTCATTATAGTTTTTATTTTATAAAAATTGTTTATTCAATAGATGGTTACAAAAATAAAAATTAGGAGTAAAAAGAAAACGTACAAAATTACGGGACTCTATAATCTCAGTATAGGGCAGTTGTTTAATTTCGTCTCGTTTGTTATCGTATAAAAAAAAATACAATGCGCCAAGATAAGTCACTGGAGGATGCAAGTTTTCTTTTATCCTTTTTACTTTTTAAAACCGATGAGGTAATGCTAAGTAAAAATTACCTGTACAAAAGAACGAACAACCCTTACTGTCGAAGGCGATAATAAAACGCTCGAAGTTTGCGAGGCTTCAATAAATAAATTGCTCATAGACATAACGAAGTGTGCGAAAAAGTAGATAAAGCAAGCGGTTGAGAAGTGTACTTAAAGTTTTCTTAAACAAGTATTGAATAAGTAATCATACAAAGTAAGAAATGATTGAAAGTGAATTCATTCTATTTTTTCAAGGAGTATCGCAATCTTAATGTTGAATTATAATATTAAAAATTAATTTTTTCTAGTTTTTTTTTCCTATCTATTTGAAATAGGTGTTTTTTTTTTTTCTAATAATTCCAATAAATAACCTCATCGTTGATTAATTTAAAATATCAGTGTCTGTGATACTTTTACAATGCTAACTACAGTGCTAAATTACAAAAAAATAACCGTGATTTCTCATCAGTGCTTCACGCGTGATTTTTTCCATAAATTAAGATAAAATAGAACTTAATTTTAAATGCTGTCGCTGAAACTGCATCCGTCAACAGCCAAATACTTTGAACTTAATTATCAAAAAGTATTGAGGCTAATCAGTGCAGTAATGTTTAAACTTCTGGTTTGTATTTAAAACACAACATACTATTTAACGTGATTGACGAATAAATCATGATTAACAAAAAATCATTAGGTTAAAATAAAAATATATTATTTTAGACAAAAGTGTTTAAATATATAAATCTCCAACATTCTTTTACATTTCATCAATAGGTAAAATAAAATTTGATGGACAGATGCAGTCCTGGTTAACGTAGGTACTAAATTTTATGAACGAAAGTGCATCACAAATTAGTGGACGAACTTTGTTAATTCTAAATAGAGAAGTGACGCATAGCTGTCATAATGTTTGTACACTCCTAAGGTCAGATCATTTCAAATAATACTGACCAAGTGGTAAGTGCTTATACGCAATAAAGGTGAGATTGTAGCTTTTAATTTCTATTTAACTTGCACGGAATGTTTCGACGGAGCTGTGTCGAAAGCTTTATAATTATAACTTAAAATATACGTTTGTCATTAAAAAATTTGAAACCTAAAAATATCTTTTTTTAACGCTACTGAGATTCGCTCTTCTTTATTCTTCTTTTATCTGATCAGTGAATCGCGCAGCATATAAGCCTTTCTTTACGGGCTGGAATGATTTTTCTCTAAGTGGAGTATTTCCTCTTACAGACTTGTGCTACTTTTTAAAACATTTAAGCTATGTCTTTATCCTTCTTGTTAACCTATATACAAACTCACATATGGAAAAAAGCGAAGTAACGCCAGGATATATGATGGTCAATTATACTTTCGGACAAAATAAAAAAGGTGTAAATAATAAGAATAAATAAAATCGAGCTTATTAAAAAGCTAAGCGCTTGTCGACTGACGTTACTTCGTTTTACAAGAAATGTAAAAAAGCGCCTTACAGTTTTAATCGTGCGCAAATCGCTGGTTTCCTTTACATAGACTGATCTGGAAAAAGTACGGACGAACAGAAATGGAGATAGTAAGAGATAAAGAGTAGAATTATTTATAGAGGCACAGAACCGATTCGCGCACGTTCAGATCGTCGGGCTTCACTAATATTATTATACGCAGAGAAAGAGGGCGGCGCCGTTCGTCCGAGAAAAGAGTTGCTTCGATCGTTCGATCGTGTGCTCGCGAAGAAAAAATGGCTAGTTGACCCGGGCAAAAAGCGAGATCGGCTCAATTCTTTCACTCTATCCTCCTCCCAACGCGCACACGCACGTGCTGATCGATGCGCCGATTCGAGAAAACACTCGGCTGCACTCAGCTATCCGATCAGGTCAGTGGTTCAAGTGAAGCGAGAGAAAGGAAGAGCGCGAGCGCCTTCTGCAATTCCAGATTAGCGGCAGGATCATGGAGACGACGAGCTCTTAGACGGGTGTGTCGGTCTTCTTCTCGAGGTCCTTCTTGATGTCCTTATTATGCCCGTTGATGTACTCGGTGCTTGCGTGTATCGGGTTTTCCTGACCGGCGGGCGGCAGCTTCTCGTCCGTGATGATGTGCTGCTCGTGCTGGTGCTCGTCGTCCTCGTCGGAGCCGGGCGTGATGTGCGCCTCGCTGCCGGCGCCCGCGCCCCCGGCGGTCTCTTCGTCGCTCCGGCGTCTCGCTGCAACAAGCAACCCCACAAGAATATCGGTCAAAGGCTTTCTCTCAACAAGTGTGGATTCTTTCATTTTTTTACTTTACTATTTTCACTATTGTTATTTTTTTTAAATATTATTTTTATTGGAATTTTTTACGTATTATCTAAAAGCATGTCGGAGTTATTGAATCACTGGAGGAACTAGTAGTGACACGTTTTTAAATTTCACTGCAAACAAGGCAAACACGTTGAAATTTGATTTTTTATGTCTTTTAGTTTCCAAAAATTACTTCGCAACTGCAAACGTAATATGAAAAAATTCATAAGTTTTGTATACGACCATATTTAGACCCAAGAAAATATTTAAAAATATACTCCGACATCCTCAGAAATCTCAAATACCTTTTTAGACTAACAAAATTTATCTACTGAGATTTGTATAGTAATAAGCTTTCAAGTATAGCAGTGAACTTATTATAAACTTATAAAAATGAGCCATTAGTTTTTAACAATCCGTCAACACTTTTATTATGAACTGATTATGTGCTAAATATTAAAACACATTACGCATATTAATATATAATTAACAAAGTGTTTGCGGGATCTACTTTTAGCATAGAATATTGAATACAAAATAATCTTTGGAAATCCGACGGCTTTTGTATTCAACATTTTTCTATGAAACTCAATACCTGCAAAGTTATTAAGGGATTCAGACTTTTTTCAGATATATATTGTAAAAAAAGTATAGGATTTCGCGTATTGAAAATTAACCAACGAAAATAAACTATTTTCTTAGAAAATACATATATTATTGTGATTCAGTTTACAAAATTATATCAAGTAAGTTGACTTAAATGTTGTTATTGATTTTCATGACTCATTTTTTTTTTACTGAAAAAGTTTGAATGCTTATAAGCAAATAGTCGAAGTTAATCATGATATTTTTAGATAGGAACTATAGTTATTAACACCATGCTATTAATTACGTATGTACATCGAATATACGAATAATGTCTCAAAAGAAAGAAGTTATATTTATAATTTATTGAATACATTATATCTTTTTAACCTTCTATTCTTAATACGTGATAATAATTATCATTATGTTTTTAATTGGAATTTCTGAGCATATACGTAAAATTCTAATTAGGAATTTTGTGCTGTTTGAAAAATAACGTGGAATAGATTAAATAAAACTGATAACTTTGTAATTGTTAAAAATCATTTAAAGATTGATTACTATTTGAATATAAATATTGAGGATTAGTGATTTTTTATGAACATATTATTGTTAGTTTTCATATTTTCATACGAAAATAATTGTTTTATAGATATCATTATCTTTTAACTAAAAAAAATATTAAAACTCAAATAATGTATGTATACATAATTTATTCTATACTTCAAGAGAAGTTTTTTAATTTTTTTATATTAATAACAATTCTTATACTGTATTATTACTAGTAAATTAAAATTCGTTGTACGAACATAAACAAATGCCTGACTATAATCATGTTATTCTATTTATTATCCTAATAATATTTTTAGTTTGGAAAAATTCAGACTAAATTAAAGAAATGTTTGATTTGGTAAATGTAAATTTATTATTATACTGAACAATGCTTTCTCCATTAAATTTTTCTTCTCACTTCAGTGAGTTACCTTTTATTATCAAGAGCACGTGTTGCAATGGAATTTTAAGTATTCATATTTACATCCTCTATTTTCTTAATCAATAATCTAATGTATAATAATTATGATAATTTCAACTAAAATTATAAGAAAATTTACTTCAGACTGTTCTAGTCCGAGCGCTGGTGACATTTGAGCATAAATTTTTAGCTCCCCTCAGTAACTTGGGGTATTCTGATGTTTTTCGGTGCGCTGAATCGAAATTTGTTGGTTACGAAGTTCGAAACCCGTCAGTTTTTTTGTTATAAACAAATTACTGATTTGCAATAAACAAGAAATCGTCTTTTTCTAAGAACACTTTCGATTCAAAAATACCTAGAAAACGTAACGCAATTTTTTTTTAATGCAAAAAACAATTTTGTGTTTATTGCAAATCATTAATTTGTTTATAACAAAAAACTAACGGGTTTCGAGCTTCATAACTAACAAATTTCGATTCAGCGCACCGAAAAACATTAGAAAACCCCAAGTTACTGAGGGGAGCTAAAAATTTATGCTCAAGTGTCACCAGCGCCCGGACTATTCAGTATTTACTTACGGTTTGGTGGTATTTTATTATTACATGAATTTATTAAACTAGTAAAAAACAATGAACAATAATAACATGCATATAAAACGTAAGACACAGAAAATGCAATGAATAAAATTCCTTTTTTTCGGTATCATTGCAAGAAATTAAACAGCTAACAGTAAGAAACTGGAAAAGTCAATAAAAAAATAATTTCTGACTTGTCCACACTTGCCTTCGCCGATTTGTAGCGGTTGCTTGTTATTTATTTTGCTTTTACAGTACAGTTGATAAACTTTATCCTGACTGTGTAACTGTTTCGTAAATTCCAATTAAACGATTATAAATTATGCGGAATATCATGCAAAAACATCGCAAGCTTATTGTCATGCATCACGGTGTTTTCGTTGCGCTTTTCTTTTATTGTAATTGCATTTTGCTTAGTTTTTTAACAATTATGCATAACTATCATGATTCAAACTACAAATTTCACTATTACCAAAAATGACAAAAAAATTACTCTTTGGTATTATTTATACATCAATACTGTAATTAATAAAACAAACTTGAGAATAAGGGATTTGGATCAGTAATGACAAATTATGAAATCAATAAAGTTTACTGGGTTCACAATTAGCAAAGCTATTACTATCATTAAAGTATGATTAAATATTGATAATACAACTAAACAATCTATTTATCAGCAGTATAAATTAAAACTAGTAATTTTGATTATTAAATAATATATGATTAATAAATTGTATTATGTTATTGAATATGTAATATATAATGGAAATGAATCAAAGAGTAATTTTCATTAAAATGACCTTTAAAGTAAAACGATTTATTGCGTTTCATATAAAAAACTTGCACGTTGCACTATGTGAAATTTTCATCAAATACTCTACGTTTAAAAAAAATTATACACTTTACAACTTTATACAAGTAGAACTCAACAAACAATCAAATACAAGTGTTTTTTACATTACACACTACAAAGGAGAAAGTAAAGTCGCGCCGATTTTCACGAATGCCGACTTGATAAAAGTAACTTTCGCTGAAAAGCAATGAATCAGAAATTAAACGAAAAAAATTGCAATCAAACGTATATAATAGTAGTACGTTGCGCAGAATGACGAATGGGGGTCGATCAAGGGGCTAGCAAGGATGAGAAAAAAAACATTGCATTGCAGAGATCCGCTCTAAATGGCCTGCCATTTTCCTTATTTGCGGCGACTTACCCCTGAACAGTCTCATGCCTAGAGCACGAAATCGCACGCTTAACGTAGTTGCGTCTCCAGGTTCTTTACTTGGCTCGACTTGCATGCTGTCCTATTCGGTAGCAGCACAACACATAAGACATAATTTGATTTTTTATAAACATAGAACAACGTTACAGCTGGGATGGAAGTCAAGGGTATAGTATGTAGCTTATTATTATTGCATCTAGTTTAGCACGTCCTTTGCTTTTTTTTTTTATTTCGTTTCCAGAACAACCATTTTAATTAGCAAAATCATTAGGAGCTGGGCTTTCATTGGCCAAGTTAATCAATATCATTGCAGATTATCCTGTTGAACTTTATACGGTACAAGCATACCGTACTTATCAAATTTTCTTGATTTCTGTTATTGGGTTCTAGTGCTATTTTGATGCTTATTGCTAAATTAAATTAACTAATTAATTTAGTTGGCCTACTTGATATTTTTTTAGTATTTAAAAGTATTTTCTCTTTTGATTTACTAGTATATACATGTGTATTATGTTGTCCTTTAGAAAATTTTTGTTAAAAGCTTTACCCAATCTATGAAATTAGCGAGTGAAGAATATTTACCAACTATACCCGTAATCGACTGTTTTTCTATACACGTAATAAAGACTCATTTGAAAAAAGGTTTATAACATAATAAATGACTTGTAATATAATAAATGCGGACTTTTAACAAAAGAGAGGACCTTTCGACACCAATTGACTCACCTGCAAAGCACCAGCGTCCAGTTGCGCGAGCGAAAACTACCAGGAACACAGCAAGAACCAGAAGCAAAACACCAACGACAATTCCGATTATCGATCCGGCATCCAAGTCAACTCCTGCAAATCGTTAAAAATATTATTCATCTATTGATTGCTTTTTAGAGTTGGTTTTGCAAGAAGCAGATAAACATTAAACAAAATAATCAATATATTCTTCGATAAATTAGGTAAAAAACCCTTAAAGTAATATTTTCATTTTTATTCGTAGAGATTGGTATGTATTTAGATCATAATGTATAAAGGTATCGCTATTTTAATTAAGTTCCTTTAAGAGATTTGCCTAAAAAAATTAATTTAATGAACTAGAGAATTTTGTTACATTTGTAAAGTAAATGCAATGGCACATCTTCTTAATTGAAGGATTATTAATATTGTTACAAATTTCTCATAGCATTAAGACTGTAATTGTAGTAATAAAATAGATTAGTAAAAAATAAAGTTCATAAAAGATGTAATTAATAATAACGAAAAAGAAAAAGAAATTAAAAACCTTGATAAACACAAAAACAAAGAATCGTAAAAACTATCTATGAAACGTATAAAATGACAATTACCTAGTGCGTGCATGTGTTCGGAGAGCTTACCGTAGAATTGATTGAATCGACCTAAAGCTCCTGTGTAAGCATGCGGTAAAGGTATTTGCCATTAGAAAAATTATCTTTGACGCGCAATCAGCGATAGTTAAGGGGGTGTGGTACTCATGCACTCTGTTTTACCGGCAGAACTCGGTAAATTCTATATTATTAAAATAAATATATCGAATTACGTCTTATAAAGAGATAGTTGCCCTGTGCAATGTAATAATCTATCAGCTTGCGCAGTTTTGAGCCCAAATATCAACGGCACCCTACAAAATTTTGAGAACGAAATTTCGGTTATTTTTGTTCGCAAAATTTTTTAGGATGCCGTTGATATTTGAGCTCAAAACTGCGTAGGCTGGTAGATTATTACATTGCGCAGGGCAACTATCTCTTTATAAGACGTAATTCGATATATTTATTTTAATAATATAGAATTTACCGTGTTCTGCAGGTAAAACAGAGTACATGAGTACCACACCCTCTTAAAGAAATAGTTATTGATATATAATCAGCGACTCATGACTGTGAATACGACTTGTGAAGAAGAACTCGTAGTTACTGATTGAGTGCAAAGTTTTTGCACCACCTATTGTGTTATTAAAAACTCGTGATTGGCGCTCAGTTTGGTAGCAAGTAGTGTCATTCCAGGGAAAAATACTGAACACAACTCCTTTAGGATGTTATAGCTTTATACAGTCCCTGCCCAAAAGATAGTTTTTAGCGTTATAACTATACGATAATGGTTATATGAAATTGTTAATAATTTTGTTGTTTAGTACATATGTGTGGAAATGCAATTTGGGTATTATAAGCTTTTAAAAAATGGAATCAAAGTAAAAGTGACGAAGTATTAGTATCATTTATTGTTGGATGGAAAAGCATAGAATACAGTGTTTTAACAACATTGATAAAAATAATAAAACTTGATTAATTTTGCTTCGATTTCTGATTTTCAGAGCTTATAATATTCGGATTGCACTTCTGTAAAGTAAATAATTATTAATCGTAATTTTACTAACTTTTGACAGGGACTGTATAGTCATAACATCCTTAACTATACCGTATTGCTGCTACAGCTATGGCAAGATACATTAATAGTTGTCTCATGTCATCATAAATATTATAGTATATTACGCACCAGGGGAGGAAAAAACTTGGACAGTGCACAGCTCGTGTAAATTGCCACCCGAGCCGAAGGCGAGGGTGGCAAACACGAGCTGGGGGCTAGCCAATTTTACTTCCGTGGTGCGTATACTATTTTTCCTCACATCGAGGCTGAAAATGCCATATTTCCGTTTCGGAGCCGGGCGGAAATGAGGCACTTTCGGCCCGGTGTGAGGAAAATTATTTTATTTAACGGGGTGCCATACTCGTACCATTACCAACCGAGCAATTCACACAGTTTCAAGCTGATTAAAAATAAAATACGTCGAATCACAAAAACTCAAGAGAACACTCTTCTGTGTTTTATAACGTTCTATCATCCAGTAAAAGTTTGGAGTCGAAATATCAAGTCGTTTTTGCAAAAACTTTGAACAAAGCGAAATTTAATTTCGTTCAAAGTTTTTGAAAAAAACGACTTGATATTTCGACTCCAAACTTTGACTGGATGATAGAACGTTAAAAAACACAGAAGAGTGTTTTCTTGATTTTTTGTGATTCGAAATATTTTTTTTATAATCTAATTGAAACTGTGTGAATTGCTCGGTCGGTAATTGTAGCACCATGGAACCCCGTTAAAATCTTTTAATAATAAAACTGGGCGAACGTCTACGCTCGAACTAAGTTGTTAGTAAAAGCAAGAGTGACGTAAAAGCTTAACGATTGTCACAATCAATGAGTGTCGATGATATTTTGTACACCTGATCAACGGCATTAATGCTGTCTAAAATTACTGGTTTCGGTTAAAAGATCTTTAATTTTGACATTTTTAACAAATGCGTACAAATACACAACTGCGATTAAACGACCAAATATTTACAAAGTATAATTATATTTTATTATTTCAGATCTATCATCTGTAAAAAGCATTAGTGCCATTCAATAGTAATTTTTAGTGAGTACATATCTATTAATTAATTATAAGTGATTATTTACGTGGTCATATAAATCAATAATTTTGATAACGAACCTGCGGGTGGGTCAGCAGAGGACAAAATAATTCTGTAAATGGCGTATCCTTCACTGTTGTGAGCTTCCAGGCTATATTCCTTGTCGGTGTCGGACTTCTGAACACTGTCGATATTCAGCTCTACATTCCAGTAGCCATGGCCCTAAATAACCATTGGTTAGAGCTTGTATCTCATCATATTCGCATTTGCACAGTTTGTTTCTTTTTTGTTAAAAGTAAAATTTTTAAACTTTTATAATAATATTCAGATGAATTATCTGACTTTAAAAAAAAGTTATTGAACTGCAGCAATAAAACTACGTTTGATTTTTCCTGAGAAAAATAATATTAACAATTAATCGAGTGCTTATATCTAGAAATAGTCTGTCAAATTTCATATTCAATTGAATTAGTCATCGATTTATTGCAGTAGTTTTTTACTGTGAATGATAGATCTGTGAGGCCACTGATCGGTAAGGCAACTCTCATTAGCTATTCAATTTAGTTCAATGACATCTTCTGATTGGCTTATAAGTTATATTAGCATACCGTCAAACAATGGGCATGGAATTAAATTACATCAGCTAATCCAAAGTAAACTGCAGTTGGAGCAAAACTTTGGAGATTAATAGAAAATGTATAGGGTAAACCTTTATAATGAAAAATGTGTTCATTTCATTCCAAAGCAGTTGGCAGTTTTTCGAATGACTTGGTTTGCACGACAAATAACAGTGAAAAGCGGTTTGTCGTTGGCCCAGACATAAAGCTAAGAAGACGATGTTTCCCGGAGCAGAGAGCAGCTTACCAGGTCGACAGCGGATGAGGTCTGGAGGCGGCCAGTCGCGTCGGGCATACCCGCGTTTATTTTGTCGTTGTCGACGTTCCACGTGAAGGTGGGCATGGGGTTAGCCTGCACGGTCACGTTCACCTTGCCAGGTCGGCCGATTGCGTAGCCGAAGCGCTCGATCGTCTGCTGCACCTGTGGCGGGACTGCAGGCAGAAAACAAGGTGCCGTTATCATGACACGCAGTTGCGCGGACAGTACCCATCGATGTTTTTATAGCAAGTGTTTATATTTTCAATCAAATTAACTACTGACATCAATTTATTTTATTGAAAATCCTTGAATTTTTTAATAATTTAACAGCCTCACAAAAAAAGGAATGTGGTATAGCCCAGAGACAAGACCACCATATCTCCGTGTATTTTGGCCCCCTAAACATGATTTCAAGGTTAAGGTTAGAATTGGCCCACCATGTCTGAATTTTTTTTTTATTTATTTTTTTTTTTTAAAGTCCCGTACGAGCCTTCGTATAGGCAGGACGTGTTTATACCCACTCCCGATAAGTGAATGCCCACGTGTGTGTTTACGGTGATAATAGTGTGTATAAGCGTGTTCAAATATACAATGTTTGGACAAACATGGCGTACTTATGTATATTTTTTATCGATCAACTGCTGAGTGATATAAGGGCAGTTGCCGCAGGTGTCTCTGTCTACAGAGAGAACCTGCGGAGCCCTCTCAAAAAATAGTAAAAGGAAAGTACTGCAAAGTTATGCAAATTTGGTCCAACAAGACAAATGGTCCACAAAGAAACAAGCTACTGGTGTGGACTCCATAGATGGCTTAACGATTGAAGATTACTGCGTCGCAATTGGAAAAATAGTTCTACCCATAAATGTTAAATATGTCTCAAGAATTTCTCAAAAGCGAATCTGTTTATCTTTGAGTACTATTGAAATAGCTAATAATCTAGTATATGCTATCAAGAAAATCCAAATTAAGGAGCACCTATTCGAAATCCGACCATTATATACCAAAGCTAAACGTATATTACTATCGAACGTTCAGCCGCTCATCCCATCATCAGTCATTAAAAAAGAACTTGCAGCTAGGAATATGATACCATTATCTAAAATTACATAGATTAAAGCAACTTCCGTTACAACAGCAGGCTTTTCGAATCTTATGAGTTTCAGGAGACAAATGTACATACATCCAAATGATGTCTCAAAAATATCGGAAACATTAAAAATAGACTACGACGACACGTACTCATGGATATACTTTTCCACAGACAAACTAGTATGTTTCCTTTGTAAAGAAGAGGGCCACGCACAAAAATACTGTAAGACCAAGCTCCAATTTTTCCACAGACTGAAAAAAATGCTGCAATGGATAGTGAAGAAATAGAAACAACAGAAAACAAATAAGAACTTCTCGAAACAACTAATAAAAATCAAGACCAAGATATGCCCCTCCAAATAAAAGAGCTCACTCCATTAGTCTCTCAACAACTAGCGACAAAGACATAAATCTGAAGGTAAAGAATGACGATAAGGCGAAAGGTACGTGCAAAAAACTTAAAGCCTCAGAGCAAACTACACAAAACATAAAAAAGGTTGTGAAACTATTAGAACCAGCAAAAGACTATTTAAATACCGTTACACATGAATTTAAACTGAATGACAACATTTATCTTTGAAACTTACGGAATGTCGGATATCAAAAGCATAACAACTAATTACACAGACAACAACACATGTGTATATGAATGTTTAAGTCACGTATTGGAGTGATGGCTCGAGAAAAATAATATCATTCCGAAAAATCAATCTGGCTTTCGCAAAGGAAGATCATGTATCGATAACTTGACTAACCTAACATTTGAAGTAGATGAAGCTTTGGACACAAAAAAGACGTTCTTGCCGCTTTTTTAGATGTGTCCAGAGCTTTTAATAATGTCTTATATGGCATCTTACTTAGTAAATTAGCTGTCATCAAATGCTCTGAGAAAGTGATTAGATTTGCAAAGTTGTTAACGTATGAAAGATGGATACATACAGACATTAAGGGACGTGAATTAACTAAAGTAAGCAAGGGAGTTCCACAGGGAGGAGTCTTAAGTCCGATTTTTTATCAGATTTATGTTGCAAATATAGCAGAAAATGTGCCCAAAAGTGTAACCGTGTCACAATTCGCTGATGACATTGCCGTTTATGCAAGTGTTATTCCATTAGAATATTGTAGAGATATAATAGAAAAATCAATAATAAGTATTCAGAATAACTTATCAAAACTACGTCTTGAATTAGTACCCGAAAAGACCCGTTTAATACATTCTAATAATAAAAAGATACTACCGGGTGAAACTAAGATATGTATTGATAACTGGAAAATAACATCAAAAGAAAATGCACGCTTTTTGAGCATTATTTTTGATTATAAGTTGACATTTTCTGCTCATATTGATATGATACAAACTCGATGCAATAATGCGATTAATAGTATAAAATATCTTTGCGGTACGTGGTAGGGTTCTGACCCAGAAACACTTACAAAAGCTGTACAAAAGCTTCGTTCGCTCTGTAATGGATTATGGTATTTTTCTATACTTTATAGATAGCGCTATAATCCAAGTACACTGACATACACACACAGTCATGTACACTCGCTCTCTACACACTAGCGCCCTCCTTCCAAGTCAGTCGCACGCGCGCTCCCGAGGCCGACGGACGTGCTAGCTATGGAACTCTCTTTGATACGCAATACTCTTTACTTTATTATGTAGTCACCTTTGTATTTGTCATTATTTCGCCTTTCATCCTATAGCCGCATCCAACGATCACAGGTTATGGGCCCAGTTTCGCCGGTGAAAGTTCGCGAGTTGTCAAATAGATACAAACCGAGATGAATCATACAAGTGTTAAATTTGAAGTACTCAACAAGGACAACTTCGACACCTGGAAGATCCAGATGCGGGTAATCCTAATAAAGAATGACACATAGGGCTATGTATCAGGCGTCAAACCCGAGCCAAATGGTGCAGAATGCTGAAGCGTGGACGCAGGGCGACCTAAAAGTGCAATCAGACCTTATACTGGTGATAGGCCAGTCCGAGATTAAACTAATCAAGGGATGTGATACGTCGAATCAGATATGGACGAAACTTCAACAAGTGTACGAGTCAAAAGGGCTCATGCGCAAGGCAGCACTCTTAGACCAGCTCATGTCGCTCAAAATGCAGGACGGCAACAACGTGCGGGAATACACGCGAGATTTCTTCGACATAGTAGACAAGCTGGCAAACACGAATATTACGATCAACGAGGACCTCTTTACTATAATTCTACTACGCAGCCTTTCCGACAGATATGAGAATTAAATGAGTTTTTTGTCCTTTCAGACTGCTCGCAATTCAACTTTGATAGGTTGTTTGTATGTGTAATGAAACACGTGGATCCTTTTGAGCAAATTAAGTATTTTATTAATTTACTATCAGTCGACGTTTCGGAATCATTGTAGGATTCCCTTTTCCAGAGACTAATTAATTAAATTAACTAACAAATACGCCCAATTTCATACCAATGTAGTTGCTCGTCAATACAAAAATACGTGTTCAATCTTTTTGTATTGACGAGCAACTACATTGCTATGAAATTGGGCGTATTTGTTAGTTAATTTAATTAATTAGTCTCTGGAAAAGGGAATCCTACAACGATTCCGAAACGTCGACTGATAGTAAATTAATAAAATACTTAATTTGCTCAAAAGGATCCACGTGTTTCATTACACATACAAATAACCTATCAAAGATATGAGAATTTTCGATGCGCAATTTCGTCACGCGACGCCTTCCCCTCACCGGAAGCGTTGCAGATCAAAATCGTGAAGGAACACACTCGCCAAGGCACGAGTACCGACGAAACGCAAAACGCACTGGCAGCGAGCAAATTCCGAAGTTAAACTCGCACAAAGAGTCAGAATCCAAACTCGGAGAAACGCGATACTCGCATGAAGTACTATAATTGCGGGAAAATTGGGCACACGATGTGCCTGAAGTTCTGAACGTTCATCGTGAACGAAATATCGAAAATTTCCAAATTCGGGTTTTTTGATATTACCTCCTAGAGATATGCATAAAACATGTATAAACTGCAAAATAAGTTATTTCCAAAGTGATCATCCCCCTAAATCATCCCTAAAACCACACCGACTAGACAATACGTTACAAAAAAAAAATGATACCATCTGAGTTTATTAATTTAAGACAAATTTTATGGCTGATATTTCTTCCAGATGTTGCCATAGCCTTGCAAAAAAATTGGGGATATGAAATTCGATCCGGAACCTTTCGCTTAGGGGATGCAAAGGGGCTATAATAGCCGAAAATACACGAAAAATAACGTGAAAAAATCATATCTCGCGAGTTTATTAATTTAAGACAAATTTTATGACTGATATTTCTTCCAGATGTTGCCGCAGCCTTGCAAAAAAATTGACGATGTAACGGGGCAGGTGTTGCGCGGATGCTCGCTTCCTCTAAGCGGAATTGCCGATGAACGGCGCAGCAAAGATGTGAGGCGCGAGCACTTGCTCGTGCCAACCCTCGGCGAAATCTCCTCACTCTCACCTGCGCGCCGTCGCTCGCCGTACCTACCGGCATTACAACGCGCGACTTCGCTGTCACGCTCTCTCTCTCGTGCGTGCTTCCTCGGCTGCTCAGAATTCCGCCAGTACCGCGTACTCGAGCCCGCGAAGGCCGGTGGTATTCTATACCGCCGCGTCACCGACTAGGAGAAGGGATCGGGATAGGTGTATCAAATCACTCGCGTACACGTTCTTAAAAAAGGGCCTTTGCCTTTATTGCCCCTCGGGCAGACGAACTGAAATACACGCGGCGCGTATTCTCTATACGCGCCGATACGGGTGGTGCACCCGCGGACGCAAAGTACGTGTGCGCTCGGTAGCACACACGTACACGCCAACCGACTCGAGCCGAAGTAGACCGATAGCCGCGCGCGATCGGCTCTCGCGCACGCTTCGGCGAGTCTTGCTCGCTCGCGTGGATCTCGCTACCCCGACGGTCATCGTCCGCGGGGGAAGCGCGCGATCGCCTGGCCAGGACTTACCTCGCGAAGACCAGGCTGCTGCAGGAAGACTGGCCGGGCGGCGTTGGCGGCCGCGCGCGTCGTATCTCCCTCTCTCTCTCGCTCTCTCTCTCCTTCGAGGCCAGTCCGGCCGTAGCAGGGGATCAGCCGCGCTGCTGGCATCTCTCTCTCCCTCTCACTCGGTCGCGGTCGCTGCCGAAGGCGTCTCTCTCTCTCTCTCTCTCTCTCTCTCTCTCTCTCTCTCTCTCTCTCTCTCTCTCTCTCTCTCTCTCTCTCTCTCTCTCGCTCTCTATACCTCGGCTGCGCTGCTGTGCCGCTCCCTCGCTCGCACTCGTTCTCGGCACTGCACCGTTGCGCACTCCCGGTGCAACGCACGGCACACACGCGCACTTCTCTCTCCTCTCACTCACTCTCTCTCGGCGAAACGTACACTCACGCGCGTACAAGGGTAGAGAAAAGCTCTCCGGGCTGTGGCCGAAACGATACTGCCTGCGTGTTGTTTCGTCGGCAAGCGCGATCATCTCTCGGCCTTGCCCTTCGCGCAAGGTTGAGAGATGTTTACCTCTTACGTGTTTGCGTGTGCGGTCGCGGTGTGCTGAGACTCACCTCGAGTCTCATCAGCGCACACCGATACACACACATATGCACGCACGCACACGTGCCTGCCGTTACACGATAAGAAATTCGATCCGGAACATCTCGCTTGGGGGGTGCAAAGGGGCTAAAATAGCCGAAAATACACGAAAAATAACGTGAAAAAATCATTCTCGTGAGATTATTAATTTAAGACAAATTTTATGGCTGATATTTCTTCCAGATGTTACCATAGCCTTGCAAACAAATTGGGGATATGAAATTCGATCCGGAACCTTACGCTTGGGGGGTGCAAAGGGGCTAAAATAGCCCAAAATACACGAACAATAACGTGAAAAAATCATCTCTAGTGAGTTTATTAATTTAAGACAAATTTTATGGCTGATATTTCTTCCAGATGTAGCCATAGCCTTGCAAAAAAATTGGGGATATGAAATTCGATCCGGAACCTTTCGCTTGGGAGGTGCAAAGGGGCTAAAATAGCCGAAAATACACGAACAATAACGTGAAAAAATCATCTCTCGTGAGTTTATTAATTTAAGACAAATTTTATGGCTGGTATTTCTTCCAGATGTTGCTATAGCCTTGTAACAAAATTGGCGATAAGAAACTCGATCCGGAACCTCTCGCTTGGGGGGGGGGGGGGGGCAAAGGGGCTAAAATAGCCGAAAAAACACGAAAAATAACGTGAAAAAATCATCTCTCGTGAGATTATTAATTTAAGACAAATTTTATGGGTGATATTTCTTCCAGATGTTGCTATAGCCTTGTAAAAAAATTGACGATAAGAAATTCGATCCGGAACGTCTCGCTTGGGGGCTGCAAAGGGGCTAAAATAGCCGAAAATACACAAAAAATAACGTGAAAAAATCATCTCTCGTGAGATTATTAATTTAAGACAAATTTTATGGTTGATATTTCTTCCAGATGTTGCCATAGCCTTGCAAAAAAATTGGGGATATGAAATTCGATCCGGAACCTTTCCCTTGAGGGGTGCAGAGGTGCTAAAATAGCCGAAAATACACGAAAAATAACGTGAAAAAATCATATCCCGTGAGATTATTAATTTAAGACAAATTTTATGGGTGATATTTCTTCCAGATGTTGCCATAGCCTTGCAAAAAAATTGGGGATATGAAATTCGATCCGGAACCTTTCCCTTGGGAGGTGCAGAGGTGCTAAAATAACCGAAAATACACGAAAAATAACGTGAAAAAATCATATTCCGTGAGATTATTAATTTAAGACAAATTTTATGGCTGAAATTGCTTCAAGATATCGCCATATCTTTGTAAAAAAATTGTCGATATGAAAATCAATCCGGAACGATTAGTTTTGAGGGTGCAAAGGGGCTGAAATTGCATAAAATACACGAGAAATAACGTGAAAAAATCATCTCTCGTGAGATTATTAATTTAAGACAAATTTTATGGTTGATATTTCTTCCAGATGTTGCCATAGCCTTGCAAAAAAATTGGGGATATGAAATTCGATCCGGAACCTTTTCCTTGGGGGGTGCAGAGGTGCTAAAATAGCCGAAAATACACGAAAAATAACGTGAAAAAATCATATCCCGTGAGATTATTAATTTAAGACAAATTTTATGGGTGATATTTCTTCCAGATGTTGCCATAGCCTTGCAAAAAAATTGGGGATATGAAATTCGATCCGGAACCTTTCCCTTGGGAGGTGCAGAGGTGCTAAAATAGCCGAAAATACACGAAAAATAACGTGAAAAAATCATATCCCGTGAGATTATTAATTTAAGACAAATTTTATGGCTGAAATTGCTTCAAGATATCGCCATATCTTTGTAAAAAAATTGTCGATATGAAAATCAATCCGGAACGATTAGCTTTGAGGGTGCAAAGGGGCTGAAATTGCATAAAATACACGAGAAATATCGAGCAAAAATCGTATCTCGTGAGATTTTTAATTTAAGACATATTTGATGGATGATATTTCTTGAAAATATTGCCATGGCCTTGTAAAAAAATTGGCGATATGAAATTCGATCCGGAACCTTTCGCTTGTGGGGTGCAAAGGGGTTAAAATAGCGGAAAATACACGAAAAATATCGAGAAAAAATCATCTCTCGTGAGTTTATTAATTTAAGACAAAATTTATGGATGAAATTACTTCAGGAGGTTGCCATGGCCTTGTAAAAAAATTAGGGATATGAAAATTGTTCCGGATCCATTCAGTTGGACGGTGCAAAGGTGCTAAAAAGTCTAAAAATACATGGAAAACAGGAAAAAAATAATTTCTTGTTAGTTTATTAATTTAAGACAAATTTTATGACTGAAATTACTTCAAGATGTTGCCATAGCTTTATAAAACATTGCCAATATGAAAATTGATCCGGAACCTTTCGCTTGGGATATGCAAATGGGCTAAAATAGCGAAATATACACAAAGAAGACTGAAAACAAATCCGCTCTCTTGAGTTTATGAATTTGAGTTATTTTTATGGCTGAAAATAATTTACTGTGTTGCTATTAACTTGTGAAAAAATTGGGAAAAATATTTCATTATTCCAAACTTCGCGGGTTTTATTTGCCCCAATCAGTCAAGACGGTAAGTGAAAGTCACCGTCGACCAATTGTGGGCTCCTTTTAGACGGATTTGGCCAATCGGGAAAGGTTTTATTTCGGCTTCAGATTTCCTTCATCATTCTTTTAAGGGATGAATATATTCGTAATAATAGACTAATATAAAATATATCTGAGAAAAATTATTTTTTACTTTAGTATGCCAAGTCTTATTCCTTCGCTATAATACTTTATTTGTAAGAAATCAATTGACAAACAAAAATGGTTTTGGTTTCTCTATTTTTTCATACCTCCATTACGTTTCGGAAAATGTTCTTCAGAAAACTCTAAGCAAAATTAGTTTTTGATATACGTGTCCGTAATATTCGATGTTATCGACTCTTTTGCCGACGTAAAATACGATTTCACGTACCCAATTTTCGCGTGCGTGCAATAGCGTTTGTACGTTTGCAAACGAGTCCGTAAAATCGAATGATGGGCAAGCATATCCAAATAGCATATTGTGAAATATGTGCATAAAATGAGCTGAAAAATCCTTACCTGACTCTGAAATAGCTCTACTTTCCATGACGAATCCATGTTAGGTCCTTTTTGTATGCTTGAAAGTTGTGTAGGCATAGGGAATCGCGCATTTCGAGTCATGTACTATGCAGTTACAAATCATTGCATTTTCTGTTTTTATTTGCATAGCTTATTACAAATATATGCGCCTTTTGTATATTTATTTTAAATCGAAATGTAATTTTTTTCAATTGTTTGTATAAGTGGTAATAACTCTTGTTATTTTACCATTGAAACTTTAAAAATTATCTTTTATCATTCTAAACAAGCCATAAAGTGTATAAGATATAAATTTTACACTAAGAGAACAATTTTACAAAATTATGTTGTAGGTAGCGGGGAAAGAATTTTTTTCCCGCTAAACTTTGAAAAAATGGATTTTTTTCTTCTTTTCCCAACTTACGCTCGGAATGCGCGATTTTCTATACGACTTTTAGTCGTGAAAAGGAGCATGTTTCAAGCAACTGTCCAAAAAAACACTATTTTGGCGCGAACAAGTATAAGACCATGGAACCATGTAAAGTAACACCAATCCTTCTGTTAGGGGCGCCTAATGTAATTTTTTTTTCTCATTTAATTTAAGTTTAGAAAATAGTTTCTTCTTATACTCAATAGCAGTTTTCGATGCAAGTGCGAAACTGTTGATTCTAGCACGAGTGTGAGGTTTGTTGCCCGAGCGAATCGGTGGTGACAAGCACACGAGTGTAGAATAATCTTTCGCGCGTGTATCGATCGATATATCTATACAGGAGGAGTAAAAGCGATTTGTAAAATTTATGTATATGTAAAATCGCATTTTAGGCATACTGAATCGAAAAAATATGATTACGTATGTACTGATTTCTCCCATTAGATTTCTGGCCTACGAGATGCATGCGTTACAGAATTTAGGGTACGTTACTCAAGCAGAAAAAATCATTTGCATCGGCGAAACATTTTCCTGTTAGTTTTTCTAAAAAAAAAAATACTCGTGCATCCGATAAAGATGGAAATTTCGTGTCAATTACTCGAGATTTTTCGAAAAATACAATATTATGGAAACGAAAAATTACAATTGAAAATCAGATTTGATAATATAACGATGTTATTCTTAATAACGTATGCAACAGCAGAAACAATAAGTTCTGTCTGGTTTAAATTTCTTTGAAATCCTGAAATCTACTCATCACATACTAATGATTTTGCAGTCGCTTTTATTTTAAATAATATGAAAACTCAATTTTTGCCAAATCTTAATGCGATTTTACACACGAATATCGTATGTATAATATTACCACGGAAAATTGTGATTTGAAAGAAAGCAATGGAACAATTCAGATCTGAAATATCTTTAGGATTTATGAACCAATCTTTGCAGCGAACAAACTAGTGCGATATATCTGTAATCTCTCCCACTTAACAAAATTGATAGTAAATTTGAATCTCATATTTACTGCAGCTATCCATACAAAAGCAAATTTGATTATTTTTACAAATGGGTTTTCTCTCTATAACTATTTGTTGGAATATGTGAATGTTTCAACATGCAGCGCGCTGTACGCGAGGATAGGTACAATGGTATGCGCGTCTGCCAAGCGACGGCGGACGAAACACACATAGGGGAGGGCGGGGCACGTGTGACACCCTAACTTTGATTCAAAATAACAACTAAACCGTGTATTATTTCAAAATGTACAAAAACAGAATAATTAGATCAGAAAAAAATAAAATAAAATAAACTATTAACTTTTTTTTCATTTTCTTTTAATTATTGATAAAATCCACAAAAGAAATTGTGAAAAAAATGCTCTACGTGCCCCACCGGCGGGTGGACTGTGGGACCCGAGGGGGCACGCATGGCACGGTTAAATTTAATATTTTACTATAGGTATTGTTTTCAATTCTTTTTTCCAGTAATTAATACTTTAATAATTATACCATAATAAAATTTTCAAAAATCAAATAATTAGTCTATTGAAAATTTAAAATTTTATTTTTATTAAGGAACATAACAATTTTTATTTTAAAATAGATTATTACATTTTAATAAATGATTATATATATTTTTTAAATTCCTTCTTATAAAATATGATCACAACATAATACTTTTGTTTGATTAACAAATTATCATTATTATTACAATAAGTTTAAATTTATAAAGATTTCGCGTCATTTTCATCTATGTAGCATATTTGAACTACCTGACCATTGAAAAAGGCAGTTTGAGTATCTACAATTGATTCTTCAGGTATTACTTCTCTAAAGTAATTATTCATTATTTACGGAAGCTGAATTATTATTAACAATGGATAAATCAAGCTGATTTGTGTGTAAGTCTTCAAGTGGCTTTTTTCTACTCTAAATATAACTTAATACGCAGTCGAAATAATCGTTATTTACTTATTAATGTAATAATTGAAACTAAAAACTACTTAAAACTAAATTATTGCACTGCGTAGTTGTTAACCCATCTTGCTCCGTTTTTGGTTTGTAGGTTACACCACTTCGCTCGGCGGCCGCCGCGGCGCACTGATACGCCCGAGTGTGCCACGCGTGCCCCGCCAGGGTGCCACGTCATGCCCCATTTTAATACCATTTTCATTTTTTAATTATATTATTTATAAAGATTTTCTGAAAATAACAAAAACAGGGCTTCAAAGATAAAAGTTGAAACTATCAAATAGGTTTGGTCTCATTTAGAAAAAAAATCATTTTCTCGTTGCTCCAAGCGACTTAAAAATGAAGTCAACCTTGTTTCTAAGCACCGATTTTCAATCTTATTAAATTAAATGTTAAACATTATCTATAATCTCAAAAGTACAGAGGAAAATTCTAAAAGCATATCTAATTAGGTTTACGTAAAAATTAAATTTTTTGCATTCATTAATATTAAAAATATGAGGGTGCCAAACTTACCTACCTGACACGCCATGCCCCGCCTTCCCCTATGAGTGTCTCCCCACTCCAGTATGTCTGTATGAGAGTTGCGTGAGACGCGAGAGCAGTGTAGCGCACTTAGAATGTTTCTTACTCTCTCGCTATTCAACTGCGATGTAAGTCGGACGTGCCGACTGGCGTTTTTGCCACCTCAATAAACTATATTTATCTCTCTCTATTAAATAATGGTTTCTTACTTTACCACAAACCTCAACACTATTAACTTCACTTTTCTCAAATTATGAAGAATTTCCCTTGGCTTTAAGTACGTTAATTATTTAACCTATGACTAACATTAGTTTTAATGTACAAAAAAGAAATAAACAGAATTAGACAAATTACTCTTGAACGAAAAAATAAATTTTTACCATTAATTATAATTTCTTTTATAGAAAAGTTGATTTTAGCCTTGTGTCTACTCATCTATTAAATTACGAGCTATAAGTGCGCCAAATTGGAGCGAAGTCGGCAAATCGGGAAGAGATGGTTTGTGCCCGGCCGGCGTTGGCTCGCGCCGCTCGCGCCGCTCGCGCAATTCCGCTACTCTCGAACATATAGATATCTATTCATGTACACACGATCAGTGCGACTTGAGTCGTGACATAGTGGGGGAAGCGGTAGAAGGTTCGGCTGACGCAGCTCACGAGAGCCGGCGGCGCTCGAACAAAACTGTATACAGCGCGAGATCAGTTCCTGGAATCGCTGCGGAGCGAGGGGAATCGGAGAGAGTCGGCACGGCCGCACGGCCGCCGCTGGTTTGCGCGAGTCCGATGCGCTCGAACCTCGAAAACATGTGAGAGCGTTCGCTGCAGGAGCAGGCCAGCAGGCGCGCGCGGCGCATTTTTTGGCGTAAAATACGCTCTGTTTAACTCGCTTATAATCGTATGCGGAGTCTCTGAGAAAAAAACAAAAGACATATATCGATACACCTTTTCCTGCTCTTTCCAATAGTGCTATGTTTGTTACTCCGAAACGCTTTCTTCCGGTTGAAAATTCAAGTTGAAAGTTCAAAGTCATTTTTCTTACAGTACATCATGTTCTTTTTTCAAAATGCATTTTACCATTGGAAAGGACAAGTCTTATGCTTATAGACCCTAATTTTTTGAGTTGGATAAATGAAGGATTCAAAAGTAATAAGATTAAAAAGACAGAGGCGAGCGCCCGCTTCGCGCTGCGCCCCCGCGGGTTCTCAAACATCATTTTTATTAATATAGGTCATACATTTCACTTTTTTAGCATTTTTAATTTCTCTAGGTTTTTCAGAAATCTATGCTTTCATTGGATAAGATGTGGCGCAATCATTATACTATAATAATAATAATAATCAATGTAGTTTGACGACAATAGGCATTTACCATAAAAGATCGGATTCTAAAATTAAACACAAAAGAATGATAATTTTTTCAGACAATTTAATTTACGATGCCGTAGCACTTTACTTAATCTAAGAAATAATAATTACATTAAAAAATGTTTTGATTGCGTTAAAAAAGTTAATGTTAAAAAATATACACAACGTGTAGAATATTTTTCACCACTATGAAGATTTTTCTGTTGAAGTTGCATTGTCATCGGATTGAGTGATAGAATTGGTGCTTTCATAAAAAGTAATATTAGGCGGACAAATTTAGGGGAAGTATCTGATAATTATATACCAACGCCACAAGATCTTTACGAGAGGGTAACAAAATATTTTGCAAATATTGTTTGCTTTTAATTAATAAATGAAGCTAATGGCTATTACGGGCAATCGATAAAGGATAAGGAAGGTGCCTAACTCATCAATCATCGATTTTATTTTTTTTACATGTGTATACTTACACATCTCTAATTATTCTAAGCTATTAGAGTAAAGCAGTCACGATAAATTAACATTGTCTGCTTTGGCCTAATAACGCAGACGGGGGGGTTTTGGGGAAATAAAAAATTGAGAACGATTAAGAACCGGTTAGGGTCCTGATAGAATCGTCATCCCAGTGGCGCAAATGGTAGCGTAGCTGCCCGGTATGCAGAAGGTTGTCGGTTCGATCCCGACCTGGGCCGTTATTTTTTTCGTTCTCATTTTTTCATCCTATACGTTTACCTTTCCTTTCCTCATCCTTTAAAAATTCTTGACTGCACTTTAAAATTATTAAAATAATTGTGCATTAATATCCTTGACTGCTTTACTCTAATAGCTTAGAATAATTAGAGATGTGTAAGTATACACATGTAAAAAGAATAAAATCGATGATTGATAAGTTAGGCACCTTCCTTATCCTTTATCGATTGCCCGTAATAGCCATTAGCTTCATTTATTAATTAACATAAAAATATTCGGGCATTAGCTTCAATTGATAAATTGTTTGCTTTTTCTCATCAAAAGATGAATATTTAAAATACATAAACTAAAACCAAGGTTAGATTCAGCAAAAACAGTGCCTGAAACTCCATCGTTTCACTATATCAAATTACATATTAGCAGATACAGGAAAGTTAGATTTAAAACGATTTACAACATCAGGAACTTCCCGATTGTATCATACCTATTCGAATAAAAATAAAAAAAAATTAAAAATTTAACTAGAAATTAACAGGATTGAAAGTTAAAATTGTGACCTACTAATAAAAATGATGTTTGAGGCTTTATTGTTTAATGATATTTTCCAGTATGAAAAACCGAAATGGTTCACTACATTTATTAGTATATAGAGCTCGCTCGGGCGCAGCGCGAAGAGCGCGTGTGGCCGCTCGTCGCTGACTTTTTAAAGGGATGTGTGTGTTACAGACATAATTTTTGAAAGAGTATATCTCATGACAGTACTAAAAGAATCGCTTCAGAAAAATTCTGAGTATAGTATTGACATATACGAAGGGCGTGAAAATTGTGTTTTTCCAAATAAATGTTTAGAAATTTTTTAATTAAAAAGAAACTGTAATATCGATAAGTAGGAATATGCATTTTTGTAACTTTAGTCCAATTTTTCAACGAGTATATCTCACGAGAGGACTAATAAAATCGCTTGAAAAAAATTTTTGAGTAAAATTTTTATATATAAGGAGGGCGTGAAAATTATGTTTTGCCAAATTAATGTTTGAAAAGTTAATTTATTAAATAATGAAATTGGGTTAATTTTGAACTCCACATGACCTTAATCTTGTAACTGTTGAATGCTTCATTTCTCGAACTCAAAAAATTAGAGTTTCGTTTAAAAATTGTATACTTTCGAATGATAAAATTCATTTTCAGACAAAAACATGATATACTTTGAGAAAAATGACTCTGAACTTTCAACTTGAATTTTCTACCAGAAGGAAGCGTTTCGGAGTAAAAGCAATAGCAACACTGGCACAATGTATCGAGGCTAATTTTCCGAATGCGTATAGCGAAATCCTTGTCCCACTTTCGGTACCTCTTGATGACCATATCACAGTAATGGGACAGTCACAAATGCGTTAAAAAGTATAGTCCCACTATTGCATCCGAACGGATGTCCCACTACGGCTCCCAAGTAAATTAGCGTGACCCACAACATCAGGCAATAGTTATTTTGTTTGAATGCGATTATTTTAAAATACCAGCAACAAAAAAAAACTTGTTTTTTTAAATAAACCTCGAAACACGAAGTATCTGTTGAGGTGATGAGTTTTCATGTATTATGTTTCGTTTTGGTACTAGAAAAGATTATAAAAAAAGTATGCTCGAAACTGTCCCACTATTGCATACTTTACCTTATATCAATAAGCCATATTTCGAAAAATTATTTGGCTTTTATAGCATTAATAAACCGAAGCAAAAATTGCCTTAAACAAAAAAGAAAAAATATACTAACAAAAATAGAAAAATTAATGAGGTACAATATAACAATATCTCCTATGAATTATAAAGTTTCAGATGAAACCGTTCTTGAGTAATTGCGGATTGAAAAACTATGAAAAATGTACATTTCAAATATCTTTTGTAATCATCTACTCCTCCAGAAAAAAAAAATGAAAAAAAAAAAAAAAAATTGCCGAATAAATAAACTCCTGAGAGCTGATTTTTTTCAGTCTTTATTGTGTTGTATTTTTTGCTATTGTAGCACCTTTGCATCCCCCAAATCCCCCAAGCGAAAGGTTCCAGATCGATTTTAATATTGGCAATTTTTTTACAACACCATCACAATACCTTGTCGTAATATCAGCAATAACATTTATCTTAAATTAATAAACTTACGAGACATGATTTTTTTTCGGTATTTTTTGTGTACTTTCAGCTATTTTAGCCCCTTTGCACCCCCTAAGCGAAAGGTTCCAGATCTAATTTCATATCCCCCATTTTTTTACAAGGCTATGGCAACATCTGGAAGAAATATCAGCCATAAAATTTGACTTAAATTAATAAACTCGCGAGAGATGATTTTTTCACGTTATTTTTCCTGTATTTTCGGCTATTTCAGACCCTTTGCAACTCCTAAGCGAAAGGTTCCGGATCGAATTTCATAACCCCAATTTTTTTGCAAGGCTATGGTAACATCTGGAAGAAATATCAGCCATAAAATTTGTCTTAAATTAACAAACTCGCGAGAGATGATTTTTTCTCGGTGTTTTGCGAGTATTTTCCGCTATTTTAGTCCCTTTGCACCCTCCAAGCGAGACGTTCCGGATCGAATTTCTTATCGCCAATTTTTTTGCAAGGCTATGGCAACATCTGGAAGAAATATCAATAAACTCGCGAGAGATGATTTTTTTACGTTATTTTTCGTGTATTTTCGGCTATTTTAGACCCTCTGCACCTCCTAAGCGAAAGGTTCCGGATCAGATTTCATACCCCCAATTTTTTTTCCAAGGCTATGGCAATATCTGGAAGAAATATCAGCCATAAAGTTTGTCTTAAATTAATAAACTCGCGAGAAATGATTTTTTCACGTTATTTTTCGTGTATTTTCCGCTACTTTAGTCCCTTTGCACCCCCCCCGCGAGACGTTCCGGATCGAATTTCTTATCGCCAATTTTTTTGCAAGGCTATGGCAACATCTGGAAGAAATATCAATAAACTCGCGAGAGATGA
Source organism: Torymus aiolomorphi (assembly GCA_036365515.1). Lineage (NCBI taxonomy): Eukaryota > Metazoa > Arthropoda > Insecta > Hymenoptera > Torymidae > Torymus > Torymus aiolomorphi. The sequence continues at coordinate 94,150,363 of CM070874.1, forward strand.
TTTTTTTACGTTATTTTTCGTGTATTTTCGGCTATTTTAGACCCTCTGCACCCCCTAAGCGAAAGGTTCCGGATCAGATTTCATATCCCCAATTTTTTTTCCAGGGCTATGGCAACATCTGGAAGAAATATCAGCCATAAAGTTTGTCTTAAATTAATAAACTCGCGAGAAATGATTTTTTCACCTTATTTTTCGTGTATTTTCGGCTATTTTAGCCCCTCTGCACCCCCTAAGCGAAAGGTTCCGGATCGAATTTCATATCCCCAATTTTTTTGCAAGGCTATGGCAATATCTGGAAGGAATATCAGCCATAAAATTTGTCTTAAATTAATAAACTCGCGAAAGATGATTTTTATCTCGGTGTTTTGCGAGTATTTTCGGCTATCTTAGTCCCTTTGCACCCCCCAAGCGGGACGTTCCTGATCGAATTTCTTATATAAATTTTTTTACAAATTTCACAATACAATACAAGCATAATGTGACGCATAATACTTAAGCCCTAAAGAAGGAAGTAATAAGACTTCCGAAACGTCAGCAATTTTTTAAATAAATGCCGTTACAAAAGTTCGTCTGGTGTCCGTAAATTTCATTAAGTCATCTACTACGAACGTATCAATAACAAGAAAATTTTTTTACGAGTCTATGGCAACATCTGGTAGAAATATCAGCCATAAAATTTGTCTTAAATTAATAAACTCACGAGTGATGATTTTTTCTCGGTTTTTTGCGAGTATTTTCCGCTATTTTAGTCCCTTTGCACCCCCCAAGCGAGACGTTCCGGATCGAATTTATTATCGCCAATTTTTTTGCAAAGCTATGGCAACATCTGGATGAAATATCAGCCATAAAATTTGTCTTAAATTGATAATCTCACGGGAGATGATTTTTTCACGTTATTTTTCGTGTATTTTCGGCTATTTTAGCCCCTTTGCACCCCCCAAGCGAGACGTTCCGGATCGAATTTCTTATCGCCAATTTTTTTACAAGGCTATAGCAACATCTGGAAGAAATATCACCCATAAAATTTGTCTTAAATTAATAATCTCACGAGAGATGATTTTTTCACGTTATTTTTCGTGTATTTTCGGCTATTTTAGCCCCTTTGCCCCCCCCCCCCAAGCGAGAGGTTCCGGATCGAATTTCATATCCCTAATTTTTTGCAAGGCTATGGCAATATCTGGAAGAAATATCAGCCATAAAATTTGTCTTAAATTTATAAACTCAGATGGTATCAATTTTTTTTGTAATATATTGTCTAGTCGGGGTGGTTTTAGGGATGATTTGGGGGATGATCACTTTGGAAATAAGTTATTTTGCAGTTTATACATGTTTTATGCATATCTCTAGGAGATAATATCAAAAAAACCGAATTTGGAAATTGTCGATATTTCGTTCCCGATGAACGTTCAGAACTTCGGACACATGGCAAAGGGCGAAAGTGTGCAGAAATCCGAAGAACTCCAATCGCAAGGCCGGCACGGAAGTCAAGACAAACTCTATACGCATCGCCTAATTGACCGAGCGGAGAAATGTACCAGGCTCTCCTGGAAATCGGCCGTGACATGTGGTGCCTAGATAGCGGCTGTAACTCACATTTATGCAAAAGTGTCAACCTTTTCAGCAAGTTGGATGAACGCGAGAGCGGGACCCTCAACCTCGCAAGTAACGAAAGCACGTCTATTAAGGGAAGAGGCTCCGTTACAGTCGTGGTGAACGTCGGAAGCGTTTCGAAGATGATAAATTTCCGGGATACCCTTTTCGTGCCAAATCTGCGAGCTAATCTGATTTCAGTGAGTAAGATCACAGACGGGGGCTGTAAGGTAATTTTCAGCAAGGCGCACGCTGAAATCGTGGATAAAGACGGTAACGCGAGACTCGTTGCCGCGCGAGCCAACGATCTGTATTACCTTAAGAGCAAAAATGAGGCAAGCTGCTTAGATGCTACTGAATAACGCCCCAGCAAAGCTCCAAAGGACACGCTTAGAGACTGACACATACGCTTTGGATATGTGAACGTGAAATATTTACAGGAGGAGTCGCAGAAATTAAAGGCTTACTTGAAGATTTTGACTTCGAAATATGCTTTGAGAAGACGTCTAAGCTACCTTTCCCCAAGGATTCGACCAAAGATTTCGGCGTAAACGACCTGATTCACTCGGACGTATGCGGTCTGATGGGCATTGAGTCACACGGACGAAGCCGTTATTTATGCACATTTATCGACGATGCCTCCGGGTGGTGCAAAGTGAAATCCCTTCGAACAAAAGACCAGGTTAAGAGCGAATTCAAAAAGTTCCGTGCACTTTTGCTCACGCATGCTTCTATCAAATAATGGTTTAGAACCATTACGTCAACAAGGGTTTCACTCAAATTCTCGAGGATCATGGAATTCAGAGCAGGCTGACCGTTCCTCACACCTCCAAAACGGGACGGCGGAGCGGAGAAATAGGACACTAATGGACATGGCGCGTTATCTTCTCCTGCAATCACACTACCAGCCGCTGTCTGGGCTTAAGTCATAAATACGACAAATTATACATTAAATCGATGCCCGACAAGGGATTGATGGACGGACTCCTTTTGAGATTTTGAACGGGGAATCACCGAACGTATCGCAATTTCATAGATTTGGAAATCTAGCGTCTATGTGCTCAAAAAGGGGCTCGGTAAGAGTTAGCTTGATTCTCGTTCTGAATCGGGGCTTTTTCTAGGTTATAGCATCGAGTCGAAGGTGTATCGAGTGTGGATGCCAGGCGCGAAGAAAGTGGCGATAGCTCGAGATGTGAGGTTCCTGAGTCGCCTAGAGACTCATCGACTAGAACCCGCGAAGGACCTGGATGATCCTGTCGAAGTTTAACACGTCGAAATCGGCAGACAACCTAACGACCAAGAGTTGATCCAGAAGACGGTAAATGGAACTCTGGAGGAAACAATTTTCATGGAGACCCCTGCGGAGATGGTTCAAGTTCTAGAGCACATAATAGAAAATCATCGACACACAGTGAGTCCATCAGAGAGGCCAAAAACATGTTATCAGCTCCACACAAGGGAGGCCAAGTGTGTCTGTTAAGTAAGGCTCTGTATGGTCTTAAACAGGCGGGACGGGCTTGGCACAAACGCCTGGATGAAGAGCCGATGAAAATCAGAGCGATGCCCCACTCACTGCAGTTTACTGCAGGAGACCCCGCTGCAGGAAACCCCTGTATGTACACCTGTAACTTCAGGGCTAGTGAGACGATAATTCTGGTCTATATGAATGATATTTTGGTACTCAGTTTAAGACTTCGAGAAAATCAAAGAGACCGAGGCTCACTTGCGCGGATGTTTTGAACTGAAGAATCTGGGCGCCCTGCGCCGCTGTTTGGGGTTAGACTTCAAGATAAGTGAAACTAGCATCAGTCGGAATCAAGAAACTTACATAAAGTCTGTGCTCCAGCGTTTCGGTATGGAAACCTGCCACCCCGTCTCAACGCCGATAGTCGTCGGAAATAGATTGACGAAGAGCGATGTATGGTCAACGGTAGATGGAGGGAAGCCGCCCTACCGCGAGCTGATAGCGTGTTTGCTGTATACGCCCGCGGCACTCGACCAGACATCGCTCACGCAGTGAGCATGCTGAGCCAATTTAACGACTGCTTTGGGAAGACACACTGGAGCGCTGCCAAGAGAGTGCTATGCTACCTCAAGGGGACCTCCGACCTGCGGATCATTTATCGAGACGAAGATGAACCTCCTACAGGATACGTGGATGCAGATTATGCTGGTGACCTCGAGGACAGACGCTCATTCATACGATACGCTTTCACTCTAAGCGGGGGAGTGATCACTTGGGACTCCAAGAAACAAAAAACGACCGCCGTGTCAACAACGGAAGCAGAATACATAGCGCTTAGCGATGCGGCCAAGGAGGCAGTGTACCTGCAGCGTTTTCTGATCGAGCTTGATGTTGAAGGTAGTAGGTCTACAGTCCTCCATAACGACAACTTCAGCGCCCAAATGTTGGCGAACAACAACGTATTTCATGCTCGAACCAAACATATCGATGTTCGGCATCATTTCGTTCGACAGGTGGTAAAGTCCGGAGCCCTCGTGTTGAAACACATTCCAACCGACAAGATGCCAGCGGATGTATTGACCAAGGGTCTGAGCAAGCTAAAACAAGAAAATTGGGTCTACCTACTGGGACTCAAGAGGATTTGCAGCCAAGAGCGCGAAGATTATATCGAGGGGAAGTGTTAGAGATGGCGCTATAATCCAAACATACTAATATACACACAGTCATGTACACTCGTTCTCTACACACTAGCGCCCTCCTTCCAATGCTAGCTATGTAACTCTCTCTGATACTCAATACACTTTACTTTATTATGTAGCCACCTTTGTATTTGTCATTATTTCGCCTTTCACCCCATAACTGCATCCAGCGATCACATTTTCGAAGAACAAAAAGCACTCTAAAAAATGGAACAGATTCAATACACCGCTATAAGAACTGCACAAGGCTATAGAAGGTCTACTCCAACTAATATATTATTAGCGGAGTCAAAACTGCCACTGATTCAAGAGCGAGCTAAGCTTTTAGGAAACAAATACATAAGTAAAATCTTGTCCAATAAAAGCAGCCTAATGTATAACAATCTACAGTATATCGACGGCTGAGAGGAAGAAGAACGTATCTCGACACGCGGATGAAGAACGACGTATCTCGGCGCTCGGGTGAAGAACGACGTATCTCGGCGCGCGGATGAAGAACGACGTATCTCGCCACGAAAATGAAGAACGACGTATCTCGGCGCTCGGTTCAAGAACGACGTATCTCGGCGCGCGGATGATCTCTTACGGCCAATGCATGGCCAGTATAGCGGCGAGATACGTCGTTCTTCAACCGAGCGCCGAGATACGTCGTTCTTCATCCTCGCGCCGAAATACGTCGTTCTTCATCCGCGCGCCGAGATACGTCGTTCTTCATCCGTGCGCCGAGATACGTCGTTCTTTATCTGCGCGCCGAGATACGTTCTTCTTCCTCTCAGCCGTCGATATAATGGATTCAACCAAAAAAAGAAAAAGAATACTAAAACAATTTATCAAAAACAGGACAACGCTTGCTGATTCGATTGAGACACAGGATAACTACAGTATTTTTCTCCATGACTACAGTACAATTGCCACCTCTATCCCAGTTAATATAAGTTTAAGACAGAAGTTAAAAAAAGGAAGAAATCGAAACTTGGCTTTTAAAACTTTCTTAGAAAATCAACATGCTCTTGACATGTATACTGATGTTAATAAGATCTTGGGCAATAATCATGTCGGATCAACATGCGTGGTTCCAAAGCTTAACCTAGAAGTACGGAAAAGTTGTAACATAAAAACATCTATTTACACAGCGGAATGCATTACACTCCTTCAAGCTATTGAAATTGCATTATTATGTAGCGATCATGACGTCTTCATTTTTTCCGACACTTTAAGTGCGCTACAAAGTTTAAAAAGTGCTAAAACTGATATCCATGCTAACCAATATATGCTACAAATTAAATTACAATATCAATCATTTATAGAAAATAACCCACACAATAAACTGCTATTTTATTGGATCCCAGCGTACTTAGGGATCGAGGGATATAAATGCGTCGATCAAGCAGCCAAAAGAGCCACTGAAAAAAAAAATGTCCGAACTATCCGCTAGTATCGTACAATGATCTTGTTGAATCATTAAAAAAATTAGCTTTCTCGAACACAGTACGTACAATCAAACAGCAAGGTAAAAAAAAAGGTAGGGAATATTTCGAAATTTATCAAACCCCAAATGTTAAGCCATGGTTCTACAAAATGAATCTTACTAGGGAAACCATTGTCACGATAAACAGATGTAGGTCTAATCACTATAGCTCAGTTGACTCACTCTCCCGCGTACATATAGTTACAGATCCGAACTGTGAATGTGGCTACGACAAACAAGACCTCAACCATATTTTGTGGAATTGCTCTAAATACGAAATACAGAGAAAAGAACTAATGCGAAAACTAAAAAAACATAAAAATTATCCACCATTTACAATAACATCTGTTTTGTCCACACTCGATCCAAAACTGTTACAAATAATATGTGAATTTTTCAAGAAATGCGATTTAAAAATATAAAGTGAAAGTGATCACAGAAATAGATTAGGAAAAGCCATGTAATCCGAGAAAAATCATTTATTTTCTTAAGTATTGTAATGCTGTATAAGTCCCTTAGGGGATGGGTCTGAAGTTTGCAACGTTGGAGTGCAACGAAAAAACAAAAATAATTCATTTTACTTCATGTTTATATTAAATAATATTAATTTTGCGTGTAGATTTAGTGTTTTATAGTATAAAATAACTTTAAAACAAAGGTTTAGATAAAATTTCCATTGTTTAATAACTTTAATCAACCGTAGAAAATTATTTCGTTGCATTCCAACGATGCAAACTTCAGACTCATCTTAGGGGACTTGGGTAAGTTCAATAAAAAAAAAGTCTGGATTTTGAGATATCATAAGTATAAGATTTTTGAGACATCATAAAAAACAAAGCGAAAATCATTTTTTCGTTAACTTTTTTTCTACAAAATAATGTAGCATTGCCTGTGCCCTTCAAGGCCAACTTTGGACCATCTCTTTACAATTTTTTTTCTCCAAGACCTAAATACGTGAATTTTGAAAACTCGCAAATATCTCTTTAAATCAAATTCATTATTTCTATTTCAGAATTTACACATTTAGATCTCGGAGAAATAAAAAATTGTAGAGGAATGGTCCAAAGCCCGTCTTGAAGGGCACAAGCAAAGCTACATTATTTTGTAGAAAAAATTTACAAAAGAATTTGGTTTAGCTTTGTTTTTTAAGATATCTAAAAAATTTTATACCTTGTGACATCCCAAAATTGAGATGTGAAGGACCAATTCTGACCTTGGAAGCATGTTTAGGGGGCGAAAATACACGGAGGTCTGGTGGTCTTGTCTCTGGGCTATATTTTTTTTTTTTGTTTGAGGGAGGGCTGTGTTATCTATCTTTTGTACGTCTCTGAAGTTGGCAGAACACTTTTAACCCAAGGTAAAATAAACTATTGGATAATTTGCCGTAAATTATCCGTAAATTATCAGTGGAATTGATAATTTTGCCGCGACCATTTTTTTAAAAAAACGCGAATGTTCTGCTAACTTCCACCGAAGTTGGCAGAGCACCTGTCTAAAACTAATTAAAAACAACAGATATCACAACGGCATTTACATAGGAATTTGCCGCATTTTTGCCGTAACAAAACTAGGCAGTTTCTAATAGCAAAATATTATTTTATCATTTATTATAACAATAGTACTGTCAGCTTCGTATGAAGATAGCAGGTCACCTCACTGAAACCCAGGAAGGACGAGCGCTATCGACTCGTTAGTGGCACAGGAATTTGCCGCTTTTTATCCGTAAGACAGCTGTGCGTTAGTCGAAAAATAAAAAAAATTATTTTTATTGTTATAAACAATAATTCATTAGCCCTTATACAGCTCCGTCGCCAACCGATTAAACTAATTAAAGAGATCTGATATTACGTTGAGTTACTTAGAATTAAGCCGTTTTTTTACCGTAACAAAACGGTATAGTACAGAAATGTAGATGAAAATTTTTTTAATTTTTATAACAATAGTCCTGTCATCTTCATACGAAGCTAGCCGGTCACCTCCCTGAAACCGAGGAAAGACGAGCGCTATCGAGACGAGAGCGGTACAGGAATTTGCCGCTTTTTAGCCGGAACAAAGCTGTGCACTTTTAACCCAAGGTAAAATAAACTATTGGATAATTTGCCGTAAATTATCTGTAAATTATCCGTGGAATTGATAATTTTGCCGCGACCATTATTTAAAAAAAACGCGAATGTTCTGCTAACTTCCACCGAAGTTGGCAGAGCACCTGCCTAAAACTAATTAAAAACAACAGATATCACAAAGGCACTCACATAGGAATTTGCCGCTTTTTAGCCGCAACAAAACTGTGCAGTTTCCAATAGTGAAATATTATCTTTTATTTTATTATAACAATAGTACTGTCAGCTTCGTATGAAGATAGCAGGTTCCCTCACTGAAACCCTGGAAGGACGAGCGCTATCGACACGTTAGTGGTACAGAAATTTGCCACTTTTTAGCCCTAAGACAACTGTGTGTTTGTCGAAAAATAAAAAAAATTATTTTTATTGTTATAAACAATAATTCATTAGCACCTATACAGCTCCGTCGCCGACCCATTAAACTAATTAAAGAGATCTGATATTACATCGGCAGTTACTTAGAATTAAGCCGTTTTTTACCGTAACAAAACGGTATAGTACAGAAATGCAGATAAAAGTTTTTTAAATTTTTATAGCAATAGTCCCGTCATCTTCATAAGATGCTAGCAGGCGACCTCACTGAAAACCAGGAAAGAAGAGCGCTATCGAGACGACAGCGGTACAGCAGTTTGTCGCTTTTTAGCCGTAACAAAGCTGTGCACTTTTAACCCAAGGTAAAATAAACTATTGGATAATTTGCCGTAAATTATCTGTAAATTATCGGTGGAATTGATAATTTTGCAGCGACCATTTAAAAAAAAAAACGCGAATGTTCTGCTAACTTCCACCGAAGTTGGCAGGGTACCTGTCTAAATCTAATTAAAAACAACAGATATCACAACGGCATTTACATAGGAATTTGCTGCTTTTTTGCCGTAACAAAACTGGGCAGTTTCCAATAGCGAAATATTATTTTTTCATTTATTATAACAATAGTACTGTCAGCTTCGTATGAAGATGGCAGGTCACCTCACTGAAACTGAGGAAGGACGAGCGCTATCGACTCGTTAGTGGCACAGGAATTTGCCGCTTTTTAGCCGTAAGACAGCTGTGTGATTGTCGAAAAATAAAAAAAATTATTTTTATTGTTATAAACAATAATTCATTAGCCCTTATACAACTCCATCGCCATCGCCGATTAAACTAACTAAAGAAATCTGATATTAAATTGAAAGTTACTTAGAATGAAGCCATTTTTTTACCGTAACAAAACGGTATAGTACAGAAATACAGATGAAAAGTTTTAAGATTTCTATAACAATAGTCCTGTCATCTTCATACGAAGCTAGCAGGTCACCTCACTGAAACTCAGGAAAGACGAGCGCTATTGAGAGGAGAGCGGTACAGGAATTTGCCGCTTTTTAGCCGTAACAAAACTGCGCAGTTTCCGATAGTGAAATATTATTTTTTATTTTATTTTGTTGTGATATCATTTTATTCGAGCTTTGAATGGTGGGAGTAATGGGTTGCTATGTTACAAAAACAAAAGTGGCGCGAAGGTTTGCTAAATTTATGGCGTACGAAGCGCACTTAGAGATGACTAGTTATTGTTATAAACGATAAGTCATTAGCACTTATACAGCTTCGTCGCCGACCGTTACAACTAATTAAAGAGATCTGATATTACATCGACAGTTTCTTAGAATTTAGCCGTTTTTCTACGGTAACAAAACGGTGTAGTACAGAAATGCAGATTTAAAATTTTAAAATTTTTATAACAATGGTCCTGTCATCTTCATACGAAGCTAGCAGGTCACCTCACTGAAACCCAGGAAAGACAAGCGCTATCGAGACGAGAGCGGTACAGGAATTTGCCGCTTTTTAGCCGTAACAAAACTGTGCGGTTTCCAATAGTGAAATATTATTTCTTCAATTATTATAACAATAGTACTGTAACCTTCGTATGAAGATAGCAGATCACCTCATTGAAACCCAGGAAGGACGAGCGCTGTCGGCACGATAGTGGCACAGGAGTTTTCCGCTTTTTAGCCGTATGACAGCTGTGTGTTTGTGCACAAATAAAAAAATTATTTTTCTATCTTAAAAAAATGATGGATTTGTTGTGATATCGTATTATTCGTGAATTGATTGGTGGAAGTAATGGGTTGCTAGATTACAAAAACGAAAGTGGCGCGAAGGTTTGCGAAAATTACGGTGCTCGAAGCGCGCTTAGAGATGACTAGTTATTGTTATAAAAATAATTCATTAGCACTTAGACAGCTTCGTCGCCGACCTATTCAACTAATTAAAGAGATCTGATATTACATCCACAGTTACTTAGAAGTAAGCCGCTATTTTGCCGTAACAAAATCGTATAGTAACAGAAGGATGTGCTTGAAGTTTGCAGCGCTCGCCTCGAGCACTTCCATAATTTTTTTTTTTTTTTTATTTCGGTGTTCTATTCGGTAAAAAACCGCAGAAGAACAGAAGAAATGTCGAACACAACAATTCCCAATACACGTTTAACACATACACGTTTAACAACCCTTAAATAAGGGAAATACGATGGTGCACATAACTAATATATCCATGATGTTTAAATGACATCATACGACGCTAATTTTGTTAGGAACTCCTGTAAATGGCAAAATTGAAATGAAAAATATATTCAGAGCAAAATCCCATGTTCGAAAACTACCCTTAGGTGGGAAAAACGGTGGTGCAAGACCGAAAAAAAAATTCTAACTCGTAAAATCGAACTTATACCCTGCTAGTTTTTTGAAGGCTTCTTGTAAATTATAAAACTAACCTAGAAAAAATTTAGAGCAAAATCCTATGTCTGAACACTACCCTTAGGGAAGGAAAATGGGGGTGCGAGGCCGAAAAAAAATTCTAACTCGTAAAATCGAACCTACACCCCACCAGTTTTGTAATATCTTTTTTTAGTATAATAATGCAAGCTTAAAAAAATTGGCAGCAAAATCGTATGTCCGGAAAACGGGGGGGGTCCAGAGTTTCAACGATTCACTATAAAATTGAAGTCAACTATAGATGTTTTTCAGTTCGACATATGATAGTGCAGATTGTTCTTAATTTCGAAATTCTAAATTACGAAAATGATATTTACGCATGTAATACTTTACCTACTGTCCAAAACATCAAATTTCATTAATAGAATTTTAATAGGGTTACAATATAGACATTTCGAAATAAATCATTAGAAATAGGTTATATCTGCATTGAGATGAGGTTGTTTTGAACAGTAGGTGAACTGTTGCATTCGAAAATATGATTTTCGTAATTTAGAATTTCGAAATTAAGAACAATGTGCATTACCATATCGTCGGCTGGATGTAAGATTACTCTATCTCAGCGCCCGCTTCGAGGACGCCCTATCTCGACCGCTGCTTCAAGAACGCCCTATCTCGGCTGCCACTTCAAGAACGCCCTATATTGGCTCCCGATCCAAGATCGCCCTATCTCAGCGCCCGCTTCAAGAACGCTCTATCTCGGCTGCCGCTTCAAGAACGCCCTGTCTCGGCTCCGGATTCAAGAACGTCCTACCTCAAATGAGATTTTTGTTTCTCAGATTTTGTAGTGGCAGCACTGCGCGATTAAAAAAAAATACGGCTTTTATAGACATCAGATGTGTGTCTAAAATTCTGAAAAAAATCAGAATTGCTTACTTAATTGCCTTTGCTTCGTAATAAAAGATTATATCTTTAAATGAATCAGATTCAACATTATAGTTGATCTAATTATTTTTTACAGCTACATCTATAGACATGCATCCCAGGCGGAAATAACTTTTTCATAAAACTGTCAATAAAAGCAAATAAATGCTAATAACAAATAATAACAGGACGTTTTGGAACGCTTATAACAGTTAGTAAGTGTTGTGAATTCCTATAAATATTTGTAAGTACTTATTTGCATTTATTTGCTTTTTCTGATGGTTCCATGTGAGAAATGGTTTTAGGATACAAAAAAGCAAATAACAGTTAACAACTGTTATCCAGTGTTACTTATTGTAAATAATCAATTTTAACTGTTATTTATTGTTATTGATAGTTACTATTAATTATTTGAATTTATTAACACTCTCTTGAAAGTATTATTCTTTAATGCACATAACTGCTAATAACTGTCAGTGACTGTTATTAATTTTAAGTAACAATTTTACGTTAATAGTACTTTTTGGTAGTTAATTATCAATTATTATCATAAAATACAACATCATTTATGTTAAATATATAATGAAATTTGTAAAGGAAATAATATATTAAATTTAAAAATATACATTTTCTGTTTTTGATTTTGTTATTTTATACAAAGGTTCCCAGTAAAAATGGGAAAGCAAAAAAAACTGTAAATGTAAATTACTTATTCAGATAACTGCTTTCTAGCTAGTATAAAATAAAACTTATATTTAGTTATTAACAATTGTGTGCATAATTTATGTCCGCCTGAGATATTTTGAATTTCTGCATTTTCAAACTGAGTTCGCGCTGCGCGCGCATCTTGTTTACGCAGATTCAGGTGGCAAAGGCCGGGACTCTATTATTCTATAAGCGTGTCACTTGTGAGATAGACGATATTCTCTTTAAAGGAGCTCTTTGATTGGTTTAGACCGCTTGTCTCACGTGTGTCACTCGGTGAGATAGTTATGGAATAAGCCCTGGGGGGGCTTATATCGTCTATCTCGAAAGTTAATAAGCAAATACAACGTTAAATAAGCAATACTGATTTTTTTCAGAATTTTAGACATACATCTGATGCCTATAAAAGCCGTATTTTAAAATCGCGCAGTGCTGCCACTACAAAATCGGAGAAATAAAAATCTCAATTGAGATAGGACGTTCTTGAATCCGGAGCCGAGATAGGGCGTTCTTGAAGCGGCAGCCAAGATAGGGCGTTCTTGAAGCGGGCGCTGAGATAGAGCGATCTTGCATCCAGCCGACGATATGTCGAACTGAAAAACGTCTATAGTTGACTTCAATTTTATAGTGAATCATCGAAACTCTGGACCCCCCCGGAAAACCCTGCTTTGTAGGGGAGATTAGGGCGATACGAGCGCAGACAGCATATACGTGAACACAGAAAGCATGACATATTAAAAATTCTATCTCGAAAAACAAGTTTTGTACCCCGCCAAATTTTTAATATTTTTTTTAGTATAATAATACAAGCTTAAAAAAAATTGGGGCGATACGAGCGCAGGGGCAGGTAGGCGGGGCAATCGGCTGCGCGGTTGCGGCGTCAGCACCATTGTTGTCATATGAGCGCGCGCGTGGACCGAGTGTCTCTACCACTCGCGAGCCGTTTTTCGATTTTGTCTCCCCCTCTATACCGGCTACTGCAATTGGATAATGTAACCATCGTTTTTTATAGATTTTGATTCGTAGAATCTAAATTTCGAGATTACAATTTATTAAAATTGCAAGAACCATGAAGAAATTGCAAGAAGAAGACAAGTGGAACTTCGGCCAACTTCGGTGGAAGTTAGCAGAACATTCGCGTTTTATTAAAAAAATGGTCGCGGCAAAATTATCAATTCCACGGATAATTTACAGCAAATTATCAAATAATTTATTTTAGCTTGGGTTTAAAGTGCACAGCTTTGTTACGGCTAAAAAGCGGCAAATTACTGTGCCACTATCGTGTCGATAGCGCTCGTTCTTCCTGGGTTTCAGTGAGGTGACCTGCTATCTTCATACGAAGCTGACAGTACTATTGTTATAATAAATGAAAAAATAATATTTCACTATTGGAAACTGTCTAATGTTGTTACGGCAAAAAAGCGGCAAATTCCTATGTAAGTGCCCTTGTGATATATGTTATTTTTAATTAGTTTTAGACAGGTGCCCTGCCAACTTCGGTGGAAGTTAGCAGAACATTCGCGTTTTTTTAAAAAAATGGTCGCGGCAAAATTATCAATTCCACGGATAATTTACAGATAATTTACAGCAAATTATCCAATAGTTTATTTTACCTTGGGTTAAAAGTGCACAGCTTTGTTCCGGCTAAAAAGCGGCAAATTCCTGTACCGCTCTCGTCTCGATAGCGCTCGTCTTTCCTGGTTTTCAGTGAGGTAGCCTGCTAGCATCGTATGAAGATGACAGGACTATTGTTATAAAAATTAAAATAATTTTATCTGCATTTCTGTACTATACCGTTTTGTTACGGTAAAAAACGGCTTAATTCTAAGTAACTGTCGATGTAATATCAGATCTCTTTAATTAGTTTAATGGGTTGGCGACGGAGCTGTATAAGGGCTAATGAATTATTGTTTATAACAATAAAAATAATTTTTTTTATTTTTCGACAAACACACAGATGTCTTACGGCTAAAAACCGGCAAATTCCTGTACCACTAACGTGTCGATAGCGCTCGTCCTTCCTGGGTTTCAGTGAGGGAACCTGCTATCTTCATACGAAGCTGACAGTACTATTGTTATAATAAAATAAAAAATAATATTTCGCTATTGGAAACTGCCTAGTTTTGTTACGGCAAAAAAGCGGCAAATTCCTGTACCGCTCTCGTCTCGATAGCGCTCGTCTTTTCTGAGTTTCAGTGAGGTGACCTGCTAACTTCATATGAAGATGACAGGACTATTGTTATAAAAATTTTAAAAATTTTCATCTGTATTTCTGTACTATACCGTTTTGTTACGGTAAAAAAACTGCTTAATTCTAAGTAACTTTCAACGTAATATCAGATCTCTTTAATTAGGTTAATCGGTTGGCGACGCAGCTGTATAAGGGCTAATGAATTATTGTTTATAACAATAAAAATATTTTTTTTATTTTTCGACTAACGCACAGCTGTCTTACGGCTAAAAAGCGGCAAATTCCTGTGCCACTAACGAGTCGAGAGCGCTCGTCCTTCCTGGGTTTCAGTTAGGTGACCTGCTATCTTCATACGAAGCTGACAGTACTATTGTTATAATAAATGAAAAAATAATATTTCGCTATTGGAAACTGCCTAGTTTTGTTACGGCAAAAAAGCTGCAAATTCCTATGTAAATGCCGTTATGATATCTGTTGTTTTTAATTAGTTTTAGACAGGTGCTCTGCCAACTTCGGTGGAAGTTAGCAGAACATTCGCGTTTTTTTAAAAAAATGGTCGCGGCAAAATTATCAATTCCACGGATAATTTAGGGATAATTTACGGCAAATTATCCATAAGTTTATTTTACCTTGGGTTAAAAGTGTTCTGCCAACTTCAGAGACGTATCTTTTGTTAGATAATTATCTTTCAAACGACTTGAAATACTTAATAATATGTGTATGTGTATGTGTATGTATGTATGTATTGTTTGCCATTTTGAAAATTGCTAGAAATTTAAAGTTAAATATTCTTTATGGTCGAAAATGTTTGTCAATATTATGAACAGCGTGCGTGAATACATACAGTAAACTTCGATTTGCCTGGTGCTGTCCAAGGATCGTTGGAGAGCGATATGACTGGCGACGCAGCGCAGCACCTTGCCATTGTCAGCAGGGGTTACACTGCGGGACGTGTTCAGTATGGCCTGGTTCTCCTCGATTGGTCGCCCATAGATGATCGGTCTCCCATCGAATCCGATGGGTTCGTTATCTAGTAAAAAATCCAAGAGTCCTTAATATAGATTGAGCGATCGATATTTGTTCGGTTTTCGAGCGTTTTTGCGAGGTATCTCGAAATCTCGAATCGTTCTCGAAACTCGAAAGAAATCGGGAAACAGCGAAGAGAGGGCGCGTGTAGCGCGCCAAATTAACGCTAGTATTAGTTATTACTTAGATCATTTATTATATAAACTCTTAAAATGTGCAACAGTTGAACAACTGAAGTAAGTTTTAGAACACGGAGCGACGGTGGGGAAGTTTTCAATAAAAAATACCGAAACATTCAAAATTTCGCATAATGCAGAAGAAAAAAGAAAAAAAAAGGTTTGAAATTGATGTATTTCAACTATTAAAGACTGACAACTCACCTAGGAATAGGGTCACGTTCGCGGGCGGCCTGCCCTCCTCAGCAACGCAGCTGACCTCCATCTTCTCGCCGGACTTGTACGGGCTATTCTTGTTCAGGCTGAGCTGCGGCTGCAGCGGCGGCCCTGCGAAGTTCGCATATAATTCTTTATTTTGGACTCCAGTGTACACTACCGAACTTATCGCCATAAAGCACCACGCGAATTCTTTGATTTACATTTTTCTTTTAAACATGCCACGTAAGCTCGCACGCGGACTTGACGTCGCGCTACGTTCCTCTCCCCACCCCCTTACTTATATAGAAGTTTTTCAAACCTGCGAGCATAACATTTTTTAACTCCCGCAATACACAAGGGGAGAGCGAAGCATATGAATTTTTAAAGTACGCCCGCTGTCCCGAGAGGGAGTTCAGGAAAATGCAATAAATATTGAGGAGTAAGTCAGGAATAAATTGCCTCGTGTACGCTCCATGAATTTCTAATCCATTTTTCTATTATTTATATTAACAGAAGAACAGTGCAAAAGTGTTAGAATTGCGGGTCCTCTTAAGCCGCTGCCATACTTCCCATCTCACCTCTACTCTAGCGCCCCCTTTAGATACTGAGCACGGCTCTGTGCGGAGAGCCAGTCAGTGCTCTACGTGAGCTGAAGCGAGTGACATCGCGTCCGAGTCAGATTATACTTTTACTAATACTTATATCTGTTATATATATATATAAAGAGCGTTGTGTGATATATCTGTTCTAATAAGCTACTTATTATACTTTAATCTCCGCGTGTGTGTGTTAACTCTTTTGTGCCTTCGTTTCCTGCTTCCACCATCCACATATCCTTATCAGGTTATGGGCCCAGGAGGAAGGAAGGATGCCGTGAGCACGCACGAGAAGGAAACTGCGACGGAGGAAGCTGCGGCGGAGGAAAATGCAACGGAGGAAACTGCGACGGAGGAGACAGCGACGGAATGGACAGCGACTGATATATAGAAGCGACGGACGAAACTCACAGAAGTAAGTGAGACTGTGAAAATTCTGATTAGAGACAGTGCGCGACCGTTGAAATAATTTGGTTTCTTTATGGCGACGGGAGAAAAACGCGTAATACCGATAATAAGAGTTTATTTGCGTTGCGTATCGTGCGGCTGTGTAAATCGCGAGTGAGAAA
This sequence comes from Torymus aiolomorphi, assembly GCA_036365515.1. Lineage (NCBI taxonomy): Eukaryota > Metazoa > Arthropoda > Insecta > Hymenoptera > Torymidae > Torymus > Torymus aiolomorphi. The sequence goes on from CM070874.1 coordinate 94,167,280, forward strand.
AAGTTTGAACGAAATCGTCCAATTTTCTCGAAACGCAAGGGACGGACACGTCCCGGTGTCGCGGCGCGCAAACCCGCCGCAACAGGTTTGAACGCGCACGTCGGCCCCCAACGAGCAAAAATGGCGGCGCGCCGGGAGCTTCTCTATGCCCGCGCTGAGAGAGAGAGAGAGAGAGAGAGAGAGAGAGAGAGAGAGAGAGAGAGAGAGAGAGAGAACCTCGAACAGCGTGATGGCAGCGCACGGCATATTCATGTGTGCCTGCGCTAGAGTACGGAAGCCCGTACGGCTCACCCCCCACCATGTCGCTTGCGTCGCTAGCGCGAGGCACTAGTGCCAAGCGCACAAACAAAAAAGGCGGCCATAACCACAAATAGCACCCTGATGTCAATATTGGACGTGATTAAAATAAAGGACAAGTCGTCAGAGTTAAAAATAGCAAGGTTGTTTATTCTCTTAGGATGTTTATTAAAGGGAGATAAAATAAAATATCTGTCAATACACTAAAAAACAGACTAAGTCTGCGATGGTTCTTACTTCTAAAGCAAGGAAGGTATGTAGCATATAAAGTACTTAATAACCTTTTATACATTATAAGTATATATTGGAATAATTGGTGTCAATATTAGTTTTTAGACTTTTTAAATATCTTTAGTAATTTTTTACATTTTATAACGTCCATCTTCGACATCGTGGTGTTGATGCAGTGAAAAGCCGCTTTTTGTGCATGCGCTTGGCACTAGTGCCTCGCGCTATAGCGACGCGAGCAATTCTTAGCAATTCTTGAATATCGTGTTGTCTACAATTCTTTATAGAAAATATTTTTTCACTAAAATTTTAGCCATCTATAAAAATGATTTGAATTATAAAATTTAAAAGAATATCAAATTTCGTGTGACAATGTAAAAAATTATTATAGTACATTTCGACACGGGTGGGGAAGTCGATTATTTAGCTGGTGTGACTTTTTGCACGAGCGAAGCGAGTGCGAAAAAGTCATACCACCTAAATAATCGACTTACGCACTAGTTTCGAACGGTATTTTATACCACGAGCGCCGAAAAATCATATCAAAGTTGTGATTTTGAGGTTAGAGTGGTATAAAAGATATTTAAAAAGTCTAGGAAACTAATATTGACTCCAATTACTCCAATATATACTTATAATGTATGAATGGTTATTAAGTATTTTGTTCGCGCCTTAGCGCTGCATATTATCGCCAGGATGGTTTGACTGCCTTTCGCTGCGTTCAAACTTCGCGCGCTCCTTTGTGCCGACTGTGGAGGAAGAGGGCGCTTGAGTGGGCTGCGCGCGCGCCGGCGCTCCTATCGTCGCGTCGAGGGGAGGCGCGCGCCGGCCCCGAGTCAGTCAGCCCGAGAGCTTCGCCACAGGAGGTGCTCCTGAGTTCTAACGTCTCCTTGAGCTGAAAAGGTTTCTGATTGCTTGCGAGATAGTGCGTGTAGTGCGTGAAGTTTGGTTGTGTGCAAAATTGTGCTGTGGTGGTGTCGGGCGCCCATCTCGCGTGCGGTGAAAGTGCGAGGTTCTCCCCGTGCGCGCGGAATTCACGGCCGACGCGTCAACGTAACCCGCCCCGAGGACGACTTCGGCAACTCTTGTGTCTGGTTGGTACTGCAGAGCGAGACGGGAGACGTCCCTGCCCGAGACGTCGGGGCTCCCTGCAGACCGCTCTCAACTCCGGCGTCGGCCAGTTTTCTCGCACGACCGCCTCCTTAACACTGTCCACGGCGACATCCCCTTTGATTCCTTTTAGGTAAGAGCGCTCAAACTGCAACTAATTGCCAATTAGGTTAGGTTATAAGCATGCGGGCGTTAAAAAATTGTAATCTTTAGTTTTATTTTGTTTTCTTTCAGTACACTGTCGTTATTATAATTCATTGTATTTTATCTTAAGGTATGTAAAATAAATAACCCTTCACTCACTCATCCTCGTCTTTCCTTAGTATGAACTCGCCTTGAGTTCAGTATATGGGTAAAATTAATTTGAACATATTTTATATGCTACATACCTTCCTTGCTTTAGAAGTAAGAACCATCGCAGACTTAGTCTGTTTTTTAGTGTATTGACAGATATTTTATTTTATCTCCCTTTAATAAACATCCTAAGAGAATAATCAACCTTGCTATTTTTAACTCTGACGACTTGTGTCCTTTATTTTGATCACGTTCAGTATTGACATCAGGGTGCTATTTGAGGTTATGGCCGCCTTTTTTGTTTGTGCGCTTGGCACTAGTGCCTCGCGCTAGCGACGCGAGCGACACGGTGGGGGGTGAGCCGTACGGGCTTCCGTAAGGGAGAGAAAGAGAGAGAGAGAGAGAGAGAAGGAGACGAGGCACGAGTTTGTCAGCGGTGCCTCGTGTACCGTGTGCGCGCGCTGGGAGGGAGAGCGGCGTCGATCCGTCACCCGCATCAAGGCGCGTGAGGGAAGGTAGCGACCGAGCTCCCGCATGCAGTCCGCATGAAGCGGAGGCAGCGACAGAAAAGTCACTGCGCGCAGTGAGCGCGCTATAGTGAAAACAAATGAGTAAGAGAGGTAGCGCAAGCATACTGTTTCGAGGAAGCGCGCGCGGCGATTTTGCGACTACAGGAGATTGAATGTATAGCGCTATACGACGAAAGAGAGACAGAAAGTGAAACGTAAATTTTTAAGACATTGCACAGCGGCCGATTATGCTTCGCGAATTACTTTTTAATTTTAAAATTAACGTATGCATATGAATGGTTAAAAATAATATTCTGTATACAGATAAAATAAATCTCGAGTAATCCCCGCGAATGCAGGAGGAATAAAAACTTAGTATGTCTAAAAAATTGAATACTTGTGATCAAAACTGAAGTATAATATTCCTTACTGTAGAATTATTGAATATTATAAATGAATAAAATTGCGTCTGCACTCGATTAACTACAAAGTTTTGATCTTATTTTAAAATCTTGTGTAAACTCGTAGTACTTGTGTTCGGCACGGTTTGTTTATTGAAAGATTTTTGTAACAACAATGACGCGAACAGTGCATCTTGGAAGATGCAATCGAAAAAGGCAGAGTTAGAGGGCCGATCGCTGCTGAAGCCGTGTTGTCACAAAGGCAAGAATACCTCTCAAAATAGCGAGTGAGAATGAGACGAAGAAGAACGAGTCAGCGAGTGAGAATAATGCGAACAGGTCGAGTCCGGTACTGGAAGCGAATGAAGCCGAGAATAATCGATAGCGATATGCGATCGATAGTGACGGCAGCAAGTGACAGAGCGAAGGTGACGGTGCTACAGCGACGAGAGAAAGCGATGAAATTTTGAGAGGTAAACTAAGTATATCAAACGTACGAAAAATAAATCCAATTGGTACATATAGAAAAATTATATATAAATAAAAACGTGATACCAAATTTTAATTCTACAAAAGAAAATCTAGCTAGTAAAACAACTAATGATAATTGTACTGCAGTAGTACAAAAACGAGCGATAGAAACGTATGCTAATACGATAGAAAATAAATTGACAGATGACCCACATATATTTGATAATTGGAGTTTTCGTAATTTCACGTAAGTGAAAATTAATATAAATAAAATCAAATATAAATAAAACATTTTATATGAGACGGAAAATCAAAATTGAATTTTGAATGAGACTGGATGTTGACTGAATGTGATAAAAATGTTTATAAAATGATATTTTCGGAATCTTCTTAGATCTGAACTACAAATGAGCGACCTATTGGATAACTGATTTGATTGTAAAAGCGAGTGTTTATCTAAATAAAACTATTTCAATATGCTTGGTGAACGTAAGTCTGGAATTCAATAACACTGTTAATATCGGTGCGACAGAGCGTAGACAGTGTTATGGCACGCGATATAGGAATTGTTGAAAGAAAGGGCGAGAGTTTTCGTGGAAGGTGTTGAGGACTTAATAATGGCTTGTAATAATTTAGCCTTAGTTTTATTTCAGATCGAGGAAGGAAATGGTTTCTATTTATACTGCTGAAAGCATGATATGCAAACGATTGCCATATATAGAGGCGAATTTGGAGACTGTATATGCGAGCTCGAGATAAGCGAAAGGAGTTCTATGTTTAGTGTAATAATAAACGATCTAGCGACTGTGTCGCCAATTGCAGCAGCAGTAAAAGACCTAAATTTGATTAACAAATTGATGGTAAATTGGCGCAACTGAAGGGGTTTAAAGAAAAAGCGAGTGTCTTTATCGACAGATTTGAGGACGTAGTTAGATCATATAGTGTAATTATCTTACTGAAGTCGATATTTACCCGAAATTGAGAAGAACGCTTTTTACAGTGCCGTCGTAAGCGCAGTGACGCAAATAATGAATATCGACTTCATGACAAAAAGCATGGCTGGTAAACAGTTAACAGACGAGAGTCTAAAGTTGTATATTATGCAGGTGGAAAGCGTCTAAAGGCAGACGGTGACGGCAGTGACGGATACCAAGTCTGCACACTTAAGCGCCTTGGACAAGGTTAGATGTTATGAGTGCGACGGTTTTGGACACATGTCAAAAATTATCCCAGGCTCGGCATCGGGAAGAAGCAGTGCTTCGAATGCGAACAGTTTTGTGACCACATCGCCGCCAACTGCCGACAACTGACCAGCGGAGCGACAGTTCAAGGTGCGGGAATGTACGATATGAACCGTATAATCGCGGAGGTGGATGTAACCGAGGTTGTTGTAGCGAGGGTGAGCGTAAGGGCGATGAATGTGGATTGTCGGAGAGATTCGAAAGGATCGAGACAGGACAAGCAAGGTATGTGAAGAGAGCGGCGAGGCTGGAGTGGTTCAGAAAAGGGCAGTGAGAAGGCTGAAAATGTTAGTACTGGAAATAAAGCGAGTGATCGTGGAGCAGCGGACCTGTAAAGCGACAAATGTGATTGAATATGAACGAGCGAAATGTGTAGGCATACAATGCTAAACTTGTTTCCGCCTCAACTGTGAATAGCGATTTGGACTGGTGATAGATGCTGTGGTGACGAAGCATTTCGAGAAATTCGAGTTTGAGTTTTAAATGGTCTTAACATGTAACAAGATGAAAATAAATATACAAATGAAAGCGACAGTGTAAACTTAAAATCGGAGGGAGTCGGTACAGTTGAAGTATTTGCGGGTGATAATAAATTACTGAAACTTGATAATGTGATTTACGCTGAAAATCTATCAGAGAACCTATTGTCATTGCGAAACTTAACTTATTTAGGGCTATGCGTTTACTTTGAGGTGTTTGAAATTTCGAACGTTCATAGTGAACGAAAGATTTTTGCCATTTTCAAATTTAGCCGAATTTGGCTACTTAATACATTTAAAATCGGATAATAATTGTATTTCTTCACTTCTCACTCTTGCAGTCACCAATGAACCACACTCCGGGGAATTCTAACCAGAATTAGAAACTTTAAGTTAATATTTCGTTCATTATGAACGTTCGGAATTTCAAACACGTTTACTTTGATAATATACAGATTAATATCTATAGAATGTTGTCCGTTGGGTATTTATTAGAAACGGTATTGGATGATAGAATTTGAAATAAATAAAGCGAATGTTGACTGTAACGTGAATAGAAACAGAGAAAATAGCCCATGTAACTACGAAAGAAACATGACTAAACGAAAAGCGACTGAAATAGTGGAAGCGAGTGCAGAGAAATAGAGACAGAGAAATAAACGATGAGATTTGTTCGGGCTTCGAAAACATACGGGACAGAAAAATTAAGCAATTCAAATTAAGCGACTAAAAATGAGAAACCACAGTGCGATAGAGAGCGACAGAATCCTTTAACAGATCATACATACTAATGTTTATGGGTATAATAAGCCCTGCTACGTACCCAAAGAGATACAAATATATTTCTGTCTTCGTGGACGATTTTTCTCGTTTAGCCATGACCAATACGATGAAAAGAAAAGATGAAACAGGATACTGTTTTTAATCTTTGAAAGAATTTTTGCTAAGAAAAGATGCGAAGGTTTGCTATTTGCGAAGCGATCAGAGAACAGAATTCACGGGTGAATATGCAACTGAGTGAATATGTTCTGAGAAAGTTAAATATAAAATTACAGCTGGCGTGTCATGATAAGCCGCGCCGTGATGGTGCCGATGAAATGTTTGATAAGATTATTCAGAGATAAATGCGAGTGTTAATACGAAACTCTGTATTTTAAATACTGCAGTTCATGCATGCAACAGACGCATCACATGCTCAAATAATGTGGCTTCGCCTATTAAAACTTTCAATCCACATTGTAAAATGGTTATTATGCAACTAAATCGTTTTGTAGATGCATTGCGAATTTAAGTGTAACGACTGAGAGGCCAGAAGTTAATCCAAACATCTGATTCGTTGAATTCGATGTGAAAATTAGAGAACGGAGGGAGAAATTAAGAGAGACTGAGGTCTTTTTTTATTGGCTGAAGAAAAACGATGAATCTGTAATTCATTGAGACATCATAAAAGCGACAGATATATTAAACTTGACAAAGGCAGACATAAGCGACTGGAAGACTGTAAACTCTGAAATTGATACAAACACCTGGTTTGATGAGTTTGAGACTGAAACAACCGAAACGGAGGGAGAGACAAAAAGAGGTCGTGGTCTTTCGCGAAAGGTGAGAGATATCAAATCTCAAGAGACGGAATCACTTAAAGAGACGACTCACGCTCTACTAGCTGAAATAAATGAAGACTCCGTAAATTATCAAAAGGCCATGAAAGCGACTGATAGACTCAGATGGATGTTAAACAGTATTTTTGAGCGGCCACTTGAATGTTCCAGTTTATATGGAAATTCTAAACGGAATCGAATGTGCGACAGAACTTAAGTGAAAGAAAATATGCAAACTGAAAAAGGCCTTGTATGATTTGAAAGTGAGCCCAAAATGCTGGAATGAGAAATTTACTGGAATTGTAACGAAATTTGGATTGAAACCAAATAATAACGAGCATTGTCTGTTTACCTGGCGTGAAGGTAATAAATTTCTGATTCTGATTCTGTATGTCGATGACATATTACTGGCATGTAATGACAGAGAGAGAATACACGTGAGACGAAACAGAGTCTTAGTAGAAATTTTGAAATGACTAATATAGGAGAGCCTAAAAATTTTCTTGGTCTAGAAATCAAAAGAGACAGAGAAGCGAGAGTAGTGCAAATCGACGAAGAAAAGTATATAATAAAACGGGTTGATAACTAAATTTGGCTTTCAGGACATGCACCCACAACGAAGGCCCATGATTACGAATTGAAAGCGAAAAGAGCGAAAAGAGATTGAAAACATTGCTGTACTTATAACGACAGAAAATAATGATAATATACCCTATTGCAAAGTTACAGGTACATTTTGTACTGAGCAAATGCATGCAAATCCGACATAGCTTATGCGGTTAACGTATTAAGCAGGCACCAAATCATCCTACCGACAGCGACTGGCAAGGAGTGAAACGAATGTTCAGATACCTTAAGGGTATTAAAGCTGTATGCTTGAATTATCTAGGCAAAAGCGACATTTTCGAAAGTTACTCGGATGCGAGTTTTGGCGACCGTTAAAGTTCTCTGACAACGAGCGGCTATATCATTAAATTCTTGGAGATGCCATTGCTTGGAGGGCACGCAATGTGTCTAGCGGAATATGTATTAATGAGCGACTGTAGTACAGAATTGATCTCCATACATAATTCCTTAAAATTATGCTATCCAAAGAGTTTACGCTAATTATTTTATGGTGCAATAACCGATAAGCTAAATCAAATGTTAAAACGGGCGACGGTAATAGGTTGCGACATATGACCGATGTAATAGAGCATTATGTGAAAGAATGCGTTAAGCGACAGCTTGTACGTGTAATTTGAATTGCATAAAAATTAGCTGGACTAATTTTAATTTTAGAATTTTCATTTCATCTCGTTTATAATGTTCTTCTATGTTACAGACAACAAATAAGGATTTGACTGACAGCGTAGCTTAACGTACCCGAGAGAGTGTGTTAGAATTGAGTGTCCTCTTAAGCCGCTGCCGTACTTCCCATCTCACCTCTACTCTAGCGCCCCCTTTAGATACTGAGCACGGCTCTGTACGGAGAGCCAGTCAGTGCTCTACGTGAGCTGAAGCGAGTGACATCGCGTCCGAGTCAGATTGTGCTTTTACTAATACTTATATCCGTTATATATATATATATAGAGAGCGTTGTGTGATATATCTGTTCTAATAAACTACTTATTATACTTTAATCTCCGCGTGTGTGTGTGTGTTAACTCTTTTGTGACTTCGTTTCCTGCTTTCACCATCCACATATCCTTATCAAAAAGAAAGAAAAAATACTCACTCGCAACAATCATACGCACGGAATTGAAGCTCTCGCTGCGCCCCTTGTGCGGGGTGAGGTAACAGGTGACGTTCCCGTCGTGCTTCTCCCTGATTGTCGAAATCCTAACTCCGCACTGGCCCTTATCCAAACCGTCGCCGAAATACTCGATGCCATCCTCAGAGGGTTGGCTCTGCGATAGTACGAGGCTACCCTCGCCCGGTATGGTGAATCGACAGACCTGCAACGCCACGGCCGCCTTGCAGAGGATCGTCTGGCTCTGGCCAAGTCGCACTGCCACCTGGTTGTCCGGCTCAATCTCCACTGGCAGGTTCGTCTTGAATGCTGTGGCGACAGAAATAGAGATGGGATTATAATTAGTTGACCACCTAGAATCTTTAACCGCCACTAACATGTTTCTCATTTTATATATTTTTACAGACATACACCCTACAATCTCTAAAATGGATACAATCTTAAATGAGATTAAATCGGTAAAAAAGGGAAATCGCAATTACTCGAGGACGTTATTGCTCTTATGAGTTGCTAATTTTCCAAAATTTTCTATACTTGAATGCTTTAAGGAAAACATGCTCAGACTATTCTATCTATTTCCATGTCACTTAAACCTGTACTCAAAGACCGTTTTACCATGCTGTCAAGTGGGGGAATAAATCTAACAGAGAGAGAGAGAGAGAGAGAGAGAGAGAGAGAGAGAGAGAGAGAGAGAGAGAGAGAGAGAGAGAGAGAGAGAGAGAGAGAGAGAGAGAGAGAGAGAGAGAGAGAGAGAGAGAGAGAGAGAGAGAGAGAGAGAGAGAGAGAGAGAGAGAGAGAGAGAGAGAGAGAGAGAGAGAGAGAGAGAGAGAGAGAGAGAGAGAGAGAGAGAGAGAGAGAGAGAGAGAGAGAGAGAGAGAGAGAGAGAGAGAGAGAGAGAGAGAGAGAGAGAGAGAGAGAGAGAGAGAGAGAGAGAGAGAGAGAGAGAGAGAGAGAGAGAGAGAGAGAGAGAGAGAGAGAGAGAGAGAGAGAGAGAGAGAGAGAGAGACAAAAAGGAGAATTGATTAAACCACCCTCCATACTCCATTTTCGCCGGTTTTGCGCCGCCTAGAATCTCCGGGCGCGCGTGCACACACTTTTGCTACCGTATTTCTTGCACCCGGGCTAATCAGATTTGCGAAATTTATGCGCGCATCCTTCGGTTTCTTGTGCACGCTTGAACTACGCTCTAAATACGCGATTTAAATGTCATGTACGGAGCTAAAACTTGTCTTCTTATTTTTTTATTTTTTTTTTTTTTAACACACATTGAGTACTATATAGATAGAATGAAAGCTATAGCTGAAATAAACCTCTAGTTATATTTTTACAATATCAGCCTTTATTCCTTTTTGAACAATTTTCATCTTTTAAGCGAAAACAAAAACCTACAACATAAAACCAAAATTTCTTTTGTGAGCAATAAGCATTATTCCCCACAATTCATAATACTTGCGCTGAGCCACATTTAACAATAATTCAAAAGCGTGAAATAATAATAACATAATAACTATGGAATGAGCCTTCCCTACATAAGCCCGGACACAGCAACAAACGTAATTACGAGCTCGTAATAAAATCCAATAACAATCGGCCACAGAAGCTCCGCAACGAGCCCAGAACAAAAGTACTAGAGTAGATAAACTAGGTCGGTTCTGCGTCTCCTCACCAGTCGCCCACCAGCCGACCTGTGCAGCGCTCTGATTAGTTGAGACGGGGAGGTGAGGCCCTGCCCACTTTCGAGAAGCTTTTACCCTTCTATTTGTAATAACGTCATCGAATAAAATTTATTCGTATTTTGTTGCCACATTTTTGCATGACGGTCAAATTGTTATTTACTAGCGACCTCGGCGGCGGGCGGCGGCGGCGCGGCGGCGCGCGCGCGCGGGGACTAGCATCTTACCGCGGTGACAAGCTAGACGACCGCGGGGATGAGCTGATTCGCGCGGCGGGCGCGCGGAGATGAGCATATTACCGCGGTGGGTAGCTGATTTCCGCGGTCATTAACATACACCGCCCGCGTGTAAGTATATTTACCGCGTTGATGAGCTGACTTTCGCGAGCATTAGTCTATCGTCGCTGGTAAGATATTTACCGCCCGTTTATTTTTTCGAGGTGGCCTGCATTTTGATGTGACTAACTCAGTAAGTGTATTTCGGCTATAGCATGCTGAACAATCGCATCTCTTCGTTGTTCCAATATTCGTAGTTGCCTTATCGCTATTAACCTTCTGACGGCCGGCATTTTTCCTACTGAAAAACTGCAACTTTCTCGAAATTTTCCATATAAAATGTTTCTTAAGTAATAGTATATGTGGGCCGATCATGGAATGACGCCATATGGCGTCATGCCGGCTGTCAGAAGGTTAATTCTAAGAACTCCAGAGTATTTCAATTGCGTTCTCCTTGTAATCGTTTCCTGACAACGACTCACAAAACTTTATAGTATTTCATAGAATTTTATCCGGTAAATCGAAATACTATTTTGGTTGACTGCATATACAAACGATAAGAGTGACGACGTCGATGGAAAACCTAGATATAATACTTATTGAAGTGGCCGATACAAAGGAGGCAAGACAAGTATTTCACTCTTGCCAGCAACCCCGACACGGGTGACGTCATCGCATGCTGTGCAGGTTGAAACACGTGCCTTCTGGTACGAGTATTTTGCGGGCATTCGCCTATCGTCGCTGGTAAGATAATTACCGCGAGAGAGCGAGTGACAGAAAGCAAGAGAGAGCGAGAGAGAGAGAGAGAGAGAGAGAGAATTTTCAAGGTGGCTCGCATGTATGATGTGACTAACTCAGTAAGTATATTTCGGCAATAGCATAGTGAACTCTAAACCCGGTTGGCCCGACACAACAGGATGTATAGTTTTTATCTCGAGTGTGCTTCATGCGTCAATAGGGTCGTATTTTTACGACGCTGACCCATACACGTACGTGCGCGTGCACGTTTGACGAAACGTTGTTCCTTTTTCACATCTGGAGTACGTGTATAGTGCCGCTAATCTTTTCGATGTCCACCCTTGCTTTTCATAAGATGTGTATTTTGAATCTCAGTAATGTTTCGAAGAAAATGTGCTCACGGGGTGGACGTTGACGCAAACTCCGACGAGATGCTACACGGGCGACGTCATCGCATGCTGTGCAGGTTGAAACGTGCCTTCTAGTACGAGTATTTTGCGGGCATTAGTCTATAGTCGCTGGTAAGATAATTACCGCGAGAGAGCGAGAGAGCGAGAGAGCTTGAGAAAGAGAGAGAGAGAGCGCGAGAGAGCGAGAGCGATCGAGAAAGAGAGCGCGAGAGCGAATTTTCGAGGTGGCTTGCATGTATGATGTGACTAACTCAGTAAGTATATTTCGGCTATAGCATACTGAACTCTAAACCCGGTTGGCTAGACACAACAGGATGTATAGTTTTTATCTCGAGTGTATTTCATGCGTCAATATGGTCGTATTTTTACGACGCTGATCTATGCATATACGTGTGCGTGCACGTTTGACGAAGCGTTCTCCCTTTTTCCCATCTGGAGTACGTGTATAGTGCCGCTAATCTTTTTGATGCCCACCCTTGTTTTTCATAAGATATGTATTTTGAATCTGAGTAATATTTCGAAGAAAATGTGCTCACGGGGTGGACGCTGACGCAAACTCCGACGAGATGCTACGGAAACCCAGGAAGGACGAGCGCTATCGACACGATAGTGGCACAGGAATTTACCACTTTTTAGCCGTAAGACAGCTGTGTATTTGTCGAAAATTAAAAAAAATTATTTTTATTGTTATAAACAATAATTCATTAGCACTTATATAGCTTCGTCGCCGACCGATTAAACTAATTAAAGAGATCTGATATTACATCGACAGTTACTTAGAATTAAGCCGTTTTTTTACCGTAACAAAACGGTATAGTACAGAAATGCAGATGAAATTTTTTTTTAATTTTTATAACAATAGTTCTGTCATATTCACACGAAGCTAGCAGGTCACCTCACTGAAACCCAGGAAAGGCGAGCGCTATCGAGACGAGAGCGGTACAGAAATTTGCTGCTTTTTAGCCGTAACAAAACTGTGCAGTTTCCAATAGTGAAATATTATTTTTTATTTTATTATAACAATAGTACTGTCAGCTTCGTATGAAGATAGCAGGTTACCTCACTGAAACCCAGGAAGCACGAGCGCTATCGACACGTTAGTGGTACAGGAATTTGCCGCTTTTTAGCCGTAACAAAACTATGTAGTTTTCAATAATGAAATATGATTTTTTATTTTATTATAACAATAGTACTGTCAGCTTCGTATGAAGATAGCAGGTCACCTCACTGAAACCCAGGAAGTACGAGCGCTATCGACACGTTAGTGGTACAGGAATTTTCCGCTTTTTATCCGTAAGACAGCTATGTGTTTGTCGAAAAATAAAAAAAATTATTTTTATTGTTATAAACAATAATTCATTAGCACCTATACAGCTCCGTCGGCGACCCATTAAACTAATTAAAGAGATCTGATATTACATCGACAGTTACTTAGAATTAAGCCGTTTTTTTACCGTAACAAAACGGTATAGTACAGAAATGCAGATGAAAATTTTTTTAATTTTTAAAACAATAGTCCTGTCTTCTTCATATGAAGCTAGCAGGTCACCTCACTGAAACCCAGAAAAGACGAGCACTATCGAGACGAGAGCGGTACAGGAATTTGCCGCTTTTTAGCCGTAACAAAGCTGTGCACTTTAAACCCAAGCTAAAATAAACTATTGGATAATTTGCCGTAAATTATCCGTAAATTATCCGTGGAATTGATAATTTTGCCGTGACCATTTTTTAAAAAAAACGCGAATGTTCTGCTAACTTCCACCGAAGTTGGCAGAGCACCTGTCTTCTTCTTACAATTTCTTCAAGGTTCTTGTAATTTTAATAAATTTTAATCTCGAAATTTAGATTCTACGGATAAAAATCTATAAAAACCGATGGTTACATTATCCAATTGCAGTAGCCGGTATAGAGGGGGAGACAAAAGCGAAAAATTTTCCGGCTCTTGGGCCAGGTAGAATCGCTAGAAACTGAAAAACGGCTCGGGCGTGGTAGAGACACTCGGTCCACGCACGCTCTCATGTGACAACAATGCCACTGATGCCGCACCGCGCAGCCGACTGCCCCGCCTACCTGCCCCTTCGGCCGCTTGCTGTTTGCAACTTTTGCGTTCTTTTCTCAATTACACTGTCTGCGCTCGTATCACCCCAATCTCCTTCAAAGTAGGGTTTCCCGGACATACGATTTTCCTACCAATTTTTTTTTAAGCTTGCATTATTATACAAAAAAAAATCTTAAAAATTTGGCGGGGTACAAGACTTGGTTTTCAGGATAAAATTTTTAATATGTCATGCTTTCTGTGTTCACGTATATGCTGTCTGCGCTCATATTGCCCCAATCTCCCCTTCAAAGCAGGGTTTTCCGGACATCCGATTTTGCTCCAAAATTTTTTTAAGTTTGTATTATTATACTAAAAAAGATATTAAAAATTTGGCGGGGTATAAAAATTCGTTTTCGAGATATAATTTTTTATATGTCATGGTTTATGTGTTCACATATACGCTGTCTACGCTCGTATCGCCCTAATCTTCTCCACAAAGCAGGGTTTTCCGGGGGGGGGTCCAGAGTTACGACGATTCACTATAAAATTGAAGTCAACTATAGACGTTTTTCAGTACGACATGTCGTCGGTAGGATGCAAGATCGCTCTATCGCAGTGCCCGCTTCAAGAACGCCCTATCTCGGCTCCGGATTCAAGAATGCCCTATCTCAATTGAGATTTTTGTTTCTCAGATTTTGTAGTGGTAGCACTGCGCGATTTTAAAATACGGCTTTTATAGGCCTTCGCTTATTAACTTGTGAGATAGACGATATAAGCCCCCCGGGGACTTATTCCATAACTATCTCACCGAGTAACACGCGTGAGACAAGCGGTCTAGACCAATCAGAGAGCTCCTTTACAGAGAATATCGTCTATCTCACAAGTGACACGCTTATAGAATAATAGGGCCCCGGCCTTTGCTACCTGAATCTGCGTGAACAAGATGCGCGCGCAGCGCGAACTCAGTTTGAAGATGCAAAAATTCAAAATATCTCAGACGGACATAAATTGTGCACACAATTGTTAATAACTAAATATAAGTTTTAATTTATACTAGCTAGAAAGCAGTTATCTGAATAAGTAATTTACATTTACAGTTTTTTTTTGCTTTGTATAAAATAACAAAATCAAAAACCGAAAATGTATATTTTTAAATTTAATATCTTATTTCCTTTACAAATTTCATTATATATTGTATTTAACATAAATGATGTTGTATTTTATGATAATAATTGATAATTAACTACCAAAAAGTACTATTAACATAAAATTGTTACTTAAAATTAATAACAGTCACTGACAATTATTAGCAGCTATGTGCATTAAAGAATAATACTTTCAAGATAGTGTTAATAAATTCAAATAATTAATAGTAACTATCAATAACAATAAATAACAGTTAAAATTGATTATTTACAATAAGTAACACTGGATAACAGTTATTAACTATTATTTGCTTTTTTGTATCCTAAAACCATTTCTCACATGGAACCATCAGAAAAAGCAAATAAATGCAAATAAGTACTTACAAATATTTATAGGAATTCACAACACTTACTATCTGTTACAGGCATCCCAAAACGTCCTGTTATTATTTGTTATTAGCATTTATTTGCTTTTATTGACATTTTTATGAAAAAGATATTTTCGCCTGGGATGCATGTCTATAGACGTAGCTGTAAAAAATAATTAGATCAACTATAATGTTGAATCTGATTCATTTAAAGATATAAACTTTTATTACGAAGCAAAGGCAATTAAATAAGCAATTCTGATTTTTTTCAGAATTTTAGACACACATCTGATGTCTATAAAAGCCGTATTTTTTTTTTAAATCGCGCAGTGCTGCCACTACAAAATCTGAGAAACAAAAATCTCTTTTCCTTGGGCGTTCTTGAATCCGGAGCCGAGATAGGGCGATACTAAAAAAAGATATTATAAAACTGATGGGGTGTAGGTTCGATTTTACGAGTAAGAATTTTTTTCGGCCTCGCACCCCCGTTTTTCCCCTCTAAAGGTAGTGTCCGGACATAGGATTTTGCTCTAAATTTTTTTCTAGGTTAGTATTATAATTTACAAGAAGCCTTCAAAAAACTAGCAGGGTATAAGTTCGACTTTACGAGTTAGAATTTTTTTTTTCGGTCTCGCATTCCCGTTTTTCCCACCAAGGGTAGTTTTTGGACATGGGATTTTGCTCTGAATATATTTTCCATTTCAATTTTGCCATTTACAAGAGTTCCTAACAAAATTAGCGTCGTATGATGCCATTTAAATGTCATGGATATATTAGTTATGTATGGGCTTGAAGTTTGCAGCGCTCGACTCGAGCACTTTCATAAATTTTTTTTTTTTTTTATTTCAGTGTTCTATTCGGTAAAAAACCGCAGCATAACACAAGAAATGTTGAAAATAACAATTCCCGAACATACCCATACACAAAACAACCCTTAAATAAGAGATTGAGGCGAAACGTGAGCATACAGCGTATGCGTGAACCTACACGATGATCTATCGAAAATTTTATCTCCAAAACGAAGTCTTATACCCCACTAAATTTTTAATATGTTTTTTAGTGTAACAATACAAGCTTAAAAAAAATTAACACGTAAATCGTATGTCCGGAAAACCCTGCTTCGAAGGGGAGATTGGGGCGATATGAGCGCATACAGCGTACACATGAACACATACACCGAGACATATCGAAAATTCTATCTCGACAACGAAATCTTATACCCCGCCAAATTTCTAATATCATTTTTAGTATAACAATACAAGCTTAAAAAAAATTAACAAGAAACTCGTATGTCCGGAAAACTGTGCTTTGAAGGGGAGATTGGGCGATATGAGCGCACACAGCGTACACATGAACACATACACCATTACATATCGAAAATTCTATCTCGCAAACGAAGTCTTACACCCCGCCAAGTTTTTAATATGTATTTTAGTATAAAAATATAAACTTAAAAAAAAATTAACAAGAAAATCGTATGTCCGGAAAACCCTGCTTGGAAGCTGAGGTTGGTGCGATACGAGCGGAAAGCGAGTATAAATGAAAAGGATGATATATCTAAAATTCTATCTCGAAAAAAAGATCTTATACCCCGCCAAATTTTTAATATGTTTTTTAGTATAAACATAGAAGCTTAAAAAAAATTAACAAGAAAATCGTATGTCCGGAAAACCCTGCTCGGAAGGGGAGATTGGGGCGATACGAGCGCATACCGAGGATACGCGAACACCTAAAGGATGATCTATAGAAAATTCAACTCAAAAACGAGATCTTATTCCCCACCAAATTTTTAATATCTTTTTTAGTATAACAATACAAGCTTAAAAAAAAATTAAGAAGAAAATCGTATGTCCGGAAAACTGTGCTTTGAATGGGAGATTGGGGCGATATGAGCGCATACAGCGTACACATGACACATACACCATGACATATCCAAAATTCTATCTCGCAAACGAAGTTTTATACCCCGCCAAGTTTTTAATATGTTTTCTAGTATAACAATATAAACTTAAAAAAAATTAACAAGAAAATCGTATGTCCGGAAAACCCTGCTTGGAAGGGGAGATTGGGGCGATACGAGCGCATACCGAGTATACGTGAACACCTAAAGGATGATCTATCGAAAATTCTATCTCTAAGAAAACGAGATCTTATACCCCGCAAAATTTTTAATATCTTTTTTACTATAACAATACAAGCTTAAAAAAAAATTAACAACAAAAACCTTGTGTCCGGAAAACTGTGCTTTGAAGGGGAGATTGGGCGACATGAGCGCACACAGCGTACACATGAACACATAAAACATTACATATCGAAAATTCTATCTCGCAAACGATGTTTTATACCCCGCCAAGTTTTTAATATCTTCTTTAGTATAACAATAAAAGCTTAAAAAAAAATTAAGAAGAAAATCGTATGTCCGGATAACTGTGCTTTGAATGGGAAATTGGGGCGATATGAGCGCATACAGCGTACACATGACACATACACCATGACATATCCAAAATTCTATCTCGCAAACGAAGTCTTATACCCCGCCAAGTTTTTAATATGTTTTTTAGTATAACAATATAAACTTAAAAAAAATTAACAAGAAAATCGTATGTCCGGAAAACCCTGCTTGGAAGGGGAGATTGGGGCGATACGAGCGCATACCGAGTATACGTGAACACCTAAAGGATGATCTATCGAAAATTCTATCTCGAAAACGAGATCTCATACCCCGCCAAATTTTTAATATCTATTTTAGTATAACAATACAAGCCTAAAAAAAAATTAACAAGAAAATCGTATGTCCGGAAAACTGTGCTTTGAAGGGGAGATTGGGCGTTATGAGCGCACACAACGTACACATGAACACATACACCATTACATATCGAAAATTCTATCTCGCAAACGAAGTCTTATACCCCGCCAAGTTTTTAATATGTTTTTTAGTATAACAATATAAACTTAAAAAAAAATTAACAAGAAAATCGTATGTCCGGAAAACCTTGCTTGGAAGCTGAGGTTGGTGCGATACGAGCGGATAGCGAGTATACATGAAAAGGATGATATATCTAAAATTCTATCTCGAAAACGAGATCTTATACCCCGCCAAATTTTTAATATGCTTTTTTGTATAACAATAAAAGCTTAAAAAAAATTAACAAGGAAATCGTATGTCCGGAAAACACTGCTTGGAAGGGGAGATTGGGGCGATACGAGCGCATACCAAGTATACGTGAACACCTAAAGGATGATCTATCGAAAACTCTATCTCGAAAACGAGATGTTATACCCCGCCAAATTTTTAATATGTTTTTTAGTGTAACAATAGAAGCTTAAAAAAAAATTAACAAGAAAATCGTATGTCCGGAAAACTCTGCTTTGATCGGGAGATTGGGGCGATATGAGCGCACACAGCGTACACATGAACACATACACCATGACATATCGAAAATTCTATCTCGAAAACGAAGTCTTATACCCCGCCAAATTTTTAATATGTTTTTTAGCATAACAACATAAACTTAAAAAAAAATTAACAAGACAATCGTATGTCCGGAAAACCCTGCTTGGAAGGGGAGATTGGGGCGATACGAGCGCATACCGAGTATACGTGAACACCTAAAGGATGATCTATCGAAAATTCTATCTCGAAAACGAGATCTCATACCCCGCCAAATTTTTAATATCTATTTTAGTATAACAATACAAGCCTAAAAGAAAATTAACAAGAAAATCGTATGTCGGGAAAACTGTGCTTTGAAGGGGAGATTGGGCGTTATGAGCGCACACAGCGTACACATGAACACATACACCATTACATATCGAAAATTCTATCTCGCAAACGAAGTCTTATACCCCGCCAAGTTTTTAATATGTTTTTTAGTATAACAATATAAACTTAAAAAAAATTAACAAGAAAATCGTATGTCCGGAAAACCCTGCTTGGAAGCTGAGGTTGGTGCGATACGAGCGGATAGCGAGTATATATGAAAAGGATGATATATCTAAAATTCTATCTCGAAAAAAAGTTCTTATACCCCGCCAAATTTTTAATATGTTTTTTAGTATAACAATAGAAGCTTAAAAGAAAATTAACAAGAAAATCGTATGTCCGGAAAACCCTCTTCGGAAGGGGAGATTGGGGCGATACGAGCGCATACCGAGGATACGTGAACACCTAAAGGATGATCTATAGAAAATTCAACTCAAAAACGAGATCTTATACCCCGCCAAATTTTTAATATCTTTTTTAGTATAACAATACAAGCTTAAAAAAAAATTAAGAAGAAAATCGTATGTCCGGAAAACTGTGCTTTGAAGGGGAGATTGGGCGATATGAGCGCACACAGCGTACACATGAACACGTAGAACATTACATATCGAAAATTCTATCTCGCAAACGAAGTCTTATACCCCGCCAAGTTTTTAATATGTTTTTTAGTATAACAATATAAACTTAAAAAAAAATTAACAAGAAAATCGTATGTCGGGAAAACCTTGCTTGGAAGCTGAGGTTGGTGCGATACGAGCGGATAGCGAGTATACATGAAAAGGATGATATATCTAAAATTCTATCTCGAAAACGAGATCTTATACCCCGCCAAATTTTTAATATGTTTTTTTGTATACCAATAAAAGCTTAAAAAAAATTAACAAGGAAATCGTATGTCCGGAAAACACTGCTTGGAAGGGGAAATTGGGGCGATACGAGCGCATACCAAGTATACGTGAACACCTAAAGGATGATCTATCGAAAATTCTATCTCGAAAACGAGATGTTATACCCCGCCAAATTTTTAATATGTTTTTTAGTGTAACAATAGAAGCTTAAAAAAAAATTATCAAGAAAATCGTATGTCCGGAAAACTCTGCTTTGATCGGGAGATTGGGGCGATATGAGCGCACACAGCGTACACATGAACACATACACAATGACATATCGAAAATTCTATCTCGAAAACGAAGTCTTATACCCCGCCAAATTTTTAATATGTTTTTTAGCATAACAACATAAACTTAAAAAGAAATTAACAAGACAATCGTATGTCCGGAAAACCCTGCTTGGAAGGGGAGATTGGGGCGATACGAGCGCATACCGAGTATACATGAACACCTAAAGGATGATCTATCGAAAATTCTATCTCGAAAACGAGATCTCATACCCCGCCAAATTTTTAATATCTATTTTAGTATAACAATACAAGCCTAAAAAAAAATTAACAAGAAAATCGTATGTCCGGAAAACTGTGCTTTGAAGGGGAGATTGGGCGTTATGAGCGCACACAGCGTACACATGAACACATACACCATTACATATCGAAAATTCTATCTCGCAAACGAAGTCTTATACCCCGCCAAGTTTTTAATATGTTATTTAGTATAACAATATAAACTTAAAAAAAAATTAACAAGAAAATCGTATGTCCGGAAAACCTTGCTTGGAAGCTGAGGTTGGTGCGATACGAGCGGATAGCGAGTATACATGAAAAGGATGATATATCTAAAATTCTATCTCGAAAACGAGATCTTATACCCCGCCAAATTTTTAATATGTTTTTTTGTATAACAATAAAAGCTTAAAAAAAATTAACAAGGAAATCGTATGTCCGGAAAACACTGCTTGGAAGGGGAGATTGGGGCGATACGAGCGCATACCAAGTATACGTGAACACCTAAAGGATGATCTATCGAAAATTCTATCTCGAAAACGAGATGTTATACCCCGCCAAATTTTTAATATGTTTTTTAGTGTAACAATAGAAGCTTAAAAAAAAATTAACAAGAAAATCGTATGTCCGGAAAACTCGGCTTTGATCGGGAGATTGGGGCGATATGAGCGCACACAGCGTACACATGAACACATACACCATGACATATCGAAAATTCTATCTCGAAAACGAAGTCTTATGCCCCGCCAAATTTTTAATATGTTTTTTAGCATAACAACATAAACTTAAAAAAAAATTAACAAGACAATCGTATGTCCGGAAAACCCTGCTTGGAAGGGGAGATTGGGGCGATACGAGCGCATACCGAGTATACGTGAACACCTAAAGGATGATCTATCGAAAATTCTATCTCGAAAACGAGATCTCATACCCCGCCAAATTTTTAATATCTATTTTAGTATAACAATACAAGCCTAAAAGAAAATTAGCAAGAAAATCGTATGTCCGGAAAACTGTGCTTTGAAGGGGAGATTGGGCGTTATGAGCGCACACAGCGTACACATGAACACATACACCATTACATATCGAAAATTCTATCTCGCAAACGAAGTCTTATACCCCGCCAAGTTTTTAATATGTTTTTTAGTATAACAATATAAACTTAAAAAAAAATTAACAAGAAAATCGTATGTCCGGAAAACCTTGCTTGGCAGCTGAGGTTGGTGCGATACGAGCGGATAGCGAGTATACATGAAAAGGATGATATATCTAAAATTCTATCTCGAAAACGAGATCTTATACCCCGCCAAATTTTTAATATGTTTTTTAGTATAACAATAAAAGCTTAAAAAAAATTAACAAGGAAATCGTATGTCCGGAAAACTGTGCTTTGAATGGGAGATTGTGGCGATATGAGTGCATACAGCGTACCCATGACACATACACCATGACATATCGAAAATTCTATCTCGCAAACGAATTCTTATACCCCGCCAAGTTTTTAATATGTTTTTTAGTATAACAATATAAACTTAAAAAAAAATTAACAAGAAAATCGTATGTCCGGAAAACCCTGCTTGGAAGCTGAGGTTGGTGCGATACGAGCGGATAGCGAGTATACATGAAAAGGATGATATATCTAAAATTCTATCTCGAAAACAAGATCTTATACCCCGCCAAATTTTTATTATGTTTTTTAGTATAACAATAAAAGCTTAAAAAAAATTAACAAGGAAATCGTATGTCCGGAAAACCCTGCTTGGAAGGGGAGATTGGGTCGATACGAGCGCATACCGAGTATACGTGAACACCTAAAGGATGATCTATCGAAAATTCTATCTCGAAAACGAGATCTTATACCCCGAAATATTTTTAATATGTTTTTTAGTATAACAATATAAACTTAAAAAAAATTAACAAGAACATCGTATGTCCGGAAAAACCTGCTTGGAAGGGGAGATTGGGGCGATACGAGCGCATACCGAGTATACGTGAACACCTAAAGGATGATCTATCGAAAATTCTATCTCGAAAACGAGATCTTATACCCCGCCAAATTTCTAATTTCTTTTTTAGTATAACAATACAAGCTTAAAAAAAAATTAACAAGAAAATCGTATGTCCGGAAAACTGTGCTTTGAATGGGAGATTAGGGCGATATGAGCGCATACAGCGTACACATGACACATCTAAAATTCTATCTCGAAAACGAAGTCTTATACCCCGCCAAATTTTTAATATCATTTTTAGTGTAATAATAGAAGCTTAAAAAAAATTGTTAGCAAAATGTGAAATACCATTCGAAAATTCGGTCTCCAGCGTTTATGAGTTTATTAACAATTTTATGGCGGAAATTTCTTCCCGAGTATACCAAGTGTTTATAAATTTTACTTATATAATTGTTTTGAAGTCACACTTATAAGTTTTTCTTGTTCTTTCATGTTTTGTGAATGTGAAATAAAATATTCCTTTTTATGAATGTGAAAAAAATTATTTACAAGCATTTTCGAATGGTATACTTTTTTGGCGCTAATTTTAAATCTAAAAATTAAGAAATTATTTTCTTGTATTTAAACTACAAAACTTATAAATATTGACAACTGTCTATTTTTGATCTTTGCGTAAATAATTATCTACACTGAAACCATAAGTTTTAATGTAATATAATTTGAGTTTAGATAATTATGCATGCAAAGATCAAATAGGAAGACGGCAATATTTATAAGTGTTGTCGTTTAGAAAAAAGACAACATTTCCCTTAATTTTTAGATTAGTAAGTAACGCCAAAAAGAATAATTTTCAATAGAACTTGTAAATAATTTTTTTCATATTCAGGATGGCTGAACGATTAAGAAAAACTTTGTCTTGTATATGTTTCTTCAAAGCTAAATTCCTTTTTTATGTTTTGTCGTTTAAAAAAACGTGAAATTTCCGTGAATTCTTAAGCCACAAAATTACAACCTGAAGTTTTATCCAGATCATTGATCCAGACGTGTGAAACTTCCCTCGTCAGTTTGGGACTGATTTGTCACTATTTATTATTGTTACTTTTATTTTTTTTTTATTGAATGGCAATCATTTCGAGCTTTTGTTCATTTGCCTGCTATTTTCGAGTTCCCAAAAAGTTAAGAGTTGCTGAGATTTACTCGTATATTAATGTGAATTATTTATAATATTGAGTATATTTAACTATTCAAATCCTTTTTTGATGGAAAACGGTAAGTAACGGTAATAATTTTTACTTGATGTTTAATTTTGTGGCTTTTATTAAAAATCTCTCAAATACTGAAAATTAATATTTTAAAAATTTATAACTCTTTATAACTCTTTGGTTTTTTTGTAGATAATCAAAGGATCATTTTAATCTTAAAGTTGCCTTCATTTCCAAGAAAGAATTATTTTGTTCGCAAAAGACTGTTTTTATTTGTATAAACAAATGCATTTAAATGAAGGTTTTTGCAATTTTGTTAAATTGTAACATCTAAATTTAGATTCTACGAATCAAAAACTATAAAAAGCGATGATTAGTTTTTCCAATTGCATCAGCAGGTTGCTACATGGGGAGACACAGAAGCGACAAATTTTCCGGCGCCTGGGACATAGAGAATCGCTATAGAAACTGAAAAACGGCTCGTGAACGGTGCAGACAATCAGTCTCCGCGCGCTCATATTATAACATTGCAGTCAGCGGCAATTCGGCGAATCCTTCCGAGCCCCTTCGAGCACTGCCGAGGCGCGTCGGCTTCGCCGATGCAGCATTCGTGCGGCCGCATTATGTTCAAGCTCTTGAGGATTCGAGCAAACCAAGCTGTTGCCCCCCCCCCCTCCACTCTTCGATGTCCACAGAGGTAGAGTCAAAAGTCTAATAGTTCGAGCACATCGTGGATTTACGCGAGCCAGCGGCGGCCAAGCCGCACCTTCGATTTCCCCCGCCCCGCGCGTTGTACACAGTTTGGTGCGAGCACCGCCGACTTTAGTGAGTTGCGCCGGCCGAACCATCTTCTACCGATTTCCCCACTCCGCCTCGACGCAACGCACTGATCGCGCGGTATATATATTTCTTCGAGCGTAACAGTCGCGCGTCCGGTGCAGGCCCTCTTTTGTCGATTCTCAAACATGCTCAAACTATGGGCGCTTTCATAGCTCGTATAAGGTAAAAGTACCAGTTATGGAACTAATTTGGAGGGGTTTTCAGTTTTTTCATAATCATCGCCTTAAACCATGTTTCGACCAAAAAATCTTTTTGCTATACCTTAAACATGTCTTTCTGTATATAAAATAAATTTACTAAATGTGTTTTAATGTTTAAATTAAATTTAATTATATTAAGGGGGAACTACAGTTAACATTTTTTTTTTTTGATTCACCTAAAAAATAAAAGTTTTGATCAGTAATGATATTATATATATGTATATATATGAAGTTTGCATCGAAATTTTATCTAAATCTTTGTTATAAACTCATTTGATACCATAAAATAATAAATCTACACGCAAAATTAATATTAATTATTACAAACTTGAAGTAAAATCAAATATTTTTTATTTCGTTGCGGTACAACGTTGCAAACATCAGACGCATAAATTTATTATGATAATTAAAATTTACAAGCATAATACAACATTATTTATCAATACGCGTACGTAAAAGTATTTTCGCTAACAGAATTAAACTTTTTTTCTGGCTCGAAATGTCGGCAGTTGAGATTTTTTGTCAAAACTGGCTTTTTTTTCGTCTGGAGAAAAGTCAAACTGGATTTTCTTCGTCTGGGAGGGCCTAAACTGACTTTTCTTCACCTTAGACTTGTTTTTGGCTTTTCTTCGTACCGCGCGACGAAATAGTGCTGGTATAAATTTTTTTTATCTTGTATTGTCTAGTCGCGTTGATTTTAGGGATGATTTGGGGGGATAATCACTTTGGCAATAACTTATTTTGCAGTTTGTCCATGTTTTATGCATATCTCTAACAAATAACATAAAAAAACCGAATTTGGAATTTCTGGATATTTCGTTCACGATGAACGTTCAGAACATCAAACACATTCATATCGCATCAATCTCCCCTCCACAGCAGTGTTTTCCGGACATCCAATTTTACACTCAATTTTTTTTAAGCTTATATTCCCTATTATACTAAAAATGATATTAAAAATTAGGCGTGGTATAAGATCTCGTTTTCGAGATAGAATTTTCGATAGATCATCCTTTAGGTGTTCACGTATACTCCCCTTACAAGCAGGGTTTTCCGGACATACGATTTTCTTGTTAATTTTTTTTTAAGTTTATATTGTTATGCTAAAAAACATATTAAAAATTTGGCGGGGTATAAGACTTCGTTTTCGAGATAGAATTTTCGATATGTCATGGTGTATGTGTTCATGTGTACGCTGTGTGCGCTCATATCGGTCCAATCTCCTCTTCAAAGCAGAGCTTTCCGGACATACGATTTTCTTGTTAATTTTTTTTAAGCTTATATTGTTACACTAAAAAACATATTAAAAATTTGGCGGGGTATAAGATCTCGTTTTCGAGATAGAATTTTCGATAGATCATCCTTTAGGTGTTCACGTATACTAGGTATGCGCTCGTATCGCCCCAATCTCCCCTTCCAAGCAGGGTTTTCCGGACATACGATTTCCTTTTTAATTTTTTTTAAGCTTTTATTGTTATACTAAAAAACATATTAAAAATTTGGCGGGGTATAAGATCTTGTTCTCGAGATAGAATTTTAGATATATCATCCTTTTCATGTATACTCGCTATCCGCTCGTATCGCACCAACCTCAGCTTCCAAGCAGGGTTTTCCGGACATACGATTTGCTTGTTAATTTTTTTTTAAGTTTATATTGTTATACTAAAAAACATATTAAAAACTTGGCGGGGTATAAGACTTCGTTTGCGAGATAGAATTTTCGATATGTCATGGTGTATGTGTCATGTGTACGCTGTATGCGCTCATATCGCCCCAATCTCCCATTCAAAGCACAGTTTTCCGGACATACGATTTTCTTCTTAATTTTTTTTTAAGCTTGTATTGTTATACTAAAAAAGATATTAAAAATTTGGTGGGGTATAAGATCTCGTTTTTGAGATAGAATTTTCTATAGATCATCCTTTAGGTGTTCATGTATCCTCGGTATGCGCTCGTATCGCCCCAATCTCCCCTTCCGAGCAGGGTTTTCCGGACATACGATTTTCTTGTTAATTTTTTTTTAAGCTTTTATTGTTATACTAAAAAACATATTAAAAATTTGGCGGGGTATAAGATCTCGTTTTCGAGATAGAATTTTAGATATATCATCCTTTTCATGTATACTCGCTATCCGCTCGTATCGCACCAACCTCAGCTTCCAAGCAGGGTTTTCCGGACATACGATTTTCTTGATAATTTTTTTTTAAGTTTATATTGTTATACTAAAAAACATATTAAAAACTTGGCGGGGTATAAGACTTCGTTTGCGAGATAGAATTTTCGATATGTCATGGTGTATGTGTCATGTGTACTCTGTATGCGCTAATATCGCCCCAATCTCCCATTCAAAGCACAGTTTTCCGGACATACGATTTTCTTGTTAATTTTCTTTTTAAGCTTGTATTGTTATACTAAAAAAGATATTAAAAATTTGGCGGAGTATAAGATCTCGTTTTTGAGATAGAATGCTCGGTATGCGCTCGTATCGCCCCAATCTCCCCTTGCGAGCAGGGTTCTCCGGACATACGATTTTCTTGTTAATTTTTTTTTAAGTTTATATTGTTATACTAAAAAACATATTAAAAACTTGGCGGGGTATAAGACTTCGTTTGCGAGATAGAATTTTCGATATGTCATGGTGTATGTGTCATGTGTACGCTGTATGCGCTCATATCGCCCCAATCTCCCATTCAAAGCACAGTTTTCCGGACATACGATTTTCTTGTTAATTTTTTTTAAGCTTTTATAGTTATACTAAAAAACATATTAAAAATTTGGCGGGGTCTAAGATCTCGTTTTTGAGATAGAATTTTCTATAGATCATCCTTTAGGTGTTCACGTATCCTCGGTATGCGCTCGTATCGCCCCAATCTCCCCTTCCGAGCAGGGTTTTCCGGACATACGATTTTCTTGTTAATTTTTTTTTAAGCTTTTATTGTTATACTAAAAAACATATTAAAAATTTGGCGGGGTCTAAGATCTCGTTTTTGAGATAGAATTTTCTATAGATCATCCTTTAGGTGTTCACGTATCCTCGGTATGCGCTCGTATCGCCCCAATCTCCCCTTCTGAGCAGGGTTTTCCGGACATACGATTTTCTTGTTAATTTTTTTTTAAGCTTTTATTGTTATACTAAAAAACATATTAAAAATTTGGCGGGGTATAAGATCTCGTTTTCGAGATAGAATTTTCGATATGTCATGGTGTATGTGTTCATGTGTACGCTGTATGCGCTCATATCGCCCCAATCTCCCATTCAAAGCAGGGTTTTCCGGACATACGATTTTCCTGTAATTTTTTTTAAGCTTCTATTGTTACACTAAAAAACATATTAAAAATTTGGCGGGGTATAAGATCTCGTTTTCGAGATAGAATTTTAGATATATCATCCTTTTCATGTATACTCGCTATCCGCACGTATCGCACCAACCTCAGCTTCCAAGCAGGGTTTTCCGGACATACGATTTTCTTGATAATTTTTTTTTAAGTTTATATTGTTATACTAAAAAACATATTAAAAACTTGGTGGGGTATAAAACTTCGTTTGCGAGATAGAATTTTCGATATGTAATGGTGTATGTGTTCATGTGTACGCTGTGTGCACTCATATCGCCCAATCTCCCCTTCAAAGCACAGTTTTCCGGACATACGATTTTCTTGTTAATTTTCTTTTTAAGCTTGTATTGTTATACTAAAAAAGATATTAAAAATTTGGCGGAGTATAAGATCTCGTTTTTGAGATAGAATGCTCGGTATGCGCTCGTATCGCCCCAATCTCCCCTTGCGAGCAGGGTTCTCCGGACATACGATTTTCTTGTTAATTTTTTTTTAAGTTTATATTGTTATACTAAAAAACATATTAAAAACTTGGCGGGGTATAAGACTTCGTTTGCGAGATAGAATTTTCGATATGTCATGGTGTATGTGTCATGTGTACGCTGTATGCGCTCATATCGCCCCGATCTCCCATTCAAAGCACAGTTTTCCGGACATACGATTTTCTTGTTAATTTTTTTTTAAGCTTTTATAGTTATACTAAAAAACATATTAAAAATTTGGCGGGGTCTAAGATCTCGTTTTTGAGATAGAATTTTCTATAGATCATCCTTTAGGTGTTCACGTATCCTCGGTATGCGCTCGTATCGCCCCAATCTCCCCTTCTGAGCAAGGTTTTCCGGACATACGATTTTCTTGTCAATTTTTTTTTAAGCTTTTATTGTTATACTAAAAAATATATTAAAAATTTGGCGGGGTGTAAGATCTCGTTTTTGAGATAGAATTTTCTATAGATCATCCTTTAGGTGTTCACGTATCCTCGGTATGCGCTCGTATCGCCCCAATCTCCCCTTCTGAGCAGGGTTTTCCGGACATACGATTTTCTTGTTAATTTTTTTTTAAGCTTTTATTGTTATACTAAAAAACATATTAAAAATTTGGCGGGGTATAAGATCTCGTTTTCGAGATAGAATTTTAGATATATCATCCTTTTCATGTATACTCGCTATCCGCTCGTATCGCCCCAATCTCCCCTTGCGAGCAGGGTTCTCCGGACATACGATTTTCTTGTTAATTTTTTTTAAAGTTTATATTGTTATACTAAAAAACATATTAAAAACTTGGCGGGGTATAAGACTTCGTTTGCGAGATAGAATTTTCGATATGTAATGGTGTATGTGTTCATGTGTACGCTGTGTGCGCTCATATCGCCCAATCTCCCCTTCAAAGCACAGTTTTCCGAACATACGATTTTCTTGTTAATTTTTTTTTAAGCTTGTATTGTTATACTAAAAAAGATATTAAAATTTTGGCGGGGTATAAGATCTCGTTTTTGAGATAGAATTTTCTATAGATCATCCTTTAGGTGTTCACGTATCCTCGGTATGCGCTCATATCGCCCCAATCTCCCCTTCCGAGCAAGGTTTTCCGGACATACGATTTTCTTGTCAATTTTTTTTTACGCTTTTATTGTTATACTAAAAAACATATTAAAAATTTGGCGGGGTATAAGATCTCGTTTTCGAGATAGAATTTTCGATATGTCATGGTGTATGTGTTCATGTGTACGCTGTATGCGCTCATATCGCCCCAATCTCCCATTCAAAGCAGGGTTTTCCGGACATACGATTTTCCTGTAATTTTTTTTAAGCTTCTATTGTTACACTAAAAAACATATTAAAAATTTGGCGGGGTATAAGATCTCGTTTTCGAGATAGAATTTTAGATATATCATCCTTTTCATGTATACTCGCTATCCGCTCGTATCGCACCAACCTCAGCTTCCAAGCAGGGTTTTCTGGACATACGATTTTCTTGATAATTTTTTTTTAAGTTTATATTGTTATACTAAAAAACATATTAAAAACTTGGTGGGGTATAAGACTTCGTTTGCGAGATAGAATTTTCGATATGTAATGGTGTATGTGTTCATGTGTACGCTGTGTGCACTCATATCGCCTAATCTCCCCTTCAAAGCACAGTTTTCCGGACATACGATTTTCTTGTTAATTTTCTTTTTAAGCTTGTATTGTTATACTAAAAAAGATATTAAAAATTTGGCGGAGTATAAGATCTCGTTTTTGAGATAGAATGCTCGGTATGCGCTCGTATCGCCCCAATCTCCCCTTGCGAGCAGGGTTCTCCGGACATACGATTTTCTTGTTAATTTTTTTTTAAGTTTATATTGTTATACTAAAAAACATATTAAAAACTTGGCGGGGTATAAGACTTCGTTTGCGAGATAGAATTTTCGATATGTCATGGTGTATGTGTCATGTGTACGCTGTATGCGCTCATATCGCCCCAATCTCCCATTCAAAGCACAGTTTTCCGGACATACGATTTTCTTGTTAATTTTTTTTAAGCTTTTATAGTTATACTAAAAAACATATTAAAAATTTGGCGGGGTCTAAGATCTCGTTTTTGAGATAGAATTTTCTATAGATCATCCTTTAGGTGTTCACGTATCCTCGGTATGCGCTCGTATCGCCCCAATCTCCCCTTCCGAGCAGGGTTTTCCGGACATACGATTTTCTTGTTAATTTTTTTTTAAGCTTTTATTGTTATACTAAAAAACATATTAAAAATTTGGCGGGGTCTAAGATCTCGTTTTTGAGATAGAATTTTCTATAGATCATCCTTTAGGTGTTCACGTATCCTCGGTATGCGCTCGTATCGCCCCAATCTCCCCTTCTGAGCAGGGTTTTCCGGACATACGATTTTCTTGTTAATTTTTTTTAAGCTTTTATTGTTATACTAAAAAACATATTAAAAATTTGGCGGGGTATAAGATCTCGTTTTCGAGATAGAATTTTCGATATGTCATGGTGTATGTGTTCATGTGTACGCTGTATGCGCTCATATCGCCCCAATCTCCCATTCAAAGCAGGGTTTTCCGGACATACGATTTTCCTGTAATTTTTTTTAAGCTTCTATTGTTACACTAAAAAACATATTAAAAATTTGGCGGGGTATAAGATCTCGTTTTCGAGATAGAATTTTAGATATATCATCCTTTTCATGTATACTCGCTATCCGCACGTATCGCACCAACCTCAGCTTCCAAGCAGGGTTTTCCGGACATACGATTTTCTTGATAATTTTTTTTTAAGTTTATATTGTTATACTAAAAAACATATTAAAAACTTGGTGGGGTATAAAACTTCGTTTGCGAGATAGAATTTTCGATATGTAATGGTGTATGTGTTCATGTGTACGCTGTGTGCACTCATATCGCCCAATCTCCCCTTCAAAGCACAGTTTTCCGGACATACGATTTTCTTGTTAATTTTCTTTTTAAGCTTGTATTGTTATACTAAAAAAGATATTAAAAATTTGGCGGAGTATAAGATCTCGTTTTTGAGATAGAATGCTCGGTATGCGCTCGTATCGCCCCAATCTCCCCTTGCGAGCAGGGTTCTCCGGACATACGATTTTCTTGTTAATTTTTTTTTAAGTTTATATTGTTATACTAAAAAACATATTAAAAACTTGGCGGGGTATAAGACTTCGTTTGCGAGATAGAATTTTCGATATGTCATGGTGTATGTGTCATGTGTACGCTGTATGCGCTCATATCGCCCCGATCTCCCATTCAAAGCACAGTTTTCCGGACATACGATTTTCTTGTTAATTTTTTTTTAAGCTTTTATAGTTATACTAAAAAACATATTAAAAATTTGGCGGGGTCTAAGATCTCGTTTTTGAGATAGAATTTTCTATAGATCATCCTTTAGGTGTTCACGTATCCTCGGTATGCGCTCGTATCGCCCCAATCTCCCCTTCTGAGCAAGGTTTTCCGGACATACGATTTTCTTGTCAATTTTTTTTTAAGCTTTTATTGTTATACTAAAAAATATATTAAAAATTTGGCGGGGTCTAAGATCTCGTTTTTGAGATAGAATTTTCTATAGATCATCCTTTAGGTGTTCACGTATCCTCGGTATGCGCTCGTATCGCCCCAATCTCCCCTTCTGAGCAGGGTTTTCCGGACATACGATTTTCTTGTTAATTTTTTTTTAAGCTTTTATTGTTATACTAAAAAACATATTAAAAATTTGGCGGGGTATAAGATCTCGTTTTCGAGATAGAATTTTAGATATATCATCCTTTTCATGTATACTCGCTATCCGCTCGTATCGCCCCAATCTCCCCTTGCGAGCAGGGTTCTCCGGACATACGATTTTCTTGTTAATTTTTTTTAAAGTTTATATTGTTATACTAAAAAACATATTAAAAACTTGGCGGGGTATAAGACTTCGTTTGCGAGATAGAATTTTCGATATGTAATGGTGTATGTGTTCATGTGTACGCTGTGTGCGCTCATATCGCCCAATCTCCCCTTCAAAGCACAGTTTTCCGAACATACGATTTTCTTGTTAATTTTTTTTTAAGCTTGTATTGTTATACTAAAAAAGATATTAAAATTTTGGCGGGGTATAAGATCTCGTTTTTGAGATAGAATTTTCTATAGATCATCCTTTAGGTGTTCACGTATCCTCGGTATGCGCTCATATCGCCCCAATCTCCCCTTCCGAGCAAGGTTTTCCGGACATACGATTTTCTTGTCAATTTTTTTTTACGCTTTTATTGTTATACTAAAAAACATATTAAAAATTTGGCGGGGTATAAGATCTCGTTTTCGAGATAGAATTTTCGATATGTCATGGTGTATGTGTTCATGTGTACGCTGTATGCGCTCATATCGCCCCAATCTCCCATTCAAAGCAGGGTTTTCCGGACATACGATTTTCCTGTAATTTTTTTTAAGCTTCTATTGTTACACTAAAAAACATATTAAAAATTTGGCGGGGTATAAGATCTCGTTTTCGAGATAGAATTTTAGATATATCATCCTTTTCATGTATACTCGCTATCCGCTCGTATCGCACCAACCTCAGCTTCCAAGCAGGGTTTTCTGGACATACGATTTTCTTGATAATTTTTTTTTAAGTTTATATTGTTATACTAAAAAACATATTAAAAACTTGGTGGGGTATAAGACTTCGTTTGCGAGATAGAATTTTCGATATGTAATGGTGTATGTGTTCATGTGTACGCTGTGTGCACTCATATCGCCTAATCTCCCCTTCAAAGCACAGTTTTCCGGACATACGATTTTCTTGTTAATTTTCTTTTTAAGCTTGTATTGTTATACTAAAAAAGATATTAAAAATTTGGCGGAGTATAAGATCTCGTTTTTGAGATAGAATGCTCGGTATGCGCTCGTATCGCCCCAATCTCCCCTTGCGAGCAGGGTTCTCCGGACATACGATTTTCTTGTTAATTTTTTTTTAAGTTTATATTGTTATACTAAAAAACATATTAAAAACTTGGCGGGGTATAAGACTTCGTTTGCGAGATAGAATTTTCGATATGTCATGGTGTATGTGTCATGTGTACGCTGTATGCGCTCATATCGCCCCAATCTCCCATTCAAAGCACAGTTTTCCGGACATACGATTTTCTTGTTAATTTTTTTTAAGCTTTTATAGTTATACTAAAAAACATATTAAAAATTTGGCGGGGTCTAAGATCTCGTTTTTGAGATAGAATTTTCTATAGATCATCCTTTAGGTGTTCACGTATCCTCGGTATGCGCTCGTATCGCCCCAATCTCCCCTTCTGAGCAGGGTTTTCCGGACATACGATTTTCTTGTTAATTTTTTTAAGCTTTTATTGTTATACTAAAAACATATTAAAAATTTGGCGGGGTATAAGATCTCGTTTTCGAGATAGAATTTTTGATATGTCATGGTGTATGTGTTCATGTGTACGCTGTATGCGCTCATATCGCCCCAATCTCCCATTCAAAGCAGGGTTTTCCGGACATACGATTTTCCTGTAATTTTTTTTAAGCTTCTATTGTTACACTAAAAAACATATTAAAAATTTGGCGGGGTATAAGATCTCGTTTTCGAGATAGAATTTTAGATATATCATCCTTTTCATGTATACTCGCTATCCGCTCGTATCGCACCAACCTCAGCTTCCAAGCAGGGTTTTCCGGACATACGATTTTCTTGATAATTTTTTTTTAAGTTTATATTGTTATACTAAAAAACATATTAAAAACTTGGTGGGGTATAAGACTTCGTTTGCGAGATAGAATTTTCGATATGTAATGGTGTATGTGTTCATGTGTACGCTGTGTGCACTCATATCGCCCAATCTCCCCTTCAAAGCACAGTTTTCCGGACATACGATTTTCTTGTTAATTTTCTTTTTAAGCTTGTATTGTTATACTAAAAAAGATATTAAAAATTTGGCGGAGTATAAGATCTCGTTTTTGAGATAGAATGCTCGGTATGCGCTCGTATCGCCCCAATCTCCCCTTGCGAGCAGGGTTCTCCGGACATACGATTTTCTTGTTAATTTTTTTTGAAGCTTCTATGGTTACACTAAAAAACATATTAAAAATTTGGCGGGGTATAAGATCTCGTTTTCGAGATAGAATTTTAGATATATCATCCTTTTCATGTATACTCGCTATCCGCTCGTATCGCACCAACCTCAGCTTCCAAGCAGGGTTTTCCGGACATACGATTTTCTTGTTAATTTTTTTTTTAAGTTTATATTGTTATACTAAAAAACATATTAAAAACTTGGCGGGATATAAGACTTCGTTTGCGAGATAGAATTTTCGATATGTAATGATGTATGTGTTCATGTGTACGCTGTGTGCGCTCATATCGCCCAATCTCCCCTTCAAAGCACAGTTTTCCGGACATACGATTTTCTTGTTAATTTTTTTTAAGCTTGTATTATTATGCTAAAAAACATATTAAAAATTTGGCTGGGTATAAGGCTTCGTTTTCGAGATATAATTTTCGATATGTCTCGGTGTATGTGTTCATGTGTACGCTGTATGCGCTCATATCGCCCCAATCTTCCCTTCGAAGCAGGGTTTTCCGGACATACGATTTACGTGTTAATTTTTTTTAAGCTTGTATTGTTACACTAAAAAACATATTAAAAATTTAGTGGGGTATAAGACTTCTTTTTGGAGATAGAATTTTCGATAGATCATCGTGTAGGTTCACGCATACGCTGTATGCTCACGTTTCGCCTCAATCTCTTATTTAAGGGTTGTTTTGTGTATGGGTATGTTCGGGAATTGTTATTTTCAACATTTCTTGTGTTATTCTGCGGTTTTTTACCGAATAGAACACTGAAATAAAAAAAAAAAAAAATTTATGAAAGTGCTCGAGTCGAGCGCTGCAAACTTCAAGCCCATTATAGAAAAGTTCTTATACTTCCATAGTTGTTATAGCTTCAATTGACGAATACTTAATATTCATTTAACGAACGAAAAAATCAGGAAGATTAGAAAAAGACTAGTCGGCCTAAAACAAACCTAAACGAAATACAGTTTTGTATAATGCAAAATTAGTTATCTCTATGGATTTTGTCGAGTGTGGTATGTTTACTGCAATTTATTAAAAAGATATACGATATACGAAATAGCGTACAATGGCCCATGACAGGTCAAAGTCTTTGTTAGTTTTAGCTGATGTTACTTCAGTCAATGTTGGTACAATGGAAAGAAAGTGTTTTTTGTGTGATGTGTCGGGATCTGATGTAAAAGCCTTCACTGCAGCTACATTCAGAAATGCCAAAATTCGATAAGTTTACGAGTACAACATTATCTTGGGCACGAAAGTGTTAATTTAAATAAATGTTTATGTGAGTGAAATTCATCTAACGTGCATATTTGAGTTTTGAGTAAAAAAGAAATAAAAATGAAAAAAAAATCGCGTTTTTTAGGTTTATATGTGTTTTTTGTAGTATCTAGAATACCGGTTTACAGTGGTCGTGCAGGATCAGTTCATTACACGGAAATATTAAAGTTTTAAAGTTATTAGATGCCACGGGAATCACATGTGTCACAGACAAATTACATTTATTTTTATCGTGTTTGCACTACATAATAGTATATTACGCACCTAGTGAGGAAAAAACTTGGACAGTCCACGGCTGGCATAAATTTTCACCCGAGCCGAAGGCGAGGGTGGCAAACACGAGCTGTATGGTGGCTAATTTTACTCCCGTGGTGCGTATACTATTTTT
The DNA here is from genome assembly GCA_036365515.1 of Torymus aiolomorphi. Taxonomy (NCBI): domain Eukaryota; kingdom Metazoa; phylum Arthropoda; class Insecta; order Hymenoptera; family Torymidae; genus Torymus; species Torymus aiolomorphi. Next base: position 94,203,202 of record CM070874.1, read on the forward strand.
CACCATGCCCTGGCCGAAAGTACCACTTTAGCTCCCGGCTCAAAAACGCGAATGTGGTATTTTCGGCCCGGGTATGGTAAAAAATCGTATATGCAAAACGGGGATAAAGAGGGCCACCCCAGAGCACATGTTTGCTACCCGAGCCCAAGGCTTGGGTGACAATTTACACGTGCTCTGAACTGGCCAACTCTTTACCTCCCTAGTTGCGTAATATACTAATAATGTTATTGATATCAATTTGTTGTAATGTTATCTCTGATACTGAATGAAATATTTAGATGTTACAAGAAAATGCACCTTAGATGACTTTTACCCATGCATCGTTGAAAAATATGTAATTTATAATTTAGGACAATATCACATTTATCTTCAGATTTGAACAACCAATCATGGGTGCACTACATCTCCTACAAGTTTGCCAATGAAAATATTATATAAGCACATAACTTAATACTATTAGAAATAACATATATACAAAAAAATCATTGAAATTTAAAAATTTGTCTCGTAATATAAAAATGATTGTTTAGAGTGTTGTACACACTGGAGTCGTATGCCAACCGTAAAACCATTATTTTTTATCATGAACTTCATAAAAAACAAATAGCATACGCTAATTAATTGTTTAAAGTTAGATCAAATTTTCTCTTGTAACGGAACCGTCTACGATGGGAAAATTTTTTTTGTATATATTTTTATGCGATGAACCATAGTCATAACCCTGAACACCTACTACCCTACCGACACTATTGCACCAAGGGTTGTAGATGTGACCTGCGCTTCTCGGAGTCTCAAGCTGTCATAAAACACCGACGCGGCGCATGCTTTAAAATTTCTGAATTTTTAAATACTTACAATTTCGCTTTTCCTTATATTTCGGCTTTATATTAAACGGACTGTAAACTTTCTTTTCTTCTTGATGAAGAACAAACATTATTTCCAATAAATAAAATATTGTAATCAACTATACCTACGACCACGAGTGTAATAAAATATAGTATTAAATCATTTATCGAAAAATATTACAAAATAAGTAAATCACTCTAGAGAACTGTTCATCACTAATTAATTATTAACACAACATAATTATGAAACAATCCGAATAAGAAAATGATATTTACATAAAAATAGTAATAGTACCCTTAGTTAAAATTACAATAATTCAGCATTATGATTTTTATTAAAACCACCTCAGTTGTATTAACGCGCTAGTTATAAACTATGGTAAATTTCCTACAAAGATATGTTTAAATAATAGCTTAAGTATGAGTTGTTAATTATAATTTTACTTTTATATGTTGACTTAATATTTTGTATTTTTATATATAAGTTAAGTTAAATAAGTACAATACATATTAACTAACAACCGTTCAGGCGTGGGATGAAAAGTGTATAAAATATAACGTTGTAAAATAGATTTAAGTTTATAAGTAATACTTTAAGCCACACTCCAGAAGGATTATTTTCTCTACCTGAGTAATAAAACTCATCCCATAATTTTTCTTTTGTTTCCTTTCCTTACTTCTATAAAGGAAACTCACCAAACAGCAAAATATTTGGTTTATACAAAATATTCTTTAAATAAATAAATAAAATTTTAACTAATTAACAAATAAATAAATTAATGTTTTTCAGTTTGAGATAACTATATTTAAGCGCGAAAATACTCTTTCAAAATGTGAAATTGGCTTTAAGGGACGCTTAGCTCGAGCGGATACATTATCTTGATGCTGCAAAACACTTGACTCATACTAAATATAGATACGACGCTTTCCCACGCGGGGACGCGCTTTTCCAAATCATGAATATATACGACCTATACTGTACATTGGAAACATAATTTTACATTATTAGGCAATATCTCTCTGTTACAGATAAAATTGTTTTAACAATTACAAATAAATAACCACCTGTACTTTTGCAACTACAACTTTTAAGCATGAAATGGATTATAACCAACTAATAATGAATAATAATTATAATAACCACTATATCATGTAAAGTAACAAGCTTATTAACCACTAGCTTAATTTTTACCGACTGTGTTTATTTTTATATATAACTTTATCGAATACAATCTCATTATAATTTAGATTTTTAAGTATTAGTAACTTTTATATCGTAAATAACAGTTTGTTTATCCTTATGTTACCATATAAACACTCATACCAAAAATAAAAAACGATAACTATAATTTTTAATTAACAACATGTATATACAGAATTAATTACTAATAAATAACAATTAATTACTGTAATAGCTATTATATTGTATAAATCAACAAGTTTTGATAACAAAATATTTAGGTTTAAGTTTATTTTAGATAATTGACTGTTATTATAAATTATCATATATGATTACATTGTAAATTAGATTATTAAGTTAGTAAAGTTTTGTATTGCGAATAACTATCATTAAAATAGTCGTAGCGTTTTCGTTCAAATTTGTAATGTCTTGCTACATAATTATTTAGTAAGATGAATAATTCAATTCTTGGTAGAATATCTAGATTGTTTATTATAGAAAAAGGCCGAGACAAAGAGGGTGTTTTACCGTTACGAACAGCCCCACACACATGGCTTATCTAAAAATAGATATCGTCAGCCTTATTGCGCGGAGACGCATTTTCCAGCGTTTTTTGGGACTCAATGTACTATAGCTTAAGAATATTATTTCCAATTTTAAAACTTATAAAGCTTATATTTATTTAACTATTTTACATTTTTGATTTCTAACAACGCAATTTAACTGCAATAAATTTTCTCTACATTTTCATATAATATTAATCCCTAATCTCAATTTTTAAAACTAATTGTTTATCTATAACTTTATTGGTTTATTAATATTTTTCTTGTGAAATCTTAGTAGCTTTACTCTGATAACAATTTCATTTTCCATAAAATACAAATATTCACATCCAAGCCTTATAGAGATGATTATTTAATTAAACAAAAAAAAAAATATAAAAACAATAAATTTTATGATTGGAAATAATCTGAAACCATATTTGTTATAAGCATGAAATGGAATTTTTATGTTTTTGCGCTAACTTTAAATAAAACATCGTAGTTAAATAAATAATAGCGATATCTATCACAATTTTGTAAACACTTTTATAACTTTAAGCTCAACTGTCTAGTATTATCATTTTTAATGAAATTTCGTGTTTGTGTAAAATATATTAATTATTTTTCTGCAAAAAAACTACATATTATATTTTACGATTTTTGTATTCATTGTAACTCTACTTCTAATCAACTTATAACCACCGTTCAAATTTGTAATACCTTGTCACGGAAATATCTACTGAATTAAAATTATAGCTAATTTGTAAAATTGCGATTTGTAATGATTCTACACAATCTGTAGAAAACTGTCAAAAATAGAGTGACAAAATTGAAGAGTGAGGGAGATAGGAATATCTTCTGTCTCTCTCATCTCTCTTTCTCTGTCACTCATATAGCGTTCTCTCTCGCTCTTTAAAGAAGATACGAGCCGCCGGAAAATACCCTAGAGAAGGGATAAGGGACCGCTCTCTACCGCTCTCTGTGTTAAAACATAGGATCTTCCCCACTATCACAGAAATCGACGTTTGGAAGGGATGACGCCCCCACATCATTGGAGACCGCTTTTGCCAGCCGCAACATTAGGAGATATGCAAAGCATCCCTCGCCGCCGAACTTATCACGTATGATTCGTTCACCAAAATGACGCAACTACCCGATTTGACACCGCAGTTTTTCCAGCCGAAGAAGAGGAGGAGCAACGCATTTAAATACGCTGAACGCGCACTGCTCGCCGGTCAGTCAGATTTACAAGCCTCACAAGCTTTGCTGACTGGTCCAGGGTGCAGTTCACCACAAGCCTCACAAGCTTTACTGAACTGACCAAGCAGTCAGCAAGAGCCTCACAAGCTTTGTTGATTGTACGTGCAGTACAACCACAAGCATTCACAAGCTTTATTGATACTGTACACTTATTGAGAGAATTATTTTCAAAAATAAAAAAAAATATATTCAAATCAAAATTTCGGAATTTTACATTTATTCAAAAATCTTTTAAAAAAAAAAAACCCAAAAGAAAAAAAAAGGTGAATAAGATAAAGAAAATAAAAATAAAAATAAATCTATAATTAACTTTGGATTTCGAATAAAAGCTTGGCCTTGGTCTTAAGGATTTTAAGTGACATCTTTATTCGAAATTACAAGTCATTTAGTGAGACATCTTAAGGAGTCTAATGCAATTTGACTTGACAAAGTAAATATTTATTTATTTATATATAAGAAATTATTGAGAAAATTTATTGAAAATTATAATCGAATTCACTAATAAAAATAAATCTATAATTAACTTTGGATTTTGAATAAAAGCTTGGCCTTGGTCTTAAGGATTTTAAGTGACATCTTTATTCGAAATTACAAATCATTTAGTGAGACATCTTAAGGAGTCTAATGCAATTTGACTTTGACAAAGTAAATATTTATTTATTCATATATAAGAAATTAAAGAAAATTATTCATGATACCTAGTTTATTAACTCGGAGCCCAAGTGTTTACTCTCTATCTTGTAAATTAAATTAATACACAGTGGCTTATGAGCACCAGCTCTCGAGAGGGAAGGGTGAACCTGAGAATAACCTGAGATTGGGTAAAATTAGTTTTTTTTTTCCTAAAACCTTAAACTCCTGGGCTCGTGACCTACATCCTATCCATACAAGGGACGTAGTGCAACAAAATTGTTCTTAAGGGACAAGTGTGCCGTACCTGTTGGTCCTGATTAACTTTCCAAAATTCCCTACCAACAAATATCTAAAATCACTACTACAAGCGCCTTGTACTTCCAACTCAAAGCTCAACCAAGGTTAATTAGCTAACGCAGCTACGGCCTAAAAAGAGCGTAACTCTTAATCGAGTTAACAATCCCAGTCGTTTTGTGTCTTAGGACGTGACACTCTGCTTTCATATTGTTTTTTTATAAGTTCCTATAAACTAGAAATGTATGCTAATTCCTATATCACTTTTTGACTAGGTGAACTTCATACTAAATTATGTTTTTAGTGTGAACTAATCATTTGGTTTTATTACAAACGAATTCGGTTTCGGAAAAATCATAAAAACGTCTATAAACACTGTGACCGTATGCAAAGTAGTTTTTCGTGACTTTCGTAGTCATAATAACTATTGTATAAAATGGCATACGCGAACTAATAATTTATTTATTGACAATTTTTGTTAATTTTGCAAATAATTATTTAAGGAATTTCTCCTTTCGGAAACTGTATGCCGATTGTTTTCCGCTGGAATTTTTTTCTGTAAAGTTTCAGAAAAACCACTTTACATACGCGAACTAATTGTTTAAAAATATTAGTTTTCATCCGGAATAAAATTTAGCTGACAGCGCCGCTCGACATGAGCGCACTTGGTTAAGGTGGTTCTATGATGCATTATAGTTTATGCGCTCAGCGAGAACATAAACTATACTATGCGGCGGACATGCGCGTGGTTCTGTCTTTCTCGCTCTCATGCACGTCGTCTGCTATTTGTGTTTATAATCATTAATATCTCAAAATTTTTCGTGGCTCCATGCATTTTTGAAGTGATCATTGCAAAGCTTAAGTCTTAAACTTTAACCACCTCTTTTTCTTAACTTCCTCCGCATTCGACTTCTATATTTATTTTGGAAGTTTCTACTCAAAACACATGATTCTATTGATACGGCAATGAATTACCATGTAAAAATATACATATTCAAGAATTTTTTACTCAAAAATTTTCGTGGCAACCTGTATTGAAAAAAATACTAAAAAATTTGTCAGCATCTGTAGAATAATAATATATTTTTTTTGTAAATGTCCGCATTCAATGACATTTTCATAAAACTACCTTAAGTCATTTATAATTCGTCAAATACCTATAAAAATGCGTCTGTACATTGGCATACACGAACTAATCATTCGTCTTTTTCTGTTGTTAGCTCCTGGTCTAATAGTATCTCTCTATCTACCGTGTCAAAGGCCGCCTTTAAGTCCACGAAAATTGCATATACTCTTTTATTTCTTCTTTTTGCCCTTTGAACAATATGATTCAATATGTAAATATTGTCTGTTATTGACCTACCCTTCCTAAAACCTGCCTGGCCTTCAGGTAACAAGTTTTTTTCATCTACCTCTTTCTGCAGCCTTCCTAAAATCACCTCAGTATATACGAGTAATTTGAATCCTGATGATAATAATGAAATACCTCTATAGTTAGTTGGCTTATTTGCATCGCCTTTCTTGTACAGCGGCACGATAATTGCCCTTTTCCAATCTTCTGGTATTTTCTCACCATCCCATACCTTGCCTATTACACAAATTAAGTTATTTATTAGGTCCTCTCCTCCGTATATCCATACCTCGTTTGGAATTGTACCCATACCCGCAGATTTATTCTTTTTTTGCTTCCTAAAATACGCCTTAATCTCCCTTGCCGAAACCTTTCCTTAGACTCTTGTCTCTTCCCTTCTTCTATCAACCCCTAACTTTTTTTCTGCCGAGCCTTCTAGTAAAGTCCTGAAGTGGCTGTTCCATCCCTCTTTCATAATACTATTCTCTATTGTTTTTCTGGTGCGCCTTGTCTTGTTTAGAAATTTCCATACCTCATTTTCATTTTTTATGCTCCTTAATTCAGTAGCTTCATTTTCTTTCCATTCTTTTTCCTTATTGATGCAATGTTGCTTCCATTCTCTACGTTCCTTGATATATACTTCTTTTTCGATTATATCTTTGTTCCATTTTATATACTCCTTCCACACTTTTCTCTTCTTCTTTGTACAACTACGATCCCACCATCTTCTCGTACCAATCCTCCATACCTTAATTTTTATTTCCTTTTTGTTTGCTTTTTTTTCTTTTCCTTTGCTTTTTCTGTTACTATTTGTTTTATCTCTCTCCATCTTTCTTCAGCAGAATCTCCTTCTTGCTTACCTATATCTAATTCCTTGGTTTCTTCTTCAAATACGGCCCTATCTTTTTCACTCCATGAGTAAATTACTTTCGTTTTGGGTTTATTTATTTTTTTTTTTTGGGTTTACTATTTAATATTTCTTCATCTTTTCCATTTTCTTCCTTGCCTATATTCATCTATACCTTTAAGGGGATGTGAGTACCGACGTTATTTTTCAAAAATATATCTCACGAAAATACCAATAGAATCATCCAAAAAAAAATCTGAGTATAGTATTTATATATACGGAGCGCTTGACAAACGCGTTTTTCCAAAAAAATGATGAGAATTTATTTAATTAAATAAAAACCGTACTGTCGGTAAGTAGGAATCTGCAATTGACCTACTTTTTACAGGAGCATAGCTTACGAAAATGCTAATAGAATCACTCAAAAAAATTTCTGCATATAGTGTTTACGTGTACGAAGCGCTTTACAACCGTCTTTTTCCAAATAAACTTTTCAATGTTGATTTAAAAAATATTGAAATTAGGGTTTCACATCACCTTAAAGGTAAGTGATCTGAATCTATACGTTCCTCTATATTAAATTCCTCAATTAACTCGTATCTTCATTCACTATAACATGTAGGATAAGGTAGGTAGGTCGATCCGATGCACTAGGCAGGGAACGCCGGCCTTACCGACGGGGAGCTGGCCCTGAAATATGAACATTCTCTGGAGAGGCTTACCCTGGAAGACGAACTCGATGACCTCCCCCCCCCCCCCCCCCCCCGAGGGCAGAGAGTGTTGGCTTAACCAACACGGTGCGAGACTGAAATATGTCCTCACCGGAAATGCCTTCTAGGAGGGTTATGAAATAGGTAGGATAAAAAGAGAGAAAAAAAAATAGTGAGGACATAGTATTGGGCACTACTTCCACACCAAGGTGGTGGAAGGCCCCCGCCAGCTAGGCCAATAGGCTGCGGCGGTAATGAAAAAAAAAAAATAAAAAAAATAAAAAAAAATATCACTAATTCTTTTATCACATTTTGGTAGTTGAATTGATTTGTTTCTGGTCTTGCTCGCACTGTTTACTTTCGCCTTGTTTATTTTTTTTAATGTAGTATAGTGAAAAGATAATGACTCTAACTGGAATAATTTTCTTATTTCAAGTGGTGGATTTATTTGAGAGAATTTATTTTTATTTATGATTTTCAGTATTTTGTTTTGTGTTGATTGTATTAGTTTCATGTTATTATCGTATGCACCACTCCAGGCAATTTATCCCATAATTAATTAAACTATGAAAGAAGGCATAATATATTATCATTAATGTTTTTGTATTCATCATATTTTTTATCTTAGCAAAGGCAAAAATTAGATATTTAGTTTTTTTAATAATATATCTTATGTGCTTATCCCATTTCATATTGTAGTCAAAATGCAGCCCTAAGTATTTATGACTTTTTACTCTTTTTATTAATTGCATTCCTATTTTGATGTTTAGTGTGCTAGGCACACTATCACAGTAGTTTCCGAGAGTCATATAGACCGTTTTATCTACATCTAGCCACAATTTATTTTGTGCAAGCCATTTGGCCACATGCTTAGGGTAAGCACACATTTTTCCTTAAGCTGAGGACCACATCTTGTCACTTGATATGATAATCGTGTCATAGGCATAAGAAATTATTGTGTCATTTTGCATACCTCCCAGTAAGTCATTGACATAAAGTATAAAAAGTATTTAAGTAAAAGTAAAGTAATGGTCCTAATATAGTTCCTTGAGGAACATCCGTAGTAATTTCTTTATATTCACTTTTACAGTCTTGAATTTTAACTTTTTGCCGCCTATATGTGAGATAGATAGTCATCAGTTTTAAGGCACTACCCCCTACGCCATATCGTTCAAGCTTATCTAAAAGAACTCTATGATTTACAGTGTCAAATGCTTTGGCTAAGTCTAAAAAAGCAACAATTATTGGTTTACTTTTATCTAAATTTTTGTATATATTTGATATATAATTTAATGCCTTAGTAGTTCCTTTATTCTTAACGAAGCCGTATTGTTATTCTGATATTATGTTATGTTTTTAAAAAAAGTGCTATAATCTATTACAAATTATTTTTTCAAAAATTTTCGCAATGTTCGATATTAGAGAGAAGGGTTTGTAATTACTGATATACATAAGCTTTTTCACCAGCCTTGTAGACAGGGACTACCTCAGCATTCTTGAGCGCTTCGGGCCAGATAGATTTCACAATACATAAATTAAAGATATATTCCAAGGGCACACTTATATGTTCCGAAAGAATTTTCAATGATTTAGCATTAATATTGCCTACACCTCCAGATTTATTTTTCAATGTATTGATTATTTTGTATATCTCAGCAAAGTCTGTAGGACGAAAGAAAATTGATTTTTTGGTTGTTTTCGTGTTATTGCACTATCCTGGGTACTATTTTCCCCTAATTTGGCCTTAATTATGTTCCATAATTCCCTAGAGTTTCCACTATTTCGTTTTCAATATCGTCTTCTTTAATAACTCTGTTCAATATCTTAGTGTAATTTGTATACTCTTTTTTTAGGAATTCGGAAGTGGGATTGTTTTTCCACAAGGTATATAGTGTCTCTTTAGTAGTACACGAGACCATAATAGCACTAGTAATCCAATTTTTTCTCGGAAGTTTATTTTCTAATTGTTTTTTTGTAGTGGCAGTATTGATACAATTATTTATCATGTCAATTAATGTGTTAACTGCAAAATTAGGATCCTGCATAGACAATATTGAGAATCAGCTTGACCTATTTGCAGCATGTTTTAATTTGTTGTATTTAATTGATTTCAAATTAAACTTGTTCGGATGATTTATTTCGAATTTATCTATAGTTACAAATAGTGGATAGTGATCATTGAATTGATTTGTTATTTTAAATAAATTAATATTTATATTTTTAATATGTAGTTGAAATTAATGGTTACACTGTCGGGGCGGTTTAAAGAATAAATAAAACACTCAGCGACAGCGACAAAAGCGACAAGTGCAGGTGACCTATTGCGCACGTGTTGCGTATACTATTTTTTCTAACGCGATACGCAAAGTTCGATTTTGCGCACACCGTCAAGAAATATATTATTATTGTGGATATGCACATTTACTAATGGTGTTATGAGGATTAATAATACACTAGAATATTGGGCACGCTACGCGTCTCTACAATGCAGCTGTATTCTCTTGAGTCGACTACAATAATTGTGTAATGTAAATCATAACATAAATGTATTTGTTAATGTATACTGTTGATTATTTTTTGTACCGCAAGCACGATTTTCGCATTTTTTGAACCTATTAATAGAGCCGAAAGCGACCGCTTGTCAACCAGCGGGCGGTAAAAACTGAAAAGCGCCCGCTGCTCGCCGTAGCGGTCGGTAAAAATCGATAAGCGCCCGCTGCTCGCAGTAGCGGGCGGTAAAAATCGAAAAGCGCCCGCTGTCGTTTTTGAATGGAGTTTTCAAGATTGTTTAAGAAAATCATCGATATTTTGAGAAAACGCAAAAATCTATACTTGCGGTACAAAAAATATGGTGTGCACCAAGGGCTAAGTGGGTTTTTTGACCTCGTGTAGTTGCAGTACTCGTCTTCGGTTCGCAAACGCACGCGCCTTCGGCTCGTGCTAGCTCACCTTCGACTCGTACGACAACGCCATACTCGGTCTAAAAAGACCCACTTTACGCCCTTGGCACACAATATACTATTGTGAAGATGTAAATTCTGAACAGCAAATTTCATTGTAACATAGAAATAGAGGCAAATAGATCTTGAATGCGGCCGATAGAGGAAAGTATGGGAAATAAAAAGCATAGATTTAAGAAAGAAGACAGTGAAGAGGGCTCTAGCACGGGTGCAGTGTGTACTATTATTACTATAGTTAATTAGTTAATAATAGTTTAATCAAGTATTCTCTGAGTAAATACGATTCGAAAATTTAAATAAAAAATTTTTAACTCAAATATCTTTGGTCGTAATGGACCGATTTTTTTGGGCAAAGAACTCAATCTGAAGATATATAAAAGCTACATCTGTGCCAAATTTCAGAATGATTGGATAATTTTTACTCTTGTTATCGTGCGGCAATGAAAAGGCAAATTTTATTTAAAAAAATGTTTTGCTAACAAACAAATGAAGATAATCTCTTAAAATTTTAACCAAATATAGTCTTCAATGAGTTTAATAAGTGGTTAAAATTTTAAGTCAATAAAAAAAATCAAAATCAGTTTTTTGTTTATAGAAATAAAAGAAAATCAATAAAAACTCTAATAAATCAGAGTACAGAGTTTTTTTCGCGAGATGAAGAGAATAGTCTTTGTCCGACGAAAATCGGTCGATTCGTTTCCCAGATATAAAGAGTTTACACACACACACACACACGCATGGATGCACGCACGCACGCACACACGCACACACGCACACGCACAGACACACCCACCCACACCCACACACACACGCACACACACACATCCAGAAACACAAATTTTCTCAAAATCAACAAAAAACGACCTTAATACATAATTAATACAGCATTAATTTTATTACATTTTAAACAATTTGCTACATTTTCGGTTTTTGCTAAGGAAATTAGGAATTCATTTTAAATATCATTCAAAATTATTTGAAACTGTTTCAAACTGTTTAAAACTCCTAAAAACTATTTGAAAATGTGTCCAAAATCCTACATTTTGTAACATTTATAAACAATTTGAAATAGTTTCAAATAATTTTAAGTAATTTTTAACAGTTATTAACTGCTATTAACATTTATAATTTACGACAGAGATGTTGAAAATTTTGGCAATATACTACAACAAACTGTATTCTAATTTTGTTATAACATATAAATAAAGACAAATACTCGAATAAGCCCGATATTGGAGTCGGAAAAAGAATAAGAACTATAAAGCATAGATTTGAAAAAAACGGTAACGGAGACGGCTCTAGCACAGGTGCAGTGTGTGCTATTTATACTTAATGTATTTTATTTAATGTTTATTATCAGTGTAATATTTATGAAATCTACAATTAAATAAAGAACAAAAAAATCGTACAAACTCATCTTTATTTGTAATTTATAATTATATATTTACATATCATAAAATAAAATATTTATTTTTTTACAAATGATTTTTTATAAAATTACTTGTTCACAGCGTCATGATTACTTATAAAAAAATAATTTTTGGTCTAAATCACAAACTTATTTCTATTAATCATAGACATAAGAGAGATAGACTCCGGTGCAGGCTAGCGAAAGTAACACCTTTACGGATGCTACTTTCACTAACCTGCACATCCAGTCTATCTATCTTATCTATCTTGTGTCTGTGATTTTAATTGACGTGCTCAGAGCAAAAACAAGTTTAATTAACCTCTTAACACAACTTAACCTTTTATCAGTCTCAAACTGAAAATCAAAATACTGGAAAATTCTCTTAAACTAAAGTTGAATATGACAATCGAAGAACAGAAATGAAACCTTACTTTTGAGTTTAATATTGATTGAAACAAAAAACATGAGTTAGAAAGAATTAAAACTTACCAAGCTGAAAAGTTAGAAGGTTATAAAGCGTCTGTAAATTAAAAAAGTAAATATATTTTTTCAATTTTTGCAGTTAAATTGATTAAAACTCAAAAAGTAAGACCTCATTTTTGTTCTTCAAAAAGCATAAGATTTGTTAAAAAAACAAATACTATTCAGCGCCCTTATGAATCACTTGATTAGCTTTCGAAATTACGCTTACATCCATACTATCTTCATCATCGAGTACTATAATATACTCATTATCGGAATATAAAGTAAAGCAATTTAAAAAAACGACTTGACCCTCTTTATCCCCCGCTAAAATTTTACATTTCAATAAATTATTATTTAAATCTAAAATTCTTGTTTTTGTGAATAACGTTTGGGGAAAACTATTAACTGCAGCTTTTTGTTATCACGTACAGGAAGGTGTCCGGTGGTGGATTGGAGGTAATGCACAGGTGATAGAAATCTTCAGTCCACAATTTAAATGAAATAATTAACTTTATTTTACACTGTTTACAACTGAAATAAAAAATGCGGGTTAATTCTCTTACATAACGCGGTATCACGCAACGCAACAATAACAAGCCGGAGCGATCTGCTCTGCGCCGGGTCTCGCGACAGATAGAGAGCGACGCACAGTGGTCTTAAACATACGGCGCACGGACAAATTACCTTTTAGGACGAACCATTAAACGAATTTGAATTTTTTTTTTGCAAAATACTCTTGAAGTAATTTCTCACTCATCCCTCAAGCCAGATTTTCAAATTAGGAAGCCCCCTGTTATCAACAAAAGTTCAAAAGTTGTTAAAAATGAAAAATTGACGTTTTTTTTTCACTTTTTAAAATTTTTAGTCACTTCTGACAATTTTAAACATCAAAACAATGATATATTCTTACTCTAGGGACAAAAATACGTCGATTCCTGTAGTTTTAATTTTTTTTACCTGTATAAAGTATAAAAAAATGTGATGAAAAGTGAAATTTTCATTTTTTCCTTCCTCTAAGAGGAAGTAAAAGTAAACTCGAAAAATTTATAAGTTTTTTTATACTTTATACAGTTAAAAAAAAATAAAAACTGCAGGAATCGACGTATTTTTGTCTCTAGAATAAGAATATACCATTGTTTTAATGTTTAAAATCGTCAGAGGTGACTAAAAATTAAAAAAGTGAAAAAAACGTCAATTATTCATTTTTAACGACTTTTGAACTTTTCTAGATAACAGGGGGATTCCTAATCTGAAAATATGGCTTGAGGGATGAGTGAAAAATTACTTCAGAGTATTTTGCAAAAAAAAAATTTCAAATCCGTTTAATGGTTCGTCCTAAAAGGTAATTTGTCCGCGCGCCGTATGTTTTAGACCACTGTGCGACGCCGCGGGAACTTGCACGGAACGGAAGGTACCGAAACTACAGATGTATAAGAAGGGATAAACAATAGGTCTAGGAGTATGTGAGAGACTACTATACGAATAAACGGCCGCAACATACCGCCCGCCACGGAACGGGTGAAAAACCGTTACGTCGAACGTAGTCAGCGCGAATTAGATTCGGTTACATACCGCAATGCATCACATCTTTCGCACATATTTCATAAATTTAGACTATTCTACAAGAACGCAATTGTAATAGCAAAGTGTAGACACAAACATGAGGGCATAACTCACGCTAAACAATGCATTACAATTATAACAAAGTTAGAAGTAAGAAATCGACAAGAATCAGCAGTACAAACTAAAATTTCGCCGCCTTTTACAATAATAAAACAATCGCAAAACATACAAGACGCAATATTACAACTAATTAAGACGACTAAACAAGGTACATTAGAAAACGATTTATTTTACAGAGATTAAATTTGCTAGGGTCGCAACCACCCGCCGTAAGCGCTTGAAGCCCGCCGAGGTGAGCAGAAGCCTCCTCGTTGACAGGGAGTAAAATGAGTTTATTTATCGGTCTCTTGTATTCGGCAGTAGTGGTTCTAATACTGGCACCTCTACTAAGTCCATCACGGCCATGGTAGAGTCGTGTAATTCGGGCAAGCGGCCACTTCGTAGATGGGTGTAGCTCGTCCTTGAAAAGGACAACATCTCCTTCCTTGAACGTTCGATTAGGCAGGAACCATTTTGACCTTTGCTGCAGATGAACAAGGAATTCATTTTTCCACCGCTTCCAAAAATGATTTCTAATCAGCGAGAGTAATTTCCATCGACTACATACGGTACTTTGCTGATTAACTTCATCGAACGGTTCAGGAGGAGAAGTTAGCGGGGCTCCGATTAAGAAATGTCCGGGAGTAAGGATAGATACATCTTCCTCACTCGTAACCTGTGAACTGAGAAGGCGGGAGTTCAGACCCGCCTCAATCATCATGGTGACGGTTGAAAACTCCTCGTAAGTGAGGCGCGTATCTCCGACTATGCGTCGTAGGTGTCTTTTAAAACACTTAATATTAGCCTCCCATAATCCTCCAAAGGTAGGAGCGCGTGGAGGGATAAATGACCACTCCACGCCGTTTCGAGCGATCTCTGCGGCGACTTCTTGGCTCATAGCTGATGTTTCGGCGAATAGACTACGCAGCTCTGCTTCTGCCCCATGAAAATTTGTAGCGTTATCGCTATACACGACCTTGCATAGGCCGCGTCGTGCTACAAATCGACGAAAAGCCGCAAGAAATGCCGCTGTAGTATAATCGGAGACAATTTCGAGATGAACTGCTCGGACGACTAAACATATAAAGATGACCAAGTAGCCCTTGAAAGCCTTCTGTCCACGACCTGGGGACGTTTTTATAAGAAAGGGCCCAGTACAGTCGACACCGGTAAGTGTAAACGGTATCGTTGGTCTCGTACGCTCAGCAGGTAAAGAGGCCATCTGTTGTTCCAATGTTACAGCATTATGACGCACGCATCGCACGCAGCGGCGGATGACACCGCGTATAATGTTTCTGCCGCGAACGAGCCAGTACTGTCGAGCGAGATGGCTCTGTACGAGTGTCGGTCCACCGTGCAGTGTGGTAAGGTGTGCCTGTTCAATCAGCAGCATTGATACGTGGTGACGGCTCGGCAAGATCACTGGGTGTTTTCCTGATTCGCTGAGGTACGAATTATGAAGCCGGCCGCCCACTCTCAGCAGTCCCTCACAATCGACGAATGGCGTGAGCTTTCGGATAGAGCTGGACGCGTGGACGACACCTTTCGAAGTGAGGTTTTGGATTTCGGCAGAAATTCTCTCGCTGTACAAGTTTCAGCAGTATTTTGCGACCTGTGGCGAGTTCAGCGGCAGAAAACCAGTTTCTTCTCCGGAGCTCGAGCGTGAGTTTGGCATTAACGCGCCAACGATGCATGTAGGCCAGAATACGTGTGATTTTGCCGACTGATGAGAACTTACGTATCCACTGAGAAAAATCGTCTAAAACTTGCACTGAGAAGCCTTGAACAAATGCTGGTTTTCTCGACTCTAGCTCTGTGCTTAAAGATGCGCATGAACTTCCGGGCCACTGGGATTCATCTTCACGGAGCCAGTGCGGACCTTGCCACCAAATCACGGCCTCCTTCAACTGCAGTACGGACATACCTCTAGTCGCGAGGTCGGCCGGGTTATCGCTCGATGGAACGTGTCTCCATGTAGCAGTAGGTAACGAGGTGATAATTTCACTCACTCGGTTTCCTACAAAAGCCTTCCACTTCGAAGGGTGAGCTTTTAACCAGGCGAGCACAACCTTCGAGTCCGTCCAACAATGAATGGCGTCTGGCTGTGATGCTATAACAGACAAAATGTGTGTGGTTAACTTTGCGCCTAAACTCGCCCCACATAGCTCTAGTTTAGGGAGACTTGTGACCTTTACGGGTGCCACCTTTGACTTAGCTGTAAGTAGTCGTATGACGGGTCCTCTAGTCGATTCAGCTACAGCATACAGCGCGGCAGCAAAGGCTCTCTCTGAGGCATCGCAAAAGCAGTGCAATGTCCAGCGCGATGCTTTGCTAGTACCTAGCCACCGTGGAATTCTGAGTTCCTCCAACTGAATTAATTGGGTTTTAAACTCTGATAAGGACTTTTCCATTTCGGGAGAGACAGGATCATCCCAAGTCGTGCCTTGCATCCACAGATTCTGTAATAGTATTTTTGGGCGTATAACTACTGGTAAGAGCCACCCAAGCGGGTCAAACAACTTCGCTGTGTCTGATAGTATGTTCCTTTTAGTGGTTTTTTCTTGTTTGTCACTCTCTGCAACATTAAATAAAAAATTATCTGTAGATGCTTGCCACTTGATCCCCAGCACTGTGCCGTTGGCTACATACGGTGCATCGTCCCGAAGAGGTACAAGCCTCAATTTCGTGAATCGGGCTAAAGCAGTTGCCGCATAGCTTATTTTTTGCTACGTGATCCCGGCGCTGTTCCTGTGAACATAAAGAAAATTGAGGGCAGTACCCGACAAAGTGCTCATTTCTACAGTACTAGCACTTAGGCTTGAAAGTAGGCTTAGCGCCTCTCTTATGGTTAGTAGTGACAAATGACAGTAAGCCTTTTGCCGGCTTGTTCACGTGTTTCTTATTAGTAGGTGCGTTTTGCGATTTACCGTTGGAGGAAGATGGCTTGGCGAGAGGACTATCGGTTTCAGCTTCAACTAGATCCAGCGTTCTTATCCTATCCTCGAGAAACGTCTTCAGCTGCTCGTAACTTGGAAATGCTTGAGGGCCTTTCCTTCCACTTCTTTCGCCCAGTCGATACGCGTCGTGACGGCGAGCTTACTTTCGATGAAGTATATAAGAATGTCATCCCAGTGACTGACGGGACGCTTTAAAGACTCGAACGTATTTATATTCTCATTCACGGTATTAAGCAGCTGGCTAATGTGCGCCACGTTCTCTTTCGACGCAGTGGAGAGACGCATCAGAGCCTGCATTTGCACAGAAAACCGTAAATAGGCGTTATCGTATCCCTTGCACAATGTATCCCACGCTGTCTCGAAGTTTGGTCCTGTTACCTGTATACTCTTAAGCTTAGCTGCAGCTTCACCGTCAAGGTAGTTAAGTAGGTGATGGAACTTAATGACTGGCGACATTGCTGTATCAAACCCAACCAGCGAGGTGAATTTTTCCTTAAAGGCTTTCGACTCGCGTTGTTTACCGTCAAATCTGGGTAGTTTTAGCTTTTCCAGTGACGCCTGCAACGACATTAAAGGTTGCATATGGTTATGGGTAGCTTGACTAGAAGCCGTCGGTGGCGTTGTAAGTAACTTCACGCGCGTGCGAAATGCAGCCTTAGCTTCCAGGTAGTGCGCGAGACTTGCTAAAAAGGCCTTCCTTAAAATAAATGTGGTCCTTGCATTTTTCCGCGTTTCGCTGTAATGTGAAATCGCGATTTGCGAAGCTGCTCCAATATCCCTCTAACAGCTCTAATCTTGCCTCTAAATCCGCAATGGAGAGTTGCTCCGCTGATGATATTCTTGCAATGCTTGCAATTTGCCCTATTAGCGATTGCGTGCGAATTTGATCCGCAAATTCGATAGAATAATCGACCGCCATAATTGTAGGAAACACTTACGTTGCGTTGCGTGAATTGTGTTTACGTGCGTCGAGTGCGAGTCACTGTATGCCGTCTTGAAGAGTGAAAACAAGATTAGATAACTCAGCGTTTCCTTAACTTCTGGGGTTGGCTTGACCGTTGGGCTCAACTTGAAATTGATCAAAAACTTGATAAGGTGATATTCTCGATATACTTTACTGGATTCTTGATCTACAGTGCACTTCCTCGTCATTGCCACATCCAGCTCGAAGGACCAAATGTTTTTGTGAATAACGTTTGGGGAAAACTATTAACTGGAGCTTTTTGTTATCACGCACAGGAAGGTGTCCGGTGGTGGATTGGAGGTAATGCACAGGTGATAGAAATCTTCAGTCCACAATTTAA
Source organism: Torymus aiolomorphi (assembly GCA_036365515.1). Taxonomy (NCBI): domain Eukaryota; kingdom Metazoa; phylum Arthropoda; class Insecta; order Hymenoptera; family Torymidae; genus Torymus; species Torymus aiolomorphi. Next base: position 94,221,623 of record CM070874.1, read on the forward strand.
ATGAAATAATTAACTTTATTTTACACTATTTACAACTGAAATAAAAAATGCGGTTTAATTCTCTTACACAACGCGGTATCACGCAACGCAACAATAACAAGCCGGAGCGATCTGCTCTGCGCCGGATCTCGCGACAGATAGAGAGCGATATACGCCGCGGAAACTTGCGCGGAACGGAAGGTACCGAAACTACAGGTGTACAAGAAGGGATAAACAATAGGTCTAGGAGTATGTGAGAGACGACTATACGAATAAACGGCCACAACAATTCTTAATCGCATTCCATTACATAATCCTTCATGTATACTAATATTTCTGATAAGCATAACAATAGAATTTACTCGTAAATGCAATTCGTGAGGCGGTAAGTTTTGTGGATTCAATGAATTAAGATATTCTGGTAAAATTGCTTCATCCATTAAACCATTATCATCACAATGATCAGCTGAATCAACACTCGTATATACACGCTCATTGTGACTATCTAATAACGATCTATATTTTGTGCAGCTAATATAACTGATGAGCTCATTTCATCATAAAGGTGATTTCCAATCAAATGCCCATACATAGAATTAATAAAATTAGAATCTGTAGTTATACACCGTTCAGGAATATCAATATTATCATTATTGTCATTTAAATCACCGTTTTCCACATCCAAAACAAATTTTAAAAAAGTAATATCTGCATCTATAGCTCTCATATTACACGTTAACTTAAATTTGTAAAACACATTCCACAAAATACTACTTTTGGTAGATAAATTTATTATTTCACTTCGAATGCTTCGTGGTAATGTAGGTAATAATTGCCTGAAATCTCTACCTAAAATACCAATTTTACCACCAAAGAATAAATCATTACTCATAATATCTTTCGAAGTCCTATCCATGATTTCTAATGCGTAACGCGGAGCCATTGGTGCCTCATCCCAAATAAACACATCTGTTTACCTCAAAAATTTCCCATCCATTGATTGCACATCAATATTAGATGAAGAATCCGATAATAAAGGGTACAGGAAAACCCAATACTTTATGAACCGTCAATCCTTTAGGTAATAACGTTGCAGTGATTCCTGTAAAAACCATACAACAAACATTTTTGCTTTGACTTCTTAATAAATTATATAATGTTGTATAAACAAACGTTTTCCCAGAACCACCAGGGCCATCGATATGAAAACACCTTGAACTGTTATAATCAATAACATTTGATACATTTAAAGTCTTACCAACGATTTCTTTTTGATTACTGTTTAACATGTTATATTGTCTATTGCCCATATCTGCTAAGTTACCACGTAATTCATTACTATCCTCAATGTGGTTATTCACTACTAATTGAGGCATCGATGGAAAATTTGCAATATCATGGTCTTTAGCTATCAACATTTCACAAATAATGGAATAAGTTAAATTATAAGTTCTAGTATGATCTCCATATAATCTTAAAAAGTCTTCTGATAATTCTGATAAACAAAATACGAACAAATAACAGACGTATACTACCTGGCATCATCCAACTTACAGCTTCCTGCATAGCTCGACTCCATTCCTCATCATCATCTATAAGACCTAACGCTAAGCAAGCTTCCGAAAACGTCATATACTGAATACCGTTTACATTTTTTAATTCATCAAAACTTTTTGCACCTCTACAATTTAATAAAAGTAATCTTAATCGAAATAACTCTACCTGACTTGGACTTACGGAATACATACGTCCAATACAATTATAATTAGATTTCCGTTTTGACCATCTATAAACTTTATGACTTTATTATCATTATGTCTAACTGAAATATCTTCTTTATTCAAATCAAAATCAGCTAATAATGTACTGCTTTGATTTAATGCAGCCTCTACAGCTACATCATCATCAATATCATTAATTATAATTGATTGTTGTTGAGGTAAATGAACTGCTAAGCGTATGATACTATAACTTTTATACTGTAATGGTTTACATAAGATACGATAACATGCCTCAACTGGGCTAATATATCTCGTTTCTATAAAACTACGAACTTCATCATGATTAATTACCCTCTCATTACTTGACTCTTCAACTATGATATTTGCGGCATCGTAACCTTTGTAAACATATTCATACAAATATTTCACGGACTTTATGATGGACATTACTTCATCGTTTATATGAGAATTGTATATGCGTAATAACCCAAGACAATATGGTACTACAAATCGATTATCTACAGTTTGATACACCTAATTTTTTTTCCATCATTTCTTCATTTATAATACGGATATTCGTCAGACGATATTATAGTTTCTTCTCGAAATTATCTTGGGTAATGTTTCGAACATTGACCGTCAATGATACATCTGCTATCACATGGACCATGAATCATATTATTAACCACAGCGTTATACAATATTAAATCAGTCTCAGAATCAGGAATTTCAGCAGAAATAAATTTATCGATATCATTCACGGTAGACCATTTATAACCATCTTTTAAAGTAACTAAAATGTGTGCAATGAAGTAAATCTCGTTTCTGAAATTCTACTACATGTACGTGAGCTGAAACTTCACCAAAATATTTTTCTTTTATTATTAGCGAGATTAAATATTCTTTTTTTAAATGAAAAACGCGGACAAATGTCAGGACGATCTGAAGCCTGTTAACTCGGAAATAAATTATCTTTAATTTCATGCCAGTTAGGATTACACGTCAATGTTATAAACAGATCAGGTTTTCTTTTCATACGAACTATAGCCATTGTATCTTGATAATTTTGCATCATATATCTAGGAAAACCAACAAAAGTTGATGGCAATATAACTATTTTACCTACTTAACAATTCATATCTTTTGCAGTATTATTTAAATGATCAACTAATCTCATGTATGATTCCACACGCAATTATTTTTGATTGAACTATCAACAATCCATTGTTCAAATAATGTATGACCTAACAAAAATGCATTGAATGTATCAGATCTTATGCCTATTCTATATTTAACATAGGAAACCCTAGTTACTCGACGATTACTTTGTTTATCTTGTGCATTATCATTATCTACTACGAATGACCTATTATTTATCTTCGCTGTATTTTTATGCCAACCTTGCGATTCATGAGGATAAAACAGTGAATATACCGTAGGTTCTACGTTTGGATCCATCGAACTTACTGATTGCAATACATGCGTAGCCTTATTACAGATAGTGAAATATGATTCAGAAATGTCACCATCGGCTGTGGTAACAAAAACCGCAGTAACCTCATTTGTTCTTTTTAAATTATACCTATTTCGATCATAGCCAGGTTTTAAACTAAAAATTAGTTGTAATTCAGGTTCCATATCATTACCCAATAATTCACGTTGTTGCTCAATTTCTTCATTTATCATTACATATGACTTGGAAAATTAATTATATTGTCTTATCATTTGCTCTAAACTATACATTATTTCTTTGTCAGTTCCTACGTTAGCCGCAATCCTATAATCGATAGCTTCTTGCGGATCTACAATAAAAAGCTGACCATATTAAGGATCACCATTTTCCGATGGATATAAAGCCTCATTTATTTGGTAATAAATTTGTCCTTGTATTTTGAAACAATACGGAGCTCTTTCTATTATAGACATATCAACTACATTGGCATTAAAGGATGCAAACGGAAATGAACTATTGTAATTCCGAATACGTTCAAGAAATGCTTTATTTTTTTGATGATTATTTTCGAATAATAAACGTAAATTATCTGGAAAATCTAGGATTGCTTCCAATTTGACAGTCCGATGACCACAACATTCATTAAATGAATTACCCTTGTTAATTACTTTCTCTGCAGTAAAATGTTTCGTGTTACAATGACTGCATAAAACATCCATTTCACCTAAATAGTGATGGGTCTTAAGTTTGCAACGTTGGAGTGCAACGAAATGAAAAAAAAAATTTATTCTACTTCAAAGTTATATGCATTAATTTTAATTTCGCCTACAGATTTAGTATTTTATAGTATAAAATAACTTTATAAAAAAGGTTTAGATAAAAATTGTTACTGTCTAGCAACTTTAATTAATTGTAAAGAATTATTTCGTTGCATTCCAACGATGCAAACTTCAGACCCATAAATAGTGTTCATTAACATTACTATTTTGTTCCAAAAATCTTCGATTCTCTACATTTCGTTCACGTCGATGATTTTGGGATTCTCTTTCCTCATCATCAGTCTTTCTATTACGATATCTTCTCCTACATTGTCTACTTCTTTAAGTTAAATTTACCTGATTATTATGAGGTTCTGATGTATTTGAATTATTATTGACATTATTACCGCAACGTGCCCTTATCGTCTTGCTCTTTCATTTGTTAAAATCCGTTGCCGTTCTCGGAACTCCCTTTCCTCCTCAGAAGTACGTCTAATTCTAGGTCTACCGCGACGACGATTTTCATAAATTACCTGCTTTACATTATCATGCTCCATTTTTCTACTAATATTTAAATCACTCTAATGACTTTTCAAATGAAATAATAAATAATAATAAACAACATTAAATATGAAAAAATTAATCAAAAATGTAGTTACAATTTTTTAAATATTCAGCAATCAGAATAAATGGTCAATATTAATAATTAAATGTTTTCATGATAAATTTTTAATAATGATAATACAATCTTTTTCTTGTAAATGTTCAATAATAATTAAAATATAGTTTAATTTTTCAAAACGGCAAATGTTCAATAATAACAGCCAAAATTCAATAGCAACAATCAGTTCTTATCAGTAACGGTCAATACACAATAGTGATATTAATAGTCAATAATCAATATTCAATTGTCAATATTCAATAGCCAATAATCAATATTCAATAATCAATGGTCAATTTCAATAGTCAATAATCAATATTGAATATTCAATGGTCAATATTCAATAGTCAATAATTAATCAATGGTCAATAGTCAATAATCAATAGTCAATAATCAATATCCAAATATCCAATAGACAATAATCAATGATCAATAATATTCAATAGTCAACAATCAATATTGAATAGTCATTAATCAATATTTAATAGTCAATATCCCAGTGTCAATAATCAAAAGAAAAAAATCAATAGGCAATAATCAAAAGACAATAAGCAAAAGTCAATAATCAAGACACAATAATCACTAACTCGTTTTTTTAATTTTGGAACAGATTCGAGAATACTCCTATTGGATGTATATTTGCTTATACATCTGAAAAGCATAATTCATATCGTTAATATCATTAATATTAATTAATATTATATTATTTTAGCATATTTAGTATTATTATAGCATGTAAAATGAAAT